>JAGSMU010000009.1:10161672-11361672 GCA_029286865.1 Teinopalpus imperialis | reverse complement strand
TCTTACAAATTATAAACTTTTTTTTCAGATAGCGAAAAATTATTCCTATTAATACTTAACATAATTTAGCATATCGATCGTACCTATCCCGTTATCTATATGCCCCTCAACAATTCTTACGCACTCTCCATAAGACCTGCAAGTGCGAGCTAGACAGACAGATAGATAGGATTTATGACCCGAAGCCTCTGTTCTTAATGCGTCGACTATTGTCCACTATTGAATATAGGCCTATACCCACAGACTGCAACAGAGTACGGTTCTGAGCCAACAGCATCCATCGACTTCCCACAGACTTGCATACGTCATCCCTAAACCGTCGTATACCGTGATGACCACTACTGGTTGCCATTTTAGAAAAAAGAATATAATTCCTATTAATATTATACCATTAGCAAAGTCCTCGTGTACGATTAAGACTTTGCTAATCGAAATGTAATTCATCTATTAGTTATCGTGACATGATAATGCGTACATACTTTAGGAAGGCAGAGAACTAAATTGTCAAGATTAAATGATGGTGAGTCGTCGATTAAAGTTGCTAGCGTTTATGACCGATCGCTTCCAAGAATAGATCCAACATTGTGGAATACATTGAATGAACAACACAATTGTTAGGTGGTAATAACACTAACAAGGTAATTATAAATAAATACTTAATAAGCGTTAACATGCAAACTCTTGCACTAATGGTACGGGCAATTGCGAAAATTGAAATAAATTGTTATAGCAAATGTATTTAACAAAAGTAAAGTAACCTAAAATATATAAATGCCACTGCCAGGCATTTGTCTCCTCTTTTAAAGACAGTGTTAGAGCACAGTCCTCGGCTCCACTGCGGTATGACGAATTTCACGTGTCTTCGTAATATTTTCGTCCCTATAGACAGCGATCCGAGTCGAGTTTTCGTTCCTCCTTATGAGGGAATCCCTCGGATCGTATTATCGCCCCCCTCTATTGTCATCGACGTTCTTCGTGTACAGGAGTTGGAGCAGTCTTTGCGCCAGCTTCGCAACATAGTCGTTGTCTCCTTCCTCAGCGGGCCCCCTGCTCGCGAGTCTAATTTGATAAAGCAGTAGAGGTCTCTGGACTAACAGCAATACTCACATACAAAAAAAAAACTAAATATTTTTTTTATTATTACTTACATTTATCCTCACATCGTTTTCTTTCACCGCCAAATATATGGTAACACAGCACTTCAAATTGTGATTAACAATTCCTTCCTTTTACGATCAAGCTTATGCTTGTTCAGACACTAATATTACCTATTATCGATTATGAAGATGTGTGTTACCCGGATTTTAACATATGTAGTTTCTCTTAACAAACTAGAGCGCCTTTACAACAATTGCATCAGGTATATTTTCAGACTTCGTGAATATGATCACATCTCTCAATATCGTGCTCGCCTTAAGTGGCTTACCATTCAGCAAAGGCGTAACTCTAGAACTTTACTTAATTTTGATCGATCCGACTACTCCTTCTTATCTTAAAGATAACTTTCAATACCTTTCTTTATCTCACAACAGAGATCGTCGCTCCTCTTCGAATCTAATGATTAGAACTCCTCTTCACGTCACTCACTTCGTTGGCCACTCCTTCATCCTTCAGGCTACAGGTCTCTGGAACTCCTTACCCGAAGATATAAGAAGAGTATCGAATAAGCTCTCTTTTAAAAGGCTGGTACGTGAACACTACTTAAAGATGTCTGATGCTAATTGATATGGTAAATTACTCTTGTCATTGTTTGTTATATGTAAATTATGTTTATTATATAAATTTGTAAATATATATACGTATATATATGTAGGCCCACTATATGTATGGTATGTTATCTTTATGTTTATTAGTAGAATTATTTCTAATTCATTATTATAATATATATTTGTATGTATGTGTGTCCACAATATCTCTCCTCCACGCCACGGATTGACTGGTCGAGAATGCCTTAAGGCATTAAGTCCGCCCTCTGTATCCCTTTTTGTAAGGTGTGGCCAATAAAGTTTAAAATAAAAAAATAAATTAATTAAGAATTCCATTAGTGCCGGAATTAAATTCACTGTCACTGTTTGCTCCCGTACCGTGAATTAAAAGCGAGCGTGCATATACACAAAAATAGAATAAAAATAAACAAAATATCGATACTCTTTTCAACAATAGTGGAGCCACGATGCAATTTATTTCTAGCCTCAGCTAAAATCGTCACGACCAGAGATGGACCGGACCACACACTCAAAGAATAACAGCGTGAACTCAAATCATGCTCAAGTATCGTATGGTGAGCGTAAATCCAATTACAGGTAACAAGGCATTCCATTTAAGTGCTCGAGGGTGACAAAGTATGTAGATCCAATATTGTAATCGAGAATAACATGTGAATTATTAGCCAGTAGTGACAAGTTGTCAATTTATCTCAATGCCTTTAATGGAATCTATACTTTAGTATTTTCGGCATAATAGTTTTTCGAACGGTTCGAGTCGAGTATAGTATATATAATATCATCTTTCATCCTGGAAATAGTTTACTCCTCAATAAAGGTCTCGTCCAAGCTGGAAATAATCTCAAAAATCGCCACTTCTTGTATTGGATTGCCGATTGTAGTTACGTCCTCTTTGCGGCTGAAAACTTTATACTGAAAAAACAGTATGTTCCTTGACTGTCATTGCGGCCACTTGCTCTTGGAGCAAGAGTACATGGTTCTTGGATTAAGAGGAAATGTCGATTCCTGGTCAACACCAATATATACATGAACCATTACTCATTTCCAGGTGTATATTATAAAAATTCCCGTCGCACTGACAGGATCTAAGTGTTTTCCCGATCTTATAATATATGCTTGAAATTAAGAAAGAAGAGAAGTAAGGACTCTGTTTATCACCAATTATTACAATAAATAATAAGAAGTGGGGTGGAAAGGTTCTGTAATGACAATGACAGCTATACTTCAGTTTGTTTCTAGCTGCAGAATGAATGGGTGAGCTCAGCCACATACATTAAAAGAAAGACGTTAAGAATACTCCTGTGTAGTAACATTTTCGTGACTAAAAATATTCTAGCTTAAAAACGACATCAAGATAAAAAATCTATGTCAAATTTAATGCCAGTAAATAACAATGCCGATTGTAAATAATTGTAGTGAGTAAGGAATATTTAAAATAATGCTAATTTAGAATAAGTCGTCAGATCGTAGTAACAATGTCGCATTCAATTATGTGCTATAAATTTTAAGTCGATATTATTTGATTTTCAAGCAATACAATGTAGAATCGGTATAACATGTCCGTTTAGTTACGTCGCTTCGTCCTATGTGCAAAATATCATTAACATACTGCTTATATGTTGCATTGAAATATAATAATATGATTTCATATTTAAAAATATTGTGAATATATAATATATATACAATGTCAAGTTACAAAGTTTATGGGTATCGAGTTACTATACAAGACTGCGATAGTATTTTTAATTGGTGCTCCAGGTTTAGTCTTCGTAGAGCTACGCTGCAGTTTGTTTCTAGCTGTAGAATGAATGGGTCAGCTCGACCGGGGTAGGACCACGCCCTCATAGAATACCAGCGTGGAATAGCAGCGTTATATTGCTTCATCTGGTGAGTGTAGGGATCCGGAGACCTTTATTATTGGTGACGAGGCATTCCATCTCAGTCCTCAAGGGTGACAACGCATCTGCATTATGATACCTTGTCAAGGATGAATGAAGACGTCATGGGCCGCAGGAATTAGTTGCCATCATGTGAACTGTGTGCCTGTTTGTTATTCTCATGTAATATAAAAAAAGGAGTGGCAGTCACAGTGTGGGACCACCCTCTACTAGATGGAACGACGCCCTATGAAAGTTTCCGGGAAGTCAATGAATGCAAGTGACACGGGATTGTGCTTTGTGCCAATCTTGAGAAGGGGGAGGGGGGTCTGTGTTCAACAATAAATTATGGATAGGCTGAGATGATGATGGTAAATATGAGGTCCACAATCAACTGGTACAAACCTTAGTACAAAAAATAAAACGAATAAATATGACATATAGAAAAGACCTAAAATAGAAATGTGTCAATATTGTATAGATTTGAATTATTATGTGCCGGCTGACAATCTGTCTTAACCAGTTTCTGGGGCAATGTAAGAAAAATTAACGATTTCTTTGTTGTTCGTCGCTAGAACCGTAAAAGTTTTTTACATATTTAATTCAACAGAGATGGAGTGAAATGGGGTGAGATGTACACAGTTTTGGATCCGTGACTCGAGATATAGTAATGAATGATTAATAAAAAGGAAGTACTTTGAATATTTATTTTATGTTAAAAATGTTCGCGTTACAAACAAGGAATATAGACGATGGCCAAATTCTTAAAAGTAATTCTTTAAATAACCATTGGCCATTGTTCACGTAGGATAAGGCACATTTCACCAAATACAGCACGAGGAAACAACGTTTTGTAAAATTGGTTTAATTTTACAAAAGTGTTGACTAGTTTTAACAACTATTCTAATTTTCCTTTTATAACTTATACCATATACGACTATGACTAGAAAGATAGATGGATAAAATATACTTAAAAGTATGAAAAAAAATCATACAAAAATTGCTTAAATTCGAAAGTAAGACAATGGACGGTCTTATTACTAAAATCAGTCTGTACCTCACAAGCTATGACTATTAACCTACGACTGTTTACTTTTTTATCAAGTTTTATGTACAGTAAGTTACGTCCACTGTATTTTAAGTCATGGATTTAAAGTATTTCTTTACCACCAATATGAAGGCAACTTAGGAGCACCCATTATTACTCGCCACTGTATCTCTTGTAAACCAAATTCGACAACAGCACACTAATTGACAATAAGGGACGATGATATGAATATGAAATATGAATGTAGGGGACAAAATATCTTTAAACCTAGACATTTAATCATTATGAAGAATAAAGTGAGGAGTAGATAACTAACTTCTCGGTACACAAATAAATTTAAATGATGACATAAGTCCTCGCGTTAGAAATTTACCCCGTTTAAATTATAACACCAGTGTAATTGTTCCATTTTAATTGGCAGAGTGATGAAATATAAGATTTGGATTTGGGTACTTAAGAAACACGTATTACGTTTAGTTTGTTTAGAAAATAATATTTTACATAAATAGATAAAGGAACATTTATCTCAAATGCAAAATGTAACTGCATACATAGATATCACTGATAGACGAGAGGTCTTTGTAGGTTATTATAGCATAGGTATGTAAAAACTATTTGATAAAACCAGTTCCTACCTGCTCCTGGTTGGGTCACCCAGGAAGAGAAAGAAAAACCCATACAAAGCCAGCCTTTTCCGATAGGTTGGCAAGGGATTTTTAGGGTTCTTTAAGGTCTTTAGGCTGACCTACAATAGACTCGTGCAGATTGAATACATTGTCTATCATCAATCTTTATCCTTCATTTAAGGGGATTATTTTAGAGTAGCATTTTTTAAACAATATTTTTCTGATCTGTATTAATTAATTATTATATTATGTATATATATATATATATATATATATATATATATGTTAATAAAAATGTCAAGTACCTCTGGGTTAAAGTTTTCGCTTAAAGATAATTAGACAGTTATTACATTAAAATTTTTTATTTAAAAATATAATTTAACAAAATGTAATCTTTAATAATTATATAAAATAATAATAATATATTAAAAAAATCATGAATAAATGAAAGCGACGGTACAAGTGCAGGATTAGAGCCCTTGGAATAATAAAAAGTCAACCCTTATCAACCACTCCGCGCCTACAACGTTGACCTTCATATATAAAAATAAAGATATTGGATTTTGTTTATTTATTTATGTTTCTGTTTTTTGTTTGAATACACACTGAAAAATATATTGAATACACACAGATAAAAGTTATATATTTCAGAATAAATAAAAGTTGAGAATTCAATTAGTATTATATTTTTTATCAGCTTTAATAATTAAAAATTAATAGAGATATAAAGTTGATAAAACAGATAAATATTCCTCATTGTCTTCTACAAGCGTCAATAGCCTAGGTTTAGGGTACAGTATACGCACTAAGGAACTAAACGTCGTAGATTCGAATACATTATTCAACTAATGTCGTTAACTATCTCATAGTAGTTAAGTTGTCAACGGATTTAAACGAAGCAAATACCAAATATAAGAAATGGCCAGAAGATAATTGAGCAAATAATTATCCGGAATAAAGTGTTATTTATATATTTATTATTATTAACATCGATGAAAAAAAACATCGAAATGAATTCAGGCAATTAGAAGTTATGGTACACAAATTGTAATAGACAAAAATTCTGTTTATGATTTTAGTACAACATAATATAAAGTATGTATATATATGAAAAGCATATCACAAACAATAGTTGTGCTAACAATAGAATATAATTTTTAATGAGGATAATCTGAGGTAACTTCATTTACCAAATAAGGCACACGGATATAAATCCTAAAGTGACCTGAAGTTTACATGACTAATTTTAGAACTGGCAACATTATTTCTTTTCTGTTTATGACTGAGGTGAGTAAGTCGCCTCTAACGCGGAACTGCACAACTGACAACAATGATGCCAACACCGGGTTCAAAGTCAAATTGATACGATAAACTATTAAGACTATCATAGAACTGAATTGCCGACGGTAAATTTATTCATAGCGTCTAAAATGCGTATACAAAGTTAGGTTTTTAATCAAATTTTGCCTTAAAAATACAGTCAGTATAGAGCCAAACTGCAGCTAGTTTCTGGCAACAGCATGAATGGGTCATCTAGGGAAAGACAACGCCCTCACAAATTACCACTTAATAGCATCATAACAGTAATGACGTCTTGAATCTATGTTGACCATCTACAATGGATACTAGATACTCGTATAATGGGTTACAGACATCACCATCAGATGAACTGTGAGCTCGTATGACGTCATCTAATATAATTAAAAAAAAGCTATAGTTTAAAATGTATATGGATTAGTTTAATTTACATAATTTAGTTAAAACGTCTAAATGTATTTTAATGTTGAGAATATAACATGTTATATATTATTTATTGGTTAAATTCTATTTCGATCACAGCTACATCTTCTGGTTACGTTATGACAATGATATCAACTGCGCGGAATATTTTATAGTGCCGTAAGTATTTGCGCAAATACAGGCATTCACTCTGCGTCCCTTCCCTATTCCGATGTTGAGCCTGTGCAATTAGATCGGAGGAAGGTTTTTTTTTAAATACGATTGGTGGCAAGCGAGCAAGGAGCTCACTTGGTGGTAAGTTTTCAACAGTGGTAGAGCTACACTGGAGTTTGTTTCTAACTGCAGAATGAATCGGTCCGCTCGACCGGGGTAGGGGGAATACCGGCGTGAAAAAGCATCATAACGCTGCTGTGTTTCTTCTGGTGCGCGAAGGGATCCGGAGGCCTTTATTACTGATGACGAGGCGTTCCATCTTAATCCTCAAGGGTGACAACGCATATGCATTATGATTCCTTGTCAAGGATGAATGTAGATGTCATGGACCGCAGGAATCACTTAACATCAGGTGAACTGTGTGCTCGCTTGTAACTCTCTATGTTATAAATAAATTTAAAAAAAGTGATTATCGGCACTCATGGACATCCGCATCACTAGAGGAGTCGCACATGCACTGCCAGCCATTAATTAAGGTGAAGACTCTTACCTTGAAGGTCCCTAAGCCGTATCGGTTCGGAAATACCGCTGGCGACAGCTGCTTCCAAGGAGTAGTTGCACGCGGCAAATAATTTCGCGTAAAGCGCACAGTGGTGGTTTACCAACTATCGAGATGATGCGGATGAAATTTTTAAATTCTGTCGTGATGTACAATGTTTAAACTCAGCGATTGAAATTAATCCGAATAACTCCTCACAACCTATGGTAAATACGAAAAGATACAACATCTCTTCGCAAAGCCGATCGGAAAGTACTTGAACTTCAACGATTCGAGCTGCTCTTCGTTGAGTACGGTCAAATGGAAGGAGCTTATACTGCAGTGCCCCAACCCAGAGATGAGAACAGTATTCTTTCCATGTGACGCCCAGCTTGCGCTTTGTAAAGTTTAACAGAGTGGGCCGGCATGAAATACTATCTTGCTCTATTGAGCTCAACCAATATTTTAGAGGCCAATTTGGCCTAGTGACCGTGGAACAAAACATCACTCGATATGTCAACGCCAAGAATTCCGATACTAGCAGACGGTAAACGTGCAAACTTGTTTCTTTGTAGGGTTTAATTGGACTAGATTTTGTCGGCCCCAATCAGACTTTGTTTAACAAAATCTCGACCTCAGGCACAAGTTTGTTCCGGCACTCATTGACGTTTTCTCGAGAAATGTTGGCACGCCCAGTATATGGCACATCCCCTGTGCTGTCGTCGGCATATCAATGAATGATATTAATTTGCAACATGCCATTGATATGCAGAAGAAACAAGGTAGGAGATAGCACACAGCCTTGGGGAATACCAGCATTCAATGGTTTGGTATCGAAGCATGTCGCCTGCAAACTTGATGATACGGTTAACGATAAACCTCATGGCTCACGTGCATAATTTTTTGGGAAGCCCATAGGTTCATATCAGTATAAGGGACGCGGGATTTACATCAGAGCAATAACAATTTGTGATAAACGAATATTTGATTTCGTTTGAAATCGCAATTACAACAGTTCAATTAGCACAAAAATCGTAATCCCAAGACTCGCGGTACAACTCTATACAGTATATTACGAGGCCATCATTAAAATAATAAATCTGTATCGGGGAATCGTAGCGAAAAACTGTGCAGTAAATGTGGGTTTTGACACAATGAAGCAAATGTCATTTTACACGTTCAACCTGTATTCTGGTGTTATATGATTTTATATATTTTCCATGTTTTTGTTTTTCCTTGGTTTTTACTTTGGCATATTTAAAACCGTTTTACAATCATTAGTTAAACAGTTAACCGTTGTACAGTTATGGTTATACAATTATTTTATAACTTTTTTTTCCAGTGGTTAAAGTTAGTTATATTGTATTTATTAAGCATAGTAAAAAAATGCTGAGCAATCAATATCATTTTACACGTTTGAGCTAAGAAACCTATTACATTGTATACGTTTGACCTAAGACATCTATTTTATTGTACACGTTCGACCTGAGAAACCCATTTCTTTATACACGTTCGTCCTGAGAAACCTAACAAAAAAACCAATAGACATTAGCAGAGGTGTAGGCACACCTTTCCTAAAGACCGGCAACGCATTTGCTACTCATATGTTGTTGCGGATATTCATGGGCGGCGATAATCAATTACCATCAGGTGAGCTGCACCCACTTACATGCAATTGCCTTGATCTTATGAATGTAGATATTTGGAGACCCAAGGTAACGATTCAATCCATCTCAGCCCTCAGGAGTGAAAACGCATCTTTGATGAGAGTGGATGTTCATATTATTGGTCACAATCATGACTCATCAGGTGAACTGTGTCCTTAGTCACATTTAATATCATAATAAAAACAACAAAACTATGAAATATTGGTCAAATTCTGGCAAATTTGCAAATTTTTTCCTTTTAGAGTTTTGAATCATACACATTATTCATTTCATTTAATTTCCGTGTCAATAGCAGAATGTAGTCCCTTTAATTTTTTTAAAAAATATTCCATTAATCATTACAGGGTGCGCCAAGAATTCGTTAACATTTAAATCTAACACCCCACGCAAACATATGCGGCATGGGGCGCGGGGAGGGGTCTTGCCGCTAGGTTGTTTCTCGGAAATTTATTCCCAATGGATCGCTTCACGGGGCCGCAGCGCGCTTTTTGTGTGAAACAATTTTATTTAAACAATAGTTCGTTCATTACTGTGAAACGCTTATTTCGTGTTGAATACGATTTACACGATTTAAGTCAGTGTCCGAGTGCTCCTTTAATAAAGTCCTATATTGCAGTTTCGGGTGTTCCTCAAGGGTCACACTTAGGTCCTATACTTTTTTTAATATTTATCAATGATATTACCACTTACATGGAACATACACAAATTTCATTATTTGCCGATGACTTGAAAATATTTAAAACCATCAACAGTTCATGCGATGCCGATCTTCTACAAAACGACCTAAGCAATCTCCAGAACTGGTGTAACGATAACGCTATGATACTTATTGTATCCAAATGCTTTCACGTCATATTTACCAAAAACCGAAAAATAGTGAATACAACATTGAATTGAATTGAATTCGCTAGTGTAGCATGGAATCCGGTATATATTACTCAACGGATAAAAACTATACAACATGGTTTTACTCGCCATTTGGCTTTCTCATCGCGAAGTATTTCTTTCAGACGCCCTTACCAGCAAAGATTGGAACATTTTAACATGATCAGCTAATGCAATCATCGTATACTACTCGACTAGATGATTCTTTATAAAGTTTTAAGAGGTAGAATCAAAAGTAATAGACTTCTAAATAAAATAGGCTTCAATGTTCCTTATAATTATCCCCGTAAACCAATCTCTAAAATTTTTAAAATACCCAGGTCTAAAATGTTTTGCTGTTGGCATACCTAATAAATAAAGAAATAAATAAAGAAATGGGTGAAGAAGTTTGAAGAGACGGGATCTACACTAAATTTGAAGCAAACCCACACAGTGGCCCACGGACTTCTCGGAGCAAAGAGAACGCGCAGCAAGTTTCCACTTCTGTTTGACGTGATCCAGATTTATTGACGCGCAAACGTTCGTCTGAATTAGGATTATCCCGCACATCATTACGCCGTATTTTGAAATTTGATTTGAAATTACATGCATATAAGATCCAGATATTGCAAGAACTAAAACCTAATGATTTAAATTTGCGCAAGTCGTATGACGAAACAATGTTAGATCGATTCAGTAATATTGACAATCTTTTGTTTTCGGACGAAGCCCATTTCCACATCAACGGACATGTAAACAAACAGAATTGCAGGTATTGAAGCACCAAAAATCCCAAAGCTAAACATGAGAGGCCACTTCATTCTCACAAGGTAACTCTGTATGGGCTACAATTTCAGCAAGAGGAATCATTGGATCCTACTTTTTCGAAGATTCTCGCGGCCGTTCGGTTACTGTTAATTCTGCTGAGTATGTGAAAATGTTACGGGAGTTCTTGGCACCGATGCTAAAACGATGCTGAAATTTGCTCGCTACAATCGTAACACATGGTTTCAGCAAAATGGAGCCACTTGTCAGATATCCAACGAGTCCTTGCCGGTGGTTACAGAAATGTTCCCAAAAAGCTGATTTCCAAACGAGGCCCATATCCCATGGTCACCCAGAAGTCCAGATCTATCTCCAGCAGATTTCTTTTTATGGGGTTATTTAAAGAGCCGTGTCTACATCCATAAACCAAATACACTACGCCAATTAAAAGAAAAAATCAGCGAAGAAAGGTCGATGATCTCGCGGTCTCTTTGCCGACGTGTATTCGAATATTTCGGTACTTAATTAGAAGAGTGCAAAAGTCAAAACGGTGGTCATTTAGACGATATTATTTTTAAAAAATAAATGCCAATTTCCAATTTTTTCAAATGTTAACTAATTCGTGATCCACCCTGTAGTACGACGCACTTCCACATGGTAAAGCATAGAGAGAATTTTCCCGATCTTATAATATATGCTTTAAAACAGGGAAGAAGAGAACGAAGAACTGCCTCTGTTGTTCACCAATAATTACATATAATATGAGACAGGGATAAAAGATTCTCGAATGACAGGGACAGCTACACTGCAGTTTGTTTCCAGCTCTGATATGAATGGGGAAGGACTAGGTCCTCACAAAATAAAATCGTAAATAGCAGCATAACGCTGCTGTTTTTTGACTGATTAATGTAGGCATACAGTGACCCATATTACTGGTAACAAGATATTTTATCTTAGTCTAGTCCAGGGATTATAGCTATAACCTATACTGGGTATTAGGAGACCGCTTCCGAAAACGAAGACAGACGATAGTACTAATGACACCTTTGATGATGGGACGGAAAAAAAATCGATCCTGATTAAAAAATAATATATTTTTAAAACGTTTTATTGGCATTATTTACGTTCCATTCCATTCAGTTAAATAAACGTTAGTGTTTAGTGAATACAGTTTTAAAATGATTAATTAATATGGATTTATTCTTTCAACGTAACATGTTAACGAAAATATTTATCATTTGAAATAATCATACGCGTTGACATGCGGTTAATTGTCCACGAGCAGACCGCAAGAACCGCACTCAATCAAATATAGAATTGCTGGATACAATGGCTTTCATCCCAATTATAAACCAATAATTGCACACCTATGACGTCGAGGTTATGCTAGAGCATCGTCTCTCAACCTGGGGTTCGCGACCACTGGGGGTTCGCAATTAGTTCTATAAATAAGACCGATGTGTGTGAAGAAGAGAATACTATATACAAATGATTCGTTTATTGTAGGAATGAATTTTAGTGTAATTTTATTAATTTTATATTACCATGTAATACCAATATGAAAAAATAAACCTATAGCTGGATTTGTGTAAATAACGTATTACTTAAATTGTTCTTATATATTATTAATTTTATAGAGAAGCGGTTTACTTACATTGTTAGGTTTTTGACTTAGTTGGTTGAGAAACAATATGGCACATAGCGGTCGAAAAATCAATATGTTTCATGTTCAATCGTCTCCACTACACGTTCAAAAGAGGAAGAAGGAAGGCATCATCAAGAGGAAGTTTAATTTCACAATTCTGATATAATTTGTAAAAAGTAATTTTATATTATTTTTTTTCGGGCTGATGGCCGCTGTCAGCCCGAGGGCTTTTACAGTTTCGCCGGGTTAAGAGGTGACAGTCGAGACCTCCATAAGTGGGTAACCAGCACAAGGGCTCCCATGAGGGAGTCTCGGCTTGGACCGTTGTCCTGTTCCGCGAGAGCGTCTGACTCGAGGGTGCCCGAGAGGGCCGAAGCTCGACTCGGTCAGTTGCTTCTAACAGAAGATGTAATTAATGTCTCTATTAATATTATTTTTTATATAGTTTATAATAAAAAGAATATTAACTTTTTGTATGTAGGAAGTACATCAAATTGTTGGGATGTGATACGATATCTCTCGATAAATTTCTCGTTGTATTTGTATTACAATAGAACCTTTGTATTTCACCACTGTTAGTATAATTGTTTGTTTATTAATAAAGCAAGTGATCAGTGTCCAAATTTATTTCAATAACTGTTATTTAATTTTTTTTAATATTTATATCCATTTAATAAATATAATTATATAAATAGGGAGTAAGCATACGGGATGTTCAATCTTGGATTATCCAAATTTCTTTAATATCCGTCACTTATATTCAGGTATATTCTTTAATTGGTACAAACAAATGCTTTATGTAAAGGAGATGTTGCCATATGGAATTTATTTAATAATATATTATTAGGGTTACAAATAAGCACACAGTTTATCTGAAAACAAGTGATGTTTGTGGCCCATGCCATCTACAACCATCCTTAACTTAGATTCAATATACTGCCACCCCTGGGGACAGGAGATGGACTGCCTCGACACCAGGGTCCTCGTATTACAATAGTCATACGAAACACAATAGCGTTATCACTGTTCACGTCGGTATTCTTAGAGGATGAGCCGATACACTCATGGTACTCCTGGTAGTAAAATTTTTAGGTAGGTATATTCTCTTTTATAGTGTACACAACATTATAATTTAGTTTTAATTACAAACTTTGTTCAACACACAGTTCTCCAATCAACTGGATTTGTATAATGATAATAATTATGATAATTAATATTTTTTATTATATTTAGAATAACAAACGAGCACACAGTTCACCTGATGATAAGTGATTCCTGCGGCATGACATCTACATTCATCCATGAAAAGGAATCATAATGCAGATGCGTTGTCCTCCTTGAGTACTGAGATGGAATGCCTCGTTACCAGTAAATAATCTTCGGATCTCATCACTCAAGAATACGACAGCAGCATAATACTGCTATTTTACGTTGGACGAATAAATATATAAATAACAATGGATGTCTAAAGGCCGTAATTAAAGAGAGTCAATTTGTTGAAATGAAATGTTGAAATGTTAGGGACATTGTACGTATTTTACTATTTTTTATTAACTTTTGATTACTTCACAAATCGATGTTCATTTTTTTTTTATTTCATATTGTACTATTTGCTTTTAAATTACAACTGAACATTAATCTCAAACTTACATATTTAAATTTAGCTTTATTATGTTTTGTCAATTTTCTCTACTAATTCTTGTATTGTCGCTCATTTTATTTCCATGCAGTCTTCGCCTATAACTGTAGTGGCGCTAATCTATTATTCACGTCGTTCTCATCTATGGTATTGTATCAGTATACACTATGTTGGAGTTCATTAAATAAAATCATACAATCCATAGAAATCACTTCCTTAATCCGTTGCCGGAGGGAATGTATGAAATTTATGAACGGCAAATTGCCTTGGTACCCCGCCAAAGACGTTTATATCACACCATTGACTAGTTTCACCTTGGGAGACAATTGTTCGGGCAATGTCAAATGTCAGTAGTGTGTCGGGTTGTTGACTCGACGTGATCGTAAATTGAACGAAACGTTGTGTATCGTTACGTTCGTCGAGTACGTCTCTCGGCTTTATGTTTAGGCGATTCAGGCGTATGATTGGCTGATATTAATGATACTGATGTCTACACTAAGATATGTTTTTTTTTGCAGATGGTGTAAACAAAACAAAAAGGTATATCCTTTTTGACTTGTTACATTTGGTTTCTCTCAGTGAGCTCGTATTGCACCTCAATATCGAGATATTTAGTATATCCAGACATTTTAAAATGCGTCAAAACTGTTTTGTGTTCAACCCGTAGCTCTTCAGCTATTTCGTATATACTGATATGTCGATATTGTTCCCCTTTTTTAAAAATTTGGCATGGACGTCATCTGTAACAGGTCGACCGGAGAGAGCTCCATTTTAGACATCAAAATTCTCGGACAGAAAACGCTTGAACCAATTTTGTGCTACTCTTATTGACACGTGTGTCGCAGTTTTCCCTATTTTGTGATAAAACTTTAAAATGTAAGGAATTTTGCTTTCTTAGATTCTCATTCTCATCTCATTATGGTGGACAGAAAAACAATAGGAAACTGTTGTGAAACCATTTTTATTTTCTGTTTTTAAAATTATATCTATTTAATGGTATCAAAACCAATACAAACAGTAAAACCAAAGCGATTTTACTGCAACTTTTTACTTTTCAAATACTACTACTACTACTACTTTTCCTCGACCTATTATCTAACAAACACATAGAACGTGTAAATATACGCCGTTAGCTTTAGATCTTCGAATTAATTAAATTAATTGCTGTAGGTCGTCTGTAGCATTAAGCTGAACGTTTTACTTTTATTTAATCTATTATATATTATACATACTTACTATGAAATTAACTATGGTACATTTCAAATTAAATATACAATACAACGTAACCACTTTTAAATAAATCATTAAATTTATAGAGCCGCGTGGTGGAATGGTTAGAGTACCTGGCTGCTGCGTCGCGTGTCCTGGATTCGATTCCCAGCCGAGGAACAATATTTATGTAACACAAATTGTTGGTTTTTAGGTCTGGGTGCGTTTAAGCGTCAATAACCGTAATGGTTTAGGGTATAGTTTACCAAACTTAGGGTAATTTAGATTCGATTCCGCCATTGTGTTAATAATTATACAATAAATTATTTTTTTATTAATTATTATAAAAATAAGTGGTTAACCGGAATATTAGTAATAATAGCGCTTCTAACATTCTTTCAATTATATATACCCATGTCCCTGACACTGTATCTGAAGCTTCCTGCTATCTTATTGCGCATGCATTACATCGGAATAGGGAAGGGAAAGACGAGTGAGTGCCTCTGTGTTTACACAAATATTTAAGGCACTATAATATATTCTGCACAGTTGATGGCATCTGGAAATTACAAGAAGATTTACAACATTATATAAATACATTTATTTAGATAATAAATAGATATAATAGATATATTTCACTATCGAAAAAAATGTCTTCATGTAAATATATTTTCCATTATGTCGTGATCAATTTCAAATTCGTAAATTATACAGATCTTGTACAGAGCCTTGCAAATCGTTTTATCGAGAAATATATTTTACAAAATAATGATATCTCGTAAGCAATAAAATTATAGAATAATTCTTTTTAAACCTAAAGCATGTTTATTTTTCTGAAACGTAATAATATTTTCAAATATGTATTCATTAAGTCTTCAAAGAGAATATTTATCTTTGCTTGGATTCTCGATGTTTACTAATGCTTGTTACAAAGTGCATTCTACACGCGAAATTTTAAACGAAATTTCATCAAGTAAACTTTATGATGTACTTTTTCAATAATCTCTTATTATAATAGCATTTTTATTTATTTTAATGTAATTTCCATACAAATATGTTTTAATAAAAATTGATGGTTTGAAAATTAATATTATATTAAATACGCCCAATTATATTAAATGGCCCAGAGCACCACCCTAATGGGTGTCTAAATTCTGTTCTAAGTCTAGAAACAAAATAAGATAATAAAAATTGACGATCTTCTCATCTTGGTGTACTGCGCATTTATTTAGTTCCCTACATTTCATTCGAATTTCCTTACAATATTTTCGCAGTTAGTTATAATGCCGTAAGAATTCATACAAGCACAGAAATACTCATTCGTCGCATATATAAGCAATATTCAAAGGAACATTCAAGGATTCAAGAAATCAAGATTCGGTAATATGTTACACTAAAATTTTAAATTGGACATAAGCTGAGAATTGCACCCAGGATCAAGAACTTTAAACTCTAAGCCATCTAATACGTTGCATACATCCTGCGTAATTCGTATCCCCTGGTAAAATTAGAAGAAATCGAAGGGAATCATCCTTACGGATCATTCACCAAGACATTATTAAATGACACTGGGACGTAAGCCATGGAAACATGATAATTTTTTCTCCAAATGCAAAATCCACTTGTTGGAAGCTTAAACTGGTTAAGCAATGAGAGCGGTAGGAGCATGGTGACGGAAAAATCTATTCAGTGGCTAGACTTCGGGAACATGGGAACAAGGGTACTGGCTCAATTTTTTTTTTAATGAAAATAAAGAAATGTGATAATTGAGGTCCATAAATATCTATTTTATATATCTATATAATCTATAAATATATCGATATCGGAAAAGGGGATCGATTCGAAATATATCGAAAACAGGAAGTTTTCTATAGAGAATTTTATAGAAAACTTCCTGGACGAACGGCATTACTGCGTGAGATTTCTACCGACTGAAACCCTTTTATATGCCACCCTCAGTAAATTGGAGCCAGGATCTTCCGCACAATGCAATTGACCTTCTCTGCACTGTACCTAAGTGTTAAAGTAGGCAACGCCTCCTTAAGCGCACGGTCGCTGTATTCAGGTTACCAGGACCACTCCGTGATGTCGCCGGCGGATGGACGCGGCTTGGCTTTGCCGTTAAGGCCCGCTCCAGTTGCAGGTCCTGCGCCCTGTGGCAGTGGTTTAATAGATCATCAGATTTTATAAGCCTGAAACTAGACTATGACTATGATTTAGTGATCCATAAAAACCTACATCCATCATATATAGCCTCTAACAAAATGGTACCAACGAAAACAAAATAAGGTATATGGCATATGCTTTGTGCCCCTGGAGATGGAGTTCCCGTTACCAGTAATCATATATATATATATATATATATATATATATATATATATATATATATATATATATATATATATATATATATATATATATATATATATATATATATATATATATATATACTTTCTTATTTTTATTCATGTATGTTTGTGTATCCTGTATAAGTATATAGATTTCTTTTTTTTGTGATTGACTCTATTATCCGTCTGTAAAACATCTGTCTCAAAATTATCCCTTACTAATTCTCGACAAATGTAGTCTGCATTAAGTACTAAGTCCATTATTAACTTTCAGTTTTCAAGCTATTACAAGTTTAAGTAACAAACTTATGAAAGTCTTCTGAATATTATACCACTGTGAAAGTTTAACTTAAGTGGTAGGGTTAGTTCAAAAGCAGCATAATGCTCTGTGTTTTTCGTCTGGTGAGTGTAGACATCCTGAGATTAGAGCAGATTATAACTGGTGACGAAGCAGTCCATCTCAGACCTCGATGGTGATAACGCTTTATGATTCCTTCTCAATGATTTTTGGAGGGATCATTGGAATACCTTATCTCCAGTAATAATATTTCCGGTTACTATCTTTAACCGGAAGTAGTACATTAGACATCTACTTTAAGCTTTCTAAAAGCCTAATCCTACCTAATTGAGACTAGCTATAACTCCTATAGCTAATTTATAATTATTCAGCGTGCCTCTACCACATAAATAACTTACTAAAGTGGCCTTTATGAATTTCGGTGCATGAAACATCATCAATATCTTAGCCCGTCATAGGTTTCCGTCTTCCTGCAGTTTGTATTATTGAAGCCCATTAGAACGGCGCTCACATATGTTGCCAGAAATCACCTGGTTGGGTTAATGGATGACTTAAGTCATCTTTTCAATTTATTGTCTTCCACTTTGTAATGGAGCGAAATCGGCGAACAACTTTCAACAAATAATGATTAAATTCTGTTCGTGTCTCAAGATATATATTTGCTAAGATGGAAGCAAACGAACGGTGGGAACCCGTGATGCTCATCGATGCCCATGGACAACCACAATACGCGAATAGGCCCGCTTCTTGAAGGACCCTAAGTCGCACTAGTTTGGAAAAACCGCCGAGGACAGCCGTTACACAAGGCTGCTGTACGGGGCAGAATATTCCGCTGCGATCCATCCCCGTATAGTCGATAAGTGTGGATGGGTCTTAAGCCCGTCGTTATTTCCATTTTTAAACGTAAACATCGACAATATATTGCCACAAAACAAAACCATGAGCCTCTTTCATCCATCGATTACCTGCAGAATTGACACAAGCCGTCACCCGTCGTGGGTGATTCGACACTGTGTTTGTCGGTGCGTGGTTGCCATTCAAGAGCTTTTAGATATACAGCTGCCACTACCGTTGCAACTTATGATGGGTTATGTCTGTCACCTTGGTCTCCTTTGTTCTTGCGGAATGTCCGTCGTTGCATCTCATCACGCAAAGGAAACACCGAAATACAATATGATAAAAAAATAATCGATGATCCCTTTAAATAAATAATGATTGTAAATAGTCCCGTAAGTAGCGCGATAAACTTAAGGGTTTGGAAAGACCTTCGAGATATCGAGATCGAGATTGTATTTAATTGGTATTTTTAGAAAATTAAAAACTCTCAATAACTCAAAACTCGTAATACTTTTACTAAGGTATATTTTGTCTTATAGTTATGAGTTACAGCCGCACTTGATTACATGGACACCCGCAGCTGCTGGTATCTTGATAACAGCAGCTGTGTTTCGTATGTTGATTGTGAGGATCTGGGGACCGAATCACAGGTGACGAGGCACTCTAGCTCAATCATCAGGGACAACGCAAGATCATCTTGCAGCTTCGTTGAGGATAGATAAAGAAATCATGGGCAGCATCACTTACCACATGCTGTTCATGTCATACTTAATATTATATAACAAAAATATATAATTATTCGGTTTAATGAATAATAAATAATAAAATAATATAAAGTCAAAACATGACGCTTTATGTCTAGAATATTCTAATAATTCTTTTAAATAAATACCATTACGTACCAAATAATAGCTTGTTACTTCGGATAACAATGCATTCTACAATGATTGTGCAATTTTATATGTCAGAACAGCGTAACAAGTGTCTAATAAAACTTAATACGCAAGTCTCATTGAGTTCGAAAAACATGGTTTCTTATTATAGCTAGGCATATTAATTAATAATGTAATAATAATACTTAAAACTACATTAAAATTTATCATCAAATTATATATATATATACATTAAACAATAATAATAATAATACATTATATACCTTCAATACTTTCTTCTTTATCCTCCACCATTATTAAATAGAACTAAACGACAATTTATCACGAACAAAACAGACCACAATATTTTTCCAATAAACAAAAACTTATAAATACGATATCCCGAAGTTTTAAACAACGTGAGAACGTAAATCCGCCCTACCTAACAGAGCGACCGACGCGCACTGAATGAATCCTCTGAACTTCTGATGCTTTTACACGTGCGCGGGAAAACGCTTTCCTCGTAAACTTTCCCGCGATTTTATATCGCATAGCGGCTGATTCCAGAATTGATATAATATTGTTATTGTTTTATTTCTAGCAATATGTTGTATTATTATTTTATTGCTTCCTTGATTTATTCTAGGCCGTATTGCTATTTCTATATGTCTATAATAAATCAAAATATTTAATACAGATTTTATATAGATATTATATAGATAGTAGGCTGAGGTTAGGAGAGATCAATACAATTTATAATTTGCTACATAAAAAGTGTAATAATAAAAATAAATTATTATCATGATGTCCTCCTGGTCGATTTCAACCATGGCGATATGCTCTGGTTATTGCCAGGTGACATCATCTTAGTGCAGAATATTTTATAGTGCCGTAAACATTTGTGCAAACAAAGAGGCACAAGGGACATGGGACATATATAAAACACACCCAGAACCGTAAACCAACAATTTGTGATGCACAAATACTGTTCCTCGACTGGAAATCGAACCCTAAACCCGCAACGTAAAAACATTTTAGAAACTTATTAAATTAAGGCTAAAATTATTAAAACTCAAAATACTCCTATCTAAGGATAATTAGTTTAGTTAAGTTTATTTAAATTATTAATTTCTATTTAACATAGTATAAATCGTTCAATTTCTCTTAATCGTTAAGTTTTAATTAGCATGATGTAACTGTATGTGGAACTATGTGTATTTAGCAACCTATGGCCATTTCTTTCTACAAATCAAGTTACATGGAATTCTGTTAGTGGTTCTATTAAATAAAAATAAAAATAAAAAAAACAAGTACTCTAACAACTACACCTTTCGTTACCGTCAAATTATTATATTAAATGTATTACAACTTGTACATTAAGAGAAAGACTCTTATATAGCAACATTTTCGTGACGAAAACAAGATAAAAAATCTATGTCAAATTTAATGCCAGTAAATAACAGAGACGATTTTAAATAATTGTAGTGAGTATAGAATATTTTAAATAATGCTAATGTAGAATGAGTCGTCATTTCCTATAAACAATGTCGCAATTGAATTATGTGCTGTAAATTTTAAGTCGATATTATTTGATTTTCAAGGAATGCAATGTAGAATCGGTATAACATGTCCGTTTAGTTACGTCGCTTCGTCCTATGTGCAAAATATCATTAACATACTACTTATATGTTGCATTGAAATATAATAATATGATTTCATATTTAAAAATATTGTATATTGTAAATATATATAATATACAATGGCAGAAAATATACAATGTCAAGTTATAAAGTCTAAGGGTATCAAGCTATACAAGACTGCGATTGTATTTTTAATTGGTGCATCATGTATATTCATGATTCAAGTTTTTCTTCGTAGAGCTACGCTGCAGCTTGTTTCTAGCTGTATAATGTAGCTCGACCGGGGTAGGGCCACGCCCTCACAGAATACCAGCGTGGAATAGCAGCATTATATTGCTGTGTTTCGTCTGGTTTAACAAATTAATTACAACTAAGCATAGTTACTATCACTAAATAAAACAAGTAACCAGTTCCACCGTCATCAAAAACTCCACATGCCCACCAATATGCAACAGTAATAAGCTATTTGGTTTTGTAATCTCTATTCCTCTCCGGAGAGACCAGACGCTAGCTTTAATTACATCGTGTGGTCGACTATCCCGAAATTATCGGTAAGCCAGCCATTGGTCGAACTTTAAATTTAACTATGATACCGAACAATGATAAACATATCCATCAAATGAAAGTTATAAATTGAAGGAGCCGATCCTGAATTTGATTCCATGGAGAATAGATATTAATAAATATACAAATTAAAAAGTAAAAAACACACTAAATGTAACTTACCTCTAAGTACCTATTAAGAGGTTACGAATTTACCTTCTGTACCTGATGTGTTCATGAAGACTTAATAATGACTTAAGACTTATGAATGAACACTTAGTAAAACTAATGATCAATTCAATTAATATAGAATATATATTTGAGAACTACTACTATTTATTAACTTTTTTGACTATGGTAGGACTGTTTGTTTCTAGATGAAGAATGAATGGGTCAGCGCGACCGGGGTAGGACCACGCACTCACAGAATACCAGCATAAAATAGCATCATAATGCTGATGTGTTTCGTATGCCGGGGACGATGCATTCCATCTCAGTCCTAAAGAGAGAGAACGCATCTGCATTATGATTCCTTTTAAAGAACGAATGTAGATGTCATGGGCTAGAATCACTTACCATCAGGTGAACTGTGCGATCGCTTGTTACTCTCGATGAAAAAAAAACCTAACTAACTATGTGCGCAACTGCGACGTGTGTGTTATATATATAACAAAAAGTTCTAATGTACGAGTCTATTCCAACATTCGAAAATAGTTTTTATAAAACGCATTGTTTTCTTTACACCGTAACTCCTCGGCACTAATACATAAATATATTTACTGAATGTCACACACACATCTCATGTGATGCATGCAGATACACTGAAATATAATTTTAAATGAACTATAATGGAACGTCACTTATATTTAAGTTATATTTGAATAACATAGTCATTATGTTTTTTTTTCGGGCTGCGGCCACTGTTAGCCCGACGGCTTATACAGTTTCACCGGGTTGAGTGGTGACCGAGCGCTTATGGCTCTCAGTCGAGACCTCTATATATGGGTAATCAGCACAACGGCTCCCGAGGGGGAGCCTCGGCTTGGATCGTCACCCTGTTTCGCGAGACTGTCTGACTCGAGGGTGCCGGGAGAGGGCCGAATCTCGGCTCGGTCAGTTGATAATTTAAATTAATGTCGCTATTATTATTAGCTATTTGTACCACCACTTTGGAATGCCTGGGCGCTGGAGAAGAAGTGGTGCAAGAAACTCCAGTATGTACTGGAGAGAACCAGGAACTGATATGGCGGTATCGCGAATAACCTTGTTTGCGACACCCTCGCCGTCGGCGGGGGTGATATGAGGGTGAAACGTGTGTTGTGTTTTATGAAGGGCTTTGACCCTGGTGGTCACGACGTCGGGGAGTCATTAATGGCATAAAATATATTTATATTGAATAATTTTTATAACTTTTGAATTACTTACTTAGATATTATTAAAATGCCATCAACTTTAATCTATTTAACGTGTAAAAATTGTTAACAAAGATAGTTAAATATAAAAATTGTTAATAAAAGCCATTTATATGAGAGCCACGTCGCTACTAGAGCCAAGGATGGACCACGCCCTCACAGAATACCAGCATAAAATAGCATCATAATGCTGATGTGTTTCGTATGCTGGTGACGATGCATTCCATCTCAGTCCTAAAGAGAGAGAACGCATCTGCATTATGATTCCTTTTAAATAATGAATGAAGATGTCATGGGCTAGAATCACTTACCATCAGGTGAACTGTGCGATCGCTTGTTACTCTCGATGAAAAAAAAACCTAACTAACTTTGTACGCAACTGCGACGTGTGTGTTATATATATAACAAAAAGTTCTAATGTACGAGTCTATTTCAACATTCGAAAATAGTTTTTATAAAACGCATTGTTTTCTTTACACTGTAACTCCTCGGCACTAATACATAAATATATTTACTGAATGTCACACACACATCTCATGTGATGCATGCAGATACACTGAAATATAATTTTAAATGTACTATAATGGAACGTCACTTAGTTATATTTGAATAATATAGTCATTATGTTTTTTTTTTCGGGCTGCGGCCACTGTTAGCCCGACGACTTATACAGTTTCACCAGGTTGAGAGGTGACCGAGCGCTTATGGCTCTCAGTCGAGACCTCTATATATGGGTAATCAGTACAACGGCTCCCGAGGGGGAGCCTCGGCTTGGACCGTCACCCTGTTCCGCGAGAGCGTCTGACTCGAGGGTGCCGGGAGAGGGCCGAACCTCGGCTCGGTCAGTTGATAATTTAAATTAATATCGCTATTATTATTAGCTATCTGTACCACCACTTTGGAATGCGTGGGCGCTGGAGAAGAAGTGGTGCAAGAAACTCCAGTATGTACTGGAGAGAACCAGGTACTGATATGGCGGTATCGCGAATAACCTTGTTTGCGACGCCCTCGCCGTCGGCGGGGGCGATATGAGGGTGAAACGTGTGTTGTGTTTTATGAAGGGCTTTGACCCTGGTGGTCACGACGTCGGGGAGTCATTAATGGCATAAAATATATTTATATTGAATAATTTTTATAACTTTTGAATTAGTTACTTAGATATTATTAAAATGCCATCAACTTTAATCTATTTAATGTGTAAAAATTGTTAACAAAGATAGTTAAATATAAAAATTGTTAATAAAAGCCCTTTATATGAGAGCCACGTCGCTACTAGAGCCAAGGATGGACCACGCCCTCACAGAATACTAGCGTCTAATAGAAATATAACACTGTGGTGTTTCGTATCCTGAGTTTAGGAATCCGAAGAGTAAATTACAACGAGGAATTCCATCGCAAATCCTTTAAACAGGTCGTACAAGAATGAACCTGGTGAAGGTTAGTCTAAAATAGGAATTATAAAAACCGTTGAAACAACCACCAGCAAAGTATGAGCCTATTGGAATCCTTTATCCAGTTGGACTTATAAAAGGTCCTGAATGGACATTTACTAACGATTAAGCCCAAAATAAAGAGCACGGAAAACTGTTAAAATATGCTCATGTCCTAATTTAAAAAGGTCGTAGAGAAATGGTAAAACTTAACAGCCTGCATGAAAGGGTTAGTTCGACCGGGCAAAGACCACACTTTCCAGTATACGAGGGTAAAATTGTAGCATAATGCTGTTGAGTTACGCTAGGTGAGTGTAGACACCCGGAGACCCTTACTGGTGAGGCATTTAATCTTATTCCTCACGGGTGATATTTCCATTGATGATGAATGTGGGTATACTGGACCAGAAAAATCATTGGCCGTAAACGGTGAGCTCGTTTGTCACCCTAAATACAACAACAATATGCCTGTATACCTAGTCCGGCCATAAGTGCTGTTACAAATGAAAATGTATTTTTTTTATGAAGTAATGTAATATTTTTAAAATTTATACCTACATATTTATTAGTCAGTCAGCAAAAAATATAAAAATATTCTATTTGAAATAGCCACCTTTGGCTTTTATACAGGCGTTTAATCTATTTGGCCACGAATCTATGGATTTACGCACTGTTTCCAAGGGAAATTTCGCCACTGCCTGCTCCAAAGATTTTAAGAGACTCAATGTCAAAGACTAAAACTGACCATAATTTGAAGTCTAAAGGGTTGAGGTCTGGACTAGATGAGAGCTAGTCTTCAGCTCTTATAAAGTCCGGAACGTTGGATTCAAGCCAGGCTTGGGTAGTTTGTGACCAGATGCAGAACTTCCTGCTGGAAAGTCCACGGCATATTTTTAAAAAGTGTATTGCTGAGAGGTTTCACAACATGATCCAAGACTGTATCTTGGCATACATTTTGGCTGAAGTTTTCACTCCTTTTTCACAAAAATTTAGTTTTGTGACTCCTTGATAAGACGCCCCACCAAACCATCACTGACGCAGGATAATGACCACGTTGTATTGTCTTTAGAACTGTGAGCGTAGACTTTATCATTTTGCTTATTGTAGTGTTCTTTAATCGTGAAACTTTTTTCATCGGTAAAGAGGATATTTCTGTGCCTTTCACCTGCGTATCGCCACAGAAGGCGTTTTGATCGATCCACTCTCTTTAATTGTAAAGATTGATTTAGGGCATGTCCTGTATATCGACGATAAGCACCGAGTTTCGGGTCATGTTTTATATATACGCGACAGAGTCCTAGCGGAAATCTTCATTTTTCGCGATAAGATTTTTTGCTTCCTAATGGAGTTTCGACGAATTCTGGCTTTAACAGCATTAACAGCCTTTGTAGTTCTAACAGCACGCGGCCGCCCTGATCTTTTCTGGTCTTCGACAGAGGAAGTTTTGTTGTGTGTGTTGATAGTACGATATACGAACATACGGGTGATACCAAGCTTTTGAAGAGTCTGGAATATGACCGACGGCTCCATATCCATTTTGTGCAAGGCGATCACTGCAATCCTATTTTCTTTAACACCCCATTCCATGTCGTAATTTGATAATGAAAACGAAAATATATGTGAAATGGCGCAAAATCGAAATAAGTTTTATACATAATATATGTGTTCCAAATACAAAATAATTGAAAAGTTGAAAAAAAGAAAAGTTTTTATGTAATAGTATTTATGGCCAGACTAGTTATTTACCTATAATAAGCTTAAATTATCATGCATTAAGGCGGTGCCATTTAAAGTTGCAAAAATTTCATAATAAAAGTTATTACTCGCGGCGTCTGTTCCTCAGAGTTTGTTCTATATTTTTTGCGCGACATATGCCGTGGTGATAAATTCCATTAATAAAACGAAGTCGTAAAGTGAGCCAATATCTTAGAGCGACATATGTGAGATATAAGTGATATAAGTTAATAGTTTGAACGTATGGCTTACATAATATCTTATATTTCTCGAATCTTCATAATCAGCACAGCCTACCAATAGTCCACAGAACATAGGCTGCGAACGTGAGCTCGATCCTGAAGCAACTGCATCCATCGACTTCCCGCAAACTTATACAGGGTTATTGGTAATTCGATGTATTCCCGTTAGGAGGTGATAATTTGCCATAATTTTAACCCCAATATGCTGCATGCAATTTGGACCGATAACTTTTGTTTTAATATTGATAAATTTGATACTCTTTTTTAATATTTTTGAAGTTGCATTTTTGACTTATTTAGAGAAAAGCTAAAAAACACGATAAATCAAAAATGGTTCACTTTTGCATAATGCATAGGGGGCTAAAATTAAGACAAATAATCACCCCTATCACCTCCTAACGGGAATACGTCGAATTAACCCTGAATAGAATATAAAAAACTGTGTCAATTATTTTATATTTTCTTCGAGAACGCTAGATGACGTTGTACCATCTGTCTAGAACACGCTATGATTTGACTAAACGCTTAGTATGAATTCATTCACTTTTTCAATTCACATACAATCCTCAACATACCCCGGACCTCAACGGACCCCGGTCCTCAACGGACCCCGGACCTCAACGGCCCTGGACGTCTACGGACCCCGACCATCAACGAAACCCAGACCTACACACACCACCGACATCTCGTCGCGTCGCCCTCGCCCTCGAGCGCGACGCAACACCGCGTACACTCGATACACCTGCGTGTCAGGGCGGTTCTCACCGCCCTCAGTTTCCGATTAACCAGATAACAGATGGCGTCCGTCAGAGACTAGGTCCGTATACCAATACCTCGGACGGTCAGTAGTCATCACCATGTATTCTCCACTCGGGAGAATCTTTCGATAGCTAGGGAACTGGCAACTTGGGCACCATCAGATAGGTACCAGATCAGAGCAGACCGACACGCTCAGTTTATGAGCAGTTGTGTAAGTAAGAGAGCCACAAATTAATTAACCAGCTCACGGACCCCTCAGTTCCGTGAGCCCTGTGTCCGATGAAGCTGTAAGAGCCGCATAGGCTAACAGCAGCAACATCAACAGAATCTGGATCTTCACATATACCATCACATATATACATACATACATACAGACAGACACGCTCGGATAGCGAGTACTTTACAGTGAGTAAAAGAACTACAAATAGCTAGCTCACGAAGCCCTGATCCTCGAGTCCTATAAAAGATGAAGCTGTAAGAGCCGCATAGGCTAACAGCAGTTACGTCAAGATAATCTAGACTTCATATTTATTATCTGTCAGGAGTTACTGACTGAGATTCGGCACTTTCGGGCACCCACGAGCTAGTAACTCGCGTTCGTGGTGACGGCCCTCAAGCTGAGGTTCCCTCTCAGGGGCCCTTTTGCTGGCTGGTTACCCACAACAAAGGTATCGGCTGGGTACCTTAAGCGCTCGGCCTCGTTTCTAACTGTACTAACAGTGACCAGTACAGTTGTTGTTTTATTTATCATTGCTTTGTGAATACACAAATAGTTTAAAAGGCAGGTGTCAATAAAAATAAGAGATATCGTGACGGGGAAAATTAAAAAAAAATATTTTACAATCTCTAAGATGCTTACAATTTTCAAGCTATAATAACGTCCCGGGGGACCTAATCAAAACACACATAATGTCGGACGAGAGTTATACTCAGACGACATATAAATTACAAGACATAGTAAATGTTTTGCTCTCATCTAGAAAAATTACATCTTTTGTTTTATAAAAGATTGTTAGCAATTCTATCATATTGCTGAAGAACCACTCGAACTAAACTAAAAATGCTTGTAATTCGAGATGGTTCACGACAATAGTGGTATGGTAGAATCGGAGCTACGTCCTTAAATTTCGCAGACCGTACCCTTTTTTTTTTTTTTCGGGCTGATGGCTGCTATTAGCCCCAAGGCTTTTACAGTTTCTCCGGGTGGAGACGTGACTGAGCGCTTATGGCACTCAGTCGAGACCTTTATATATGGGTAACCAGCACAAAGGCTCCTGAGAGGGAGCCTCAGCTTGGACCATTACCCTGTTTCGCGAGAACCTCTGACTCAAGGGTGCCTGAGAGGGCCGAACCTCGGCTCAGTCAGTTGCTTCTGAAAGAGGACTATCTAAATTAATGTCACTATTATTATTAACTACCTGTACCACAACTTCAGAATGCGTGGGCGCTGGAGAAGAAATGGCGCAAGAAACTCCAGCAACAGACCGTACCCTAAATCATTTTGGCTATTGAATTTTTTAAATGAAATTGCTTTATTTAATAAAGTTATAATTAAGGTTATTACATTGACATCCGTGTGCTTTAGCGTTCAGTGTACCTTAATAATGTGACGAACAATGTGGTTTCGATTCGTTTTAATTTTAAATTGCTTCATGAAAAGTAGTTATAATAAGGAATATTATGTTGACATCCGTGTTTTAGCGTTCAGTGAACCTAATACTGTTACACGGAACTTGGATACGATTCGTAGCAGAGCTTACAGAGGTATTCGAGACTAATGATAAAAATACTTGTAACTTTATTGTAGCATTATAGCCCGATCGCGACAGGACCAAAATTACAGTATTTCCCCGGTGGAGCCAACCCTTCAATGTTGTAGTTAGCAAGCTATATCTTATATCTAACCTAGCTTTACCTTATGATTATTATCAGATGACATCAATAGCGCAGAATTTTGTATAATGCCGTAAACAAATATGCAACCACTCGTCATCCCCTCCTCTATTCCGATGTAGTACTATTCAATATAGATAGGAGGAAGATTCAGATGCAGTGTTAGGTACACGAGACATACGAACAATAAAGCCAGACCCGAAAACCAATACAATTTACGATACATAAATATAGTTCCTCGGCTGGGAACTGGGACAGGATCCGCAATGTACCAACTAAGTAGTCTTACCACTACACCACTTGTTAGTCTAGTATATATAAATGTATAATTGTCTATATAATAGCTATAATAAACACAAACTTAAACTTATGATGGAAATGACGACGAAATATCGTGCTCGTTTTTCAGTTCCCTAGATAACATAATGTGCAAACTCCGTAACGCTTTAATACTCGTAAACGTTACGTATCTAGTAGCGTAAAATTGCATGCTTTCTCAGCCTGATTCTTCGCTCGATGGTTATTTATCTCTATGCACGCCTAGTTAGCCGCAGCCAAGCTGAGGCGAATTTGTGCGGTTTTTTCAATATAAAATTACAAACGGTACACGAGTAAACAGTTCACCTGATAGTAAATGTTACGTCGTTTTTAAATAGTTCTTTGAATTTTATAAACATTACTAGCAATCCGCTTAACCACTCCGACTAAGTTTAATAATGCTTGAGCTAGGACAACAACAGTCCTATCCTAAGCCGTTAAACTTTTTTATGTTTCTTAATTTCCCAATATACAAGAACTAAATGTGGTCAATATTTTTGAAGAGTTGGGGATATTTACTATCTCATATATAGTGCGGCTTTATGGCTATCTACACTTCAAACCTCTTATCTCACCGTACATCCATAAACAAAGATTTAATTGATTGATTGAATTGAAAACTGAAATGGAATGTCTCACCTACATATCTATATAGTTATTTACATAGCAAAGTATCTCCCACTGTCGCTTGTAAAAAATAGTATTTAATATCATCCGATAATAAAAATAAATTTCCTTTATTCGGTATACACCAATCAGACAAATGAATACATAAACACATTGCTTCCCAAACTAAGCAACAAGGTTTGTATCATGGGCGCCAGAGATACGTGTTTATATTACAAATTTATAAATAAATAAATAGTCTAATAAGGTAACTTTAAGTGGTAATACAATATACAACTAGAGGAATAAGAAGTTTAGAAATTAAGCTAAATTCAGCTTTCCATAGAATAAAAATATTGTTTAATAAGACACATTTGCAAATCCTCTTGTGTTGCGGACGGCGGTAATCACTTGCTGACAGCTGCTTTGTTCGTTAACGACCTACTCTATAAAGAAATGAATAAGACTTGTGTATGAGTGTTTGTAGATTTCGCACAATAAAACAACAGGGCGATTAGAAAGCGTGAACGAAATAGTTCTATCGATCTAGGGGGAATTAACTCGGTAGTTTATTGCTCAGGCAGCTGCCTTGAACGATTGAGCAGAGTGTGGGTAGATTAATAGCTTATGTTCATGGAACGTTTAATGTAGTTACGGAATATGCATGTTTGCGGTCGATGATTGTAGGCCTTACGATTGAGCTGCGAGGTTGAAGTCAGTCTTTTCGGGAAGCTTATGTCCACCAAAGAACTCGTGATACAGATTAATGAAAATAAAACAAATATTTCTATCAAGACAGCGTTTGTTCAAGAATATATTGTGTTAATGATAAGTGATTCAGGCCATATACATCTATCCTCAATAAATATTCAAGATGTGTCAAAGAAGTGACAAAGTGTATGCATGCTTTGTCTCTCCTGAGGACTACTTGTGCGTACGTGCCGACACATTCTTGATGTAGATATGAACTAGCTGCAAGGTTCTCTGAGTAACTATGTGTGATAACTTATAGGTACTCAAAGAGCCATGCTGCAGCAAATACTTTCATCATCAGCCTGTATCAGCCCACTGCTGGACCTAGGCCTCATCCATGGCACGCCACTATACTCGATCTACAGCTCTGCTACTACAATCTCTGCCCGCTGCCCTACAAACATCATCGCCCCACAGCCCACAGGACCCCCTACACTACGTTTGCCGCTTCGCGGTGTCCACTCAAGAACCTGTTTGCCCCAAATCGGTTCTGCGGCATATATCACCAGCCACTGTAAATGCTTACGGTACAATAGAATATACTAATGTAGTTGATGTTATCTAAGATGTGCAGAAGATACCATCACCATCATCTCATCTCCTCACTGCCATGAAATGCCACAAATTTAGGCTTGTGTATAACAAGCCTAAATTTGAAATACATTTGATTTTGTAATTTCTAACCTAACGCTAGATTATTTGAGATAAAAGAGGCCGAATATATATAATATCAATTCATAGTAGAAAGCTATTATTTATTCAAAATATAAACATTAAATAAATGCTCCAATAGCTTAACAGTGTAAGATACGATGTGCATAACTTAAGGTTGTAGGTCGAAATCTAACATCCGTCGATAGTGATGAACCACCGTCAACCATTTCCTGCACATGCATTTTACCTCAATTTGATTGGTTAACGGGAATATATGTAAGTAATTGTGGTAGCATTCCTAACATTTTAAAAAAAATCAGATGCTTTTAGTTAAAAATATAGTTCAGATCATATTTGATTTGACGTTACAAATCTCAATACAGGATGTTGTAAAACGCCCACACATTCCCAATCAAATTGGAAAAATATTTAGACATAAGTCGATCTCACCAATATCGGTCAAAAAATACATGTGGTTTTTCAGCTTTAATCAATTCACTTATTTTATACAACACATATCTAAGTCAAAACAGTTTACACATCATTTGAAGTTTATTTCGATAATATATTTTTTTTATTTATTTATTATTTATGTATATAAAGGAAGTAATATAGGAAAGGTATGTACAAAGGTGCAGCTTATTTTCCAATTAAAATAATAATAATAACAATAAATTAAAAATAAATACAGAAATATATTTATTTACAAACATGCATAAATTTATTAATTAATACATAAATATATATATATATATATATATATATATATATATATATATATATATATATATATATATATATATATATATATATATATATATATTATATAAACATAAATAATTAATATACATATTTATATAGCATACAATAAAGCTAACGTATTATTTCAATATACATTCAACTGGATGAAGATATGTAGTGTTCCTTCACTAGTTTTATAAGCACAACAGTTCTCATGGATTTTTTTCAGGCGCATTACATAAATGAACTCCTTGCACAGCGAAGAAGTTGGTATAGAAACCAGTTTTATGAGCAGGAAATTCAAGGGAAGATCTAAGCGGATGTACATACGAAAACCGTTTGCGGAGATATGACGGAGTCTTTGGGGAATGAAGGATATTATAAAGGAAGTACAAGTGTCTTCTTTTGGAATTTCCTTTTCTTTTAATCAGTTTCGAAGTGAAATGACTGATTAACAAGTAATCTACTACAAATATCCATTGGAGCAATATATCGATGCAAAAGAAGGTAGTGGAGCTAGCTGAGACATTCGACTTATAAACTATATTATATACTAGATTATAGATATCATTCGGCTAGACTGATGAAAGGTCATCTCCAATGGGGTGACAACGAGCATGTTATTACTCGAAAGTGACGCAGCAATATCGGTGTAATGGTAAGAGATGACTGCAGCCCATAAATACCTACATCCATCCTCAAAAAGAATCAAGATGTGGATGAGATGAAAAGCTTTGTTACAAATAACTAGGACGGTTCATTCATCAAACGAAACAGACCATTGCAACAGAACATTGTGAGGTCCTTCGTCACCGTAGCGGAATTTAATTATGCCGCAGCTAGATGAGCTGGCTCTCTGTCTACTCCCATCCAGGTGAATTAGAATACAAGTTATATGATATTAAACTATATAATTAGCACACTGTGAACGCGCGATCAGAAGGTTACCGAACTCTTAACGTAACCCTAACCTTGTGAAGATCTGGTATATTTAGATTCAGTGTCAGAAGTCGAAACTGGCGGTCATATAATTACAGTTATAACACCTACAAGTACATATATACCGTTGAAAATATCAACATAATAACAGACGTTGTTTCCGTATTTTGTAACGAATGAAAACCAGTGACCCAATAACTGGTCGAGCAAAGTCCTCACTGGAGACAATTACTCTTCATCAGTTAAATTGTATGCTTTTTATCACCATTTCATGATCTGTTTATGAATAGTAATTCATAGAGAGATCATAACAATTATATAAATATATTATTACAAATGAAAACGTGGGTAAAATCCCTTAACTAAAATAATGTTTAGTTATTGAACATTGCGCGACCTTGAATGAGACTTCATGGTACTTCATTTTATTAGACGTGGGGAAGTGCCTTATACGTACCCGCCCCTGCGGGGACAAGGATGGTTTTGGACTAAAGCCCCACGATTATCCATCTTTTTTCAGGGCTAGTCCCTGGCAGCAGCAGCACCATGTAAGGGTCGGCTCTACCGAGGCAGGACGATGCCCCCACATAATACCAGAGAATGAAATTGCTGCATAACTGGACTGTGTTTCGTTTGGTGAGTATAGATATCCTCAGACATCGTTACTGGTAAATAGGTATTCAATCTCAACCCTCAAGGAAGACAACGCATGTGCATCTTAAACCTTTGTTGTGGATTGAAATAAGTGATTATAAGCAGGGCAGCTTTGTGCCCATTGGTCACTGTTGGTTTTACACATTTTTTTTTTAAATTGGCCGTTTTTCACTCCTGGGTAATAAGTTCTCTAACAAGGCTATGAATGTCCGACTTTTCTATTCTCAATGTACTCTGACATTCTGTGAGAGCATTTTTTTTGACAATACTTTTGTAGACGCCGACCAAGGTACTAGAAACAGAATACGTCGTAGTACCGTGTTCGGTTCTAAGCCGACTATCAATATATTGATCAGATGTTGCCGTTGGCGAAATCTGGTAACCAGGAGAACAATACTCACAATTTTTTTTTGTCAGCCCGAAGGCCAACAGCTTCACGCGGGTGAAAGGTGGCACACTTAGTGCATTCAGTCGAGACCTTTATTAGTGGGTAACTAGCACAAGGGTTCCTGTGAGGGAGTCTCGAATTGGTTACCCCGCGCGTGAAAACAAGCGTCTCGGATGCCCGAGCGGGCCGAACCTCGGCAAGCAATATTTAATTCATACGCGGCTTTCTGCGTTTGACACTTGACACTGACCCATCCTCCGATATTATTACAAATGCATAACGTCGGAATAATGAAGGGAACGACGAGTAACGAAAAGTAAAATATGTCATTTGGCAATAACTTAAAGGTCGAATTCGAACTGGAGGACACTTACGGCCTGACATTGGATTAGGGAAGAAGATTGAGTGTCTCTATGTTGACGGCACATTATATATTTTGTTCCAAATAACCAGTAGCTTTTGCCAAGATCCTGTATCAAGTGGAGTACAAAAATGTCAACAATATGTTTTAAATAAAAATCAAATTCCAAGCAAACTTCTAAATTCAGAAATCTATTTCAATCGGTCTGATCTCACGTCGGGGATCGTACAATAAATCGCTGCGTTCTTCTCATTTCCGCTCCCTTCTATTATTATTGTAATGAATCTGCAGTTTTCGTTGCAATTGTATTTACTTGTTTTCTACTTTTATTCAACAGTGTTTTTTATTTATTTTTATATACCTACGAAGAAACAGGCAGTCTGTGACATTGAAGAAATTGGAAATACGGTTGTTATCCCTACTTCCAATAGGTATGGATTTTATTCTTTATTTTATGTGAATGTTTAGATAACCCTTTAACTTTTATTCTACAATTCGTACTGATAAAAAAAGAAAATAAGGTACGCCCAAGAGATTTCTTCAATTTTTAACTGCAAAAATACTGATTTTTGGGTAAAAGTTGAACTTTCTTTTTGATATCACACGGTCACAAATATCAAGTTCAAAAGGAATGCCTTTTTACCAATATTACGTTATATTTCACGTTGGTATTATGTAAGTTAGTGGTACTTCCCTGGCAAAACCGACCTTTTCATAGGTCGGTTTGGCCAGACACCGATTAACTATGAATAGCATTTTATTATAAAACCAATTATTTTCAAAATATTCAAATAAACTATGTCCGATAAATACATTTATAATGTCCAAATTAATTTCGTTGTTTCACAAATTCTAAATATTTATTTTATAAAGATTTTGTTTTATGGACAATTAATTATACGTTTTATATATTATACCGGTTCGTTGCTACATACGTAATGAATAGTTGAAACGTGTGTTTCAATTAAAATATATTTTATTTGTAATATACCCTTATCTATCAGTCCTCAGTCTATCTATATTCCACTGCTGGACATAGGTAGGTAAACTTGTATCGTTCTCGTAAGATATCGTTGCTCTATCTTGTCCATCCCTATTTTTTTTCTTTTTTTATATTTATACGAGCCAGCAGCTCATAGAATACCAACGTGAAATAGCATCATAACGCTGCTCTATTTCGATTGGGGAGTTTGGGGAAAGTAAGGTATTCCATCTCAGCCCTCAGGGATGACAACGCTTGAGTATCATGAATTGCGATTGAGATTGAAATGAGTTGGGGATTGATGTGGGTGTTTATGAGTTGCAGTCGTCACTTAGCATCAGATGATGTTTGCTGGTAGGTAACTTAGCTTTAGAAAAAAGTTTTCAAGAAAACGCCAGTAAAACTGGCATCTTTATTATTACTTTTTTCTTGTATTACTTTGAAAGTAATAAACGAGCACACAGTTCACCTGATGTACCAAAAAATTCCTGCGCTCCATGACATCTGCATTTATCCTTGATAAGGAATCATAATAAAGATGTGTTGTTACCCTTTGACGGCTGAGATGGAATGCCCCGTCACCAGTAATAAAGGTCTCCGGATCCCTACACTCATCAGACGAAACACTGCAGCATTATGCTGCTATTTAACGCTGGTATTCTCTGAGGGCGTGGTTCTACCCCAGTCGAACTGACCCATTCATTCTGCAGCTAGAAACAAACTGAAGCGTAGCTCTACCACTGATGAAAATTCCTTGGAAGATTTGGAGTCACCACGCTTTGATAGCAAATTGTTGAGTTACAATGGAATTTATCAGTGGCCAATGCGAATTGAGCACATCAAAATATATTTTTTTATTTACAAACCAGCACACAGTTTTCCTGATGGTAAATGATTGCTGTGTCACCCATATTCATTCTCGATAAGGAATCATAATGCAGGTGCGTTGTCAAATCGGAACGCAACCATGGAATGGCGAAGATAAAATCCATAAAATTCTCCGTTTTCACTATTTCCCTGCGACATACATATATATTTCTATCAGACAAAGGTCATTTTCATATAATAAAAAAAAGCGTTATACTAGCAAACACACAGCTATAAGAGCCACGTAGAAAAGTTCAATGCCAACACAGAATCTTGACATTGTGTGCCTATTTGCTGCAATTGTCCCTAAATGCCCCAACACCGACCAGCTGATAAACGAGTAGAACTGTAACACATACACGGAATACAGTACTACAGCCGTGGCGATACGAGTCATGTTAAAAGGGTGTGAACACACTGGAGCTGTTGCTTAATGTTTTTTTAATTAATAAGAACTTAACAATAACGTTACGTCTTCTAGAGAAGAGTGAATATGCATTTGCATTTACTGAACTAGTGTGATGTACCAGCAAGGTCCACATCACTACTTTACGTCAGGTATGGTTGTAAGCACTGCCTTGTATAAATAAAAACCTATAACTATTTGAGAATGCGAACTACGGTTAACCGTGATAGAAGATGGTTTACAATAGTTGAATCGCGGGATAGATCCTATGACATAAGTTTTGCGGACCTTACCCCAAAAAATTTGGTTGTAGTCGTTTTGAATTGACACTTATTACAACTTCATTGCTTTTTTTTTATAGTTTCAAAGCAAGTGCTTGACCACGATCTCACCTGATGTTAAGCGGAAATGCAGTCCTGGATGGTAAGGCGTACTAGCTCAGTAAATGCCTATTCACTCTACTCTTGAAAACACCCACTATAATAATAATAATAAAAATAATATTATCATGAGTCTGTTTGGTGATTGTTACTAAAAATAATGCACTGGTCAAGTTGTACATAGACTATTCTCTATGAAAATTACCATAAATCTAAACCTTAACGTAGACTAGATATATGTAGAGCAAAACCTAATAGCGCTTATTATTTCCTGACCGATTTTGGCAGGGCGACATATCCACTGCGTAAAATATTATAGCACTTAGTACGTGGGTGAAATTCATAGGTTTTAAAAAAAGAACACATCTGTTGTACCAAAAGCATAATTTTAATAAAATTCGAATTTCAAATGCGAAGGTCAAGGAAAAAATAAAAACGTCGTTTTCTTTTGTTCGCGCGCTTTTCCTTGCAAGAATGGATTTCGATTGTTACGATAACATTTTCGTTCTAAGGGGTTTTAATTAAAGCGATTATCAAAATATATTTGTTTATATATACTCATGGATATTTGCACTATCCTGTGGAATAATTTTTAGATGTTTTCCTCAATCTATGTCAACTACACCTTCGTAATGAATTCTACGCCTTTATTAAAGAGCCTAGTATTTTTCTATGGGAATTATTATATTGTAGCATGTGAGTTGGTAAACATAGAGATGTAGAAACACGTTATCATCTTTACAAATCTGATGTAATTAGATCAACGTAAAAAAAACTAACTATACTCTCGGCACGGAATTGGAACTGGGATTCACAGCTTAGCATCCAAGCAAGCTTACCATATTGCGTTGCCAAGTTTAGTGATAAAGCATTTGCTAAGAAACTTACTTATCAAAGTGCTCCAGTCTGTCGTTTTCCTTACAAAGATTTATACGTTATTGCTCATTCAATTGTCGACTTCGGTGAGCCGCCACTCTTATTCAATGCAACAGAACGAGATTGTTATAAGATGATTTCACACTTGCCTTAACAAGGAAACAGAACCCCTATCACACAGTGATATATTTATATTTATTACATGTAGTATCCAAGTAACAAAATACCTACGTATAATACGAATCGTATCTGTGGAGGTCGCTACATACTCTACATTTAATAAATAATATCAGTGTAAAAGCACTTTATCTATAATTTCAATTCTCATCAATATCCTAATTATTATATCCGCCGAATTTTGAATTTCGAGTAAGCAATAATATATAAATATAATGTTAATAGCACTGCCGCAAATAAGAATCTCGTTTGGTGTGTTCCATAGGTAATTGTGCTACCGTACCAAACAAAGCAATATGAGAAAATGCGTTATTGTGTTTAGTTACTCGTAGGTTGCAAACGAGCGAGCACTTCACCTGATGGTGATTCATATGACCCATGATGTATGGAGATGAAATTCATTCTTGACAAGGAATCCTAATGCAGATGCGTTGTCACCCTTGAGGACTGAGATGGGATGCCTCGTCAATAGTAATAAAGGTCGCCGGAACCCAGACACTCTACCAGACGAAACGCAACATTATGCTATTTTATGCTATTTTATTCTGTGAGGGCGTGATTCTGTCCCAGTCGAGCTGACACATTAATTCTGCAGCTAGAAACAAACTGCAGTGTAACTCTATCGCTGTGGAATATAACAATGGTATTCGATAATTTCAGCTCGAGAAACACCATGCCGTCTCAGAATACAATAATGAAATAATAACATGACGTTGCAGTTTGGTATGATGAGGTTTGGAAACTGGAGACTCGATTTCTGATTTCTTTATGTCTTAAGGGCTGATAACGCACGCAAACGAATCTTTGTAGAATCTATACAGCTTCTACAAAGATTCAGTTTGTACCCAGAAACACCTATATACATAGGTGTTTCTGGGTACAAAATATCTCTATACTACACCAAACGAATCCTTATATTGCTATTTTACGCTGATATTCTGACCATCTTCCGGTCACGCCGACCCATTCATAATGAACCTAGAAAACTTTAGCTTGAATTTAGCACTGTTCATTTTGGTACTATAAAAATATTCGATATGAAATCCTAATTTAAAGCTCAGCTACTCACTCTGACCACTGACCGCAATATGACCATCGCAATTTACAAAACAATAATTGCCAACGCAAACGTGTTATATACGACTTAAGTACACGGCCATCTAACACAATAATTTCAAACAGTTGCACCTGTATTTAACTAAAATCACTAGCATCAATAATCTTCAGTTTAAGGCTCCAGGGTACGTTCTGAGAAACGAAAAAAAGATTGTATTCGACCTTGAGATTTGTTAACGGGAATATTAGTAATGTCGATGGATGTGTGAATAGCATTCTTTTTTTATTTCATTAAAAATATCTTCTCACGTTGATCTAAAAATTTTTTTTACTAATAGTTCACATTTAATATTTTTCATGAAAAAATGGATATCAATTAGCACACAGTTTATACAATGCACAAAGAAAGTCATCAATACAATCTAAGTAATAGTAATATCTTCAATCTGATGCGGACCTCTCCGCGTGTCTGTCTTTTTTATAGAATACGTGGCAAACGAGCAAGCAGCCCACCCCATGGTAAGTGATCACCGCCGCCCATGGACATCCACAACACCAGAGGAGTAGCAGATGTGTTGCCAGCTTCTAAGAAAAGTGTATACACTATTCTTGAAGATCCCTAAGTTTACTTTGATCCCGAAACCCTCTTTAAGCCGTCTTTAGCGGCGGGCAGGGAATGACTTATGTCTATTCTTTAAGCTTGGATCTACAGGGCTGAAGATCCTGAGACATGCAGAATACCTGAGTCGTATAGTGTAAGCTCGGAATAACAGGACTGAGTGGTCAGATTAACTGGCATCAGCGTTGAGGGACCACGTTTTGATTAATCAATACTGAAATATTTATACTAGACAGGACGTGTTGTATTTGTCACGTGGTACTTCCTTCTTATTACTTTCGTATCACACCCGGCTAGGAAAGTTACAATGAGTGCCTCTGAATTTGCTAATACTACAATAAAATTTCTCAAGCAGCTTACATCTGGTATACCAGAATAATATATGACGTAGATATCAACCAATCGGACATCACTATCAATACTTTACGTAATTACCGTCTATAAAATTGTTTTCCAAGTTTCTCATAGCAAATGCTTAGATTAAATGTTTATTTCTACTACACACATATTCGAAGCCACGAAACTACCGAGTATGTAGGTTACCGAACTTTTTGGGTAACCCTAACCTTGGTGAAGGCCGATATATTTAGACAGCAAGCCGTAGAAAGCAATAAACCCAAAGTAAACGAGGCGGCCGCATAAACGTGGTCGCCTAGGAAATGGCGGGATACACTTGCGTGCGAAATAAATAAAAACTTAATATGTATATGGTTTGGTAAAGATTTTTTTAGCTTGACACATACTGGAGGTAGATATGGATATATATAGGTTTGCTTGGAAGTGAAACATCGTGAAAGAATCTGCATGTCTAAGAAATAATAACAAATAAAATATTTCGAACACGAAACTAAAATGATATCTAAACTATATTTGTATATCAGTTTGTATATTATATATGTATTATTGTAATTACGCATATTATATCTTCTTTATTTTATTATTAATGTAATAGTATTATAATCGGCACAAGTTTTTTTAAGCATACACCTACCAATTATTTTTTCTCTGCATCACCCTAAGGTTGACAGATAGAGAAAGCCTAAGGCATTAAGTCCGCCGCCTTTGTACGACCATGTATATAGAGCTTTGTTATATAAAGCTTAAATAAATAAAAAATGAATGATTAAAATCAAGATTTATTATATCATTCCCTCATAAATCATCATTCCCTTTCTAAAAATTGAAATAAAACATAATCAACAACAGAAACTCTCGCCAAAACCTTAAATTTATGAAATAATAATATTAAAATCAAAATTTTATATAAGCGTTTTGTCCGAAACACCCATTTCATTGAATAATTAATATCCAGTAACAAAATTACCATTTTTTTCCCGGATGTGATAGAATAACGATTAAAAATGAACCTATTAAAATATATCTATAAAACGTCACAAAAATTCGAAGAGCCCAAATAATAATTCCCTGTCATAAAAGAACAGTACTACAAACTCAAAAACTAAAGCATTATGACGAATACAGCACGTATGATTTAAAGTGCGTTCAAAAATCGGCTGTCAGATATTTTTGATTTCTTTTTATTGGGATACAGATAAAAAAATAATTAAAAACTTCTTACTTATTTTCGTACATATTTTTTTTTTATTTCTAACTAACTCGTAAATAAAGCAATGCATTTTAATAGATTATTCAAACTTGCAAATAGTTTTCTTTTTCTGGAAATTGTTGATTTATGAATACGAAAATATTTTAACCAAGGACATTATTTTAATAGATTTTTAATTATATATATATGATGTAGATATTATGGTTACTGATAAAAACTGGGCACATTTTGTAAAAACTGAAAGGACAAGAATTTCGTGAAAACTACACTCATATGAAATTTGATACTTTTTGTTTGTTAGTTAGCTATTTTCACATATGAATATCCAAACAATGATAAAAAATTATTTGAAGTAAATTTAAAATACAAATAAATTATCCAATCAGACAATTTCCAAACCACTTTTTCACACAAAAGTAACAGTCAACTTGAAAAAATAATCGTATACGTTAAATAAACCACCTGTAGCCGATAAATCTTTATGAGTGCCGACTCGTAAAAATCAATCAAATTGACTTGTTGGCAAGAATGAACCTTTATTGCGTTTTACTGGTGGACTCATGTTGTTGGTTTATAGTATAGAACTAAAATCGTAACCAACCATCTACTTTCTCCCATTAAAATTTTGACACACCGATTTTCTGATAGTAGCTTATCCTTTTGGTCCATGATATAACTGCTTAATATATAGAGTCTAGATGCAGACATGGTAATAATCTATCAGTGCATATAGTCCTAAGAGTGTACATGGACTGATAGATAATTTCTAAACTACTATATCTAGTTATTAAGTCACATCCTTAAATTTTCGCCATCTCTGGTAGAAAACGTAATTATTTACCATTTATTGCCCTTATTTTTAATTAAAGTATTGACATAATTTGTGAATACTATTAAATGAAGACATGATATATGAAAGACTGTGTTTCGTGATATTTAAAAGTTGGAGGAAGATCTAGAATAAGTTAATGTTGAGTAAAGTTTCTCTAGTTTAGTTTTTTTATAAGGTTGGTAGTTGGTACAGTTTTATGACGGGACATGACAGCGTATGTGCGTTTCGAATATTTTTTGAAGAAGGATACAGATGTCATGTGCCACAGTCATCACTTTCCATAAGATGAATAGTGTGCTTCTTTGACACCGTTAATATATTATAAACATATACAGAAACAAATGCGATGGGCCGTTGGAATATGAATTCACTAAGCATAAAACGCTCACTCGACAAAACTCTGACGTCAATCATCGATCTTTTTTCTGCCCCGTGTTTATCCAACTGCCCGTCAAAAATTTGCCAAATGGGCAATCGCGTAAACCCTAACTCACGTGTAAAAACTATGATTTTATATAAAATGATCATAAATCTTTCAGATTGGTTACCATTCAGCATCTGCGTTGATGCGAGCTACTCGTATGTAATGGATCGAAATAGATTTCGCGTATGATTCCCAACTATCTCACGTTGAACCGATGTTCAACTGGCATTGTGTTTATTTACCGAATGAACGCACTATGAAGTTATGTAAAGAACTGATAGAAATCATATATTGTATAATAAGAAAGATTTGTTTTATTCATTTTAGTCTTCACTATCTTCATCGTCAGCCCATCATGGTTCCACTGCTAAACATAGACCTCCTCCATAGATTCTTCAAAAATCTTAAGTGGTCCACCTGCATCCGTCGAATTTTGTTAAGGTCGTAGGATCTAATCCACCATTGACTATTATCGTGAACCATCTCCTGGCACGAGCATTTTCAGTTTAGTTGTCGTGGTTAACCGGAATATTAGTGATGTTAATTGCATTGCAAATACGATACCGAAAAAATATACCGATACTACACTGCGACCCATTAGAACATTCCCCCATTGATCATTCGTGTTTTTTTTTAATTATTTCATTGCGGGTAACAAACGTAAGGTAAGTTACGTTAATGTAAGTATTCATAATTGAAAATGGACACAACATTTTTTTAATTACATTGAGAGTAACAAACGAGCACACAGTTCGCCTGATGGTATGTGATTCTTGCGGCCCATGACATCGACATTCATCCTTGACAAGGAATCATAATCTAGATGCGTTGTCACCCTTGAGGACTGTGATGGAATGCCTCGTCACCAGTAATAAAGGTCTCCGGATCCCTACACTCACGTACACACACGGCGTGGTCCTACACCAGTTCATTTTGCAGCTAGAAAAAAAACTGCAGTGTAGTTCTACCATTGTTAAACATTTATTCCGTAAGGTATTTTATTTGTGTATGTATTATTTTACGTGGTAGAGTCTATTCACTCATTTTATAATTTATGAATGGGTCGGCTCCACCGAGGAAGACCCATGCCGTCACAGAATAGCAGTGAAAATAGTATAATTTTTTTTATATACACTAGGTGGCCAACGTACACGCAGCCCATCCGATGGTAAGTCATCACCGCCACCTATGAACATCCGCAACACCAGAGGAGCAAATGCGTTGCCGTCCTTTAAGGAAGGTGTAGGCTTTTTTCTTGAAGGTCCCTGAGTCGTAATATTGCATTTAATTATTGGAATTAAACTTTGAATAATCATGAGAACCAGCCTTATTCATTTAAGGGTATCTGTTTTATCAGTTCCTTAGAATTTTAAATTAATTTACGTCTTTTTTTAATTTTATTTAAGGTCTAATCAGCACTCAGATCACGCGATGTTCACTTACATTGATCCTCGATAAGGAAACATGATGTAGATGCATTACCAGCTCTAATGTCTAAGGTGGAAGGCCTCATCATATGTAAGGACCTCCAGATTACTACGCTTAACAGAATAATTACAGCTGCATTCAGCGTTATATTAATATTTTACGCTAGTAGATTATGGGTAAACTGCATTGAGACTATATCACTAACAAAGTGCTATTTTGTTATCATTATTACCTTACATTACTTATTTTAAGCCGATATTTTTTGTTGACGTCACAGTAAATATTTTATTAAATAATTACAGTATAACGACCACATTATAATATTGGATATCTTAAAATTTCATGGAATATTTCATCATTATCACTCAATAATTCTATTTCCATACGCTCCTATATACAAACCAGCGAACGAAACGTTTCATATAACGATTTCACACTTGTATTAACAAGGAAATGGGGGTCGCCCGCGGTAGTTTAAACTATTACGGCTCCGCTTCGTGTCAATCTAGGAAGTATTGCATACAAAAGTTTTCCATAGTTCAATAAAATTATTTGAAGTCGGATTAAAATACAAATAAATTATCCAATCAGACAATTTCCAAACCACTTTTTCACACAAAAGTAACAGTCAACTTGAAAAAATAATCGTATACGTTAAATAAACCACCTGTAGCCGATAAATCTTTATGAGTGCCGACTCGTAAAAATCAATCAAATTGACTTGTTGGCAAGAATGAACCTTTATTGCGTTTTACTGGTGGACTCATGTTGTTGGTTTATAGTGTAGAACTATAATCGTAACCAACCATCTACTTTCTCCCATTAAAATTTTGACACACCGATTTTCTGATAGTAGCTTATCCTTTTGGTCCATGATATATCTGTTTAATATATAGAGTCTAGATGCAGACATGGTAATAATCTATCAGTGCATATAGTCCTAAGAGTGTACATGGACTGATAGATAATTTCTAAACTACTATATCTAGTTATTAAGTCACATCCTTAAATTTTCGCCATCTCTGGTAGAAAACGTAATTAATTAACATTTATTGCCCTTATTTTTAATTAAAGTATTGACATAATTTGTGAATACTATTAAATGAAGACATGATATATGAAAGACTGTGTTTCGTGATATTTAAAAGTTGGAGGAAGATCTAGAATAAGTTAATGTTGAGTAAAGTTTCTCTAGTTTAGTTTTTTTATAAGGTTGGTAGTTGCTACAGTTTCATATAGTGACGGGACATGACACCGTATGTGCGATTCGAATATTTTTTGAAGAAGGATACAGATGTCATGTGCCACAGTCATCACTTTCCATAAGATGAATAGTGTGCTCGTTTGACACCGTTAATATATTATAAACATATACAGAAACAAATGCGATGGGCCGTTGGAATATGAATTCACTAAGCATAAAACGCTCACTCGACAAAACTCTGACGTCAATCATCGATCTTTTTTCTGCCCCGTGTTTATCTAACTGCCCGTCAAAAATTTGCCAAATGGGCAATCGCGTAAACCCTAACTCACGTGTAAAAACTATGATTTTATATAAAATGATCATAAATCTTTCAGATTGGTTACCATTCAGCATCTGCGTTGATGCGAGCTACTCGTATGTAATGGATCGAAATAGATTTCGCGTATGATTCCCAACTATCTCACGTTGAACCGATGTTCAACTGGCATTGTGTTTATTTACCGAATGAACGCACTATGAAGTTATGTAAAGAACTGATAGAAATCATATATTGTATAATAAGAAAGATTTGTTTTATTCATTTTAGTCTTCACTATCTTCATCGTCAGCCCATCATGGTTCCACTGCTAAACATAGACCTCCTCCATAGATTCTTCAAAAATCTTAAGTGGTCCACCTGCATCCGTCGAATTTTTGTTAAGGTCGTAGGATCTAATCCACCATTGGACTATTATCGTGAACCATCTCCTGGCACGAGCATTTTCAGTTTAGTTGTCGTGGTTAACCGGAATATTAGTGATGTTAATTGCATTGCAAAGACGATACCGAAAAAATATACCGATACTACACTGCGACCCATTAGAACATTCCCCCATTGATCATTCGTGTTTTTTTTTAATTATTTCATTGCGGGTAACAAACGTAAGGTAAGTTACGTTAATGTAAGTATTCATAATTGAAAATGGACACAACATTTTTTTAATTACATTGAGAGTAACAAACGAGCACACAGTTCGCCTGATGGCAAGTGATTCCTGCGGCCCACGTCATCTACATTCATCCTTGACAAGGAATCATAATGCAGATGTGTTGTCACCCTTGAGGACTACGCCAGTAATAAAGATCTCCACCACTTCTACAGCTTGAAACAAACTGCAGCGTGCTCTACCCTTGTTACACCATTTCAGATATATGATAACGATAAAAATTCCGTTAAACTATTGGATATATTAACAAGGAACATAATTGAGAAATAATACTTAGAGTATTTATAATATATATCACTAACCCGAGAGACGTTTTCCAATACAAAATTTAAATAAATTAGGAAACAATAAGTTTATTTTTTCATGTGGTTATTATATTTTATTGTATAAAACTACATTAAAATTCTATCTATTAAATTGCGAATATTTGGTATACAGGTCTTATTTATTAAACCAGATTGAGAAATTATTCTTTTATAGAAGTAGACACAAAATCAACAAACTTTCCTGGAAACTGACATTCCGTAGCATTGTCCAATATGCAACGTGGTTGGCATCTTATGATAGAGACGATCATATCAAGAGATGTGATCTATATAGAACTCAAATAGCACAAGGAAGTATTGGCCAAATAGTTATTGACATAATCGCCTCCAAGATCAACTCACGAATCAGTAAATCATATATAAACGTCATCACGAACTGATCGTCAGATTCGGCCATAGTCGTGGACGCCAAAGCAATAAATTTTTGGAATTCCTTGTGACTAATTGGTCTGCGACCTACGTACTGAATTATGATTCCCATGTTCAATTGTTTATGCTTCACTATTATTTTTGGTAATACGTATAAAGTCATATCTGACATTGTTTCTGCCATAGCATCCAAAAATAGATTCGATCTTTCGTTTTTGTAAATCTCATTAAAAATGTCAATAACACGGTGTGCGTACACAAATAGTACACCTAACAGCTGTAACCAACTTTGTTCGAAATTAGTAAGCTTAAGTAGCAATGGGCTGGCAAAATGGCTAAAATATAGCTTTTAGAACAGATAAGTGACGGGGTAGAAAGGTACAAGACAACCTCGTCGGACACGACCGCCCGCTAGTTGGAATAACGGCATATGCAAGTTTTCGGGAATTAGATAAATGCATGCAAAACCACGTTAGAAAATAAATTCTCCGTTGTGCGTATTGAGTAACGAAGTATACGAATGTAATAAGTGTCGTAACAAAAAATCTTATATTTATAGAAAAACAACAACCCTTACTCGTAACGACCAATCAGGAGTCAGAGTGCTAATGAAGGTCACGATGACGCATCGACCCCGCGTGCACAGGTAGCTAAGTATCGATAACGGTGCATTGCGTGCAATTGATATTTATTGCCCGACGACTCAGTTTAAAATGCGTCGACTATAACTATAAGTATAAAATAAAAATCAATACAATCTATAATATTTTTATTTCATAAATACAGCTGTCCGCTACGACAGTCACGTGGCATTTATATCTGCATGTTTTGTACTGTGGCATTTTCATAGCTCTGTAGAAGGTCGCAATAAGCTGGAAGAAATGCGAACGATCCTTGTAACTCTGTTCAACTGTTAATAATATTATGAGAATCTCGTTCTTGAGCGAAGAACTAAATTTCGACTTGTGTTGGAATTGAAATATCTATAATCCGTTTTCACTAAGGTTCTTATTGCGTTTACCAAAATTACATTAAGAAATTATTTTGCACAGTGGTATGGTCACGATAGCTGCACCATGCTCTATAGCTCTAGTATTTTGCTGCATTCATAAAATACTAGAGTGATAGAGCAGCACAACGTTGCTGTGTTTTATATGAAGACTGGAGGGAACCGGAAACCTAGTTAATATGAGTATTTCCTCTGCCCTCAGGAGTGACAACGCTTGTGCGTAATGTACCTTTAATGAGGATTGATGTAGGTGTAGCCGCAGTCTTTATTTACAATCGTATAATACATCAAGTGAGCCGTGTGCTCATTTGTCACCACAAGTATTACAAAAAAAAAGTTAAAATAACTAACATCAAATCCGTATAATTTGTTTCATTCGGACGAAAAAATTTTACGTTAAATAACTGATATTTCATTCCGACGTATAGATCTTTCATCTAAATTGAGTGAAGAATCAAAATATCACTAAAATGTTGCCCCTGAGAACAAAGAATGCCTTATTACCAGTAATGGATTTCCTGTTGCTCCCCACCGTGAGAAAGAACGCACACCTTTTTGTAATTTCTAATCTACAGCCATCTTCCGCAAAAGTTCAAGATGCAAATGCGTTATCATTCCGGAGGACTGAAATAGAATCCCTTTATATTTTTAATGGATCCCTTGACACACTGTATAAAAGACAGCAGCGTTATGATGCTGAAGTTAGGATTCTTTCCTTTCGCCGTGAACCAAACCAGGTGAAACTAACCGCAGCGAAGTTCTAACACGGTCAAAACTATATTTTTTTCAATTCTTCACGTTGCAATGCTCTCCAGTCATAGCGAGACTACGGTAAACTTCTACTTATAAATGTTTCTTTCGTTCTCTACTTCTACGTTCTTTACTGTCGTACTTTATGTAATATTAAAAAAAAAAACTAAATTAAATATAGAAACCGGTAGTAAGTGGTCTATATTGTGTACCTATCTATGTGTATAATATTCATCGATTATAGTTCAAGATTAATTTCAAATAATACATCAGAGCTCGCTTCACTGGCACCTCTCCAAGTGTCACCCACGTTGCGAACTTGCAATGTTATTTTTGTAACGAAAACCACGTTGTACCGGCCGAGAAATGTCATCGTATGATCTCCAGTTTATGATACGATTAGATATCTCTTCTAGTAGTATTCATCAAAAGAAACTTTTTGATGGACAAACAAAACAAAACATTTATTTATTTCTTATTTATTATTAAGTTAGCCAACAGCGAATTCTTTCATGCTTAAAACAAATAATGTAAATTAAAAAGTAAAGCCAATAGCAGGTTTTCCTTAATTATCTACGTGTAAGCGGGCTTGTTTAAATAAATGTGCCCTAAATTAGTTTACTGGAAAAGCCAGTTTTTCATGAAAAGCTCGACTAAAAGACAATGGTCCACGTAAAACTTGCATCATGGTTATTTATTGTATTAATATTATTAGTTTATTTTATGCTGCTTATTCAAATTGAAAAGAAGTACTAGCCATTTCTCTTGTGCAGACTTACAGTACGTAACAGTACCTGAGTGAGGATCCTTTTCCTAATTCGGTGCACAGCAGATTTCATTTGCCTTTCATTTATTTATAATTATTTTTTTCCTTGCTTTTCTTCTTTGATTAGATAAAAGTTTTTTCTTGATTACTTTCCTTTGTTTGTATTTAATTGTTTTTACTGTATGTAATTTTGCTATGTATTGTGTATGTGTGCCAATAAGAAATAAATGAATTTTATTATTTTTTCTTTCTATCTATCTATATTATTATTATTATTAAAGAGAGATGAGCTGAAATACTAACTTCTTCTTTAGACCTTCAGCTTAGCATCTTATCTATTTTGACGAGAATTCCTTTGCTATATTATTTTTAAATCGATCGTGGCTGGAAGCCTAAAGCAAGAAATAGACCTTTCAAACATACCATATATTATGATGATTTCTTTCGGGTTGATTTCCTGGATATATTGTAACAACTAAAATATATATTGTATCAAAAAAAAGCATATGCACAAAAACAGAGACACTAACACGTCATCACCTCCGCTAGTTCGAAGTCATGCGTGTAGAGTAAGATCGGGGAAAAGGTTCAGATGTAGAAAGATACGGGACATACATACAAATACACTCAGACACATAATCCAACAGTTTGTGATACGTACATAAATGTAGTTCCTAGGTTCAGTCTGACGAAAGCCGTTGAAACCGTACTGCTTAGTACTAACCCTAGTCATTACGTCACGCGGCCGTCAACTGCACTAATATATTATACAATTAAGCTTGGGTAGTGTATTTTAGACTTCTTGTCTTACCTTATAGACAAGTTCACCCCTCATATTGGATTTACATCACTTCACCTTGAGCTTGAAACATCAAGTGCCCCGTCAGCCAACGGTGGCTGGAACATTCCGTTTAGTCCGCGTCAACCACCGGTGACTGACAGGGTAAAATAGGATCCGAAACAAAAAACAATACATTCTCTTGTGTAGTCACTCAAATCGTAGTACCAAGTATCTTTAACTGTGTTAAAATAAAATGGTCCTATTAGAATGACTCATTTGTATCGAGGTAATTTCAATCTGTTAGTGATGCGCTTCTAAATCATATACCGGATTTTTCGGGCTGATGGCCGCTGTTAGCCCGAGGGATTTTACAGTTTCACCGGGTTGAGAGGTGACCGAGTGCTTATCGCGTCGAGATATATAGAGGATATGGATAACCTGCACAAGGGCTCCTGAGAAGGAGAGTCGGCTTGGACCATTACCCTGTTTCGCGAGAGCGTATGACTCGAGGGTGCCCGAGAAGACCGAACATCGGTTCGGTCAGTTGCTTCTGACAGAAGATTATCTAAATTAATATCGCTATTATTATTAGCTATCGGATATACCACCACTTCGGAATGTATGGGCGCTGGAGATCATATAGTGGAACGCCCGCGTAGCCTCAGGGGTATTCCCTTAAAAATTCGCATGGCGCTCAACGTATTAACCTATCTTTTGAAGTCACGATATTGTCAATGCTTACTTTACCCATTGAGAAAAGTTAGGTGTACACCACATTTTGCCACACTGAAAGTTGCTTAACTTTGTCTTATTTATTTGTGGATGTGGGATTGCACCGGTTACACTCTTCCGACGAAGTGATTATGGGAGAATTCTTTTTTTCTTTTATAATATTAAGTTTGACAACGAGCACGCATTTCACCTGATGGTAATTGATAACCGCGACCCATAACATCTACGTGCTTCCCCAATAAGGATTGATTCAAAATGCACATGTGGTATCAACATATGGACTGAAACCTGTAATTTGATCTCCAGATCTCTACACTCATGATACAAAACACTGGGTTATGCTGCTATTTCATGACGGTATTCTCTGAGGGCGTGGACCATTCTCGGTCAAAATGACCGTTAGAAAATTTCGCTGCAGCATGTCTCTACAATTAATGGGTGATGCTTCAGTTCAGTAGTGGACTACAAATAGGCTGTGATGATATCAATGATGTATCTGCCATTGTTAAAAAGTGTGCCTCTAGACGGCACTTGGTAGGGCGCTCTTGCACACTTCCGCAGTCGCGCGGGCGTTGACTCTCTACCGGGGCTTATTTATAGATTGGCTGAAGGTTTAATCCAGCAAAAGAGTATAGAATGGTTAGTCACTGCCAAGATCTCTAGAATAGTGGCTCTAGTTACAAAAAAAATGTCGCTTAGCTCAAAACAGGTCAGGAGGAATCGTTATACCTTTGCCCTCTTAAAGTCCTTCCTCAAAGCATTCATTCCTTGTTAGTAGTTCCAAGATATTAATATTCTAATCAAATTTCTTAATAAGTTTTAAATGAGCTGCCGAGCTAAGAACTTATCTTTCACTTGAAAACTGGTATATAATTCGCAATTCTTTTACTATTTTAAAAATTATTTATGTTCCAAATTACACGTTTATTATTGAACCCTCAAGGTGTAAGCGGTCACTTTTAACCGATTTCTATATCCAATGCCGGCACAAACGAGATTGTTTATTATAGTGCTGATTTGTATAGGTACGTAAAGTACTTTTATTAAGTAAGTAAGTAATTTTATTTACTATGTACGTATGTTCTATTAATATATAATTTATTATATTTATACACATTAAATATAAAATTTAGTACCTTTTCTTGCACCCACAATGTATTCTTTGTTTAACCCAAAGGTAGGGTAGAGATTGCCGTTTGGCCAAATCGAATTCGAGATCCGCTATACAAAACAATATTGCACCATACGTCAGTAGTTCGCATGACGGCGAAATTATAAATGAAATATTTCTTAGACTTCAAAAACGTTCCTAAACGAAATACGCAAAATAACAAAGACCACAGAACATAATATCTAATAGTCTTTCAGAGACAGAATAGTCTATAAGAAAAATATGTATTTTTTTGTTTAAAATATAATAATATAGGTGGAACTGTGCTGGAAGTAGCTCTCACCTGTAGTATCAACAGATCATCTCGACCGGCAAAGGATCGTAAATTATGACATCGCGTTTTTTATGGGTTAGGTTAGACTAACGAGCGCCCCCCCGATGGGTTCTCGCCTTGTTGTGGCGGGGGGGCTTAATAACCGTGGTTTGGATTTAGCCACGGTGAAGCTAAGAGGAACCCAATCGGCCGGCCTAAGGAGTTTAAAGGCCGGCCCGAGGAGGCCGCTCCGGGCGAGTTAGAGTTGAGCTCGCCCCGGATGCGTGTCAGTGAGCTGCGGGAAGTGGATGGACGGAGCGAGGCCGTCCACCGCACCATCCGCAGCCGAGGCGGAGTCGGGGGAATGGGGTGGCGGTGCGGGGACTGTTAGCACCGGTACCGCGCATCGTCGCCCCCACCCTCCGCATCGCGAGCGTTGGTGGCGACCACCGTGGGGTTTTAGTCGGTGCGAGTCTGACATAACCCGTCCTCGCCCCCTAGAGGGCGTAGGCATTTCCCCACGCTAAAAAAAAAAAAAAAGACTAACGAGCAAGCGGCTCACCCGATGGTAAGTGACGCTACCCATGAACATCCCCAACATCCGTGGTGTCACAGGTGGGCTGCCGGGCTTTACGAAAGGTGTAAAGGTGTAGTAAGTCGTATCGGTTCCGACAACACCGCTGGCAACATCCGACTCCACAGAGTAGTTGTGCGCGGCAGAAAGTTTCGCGTAAAACGCACAGCGGTGCATTGCCAACCATCGAGATGATGAGGATGAAATTTGAATTCGTGATGTACGATGTTTAAACTCGCCAGTTGGAATTTAAAAAAAGAATTAATCCAAACAACACCTCGCTACTGTGTTTCGTATTGTGAATGCAGACAATCGTACACGCTGCTATTGGAAAGCTAAGGATGACAAACTAGGACAGACAAACACCATTCAAGATGCATAATGGACCGTTACCCCTGAGTACTAATATGGAATGTTTAGTAAGTTAAGCCAGGTCTCAGGGTCCTTATATTCGCCAGACGAATTAGATTAATTTTCTTCGATTTAGTCACAGTATGTTAATTTTCGATTTAGTTATAATAGTTCGCATATTTTATATAAGTTAATGTTTAATTATTTTTGTTTATAAATACTTAATATTTTCATAAATTTATTTATTTATTTGCCAAATATATGGGCATATTATGGCTGCCTTTAAGTGGTTTTACATTTAAGGTAGAATTTTTTAAAAATATTAAGTGTAATAATAACTGGTAGCTGTCCCTAATAAATAATCCAGTGGTAGAGCTACACTGCAGTTTGTTTCTAGCTACAGAATGAATGGGTCAGCTCGACCGGGGTAGGACCACGCCCTCACAGAATACCAGCGTAAAATAGCAGCTTAACGCTGCTGTGTTTCGTCTGGTGAGTGCAGGGATCCGGAGACCTTTATTACTGGAGACGAGGCATTCCATCTCAGTCCTCAAAGGTGACAACGCATCTGCATTATGATTTCTTGTCAAGTATGAATGTAGATGTCATGGGCCACAGGAATCACTTACCATCAGGTGAACTGTGTGCTCGTTTGTTACTCTTAATGCTATAAAAAAATAATCAGTGGGTAGATATTTATAATTGCAATTGATTATATGCACATTGATATAAGAAGATACATTTAAGGGGACAGGGATGACGGTGATGTAATCGTAGAAACATAACGTCTTTATTATAATTAAAATGATGACTTTCAACGGAACATGGAACAGTTGTGAATTATAAGAGAACGTTATTTAAAATAACATTTATTAAGACAAACGACACTGCATTTCACAAAACAAACGGTAATGTTCCAATAAATATTTCAGCGACGCAGAGCACTAATTCAATGACATAAATTCAAATCATGTCCGTCAATCTAAAATAATTTCAAAGACGAAGCGTTGTCGTAATGCATTGTTTATCAACCGTTTTTAATTCGCGATCCACGAAAACGCCAAGAAAATAAATAAAAAGCTTTGCGACCCCGTCACTATAAAATTGTAACAACACTTTATTTTATTCATGCTGTTACTGTATCGTAATATTAAATAACACAATAATAAATTCCTTCCTTTAATAAACTATTCTTTTATTTACATAGTTTGTATAGGTTTTATTTATTGAACAGATTGCGATCACCTTTAATAACAAATGGAGGGTTGCCCCGGTTGAGAGACGATGTCGTAAAGAAATCATACGTCTCTGAAGGTTGAATTTTTACTTAAAACTATAGCTTATGTACTGTAGTAAGTAAAAAATATACGAGACAACGCATTCAAATTTAGTCCTCCGGAGTGACAATTATCTGCTTTCTTTTTTTTTCTTTTTAAGTATATTAACAATGCTTTCCAGTACACATTACAAACATTCCAGTTAACAGCTCGAATGAAACTTATATTCTAGTACTAAGAGATAATTCATGACAATAATCCAAAGGCGGATTCAAATAACCTTAAATTTTGGAGATCATATTCTAACCTTTATTTTATTGTTATTTACTTTATTGGTTATTGGCGCTTCTTTCTTATTTCTTCTTCTAAGATGTGCATTTTTTTAAAGGGATAATTAGCAATGCTATTAACATCACTAATATTCCGGTAAACCACTCCAACTAAGCTGAACATGCTTGTGCTAGGAGATGGTTCACGATGTGCGAAAGCGTTCCCGTAGTCCCGACCCAGGGCGTCGAGAGGAACACCGTGGGGTTTTAGCCGGTAGGAGTCCGGCGGATATCCATGAGGATTTTCCCACGTAAAAAAAAAAAAAAAGGAGATGGTTCACGATAATAGTCTAATGGTGGATTAGAACCTACGACTAAAAGTTTCGCGGACCGTACCCTAAGCCATTAGGCAATAAACTCTTCAAAAAAAACAAAAGTAATATCCAGCAGAGAACTACTGGCCAACAATAATGACAATTTCCATACCTGATTTCATTTTCTGCAGGCGTTTTTCATAATCATCCATTACACACTTATAAAGCAACATCTTAAGTTTTAATATTTTTAAAAATCATCAGTGTTCTTTTTATCGATAGTTTGTACAACACTAGGATAAAAAATCGATTATAATGTTAACTATAGAATCACTATTTCAAAAAACACTTATTAAAAAACTTGGATAGATAGACTAAATTAACGTATTTTATATTTACGCGAATTTAAATATTACATTTTTTAGCATTAATATTAACTTTTTAAATTACTTTAAACGTTTTTACAACTAAATAAAAAAATTATGCCGTAAAATTAGTTTTATTCCCTAACATTACACACAAATATTCACCGGCTAGGTAATGAACTGAATTTTTGTTCAACGGCGGTATTAAAGTTCGCCCGCATCCGTTGGAGCGCCACGAGCGATGAACACATACTGGTCTATTTTTGATGTACTAGTATTATGAAAAAAAAGTTTTATTTTATAAAAAAAATGGTAACTTAGTCACTGGACATTCGTCTTAACATTGTCTATGCACTTGTACACGAGCGAATTTATTTCGAACCCTAGCGATTTTCGAGGGAAAGGGCGGTGAGAGTGATTTAACGCAAAATTATGTGCAATTATATATACTTCTCGTATTCACTACTGCATGACAGATGTTTTGAATCGATGATACCATATTTGACTGTAGGTACTTATATCAGTAATTTCAGATGTTTTCTCCATTCCTTCCTTTCTGGATGTATCTTGTATTGACTGTCAAATATTATAGTGCTTTCTATTCTATATCAGCCCCATAATCAGTATTCCGTCGAGATCCTTATTTTTCTAGATCCACTGGCATGTAATTTTTGATGAACCCATTGTCACTGCTAATTACGCAAATCCTTCCAACTTTATTAAAAAAGAAACTTCGCATTTGACTGCAGTACGAGACACATACATATATTATTTTTAATAGCAAGGTATTGTTCTTAATAGCAACCCCTCACCGTATGATATTTCCTTGATTGAGAGACTCTTAATCCTATCCTAGTTTAATTAAGAAAATACTAAGTATTCCATAGTACAAATACAACTAACGACGGCTGCCTGGTGCGTCTTAGGTCCGGAGTTCGATTGTCAGCCGAAGAACAATATCTGTAATTGATAGTTTTTTCTGCCCTATATCTTTGACACTGTATCTGAACGTTCCTCCTATCTAATCGCATTGAACAGGGAAAGGAACGACGAGTGATTGCCTCTGTGTTTCTGTCCTGTATCTTTGACACTGTATCTGAACGTTCCTCCAATCTAATCGTATTGAACAGGGAAAGGAACGATGAGTGATTGCCTCTGTGTTTCTGTCCTATATCTTTGACACTGTATCTGAACGTTCCTCCAATCTAATCGTATTGAACAGGGAAAGGAACGATGAGTGATTGCCTCTGTGTTTCTGTCCTATATCTTTGACACTGTATCTGAACGTTCCTCCTATCTAATCGCATTGAACAGGGAAAGGAACGATGAGTGATTGCCTCTGTGTTTCTGTCCTATATCTTTGACACTGTATCTGAACGTTCCTCCAATCTAATCGAATTGAACAGGGAAAGGAACGACGAGAGATTGCCTCTGTGTTTCTGTCCTGTATCTTTGACACTGTATCTGAACGTTCCTCCAATCTAATCGTATTTAACAGGGAAAGGGACGACGAGTGATGTCCTCTGTGTTTCTGTCCTGTATCTTTTACACTGTATCTGAACGTTCCTCCAATCTAATCGTATTGAACAGGGAAAGGAACGACGAGTGATTGCCTCTGTGTTTCTGTCCTGTATCTTTGACACTGTATCTGAACGTTCCTCCAATCTAATCGTATTTAACAGGGAAAGGAACGACGAGTGATTGCCTCTGTGTTATTGTCCTATATCTTTTACACTGTATCTGAACGTTCCTCCAATCTAATCATATTTAACAGGGAAAGGAACGACGAGTGATTGCCTATGTGTTTCTGTCCTGTATCTTTTACATTGTATCTGAACGTTCCTCCAATCTAATCGTATTTAACAGGGAAAGGAACGACGAGTGATTGCCTCTGTGTTTCTGTCCTGTATCTTTGACTCTGTATCTGAATGTTCCTCCAATCTAATCGTATTGAACAGGGAAAGGAACGACGAGTGATTGCCTCTGTGTTTCTGTCCTGTATCTTTTACATTGTATCTGAACGTTCCTCCAATCTAATCGTATTTAACAGGGAAAGGAACGACGAGTGATTGCCTCTGTGTTTCTGTCCTGTATCTTTGACTCTGTATCTGAATGTTCCTCCAATCTAATCGTATTGAACAGGAAAGGGACGATGAGTGATTGCCTGTGTTTCTGTCCTATCTTTTGACACTGTATCTGGAACGTTCCTCCAATCTAATCGTATTTAACAGGAAAGGAACGACGAGGATTGCCTCTGTGTTTCTATCCTGTATCTTTGACACTGTATCTGGAACGTTCCTCCAATCTAATCGTATTGAACAGGAAAGGAACGACGAGATTGCCTCTGTGTTTCTGTCCCATATCTTTGACACTGTATCTGAACGTTCCTCCTATCTAATCGCATTGAACAGGAAAGGAACGATGAGTGATTGCTCTGTGTTTCTGGTCCTGTATCTTTTACACTGTATCTGAACGTTCCTCTCCAATCTAATCGTATTGAACAGGAAAGGAACGATGAGTGATTGCCTTCTGTGTTTCTGTCCCGTATCTTTGACACTGTATCTGGAACGTTCTCCAATCTAATCGTATTGAACAGGAAAGGGACGATGAGTGATTGCCTCTCTGTGTTTCTGTCCTATATCTTTGACATTGTATCTGAACGTTCCTCTCCAATCTAATCGTATTGAACAGGGAAAGGAACGATGAGTGATTGCCTTCTGTGTTTCTGTCCTATATCTTTGACACACTGTATCTGAACGTTCCTCAATCTAATCGTATTGAACAGGAAAGGAACGATGAGTGATTGCCTCTGTGTTTCTGTCCTATATCTTTTACACTGTATCTGGAACGTTCCTCCTATCTAATCGCATTGAACAGGGAAAGGAACGACGAGAGATTGCCTCTGTGTTTCTGTCCTATATCTTTGACACTGTATCTGGAACGTTCCTCCAATCTAATCGTATTGAATAGGAAAGGAACGATGAGTGATTGCCTCTGTGTTTGTCCTATATCTTTGACACACTGTATCTGAACGTTCCTCCAATCTAATCGTATTGAACAGGAAAGGACGATGAGTGATTGCCTCTGTGTTTCTGTCCCATATCTTTGACACTGTATCTGAACGTTCCTCTCCAATCTAATCGTATTGAACAGGAAAGGAACGATGAGTGATTGCTCTGTGTTTCTGTCCCATATCTTGACACTGTATCTGGAACGTTCCTCCTATATAATCGTATTGAACAGGAAAGGAACGATGAGTGATTGGCTCTGTGTTTCTGTCCTGTATCTTTGACACTGTATCTGAACGTTCCTCCAATCTAATCGTATTGAACAGGAAAGGAACGATGAGTGATTGCCTCTGTGTTTCTGGTCCTATATCTTTGACACACTGTATCTGAACGTTCCTCCAATCTAATCGTATTGAACAGGAAAGGGACGATGAGTGATTGCCTTCTGTGTTTCTGTCCTATATCTTTTACACTGTATCTGAACGTTCCTCCAATCTAATCGTATTGAACAGGAAAGGAACGACGAGGATTGCCTCTGTGTTTCTGGTCCTATATCTTTGACACTGTATCTGAACGTTCCTCCAATCTAATCGTATTGAACAGGAAAGGAACGATGAGTGATTGCCCTGTGTTTCTGTCCTATATCTTTGACACTGTATCTGAACGTTCCTCCAATCTAATCGTATTGAACAGGAAAGGAACGATGAGTGATTGCCTCTGTGTTTCTGTCCTATATCTTTGACACTGTATCTGAACGTTCCTCCAATCTAATCGTATTGAACAGGGAAAGGAACGATGAGTGATTGCCCTGTGTTTCTGTCCTGTATCTTTGACACTGTATTCGAACGTTCCTCCAATCTAATCGTATTGAACAGGAAAGGACGATGAGTGATTGCCTCTCTGTGTTTCTTGTCCTGTATCTTTGACACTGCATCTGAACGTTCCACCCATCTAATCGTATTGAACAGGAAAGGAACGACAAGTGAGTACCTCTGTGTTTCTGTCCCATATCTTTGACACTGCATCTGAACGTTCCTCCTATATAATCGTATTGAACAGGAAAGGAACGACAGTGATTGCCTCTGTGTTTCTATCCTGTATCTTTGACACTGTATCTGAACGTTCTCCAATCTAATCGCATTGAACAGGAAAGGGACGATGAGTGATTGCCTCTGTGTTTGTCCTGTATCTTTTACATTGTATCTGAACGTTCTCCAATCTAATCGTATTTAACAGGGAAAGGAACGACGAGTGATTGCCTCTGTGTTTCTGTCCTGTATCTTTGACACTGTATCTGAACGTTCCACCCATCTAATCGTATTGAACAGGGAAAGGAACGACAAGTGAGTACCTCTGTGTTCGCGCAAATGCTTACAGCACTATAAAATATTCCGCATAGTTGACGTCATTTGTTAATAACCAGAAGTTATCGCCGTAGTCGAAATTGGCCAGTGGGACATAATCATCAATACAATTTTTTTTAAACAAATTATTTTAATTAAACGACTAACATAAACTAATGCTATTATATCAAAGAACAATCTAAACGTGATGTTTTAAAAATAAGTAAACATTATCATACAAACGTCGTCAGGTTCATAAAAATATCAAAAACTCCTACACACACTTTCTTAGTAACCTTTAAATAATATTATGAAACAATGACAATTATTTACAAAACTTTTGAAGTTTTTTGTACCTAACTCATAGGCAGAACTAAAATCTAGTTGATTTGATATTTCAGAAAATGTTAAAAGGCACATTGGATTTTAAAAATTTATATTAAGTACTAGATGACTGCGGCCGATGACATCTACATAGATCACCGAAAAATCATGACACTTTTACGGTGGTATTCTTCTCTGATCGAACCGACCCTTTGATGTCGCAGCTAGAACCGACTGCATCGTGACTCTACCACATAAAACTTCAGCGTCATATCGTATATCGTCATATTGTACCCTAGCGTTCTTTGTTACGGAGCAGACTATAATATAAAACGTTTTTATAGCGTCATTAAGTTACGCAAAACAATATGAGCGTATAAACGAAACAAATGAGCTATAAACAGAGAGTCGAGATTTCCCGTTGAGTGCACACTTTACCTGAGATCGTAAATCTTCTAGAAAATTCTACGCAATCTTAAAGTTTTCATTGTTACACGACACAAATTGATGGTTCATTAGAAAAAAAATATTTGGTAAAAAAATATAATTTCCAAAATAGTTTAATCACCAAAATTATTATAGCGCACATATCTTGTGACATGTTATTTTCAATTGCTAGAAACAATAACTAAAATACGCGTTTATCACTCCAGCTCAGATGAAAACGTTTGTACCAGATGGTTCACGGCAGTAATTTAATAGCGAATTCTAACCTACGATCTTAAGTTTAGTAAACTGTTCCCTAAATCATTAGACTATTGATGCTTTTTAATATTTAAACGCCATCTCTGTCCATAGTTACGCTACTAGTGAAAATGTTCAAGCCCATAGGTCTCTCCTATACTATAGATTGCCACGAAGCACGATCTGAGTTACAATCAATCGACTTTTTACAAACAAAGGACGGCTTTGCGCCGTTTTAGTAATGGGTTATGCTTTTCTGCGCTTGCCGATAAAATTATCAACATTGTTTTTTTTTTTATGTGTGGGTATTGCTTTTGGTCCAGAGACCTTTACAGCTTTATCTAATTAGACTCGCGGAGACAACGACGATGCTACAAAGCAGGCGCGGAGACTGCTGCTGCACCACCGCTGCACCCGGGCGATAATACGATCCGAGGGCCCCTCATAAGGAGGTATGAAACTTCGACTCGGATCGCTATCTAAAGGGACATTGTACTAGGTATTATTAGTACTGATATTAATATATATTTTCAGCAAGTTAATAGGACAGTCACGCTGCAACATGAACGGGTTGGCTCGACAGTGAAAGTAAAATAGTAACGGATTTCGATTACGAACCTGTATCCTTTCATAGAATGAATGTGAGTGCTATTGGCGGCGGGAAACACTTGCCATCAGGAGAGTGCAATCAATAAAATAAAAAAATACCATCCAATTGAGCGTATTTATTATAGAGAACCATCCTAAAGTGGTGGAAGTCTTCCAGAGGAAGATAACTTTTATAAAATTTCACCTAATGCCTTACCATCTGGTGAAATGTATGGACGTCATGTCATCAACATTCACCCGCGATAAAGAATCATAATGCAGATGCTTTGCCCCCGAGGACTAAGATCAAATAGCTCATCATAAATAAATTATTTTTGGAGATAAATTTTTGACAGTGGTAGAGCTACAAATCAGTTTGTTTCAAGCTGCAGAATTAATGGATCAACTCGATCGAGGTAGGACCACGACCTTACAGAATACCAGCGTGAAAAAGCGGCATAATGATGGTGTGTTCTGTCTGGTGAGTATTTGTTACTGGTGATTCCATCTCAGTCCTCAAGGGTGACAACGCATCTATATTATGATTCCTAATCAAGGATGAATGTCGATGTCATGGGCCACAGGAATCACTTACCATTAGGTGAACTGTGTGCTCGTTTGTTACTCTCAACATAAGAAAAAAAAATTCTTGCATATTATAGCAATATATTCTCTGCTCAATCCAAAGGTATAGAATTATTGTATGTAGAATAGGTATAACTGGTATAGTATGCCTTTATACATTGAGTTCGACTTCTTCAACAATATTTGTTTTACTTGTCTAAATAAATAATAAATAAATAATTTTTTTAGCTTAACTAAACGCGTTATACATCAACGGAGCACTTCGATGTTTACAAGTAGTTTATTTACATGTCTGCATGTATACTTCAAAGCTCATAAGAAAAGCTTTAAAGCATGTAGTTTAAATGTCCTTAATGATGAGTGGTTGCCGTTTATCGAAGATTTATTAAACTTGACGGTCAAAGTTTTTTTCTTACATCGCGTTATCACGGTACGAGGTACATGTTAAAAATAAAACTTATGACAACTATAATTTGTGTTTTCGATTATGTTCATCCCTATCTAATAATTTTAACAGTGACTTAAATTTTAAATTAGTTAAGTAGGCGACTTAAGTAAATCCAAGAAAGGATCTTAAAGGTATTTATTTGAATAGGGTGGTAAAATTATTTTCCGTTCACCTTCCGGCTTATGATTCCACATATGAAATAGATCTATCAAAATGCATTGCAGGAATATGTTATGGTCCGTGGTCTCCCTTGAGTAAATAATAATTAGCTTGTCTAGATGATGAACTTAAGCGTCAGCAGCAGCATCCTTAGGATTCAATTTCTTTAAAACTTTATATTTTATCGGTATTTTTTGGGTGATGGAAACTGCTTAATTCACACTACAACACAATTTATCGAAGTATATCAAAATATCGGTATTACTTTGAGCGACGAAACTCATTAAAAAATTATTCACAATAGAACACAATTTACCGAAGTATTTCAAAATATCGGTGTTTCTTTGCGTAATGGAACCGGCGAAAATATTATCCTAAAAAAAAATACTGACTTATAGCAAAATATCCATGTGCTTTGCTCGGTGGAACCCCCGAAGATATTATCCACAATAAACAAAATTCACTGACATATCAAAATATCGATGAGCTTTGCACGATGGAACTCCCAAGATATTATGCCCAAAAACACAAAATTGACCGACTCATATCAAAATATAGGTATAACATTCTTCAAAAGAACCCGTAAAGATATTATTCACAGTAGAATCATTGACCGAAAATTGACCCACGTATATCAAAATAAAGGTGTTTCCACAGTAAAACGAAATTGATCGACGTTTATCAAAATACCAATAAGCTGAAGTGGCAATGAGCCAGTTACATAGCGAGTAGTACTGACGAGCGTTGGTGAAGAAACAAAGAGAACATCGTACTATGCAAACGCATTACAGGAATATTCGTCTCTAGGCTTATGCAGTTTGATGAAAGTTAATATTGTCAGTGTGATAACACTATAAATATCTTACTAAAATTCTCACCTTTGGTCAGTTATGAACAAAGAAATTTGATATATATAAACGGTAGTAGACATTAGCTCATCATTGATGGACAATTTAAATATAGAACTTGAGGTGAATCGATAGACAAGGTCAAGTTTATTAAAACCCTCGTAAAGTCTGACTCAGAAGCAAAATAATGGTGGTTGTTTTTAATCTGAACCTAGAAAAAAAATGCTGTTTTTTATTTAGTTTTTGTTAAGATTACGTTCACTGTACACTTGCTATATTAATAAATAATAAAAATAAGTTTGTGAATGTATAGTTCTTCCAATAATATACACATTTAACATCAAAGCTTTATAAATCAAATCAAAATAAACCACGTTTTCTTCATATGTTAGTAAAAAAATTATTAGTGCAGATGATATATACATATTTTTTATATTATTGTGTATTGTGGTAAATGAGCACACAGTTCACCTGATTATATATAATAACTGTAGCCGATGACATATACATCCATCCATAACGACAATTCAAGATGCATATGTGACGATATCTGAAAATGAGTTACCGGATCAACCATACAAACCACACCATACAAAACATAGGAGCGTTATGCTGTTATTTCGCGCTGGCATTCTGTAATGACGCGGTACTCATCTGGTTGAACTGACCCAAACATTTAGAACGTAGAATAAGCAGTGAAATAGCGCTGGAAGTAGTTGTTTATTTTGAACCTTATTGTAAAATTTGAATCTACTTCTCGCAGACTATACAATATATATAAAGTGTACTGCAAACCAAGTGTGTCAACAAGATATTCAAAGGGTAACATGATATTTCTTCTCGATCTTATTAATACTAATACCTCGTTAGCATTAATCGGCTATCCAGTTCCGCCACTTAAGGAGGAAATAGAAAATATTCACTACTCTGTTACTATTTAACTGAGAGCCAAGGTAGCTCAGTATCTAAGCGCTCACTTTGAATTCACCATACGCGGGAAAACCGAATCGCAATTATTTAATACTGATTTACCACGTGCTCGTCGGTGAAGGAAAACATCGTGAGGAAACCTGCGTGTCTGAGAATTAATAAAAGAGAAAATATTTCGAAAACATGTGAAGTCCGCCACACTTAGTGAAAAAGCATGGTGGACTATGCTCTAACCTACCTATGACCTATGCTCGGCAGTGGGATTTATATGTAGACAATTTTTTTTTTTAAAAACCGCAGCTTGTCACCATGTAAAATTGGAAATACAGTAGTGGTGTATACTTTACTATCTAAAAATTATTACTTCTATAATGGTGAGACTTTATATTCATTTGTCTCGTCTGACCTTATTGTATTAGCTTCACATCAGAGGTAAATAAAGAATGAGTATATCTATGATCTTGTGCACTATTGCTAGTTTTCTAGTCTAGGTATTTACCCAGAAACTGGACTTTTGACATGCATATGTTAAATGACCTATGTCCCAGACGTCATATCTGAACCTTCTACCAATCTAAACGTCGAACATCGAATTAAGAAAGAGATAGACACCGACATCTATTGTCTCTTTCAGGATTATATTTATATACGAGTATATAGACTTTAGTCATTTTAGAAAATGAAGAAAAGGTTGATTAAGGAAGTTTATCGTTATCATCTTTCTCATAACATCCCACCCACAATCCACTGCTGAAGATATTGTCTTTTTAAAGATGGCCACAAAGCACAATCGTGAGCCACCTGCAGTCGATGGGACTTCCTGCAAATTTATATCGTTATCGCTCTAGTACATAAGTTATTCAGACGTAATCGAGTATAAAGTGAAATTTAAAAAGTTGAATGACGTAATTTTCTAACACGATATAATACTAGTATTAGATGATCAATAAAGATTTTCTTGTAAATAAATGAAAGTTCAAAACTGTCATCGCACCGCATTTTACGAAATAATTTCAAATTTTAAATTATCAAGCCAATTTTTGTATAATACGTTATTTTTAACAATCAATCGATTTAAAATAATTATCCAATCTTGCTCATATCGCATAGAAAAAGTTTCCGATGTGCGTTAAAATCGGGGCCTTCCCCGTATTGCACGAACATAAAATTCGATTTTAAACCGAGGACAATGTCTTACCTGATTTCATTTTTTGCAAACGTTTTTCATAGTCATCCATCACATTTATAAAGGACCATCGTAAGATCATCATTCTATTTTATTAATTTACACTTTGTACAATTTACTAATCGACTACCTAAACATAATACCTTTATATTCACAGGATGTTCATAAATTAGTTATCACTGATTGACGGCTACGTAAAAAATTGAATTTTATTTTAATTTTTTGCTAATACGCGACATTAAAGTTCGCCCGCATCCGTTGGAATACCACGTGCGATGAACACATCTATTCTTGATGTACTAGGTCTATTTTTGATGTACTAGTATTATGAATAATTAAAAACAGCGGTAGCTTAGAGAATGGACATTCGTCTTAATAAATGAGTATATAGGTTCTATACCTGTCTGTACGTTGCGAGCTTAGTTCGACTCTTGGCGATTAGCGACATCTGGTGGTGAAGGGATACATAATAATGAATAAGCGATACTTTACATATAATACTCAAGTTGACAACATTGTGCACAGACTCACAACGTACACATTATGGTCGTGTTCAGTAGTCTATTCCGTGTAATGAAATATTTTTTTTAGAATACTAGATAATAAAAAATACATATATTTAGTAGCACAGACTCTATAACGACTAGACGTAAGTACAACAATTGTGATTGTAGATTTATTCAATCACTTGAACAAATTTCAAGTGATTGAATTAACATATGATTTGTCTTTTCATTGAGTCTTCAATAATAATTGTTACAATTACATACTAGGTGAAGTGCATTAAGACGTAGCGTCGATAATAGTCTAATGGTTTAGGGTACGGTGTACGAACGGTCGGGGAACTGTTGTCGTGAACCATCTCCTAGCACAAACATTTTAAGGTTAGTCGGAGCGGTTAACAGGAATGTTAGTACCGTTAATAGCATTGCTAGCTTTCTTTAAATGCCGACGCAGGCGGTTCAGGACTTTAATTTACAAGCTACGGCGGAAACCCATATGTTCAACAGTGGTCTATTGTTTCGCTGCGACTATAATTATAATGATGACGTAAGTAAAAAGCACAAGACATGAATAACCTATAAATGTAGACAAGCACTAGTTAGTGTGTTAAATTAATAATGTGTAAAGTTGTTATCGTGTTTAAACTTAATTAGGTTAGACACGATGACAACAGACCATAAATAATTAAAGAAAAGTAACGTAACAACATATATAATGTTAGACCACTGTTAGCTATAAGAAGAGAATATTTGAGAAGAATGCGCCATGAAAAACAGTAGCGTCGTGTTGCATTGCACGTTGTTATTCTTTTGTTACACAGATGATTGTACTAAAAAACGCTTTTATAACTGACATTAACCTACGCAAAACAATCCACATGATCGTATAAAGGAAAGAAGTAAACCGTACAACGAGTAGAGATTACCCGTTAAGTACACACTTTACCAGAGATCGTAAATCTAAGCGAACTTAAAATTTTTATGATTAAACGTAATAAATTGATTTTTCACTACAATTTTGTATTACTTTTTAATTAAATAATTACGCAATCACATTAATAAACATAATAAATAATACATAACGCGTGTAAGTACCTCATTGTCTAAGCGCTCGCTTTTAATTCACGGTACGTAATTGAAATCGTTAATTGCATTTTGAAACGCTAATTAACCACGTGTTCGGCGCTGAAGGAAAACATCGTGAGGAAACGTGCTTATTAGTTCTAAAACTAAATACAAAAAAAATATTACTAAGTCTTACGAACTCTGCCAAACCGCAGGGCAGGAGCGCTGTGGACAATACTCTAATACCGTCCCTGGACAAGAAGCTTATTCCCAACAATGGGACTTATGTATGTATATACTGTAAGGCTGTTATTTAACTTATATATAATACGACATTAGATTCATTATGATTAATATATCATTATGATTTTTACAGTGGTAGAGCTACACTGCTGTTTGTTTTCAGCTGCAGGTTTAATGGGTCAGCTCGACCGGGATAGGACTATGCCCTCACAGAATACCAGCGCGAAATAGAAGCATAGCGCTGGCGTGCTTCGTCTGGTGGGTGCACGGATCCGGAGACCTTTATTACTGGTGACGAGGCATACCATCTCAGTCCAGAAGGGTGACAACGCAGCTGTATTATGATTCTTTGTCAAGGATGACTGTAGACGACATGGGCCGCAGGAATTACTTACCATCAGGTGAACTATGAGCTCGTCTGTCACTTTCATTGTTAATATATATATATATATATATATATATATATATATATATATATATATAATAATAAATAAAAATAATCACTTTCATGTGCCTTCCTTATAAACTACTTTGAAGCCGAATCTGAGTCTTCTACGTATATCGGGTACGTATATATACGGTATATATACGTATAGTGCGGGATCATCCTACATCGAGTTTCCAAGTACAACAAGTGTTGCCAATTGTAAATATTTTTTTCCCAATCCCTTGTCGATATTGTACTAAGTTAGTTAAACAAAGAATAGATTATTAACAAGATCAGCGTCATTGAAGGATAAATTCGACATCCGAGCATTATTGTTATCGAGTGGCAACAGGCTATCAACAACGTAGGACGACCCCACTAGACGACCTACGCAAGTCGATGGATGCAGGTCACTCGTAGTCTGAAGCTGCCTTTTTTTGGCTTACTAAGCAATAGCCGTTGTAACAGTTTTAACCTATTTCATTATAATTCGTGACAATACACATGATAAATATAGTATAACATGTACACCTTTTGTTCCTTATTGTATTAAAATATCTCGTTGTCTACTGCTGATTATAAAGACGAATTTTGCGGTTATTTATAAGGATGGTGTTATGCAACGATGTTTACCGGTATAAAAAATATATATATTTCCCCGAGTTTTAATTGGTTAGTAATGATCTATTGATAAAAGCTGTTTGCTTAAAATGGAAAGGAAAGGACAGGAAAATAACTAGCCATTAGATTGAGCGGATAATAGCTGAACTATAAAACGTTGTATGTCAACGGAACACTTTGATCTTTCCAAATAGTTTATTTACGTCTTTACACTTCAAAGCTCGAACTACAAACTTTTTAAATGTATGTGCAATAATTACGAGTTGTTGCGATTTGTATAAGACCCATATACCTCCACTATCAAAATATTTGTCAAATAAATTGTAATTTTAGGTGAATGGTGTGCAAATTAAGAAAAAAATTGCAATTTGCCAGCATTTGATGTCCATCTATTATGTAGAATAATTCGAGTCCAACTGATTTTCCGTCCGAGATACATACCATGTTCAATAGTAGCTTTTGGCTTTACTTTTTTTTTTTTTTTAATAGGTGGCATGTCTTACGGTAGATAATAATTACAGTCTATGACTAGATTCAATTTCAAGAAAATAATTCATGACACTTGCATTATCATACCTGAGGGCTGACGTTATCCATAATTGGGTCCTGGATCGCTGCAATCACAAAACGTTCAATATATGCTGCTATGTCACGCTGGTATCCTGAGAGCCTGAGCTTTCCCCGGGCAGATCAATACGTTCACGCTATAATTAGAAACTAGTTGCAACTTGACTCTACCACTGCCCTTCACACTTACCTCAGGAGAAATGTAAGCATCTTATGTGTCCGTCTATGTGGTAATTAAGCTGTTAATATTTCTGCCAGTAAAATAATTGAATAAACATATGTTGAACTTGGATTTGAGCTTATTTTTGTCTTCCTCAATTTAATATTTCTTTTTAATCCTTTATATTTTTCTTGAATGTACTAAAATCGAACGAAACGAAGCATTCACGATAAAATATATTTAGTCTATAAAATAATTAAACGTGTATTCACTGTAGTTTACCATGCCTGCCTGTAACAGATGTAAATGTTTTTTATATTCACATAATATTTTACGCCTTTAACATAAGTTTTATAAATCTTATAAAGAAAGAATAAACGTCAAGCCGCAGAGACGGTTTTATGGTAGTACGAAAATTGAGGCAACACAGATGTTGGTATAAAGTATAATCGTATATTTTCAATATAATCTATTTGTCTAACATAATCTTACATAAGAAAAACATAATCTGTTTTAAGTCTACTTTTGCAAAGTATTTTTTGAACATGATTTTATGATATAAAGGTGAGAATCGAGCACCTGTCTACTGCTGCTAACTAAGATGGAATAACTGGCCACCATAGGGTCTCCGTTTTCTTTCATATAATAACAAAAAAGTTCTTTTTTTACTTTATTAATATAAAATAAAATGCTTTACCATTTTAAAAAATAGATTCATCAGTGTGTAACAAATAATGCTCAAAAACTTAATATACCAAATATTTGAAGAATTTGCAAATCTTTTAGTAAAACTTGCAACTTATTTATATTATTAAAAATGTGATCAACAGTAATATCAAAATTTATCGGAAACAAATTTCATTATATTATATTATAATTTTTAGTACTTGGATGGTTTCAAATACTAAATAAAAGTCCAAATGTGTTATGTAGTGTTCACGCATAGAAACAGATAACATACGAAACAAAGGCGCTAAACTTCTATTGTAGGCATTCCTGTCAGTGTCCAGAGTTTGACATGTCGACGTATTCGCGCTACATCTAGTTCATAACTGTGGCGTGATTCAACCACATAGAAACTTAATTCTTTTATTTTTTTATTACATTCACAGTGATGAACACAGTTCAACTGATGATAAGTGATTCCTGCGGGCCATGACGTCTACATTCATCCTTGACAAGGAATCATAATGCAGTACTTTGTACGTGGTCACCCTTGAGGACTGAGATGGAACTCGTCACGATTAATAAACGTAGCCCCCCTCACACCGCTTATTATGATAAAAAAAATATTTAAAATATTAATTAAATTAATGAAAGTGTGAGGGTATCTGGGTCGCTTCATTGAATGTACACTGTAACTGTCAGTTGAACTGACGTCTTCTACTAAAAATATTATAATCATATGGTATATTTGTTCATCTGCTGTTGATAAATATTACCATCATCATCATCATAGATGCTACAGCTGTGGCCTACCCAGCCGTCATACCAAAGTATGTACATATATATGGCTATACATATGTGAGAGGTTTTAATAAAGAATATTTTAATAAATTTAAGAATAATTTAATAAAGAACACCTTTTCTTCGTTAAAAACTTCTTTAATAGTTTTTTCTATCCCATTATCGTGGTTCTTTCCTTCGTAATGTCGTCCATAGAGAGTGCCTGACTCTCTAGATCGATCGACAAAGATCACATTTCGTTTAGAAACTATATAATCCTACACAAATATGAAATTGTAAAAGCCGCATAGACAACATCGCTGACATCAATAACTATCTAGTCTAGACTGTCTAATATACTATAACAGGTATTTGGAATACGTTCATGACAGCAGAGTGGCGCAGTGGAAGCGTGCTGGGCCCATAACCCAGAGGTCCGTGGATCGAAACCACGCTCTGCTAACAAGTCAACACTATTGCTTTTACTGCATTCTTTAATTTATAATTTTAATTTTATTTTGGTCTCTATTTAAACTGTATAGTAGAAATTCCTTATTGTTGTTATAGATAAAGTTTTCTAAATGTGATCAACAGTAATATCAAAATTTATCGGAAACAAATTTCATTATATTATATTATAATTTTAGTACTTGGATGGTTTCAAATACTAAATAAAAGTCCAAATGTGTTATGTAGTGTTCACGCATAGAACTTACAATCCCATCGCGAATCACAGATTCACCCGCGTCCGAAGGAGACCGAGGCACGCCTCGATGACCCTGACGACGTGACTACCAGGCCCAAGCCCTTCATAAAACACAACACACGTACATTGTAATTTCACATCGCCCCGCCGACGGCGAGGGCGTCACAAACAAGGATATTCGCGATACCGCCATGTCACTGGTCGGTTCTTCCAGTCCATACAGATAGAAGCGTCGCTGGAGTTTCTTGCGCCACTTCTTCTCCAGCGCCCACGCATTCCGAAGTGGTGGTACAGATAGCTAATAATCATAGCGAATTTAAAGAATCCTCTGTCAGAAGCAACTGACCGAGCCGAGGTTCGGCCCTCCGGCACCCTCGAGTCAGACGCTCGCGAAACAAGGTAACGGTCCGCCGATATGCCCTCCTCGGGAGCCCTTGTGCTGGTTACCTATATATAGAGGTCTCGACTGAGTGCCATTAGCGCTCGGTCACCTCTCAACCCGGTGAAACTGTAAAGCCCTCGGCTAACAGTGGCCTTCAGCCCGAAAAAAAAAAAAAAAAAAAAAATCACGCATAGAAACAGATAACATACGAAACAAAGGCGCTAAACTTCTATTGTAGGCATTCCTGTCAGTGTCCAGAGTTTGACATGTCGACGTATTCGCGCTACATCTAGTTCATAACTGTGGCGTGATTCAACCACATAGAAACTTAATTCTTTTATTTTTATTACATTCACAGTGATGAACACAGTTCAACTGATGATAAGTGATTCCTGCGGGCCATGACGTCTACATTCATCCTGACAAGGAATCATAATGCAGTACTTTGTACGTGGTCACCCTTGAGGACTGAGATGGAACTCGTCACGATTAATAAACGTAGCCCCCTCACACCGCTTATTATGATAAAAAAAAAAAAAAAAAAAAAAAAAAATCACGCATAGAAACAGATAACATACGAAACAAAGGCGCTAAACTTCTATTGTAGGCATTCCTGTCAGTGTCCAGAGTTTGACATGTCGACGTATTCGCGCTACATCTAGTTCATAACTGTGGCGTGATTCAACCACATAGAAACTTAATTCTTTTATTTTTTTATTACATTCACAGTGATGAACACAGTTCAACTGATTTCTGCGGGCCATGACGTCTACATTCATCCTTGACAAGGAATCATAATGCAGTACTTTGTACGTTGTCACCCTTGAGGACTGAGATGGAACTCGTCACGATTAATAAACGTAGCCCCCCTCACGCCGCTTATTATGATAAAAAAAATATTTAAAATATTAATTAAATTAATGAAAGTGTGAGGGTATCTGGGTCGCTTCATTGAATGTACACTGTAACTGTCAGTTGAACTGACGTCTTCTACTAAAAATATTATAATCATATGGTATATTTGTTCATCTGCTGTTGATAAATATTACCATCATCATCATCATAGATGCTACAGCTGTGGCCTACCCAGCCGTCATACCAAAGTATGTACATATATATGGCTATACATATGTGAGAGGTTTTAATAAAGAACACCTTTTCTTCGTTAAAAACTTCTTTAATAGTTTTTCTATCCCATTATCGTGGTTCTTTCCTTCGTAATGTCGTCCATAGAGAGTGCCTGACTCTCTAGATCGATCGACAAAGATCACATTTCGTTTAGAAACTATATAATCCTACACAAATATGAAATTGTAAAAGCCGCATAGACAACATCGCTGACATCAATAACTATCTAGTCTAGACTGTCTAATATACTATAACAGGTATTTGGAATACGTTCATGACAGCAGAGTGGCGCAGTGGAAGCGTGCTGGGCCCATAACCCAGAGGTCCGTGGATCGAAACCACGCTCTGCTAACAAGTCAACACTATTGCTTTTACTGCATTCTTTTAATTTATAATTTTAATTTTATTTTGGTCTCTATTTAAACTGTATAGTAGAAATTCCTTATTGTTGTTATAGATAAAGTTTTCTAAATGTTAACAACGTAAACTAAACATAACATTAGGCATATACTATATATCATAAACTCTATCCATACCTAAATTATGAACGTAACAAAGAAAGATTCCCAGCCGGCTTGTTATTCAATATTACGCGCCCACGTGTCCAAGGTAGGTTATAACTATTGAACTAGTAACTAAAAAAAATTGTTTGTAATTAATAAATGGGTCAGCTCGACCTGGGTAGGACCACGCCCTCACAGAATACCAGCGTGAAATAGTAGTATGTATAATGCCGCTGTGTTTCGTCTGCTGAGTGCGGGGATCCGGAGACCTTTATTACCGGTGACGAGGCATTCCATCTCAGTTCTCAAGGGTGACAACGCATCTGCATCGTGATTCCTAGACAAGTATGAATGTCGATACCATTGGCCGCAGGAATTACTTGCCATCAGATGCACTGTGCGGGTTTGTTACTCTCAATGTAATAATAAAAAAGCTACCACGCCTTTATTATGAACATTAAAATGGTCCTGTTTCAACTTGCAGTTCCAAGTAAGTTTAGAACACTATAACAAATTTCATGATATGAAATAACAGCAGAGTGGCGCAGTGGAAGCGTGCTGGGCCCATAACCCAGAGGTCCGTGGATCGAAACCACGCTCTGCTAACAAGTCAACACTATTGCTTTTACTGCATTCTTTTAATTTATAATTTTAATTTTATTTTGGTCTCTATTTAAACTGTATAGTAGAAATTCCTTATTGTTGTTATAGATAAAGTTTTCTAAATGTTAACAACGTAAACTAAACATAACATTAGGCATATACTATATATCATAAACTCTATCCATACCTAAATTATGAACGTAACAAAGAAAGATTCCCAGCCGGCTTGTTATTCAATATTACGCGCCCACGTGTCCAAGGTAGGTTATAACTATTGAACTAGTAACTAAAAAATTGTTTGTAATTAATAAATGGGTCAGCTCGACCTGGGTAGGACCACGCCCTCACAGAATACCAGCGTGAAATAGTAGTATGTATAATGCCGCTGTGTTTCGTCTGCTGAGTGCGGGGATCCGGAGACCTTTATTACCGGTGACGAGGCATTCCATCTCAGTTCTCAAGGGTGACAACGCATCTTCATCGTGATTCCTAGACAAGTATGAATGTCGATACCATTGGCCGCAGGAATTACTTGCCATCAGATGCACTGTGCGGGTTTATTACTCTCAATGTAATAATAAAAAGCTACCACGCCTTTATTATGAACATTAAAATGGTCCTGTTTCAACTTGCAGTTCCAAGTAAGTTTAGAACACTATAACAAATTTCATGATATGAAATAACAGCAGAGTGGCGCAGTGGAAGCGTGCTGGGCCCATAACCCAGAGGTCCGTGGATCGAAACCACGCTCTGCTAACAAGTCAACACTATTGCTTTTACTGCATTCTTTTAATTTATAATTTTAATTTTATTTTGGTCTCTATTTAAACTGTATAGTAGAAATTCCTTATTGTTGTTATAGATAAAGTTTTCTAAATGTTAACAACGTAAACTAAACATAACATTAGGCATATACTATATATCATAAACTCTATCCATACCTAAATTATGAACGTAACAAAGAAAGATTCCCAGCCGGCTTGTTATTCAATATTACGCGCCCACGTGTCCAAGGTAGGTTATAACTATTGAACTAGTAACTAAAAAAAATTGTTTGTAATTAATAAATGGGTCAGCTCGATCGGGGTAGGACCACGCCCTCACAGAATACCAGCGTGAAATAGTAGTATGTATAATGCCGCTGTGTTTCGTCTGCTGAGTGCGGGGATCCGGAGACCTTTATTACCGGTGACGAGGCATTCCATCTCAGTTCTCAAGGGTGACAACGCATCTTCATCGTGATTCCTAGACAAGTATGAATGTCGATACCATTGGCCGCAGGAATTACTTGCCATCAGATGCACTGTGCGGGTTTGTTACTCTCAATGTAATAATAAAAAAGCTACCACGCCTTTATTATGAACATTAAAATGGTCCTGTTTCAACTTGCAGTTCCAAGTAAGTTTAGAACACTATAACAAATTTCATGATATGAAATAACAGCAGAGTGGCGCAGTGGAAGCGTGCTGGGCCCATAACCCAGAGGTCCGTGGATCGAAACCACGCTCTGCTAAACAACTTTTTAATTTTTTGAAATAAAATATATATTAATAAAAGATATATTAAAAATTCTACAAGAATGTTTATCAAAAAAAATTTTTTTTAAATTTAATGTATTTAATTTGTGAATAGCGCCATCTGTTGGCAAAAATTATGTTTCTGTTTCCAGTAAACTGACGTGTATGAAATACGGCGAATATGCTATCGTCTAAGTCTAAAGTCTATTAAATTTTATAATTTAGTCCACGTAAACATTATACATATATCTCGTATCTGGAGTTTTAAGTTTATCTAATAAACTTTAAACTTCAGAACTTTATAAGATAATAAACACGTCGGATTATATTTTGGTATTTCCATGTTAACACGATAAGAGATTGCGTTAAAAATCTTGAACATTCTCTGTAGTATACATTTTATTATAGAACGAAAGTTTGCTAATCAATAAATCTTCTACCCGTTTTATACTGACAGTATTTGGACCATACTTTGCTGATATTTCTATTAGATTTAAACATGCTCACATAGCGGAAGTAAGTAGTAAAGAAAAAAAATCCATAGAGTGCACGCCTCGCCATAATAGCAATGAGTAAATACCTTAAATTTCTTTGGTGCTATCATGCTTACGTATGCTCAAGCCAACATTCAGACGTCCACGGAATTCTTCTTTATAAAGACGAAATTAAAAAGATTAATTAAATAATTTAAAATAACTACCGTGTTTTTCATTTTGTGAGAATAAATTACAACCCCTTAAAACTATATGCTATATCTGAGTAAAGTCTAAGGTTATCATTTATGCCGGTGCTTACCATAAAGTTAAAATAGATTTTATAGGCATTTCATGGTGCCAATAAAATATCATGACATCTACATATCAGTGTGGAAATAAATCTAAAAGCCATGTGCTTTTTATCGTAGACTTGGCGATCTAAGCTCCATTGTGATCAGTCAGATCAATTTAGATCGATATCAAGAACACCTCAGTGAAATAAAAGTAATAAACTAGCATGTAATATATAAATTAATTTTACAAAATAAAAATATTTTAATATAAGTAAAATATAAAAGGTAGAGCTACACTGCAGTGTGTTTCTAACTGCACAATGAATTAGTCAGCTCGATCGGGGTAGGACCACGCCCTCTCAGGATACCAGCATAATGCTACTGTGTTAGCCTAGTGAGTGTAGGGCTTCAGAGACTGTTATTACTAGTGACGAGGCATGCCATCTCAGTCTTCAAGGGTGACAAGGCGTTATGATTCCTTGTCAAGGATGAATCTAGATGTCATGGGCCGCAGGAATCACTTACCATGAGGTGAACTGTGTACTCGTTTATTACTCTCAATGTAATAAAAAAAGCACTCACTTTATTTTTCATGGTATACGAGCAGAGTTCAAATTCCGGTGTTAGCACTAGTGAAATTGTTAATTGCAATATTAATCGCTAAATGACCGTGTGCTCGCCGGTGAAGGATTACATAGGTGACTTATCTTAGAGATACATTAAAAAATACAAGACATCTGCCAATCCGTATGGGTGGTATGTGAGTGTAGAGTATTCTCCAATACCACATATCTAAACAATTAACTCATTTTAATAATCACATTTCTAGAGCGAAATTTGTTTAATCTAAATATCTATTTTTGAACCAACCTAAGACGCTTGTTTATTTTCATTACCGCGACCGCGTGTGACTTTTAAACAGATCAAGAGTAACGTTTAACAACTGGCCTTTTGATGTTGTTAATTAATTTATTAGCATTGGCTTCTTTATACAAGCGCTAGGAGATATTTTTTAATTTTAAGGCTACAGTTTTTTATTTAATAATTTTCTAATAGTAAACGTAGCGTTCTGCCTTTTAACATGTATTATGTTTTAGCTACGTGTACCCAGGTAAAATTCCCGCGTTCAGTCTCTTCACCCACATCCGAATTGCTGATATAATATGAAATAATTTATATCAAAATTGGCGCGTTCGCAGAGTCACTCGTTCACACCTTTATTTATTACATTATTTATGTTAGGGGACTGATAAAAGGTCACCATTTCTGTTCACAAACAATTTTTTCTAATATTCATTTAATGAATTTCAATATGCACTTCAGATGCGCATACATCCTCGTCGTCATGGAGGTTCCATATGCACCGCATGATATAACGAAAGACCAGAAACGACTGCCAGTTGATCGGTGCCGTAATGGTAAAAAAGTTTAATGGAGCAGTCATTGGCTGTATGACAAAACCTGGATGAAAAGCCATTCGGCAGAATAGGTTCCTTTCCTTCGTTCCTTTTGAAGACCTGCCGATGAAAGTTAAGAAAAGACGACCGGCAAGATAATGGTTGCTACTTTTTTCCGCAAATCAGGATATTACATTACAGTGTCATTCAAAAACCAAAAGGCATTCACCGCAGAGTGCTACGTAAACAATCGCTTTCCCAAAATGTTGATAAAGTTCGGTAAAAGCATTCTCGCTGCAATTTCGTCCTTCACCGCGCTAACGCGTCCACTCATTCCGCCAAGATAAAGAACGTGTATTTATAAGACCTCATCTGATGACGCATCCGTCATACAACCCGGATCTCACACCTTGCGACTGGTTTTTATATCTGAAAACTACAGACAAGTTTAGAGGTTGACGATTTACACGCCCGAGCGGTGGTCAATGAATTCCATGAAATTATTGTACAGGATTAACGTTGGGTAACACATACTAAAGTTTCATATGGTTAATGGAGGCTGGATGCTAATTACGGATAGCAATCATCGTCCTCTCGGGTTATAACGCACGTGACACTGTAATCAGATCCCATTTAACAGTGGTAGAGCTACACTGCAATTTATTTTAACTTCAGAATTAATGGTCACCTCGACCGGGATACGACCACGCCCCCATAGAATACCATCGTAAAATAACACCATAATGCTGCTGAGTTTCGTCTGGGATCTGGAGACCTTTATTTACTGGTGACAAGGCATTCCATCTCGATCCTCAAACGTAACAACTCATCTGCATTATGATTCCTTGTCCAGTATTAATGTAGATGAATGAAAAAGAGAAATAAAATGAAAAGATGAAAAAAAAGAGAATGCCGCAGGAATCACTTGCCATCAGGTGAACTGTGTGCTCGTTTGTTACTCTCAACGCAATAGAAACAAAAAGAAAACATCCCCAAATTTTAAAAGAAAAAGGAATAATGTACTACAACCATAGCTTTAACACCTCTAAATATATATTTCAATAAATCTGAGTATACAAACTTTGTAGTATGCAAAATAAATAAACGCCAAAATCTTTCAGTTCAATGTCAGCGGAAAAAATAGAAGTACAGTGATCCATCTCCCGAGAGCAGCTGGAGAACTTGTTTACTTTAGCAACCACGGTGAGCTTCGTTACTTTTTTTTGATGATTCTAATGAGTTTATACACGCATACACTTTATACTACTAAATATAAACAATACATTTTTCATTTTATTTCAAGTTCATCATAATTTTTTATATCAGCAGGAATATATTCAGATAACTCAATCTTGTATACATATTAATATCATACATTAGTCATTGTTTATTTCGGTAGCGATCCGCCCGATGTTCGCGGGGCCCTCGGATCGTAATTGCCCCCCTTTGTAGTCGTCGACGTTCTTCGTTTACAGGGGTCGGAGCACAGGAGTGGTGTAGCCGCTCTTTGTGCCAGCATCGCCGTTGTCCCCTTCTCGCGAGTCTGTTTCGCTAAAGCTGCAGAGGTCAAAACACCAACAGCTTCACACAATACACAAAAAAAAGAGTCATTGTTTACTATAAATTGCTAAGTGCAGTCCTCCTAGTCGACTTCGACCACGATGATATCTTCTGGTTATTACCAGATTCGAGACCAGACCAGAGGTTATTACCATAATTCGGAAGACATCATAATGCAATGAGCATTGGCGCAAATACCACCCAATCTTCACCACATTTCTTCAATCCAATAAAATCGAAGGAAGGAAATACGAAATTCAGATGTAGTGAATCGACAATTTATGATATACAAATATATTGCGCCTCGCTTAAGACCTGCGTCGCAGCAACCAGGAAATCTGACCGTAGTAGTCATACTTCCACGGCTTTTAAATTTCTAATAATATATAAACACTTAAATAGCTCTTTGTGTACAAATTAATATTTGCATTCCTCATGTTAAGTACTGCTCCGGTCTAGTGGTTGGGACGTAAAACTTGAAACGAAAGTTAGGTGTCCTTGGACAATCTCACTGAGACAATTTTTTTTATAGAATACGTTGCAAATGAGCAAACAGCTTCCCTGATGGTAAGTGATCACCGTCGCCCATGAACAATGGCAGCACCAGCGAAGTCGCAGATGCGCTATCGGCCTTTAAGTAAGGTGTAGGCTCTTTCTTATTCTTAACCGATACGACTATCGGTTCGGAAATCGCTGGCGATAGCTGATTCCACAGAGTAATTGTGGCAGAAAAGTTTCGTAGGAAGCTTCGCGTAAAGCGCACAGTGGTGGATTGCCAAGCATCGAGATGATGAGAATGACATTTTGAATTCCGTCTTGATGTTCGATATTTAAACTCAGCGGGTGCAAGTGATCCGAATAACACCACAGAACACTTGTAAATTTGGTAAAAAATCGCATTGAGGTGCAAAAACTATTTGTGATGCTATCGAATGAAGCTGATCGGAAAGTACCTGGTCGTCTGAGATTCGAATAGCGTTTCGTTGAATGCGATCAAATGGACGGAACTAGTACTGGGGTGCCCCGGCACGACGATGAGGATAGCATTCCATATGAGGCCAATCTTGCGCCATGTTGCACACATTGGGCCAACTAGAAATACTGTCTTGCTTTAAGCATCCCAAGTTTTTTAGAAAGTAACTTGGCATTGCCTTCCAAGTGACCGTGGAACTTAACGTCGCTCGGTGGTTAACGCTGAGGATTCCGATACTAGCTGAAGTAACAAAGGGTGTGTTCTCAAAATTAGAAGATGCGATAAAGGGGTTCCTTTTACAGTATTATTTTACCATTGATTACGAATGCCGTAGATAAATTGTACTGGTACAAGCTCGTAAAAAAGATATTGATGAATAATTTACTGCAGTTAATCAACAATTCCATTGAAAGCATATTTAACAACTAAATAACTTTTTTAAAATAGTATTGTTAAAATTTGGTGATAATAATGGGCCGTTAAAAGTTAAAGTAAAAAGTTGCAGTAATATCTATTTGGTTGTACTGTTTCTATATGGCTGGTTTAGATACCCTTAAATGACTTTAAAAAAATCGGAAAAATTAAAACGGTTCTCTATCATTTTTGTGTCCGCCAAACGGAATGAATCCAACGAAATTTGATACATTTTGAAGTTATAGTACTAAAAGGAAAAAATGCGACACAATGCGATTTTTTGATTTAGCGATTCTCTATTAAAACGTAATGAAAAACCGAATCGATCATGACGAGATTGATCACTTTTGATGAGAAGCGGATTACCTACGACACGAACGTGCGAAAAAGATCATGGTCAAAGCGCAGTCATAGCGAAACCTGGATTAACTCGCAATAAGATGGATGCTGTGTGTATGGTGAGATTGGAAGGACGTCGTTCATTATGAGCTTTTACCTCTGAGCAAAACCATCGATTCGAACCTCTACTGCCAATAGCTGATGTAACTCAAGTAAGAAATAGAGAAAATAAAAGTCAAAATTGATCAACAGAAAGGGTGTGCTTTTTCATCATGATAATGCAACACACATATATTAGCCACTCAGCAAATGTTGAGAGAGCTTGGTTGGGTAGTGTTAATGCATCCACCATATAGCCCTGGAGTTTACACCTTCAGGTTTCACCTGTTTCGTCCTCTTCAGAATTCTTTAAGTAGTGTTAGGTTAACACCAAGAGAGGACTGTCAAAATTAATAATTAATAATTAAGATTAAAAGTCTGCAAAATTTCTGCAGCAATGGGATTATGTCACGCCAACAAAATGGCAATAAATTATAAAGAAGACTTAATTACAGGTAATGAGACTTAGAGAATGAATGTCACATCATTACAACCAGTGCTCAGGAGTGATAGCTGTTTTGAATATTTTTTTACGGTGTAGAGCTACACTGCAGTTTGCTTCCAGCTGCAGAATGGATAGGTCAGCTCAATCGGGTTAGGACCACACTCACACGGAATACCAGCCTGAAATATCAACATAATGCTGCTCAGTTTCGAAGATGCACGTACTTTGTCCTGACTGAGGTACTGAGACGAAATACTAATACCAGTAATTGTGTTTCCGATACTCTATATTCACTGTACGTAATATAGAAGTGTTGTGCAAGTATTACGCCCTCGCACTCTGTAAGGAAGAAGGATGCTCCAGTCAAACATTAATTTTCCACCACTACTGTTACACTTACATAGATATTGCAAATAGAAACATCTAATTTTATCTACTACCGCAACCGCGTTCCTTGTTCTGCATCGATAATAACGCAGTCTCCCTCATTGCCGACTGCATTCTTTCGTCAAGCATCCGATGCCGGCAACAGAGACCTATAATTAGTGTATCTCGCTCGGCAAGCCATAGACCATCATATCTTGCCGAATAACTAGGCACCAATCAGTAAAGGCCATCGTTGGTTCCGTATATCTGTCAACGCGTATCAATTAAAGGATTTTGTTGAGAAGATAAATTCAGAGATCAAAGTTCTTAGAACGATACTCAGCTGAATTTTAGTCGTTAATGAATAACTATTAAACTTTTTTTATTTCTAATACTTTGAGCCGTAGCCAAAACTCGACATCATTAGCATAGTGCCTAAATCACATGCTATGTTCATATCAGCATACATTAAATTTATATATACAAAAATAATATAAAGACACCCCATGTATTATATAAACTAAATTAATTAAAAAAAAGTCAAAAACTTGCTAAATTATAAAAACTGCCGATTATAACGTGTTAAGTTTTAAAAAACTGCGCCTCCATTAAAATCAAATTACGTGGGTAATGAAAACACCTTTGTTTGAAGTTCGCCGCGATCGAACGAAAATAGGGTTGCAGGTCAAACGGTCGGCTGGCTTCAGGAATTACCATTCATTTGACCCATATCAGAAAAGGAAATATCGAAAAACATTTATAAGCGCTGTCTTAATACTTATTCGACGGTAAAAGAAAACATCGTGAGAAACATAGAGAAAAAATAAACATGTAGATCAGAGCACTTATAATTGTTTTTTCGATATCTCATCTTTACATGTATATAGTATGTTACCTTACTTAAATTTTAAATTAACTTAATTCTTAAGTTTGGCGAAGTTTTGTTGTTGAAATGAAAAAGCATGCAATAAAATTATATAAAATCATCAAGTATTTAATGTATTCGGCGAATGAAAAATAACATTTAATTGCTTAAAGAATTTATTGCTTTCCTGTTCAGTAAATTTAATCAATAACTATATGCTTAGTTTAAAAAAAAACTATGATATATTGAAACTTTCAATGAAGAAAGTGGAGCAATGCGAAATCCACGCTGCGTATATTTAAAATTCACTACTCACATATAAGCAACCTATATTGCATAGAATATTAGTGAAATTACATGTAAATTAAATGTAAATTCCTAAATAAAAAATTACAACAATCAAATTCCCGCCAAAAACTTTATCACCAACCATCCATATACTCCACTTCTTTTTTTATACGCTAAATATCCACGTCTATGATTTTAGTTACTAATATATCTATCCACGAAGCAACGCAGTCGTTGCTATGATTACAATCGCAAACTTTTAATTAACACAAACCTGATCCGTCTTTTCCCGCGTGATTTTCAGTGTCAGCCATGGCGAGTATTTACTAAAATAACACAGGAATTATTCTAACCGTACCAGAGCCGTTCCAACGTGTCACTTAAATAAATTATAAATTGCAATCACTTCACGCTTCACCTTGAATTAAAAAAAAACTTAATTTCTAAAACTTCAAATATAACGGTTTACTTTTAAAATAAAAAAGCGCGAAAGTTGTAACGAGTTTTTTTTTTAATCACACAAGCGTCACCGTTGTCCGATCCCCGCATACACACTGGTCTATTCTTGTATTGCCAAATGAAAAGTTTAACACACGTGTTATTTAGTGATTGTATATTTGTTTATATACGTTTGTGTAGTTCTCGACTGTGAAGAGGTGATTCAGCTGTTAGGAAATATCGCTCGTGCACTCAAATTTTAACAAGTCCTTTTAAAAAAAATACTTGCCAAAATTTTAGAGATAAATATTTTATACATAGATGTACTTAAAATTGTTATCAATTCTCCAATTAATTAATACTGGCGTGTAATACCCTCCTGTAAACGGAAGCTTAGAGGGTCAATGAAACTCCGAAAGCATAAAAATTTTTTTCTTCAATATAAATTAACTGCCCTTTAAAATATTTCCCTACGGTATTGTTCACAAGGAGTCGATGAAAGCTCTTTAAAAATCTGTCGCCACTGTTTAGCATTGAACTACTGATCGATTGAAATAATAATCATTATAAATTTTATTGGTCACACCTTATAAAAAGGTATACAAAAGGCGTACTTAATACCTTAAGGCATTCTCTACCAGTCAACCCGTGTGTGTCAAAAGTGGCGTGGAGAGATATAGTGGTAGGTATAGTGCAGAGGTTCCCAGTTTTTTCTTATAGACCACTTTCAAAATTTAGCTGGTTCCGGTGGACCCCTGCAGCTACATTTCTACCATATTCCCAAAAATCGACAAAAAATGTGGAATATGTTACAAGTTTTTACAAGTAACAGTCGCTGAACTTCCTAAAATATTATCTGCCTATTTTGATAGGTTAAGTCAAGCCAGCATTTTAGTTCTTCACTAAATCAATTTCCATGAACTCCGGCTTACAAATTGTGAACCCCCAATTTTTTGTCACGCCAACGTAGACCCCCGTCGAATCTCCGTGAACCCCTGGTGGTCCACCTGTACCACTTTGGGAACTAAAGGCTACACCTTTAGTTGCATACAATGTATACATAAAAAAGAAAGAAAAATAACTTAAAACTAATAAAAAAACATTATAATAATGAATAAACTAGAAATAATTCTACTAATAAAAAATAAAAATAACATACCATATAGAGGTAAATATATATATATATATATATATATTTATATATATATATATATAATATATATATATATATATATATATATATCTCTATATTTATACACTACTATATAAATATATTAACATATAAATAGCAATACATAATAAATATATAACAAACAATGACAAGAATAATTTACGATATTAATTAGCATCGGACTTCTTTAAATAGTGTTCCCGTACCAGCCTTTTAAAAGAGAGCTTAGTATGTATGTCCTCGTGTATTCCACGTGACACTACATCTGAAGTCTCCTCCGATCTTATTGCATTTCACCTGATCAGAAAAGAAGATGACGAATTAACTCCTCTATAGTTTTACAAATGCTTACAGTACTAGAAAATATCTCGCGCGAGTCACTTGATAATAATCAAGATATCCCCATGATCGATATGGACTAAAAGGAGATCAACATCGTCTTACTTAACTCTGTTCAGTTAAGATAGAACATAGGCCACAAGTTACTGAGCTTCTTTGTATTGAACTGGAATCGTTTAGCAAAAGAACAATATAATACATTACAAGACTCATTCCTAGTAAAGTCTTCTAATTATTAAACTGGTGAAATACGCAAAGCATACGCAGAGAGCGTATGCTTTGCTCGGCAAGACAAGAAAAAGGAAAACAAGAAAATAATAATACTTGTGGAAACACGAACCCGAACGATTGGTAAATAACTCCGAACCGCTAAGAACATGGTGGCTTAATATGCAGTCTGCGAAACTAATCATCGAACATTTGAATCCACCATTCGACTATTGCCGTTAACCATATCCATGCTTAGTTGGAGTGATTAATGGGAATGTAATTATGAATGAAATTATTATTATTATAATTATAATTATCATAATAAATCAGAGGGTTTTGACAAAAATGTTTTATAACGTTGTTGCCTTCTTGCATGCATCAACATCTAAGCCAACCTTTAGTCCACTTATGAATATAAACATCTCGCACAGTATGCCACGAAGCATGAACCTAAACCACTTGTGTCAATCAATTACCAGCAGGCAATCACTTAATTTGGCCCTACCGTGGTAGATCCTGGAGTCTCTCTGAGACTGAGAATAACGACCGAAGGAGTTTTTTGTGGATACAAATCCCACATTGCTCTGTCTTCACCCCAGGTATAGGTATGTTTTGCAGATTCCCCCTATCCGATACCTAAAAAGAAATAGATTATCAATCCGTCTATCGGTGGAGCGGTGTCATCTTCATTGCGATTTCAAGTACGAGGATATGCATACTTCTTACTTTATAATTTTAAGAACATGTAATCAATATGGTGTCCACCAATTTCTATTTGTTAAAACTAAATGCCATAGTATAATCAGAGTTCTATAATAATATAATAATCCTTTTACTTGTAAATTTTAATGGCTGTAATAATTTATGATTACTGTTAATAGCAATTATCGTAGAAGATGCATTGGCCGAAAAATAGATGATGTCAAAATGTAATAATTTTGACATTTTGCCAAGAACATCTGAACGTGAACTTTTATAGGTACTCATCAAAGTTCATAGCGTTTCAAATTAAAACGCTTACTCGATATCTCTCGAAATGTTAGAAGATTAATTTTTATTTATTTTAAAAATAAAATCACACATCTACTAAATATACAACAATTCTTTATTATGAGCTAATCTTACAGCCAAAATTAGTTAGGACATTTTCATTTTTAAACAGATATAGCAGAATAACAAATATTTACATATAAACAAAATAGTTGAATATTCCGAGAGAACAGAACAGAATATAAAAAAACTAAACGACAGAGTGTAGTATTTTCCAATAACATTTTTCAATAGGAAAAATTAAGGAATACGTATTAATTTTGAGAATTGTAAAGATTTTATAATACCACCATGATATAATGTACATATATTTATAGGCTATAAATTCTCTGTTGCCTATACGGGATTTATTTATTTTTACCTAACTGCGACTTCAAAGAATAAATTACGAGGATACACGTTACAAGAAAACACCAAATTTCATCTTTATCATTGTTTATCAACCATTATTATGGCCTGACCCACGAAAAATACTTATATTATTCGGAGATCGGGAAAGCCCTTGCAACCCCTTTACTATAAAATTATAATAACATTTTAAATAATATTATAGTTAATTTACACAAAGCAAGCTATAAGTGGTTGTCCTTTTATTATTTACTTTTTTTTATACATTAAATATATAATTCATATATTACTGAGAAGCGTAGTCTCTCCGACCAACTCAAACAATATTATGGGTAGTATGAACAAATGAAATAAGTTTTGGAAGTCAGTACTAATGTATTTGTGGATTCAAAGTTACAAGCGAACTTTCCATTCGATCGCCAGCCATGTTCATAGACGTTAAGGAGTCATAATGTCACATCGAAAGACTTTTTTATATAGAACAGGTAGCAAACGATCAAGCTCATCTGATAATTGATCAATCCCACCCATGCGTACACTCTTTTCTTGAAGATTCCTAAGTCATATTGGTTGACAAATAGTGCTGGCGACAGTTGATTCCACAAATAAGTTGTACGTGGCAGAAATCTTCGTGTAAAGTGTAAAGTCATGGATGCCTTGTTGGTGTTGCTGGCAATTCCAAAATACAATTACGATAACGACGCCGCTCCTCGATGGACAGTCTGGTGATATTATGTGTTAATGAAAAGCCCTTATTGGATGATATGCGCCGTTATTCAGTTATATGAACACTGCTTGTACGTGAGGACGGTATTTTGCAAAAATAAATCTGTACACCTAATATTTACGGTGTTAAAATGAAACAATGAACAACACTAAATTTTTAGACGTCAATCATTACAGGTGCATTTTATTTGAAGTCTTAATATCATAGTTAACCGCTTTCAATAAAAATAATCGCGTAAATATATTAAATTATTATAAAACAATACACTTTGAAATATCCTTTTTTTTTATTCTATATTTAGTTCTATCTTATCTTATAAGGCCAATCCAAACTTAACCAGGTTTTCTTGAAATTAATTAGTGCTGTAATAAAGGTCCAGGTGCTATTGAGAATCGATTGCAAATAAATGTTTCCATATACAATTAGAATAACAGTTTCTTGGAAATTGCAAGTTTTCATTCGGATGGTAACAAACAAATTTGTAATAAAATAATCAGGCTGGCAACGTTTTAGTTTTTATACTTAATAAAAATCGGAACACTTATGGAATCACCTCCATGTCTATCTGTTAAGACATTTTTATCAGAAACTATTTTGCGCTACTTTTCATTAGGAGAAAATTTAAATTTATAAACTGAGAATTAAGACGAGTACTTTGAGTCGGTGAACTTTTACTTTTTAACTTCTCTTGTTTGTTGTTATTAAATATTATTAAATATTTTTCGACAAAATATTTACAAATTGCTCTCAAAAAAAAATCAAGAAACACTGATCGTACGAAATACGCTTTTTATTCTTGATTATATAATCTGTAAGTTGCCTTTGTTCTATGCACAACGGTGGCCTTAAAGTATATCATGAAAACAATAGTTAACAACCTCTGTCAATCAACGTATCTCAGACGAAACTTTGATGATATTTCCATCGAACACATTTTACGACAGCTGTAGAAAGAAGATCGAGTGACATAGCGATGAGATGTTCCATCTCTTTCCTACCTCTCCCTCTATCGTACTACGGAAAGTGTTCTGAGGATTTGTTCGAATTAATTCCAACCGCTGAGTTTAAGCATAGTACATCGCGACATAATTAAATAGAAGGGTAGCTTACTGTAACATATGGGATAACAAATATCCTACCAATCCACCACATGGTTAGAAAACACTTATAAATCAATTAAACCCAACAATTTATATAATCTATCAAACCTGTTACATTTTTCTCCATACAGTCAGCGTCGGCCATAACACAAAAAAAATTCTCACGTCACTCTCACTTTACAAAATTTGGAATTTAAATTTGTGTCTTTTTATTGTTGCGCTTTATTAACACTTTTAACATGTTTGAAGATAAAGGGGTAGTCAGTAAGTAGTGTTATAATAGAATTTCGCGTCATCACACTTTGGGTCCGTAAACAAAATTGCGTCCCTATTCTGCGACCGATGCCCAAACACTGTTCTATTTATATTTTATCCATATTTAAAACGTTCTATTACTCTGCATTAACACTTCAGTTGTGTACTTGTAATTAACAATGGGTAGAGTCTATAATGATGCATTACGCTTTTTGTATAAACTAGAAGTTTGCACACGGTTCATGTGATATTAAGTAACGAGTGCGTCCCATGACATATGTGTACATCCAACCTCAACTAAGATTCATGATGCACATGCCATCCCTGAAGACTAATATGGAATTCCTCATTACCTGTAATGGGGTACACGGATTCCTACACTATATACAATATATGTATATCGCGCCGTGGACGCGAGCCGATAGAATGCCTAAGACTACGTCCCCCTCCACGATAAGCCAGAACCGTATCGGGAAGGACAATTTTGACCTCGACGCAATATCTATACTTAGATGCTTTGTCTAATCCTTGTATCGAGAGGGAATACCTAGTTTCGAGTCTTTCCTTGGTTGAGCTGGTATTTTAAATTCATATTTTGCGTAAGCGTGATCTGCAACTAAAAACGCTGACCGATGTGAATTAATGAAATGTTTAAATGTTTTTTTTGTATTCCTATAAAAAAAGGCAAGAAGGCAAACGGTCAAGTTTAACTATGGTGATCACCTCCGTCCATGAATATCTGCAACACCGAGGGCGCTACTATTGCGTTGTCGGTCTTTACTTTTACTCTTTTAACAGTGGTAGATCTAAACTGCAGTTTGCTTCTAGCTACAGAATGAATATGTCAGCTCGACCGCGGTAGGACCACGCCCTCACAGAATACCAGCGTGAAACAGCAGCATAATGCTGCTGTGTTTCGTCTAGTAAGTGTAGGCATCCGGAGATCTTTATTACTGGTGACGAGGCATTCCATCACAGTCCTCAAGGGTGACAACGCATCTGCATTATGATTCCTTGTCAAGGATAAATGCAGATGTCATGGGCCGCAGGAATCATTCGCCATTAATTGAACTGTGTGCTAGTTTGTTACTATAAATGTAATATAATCATATAATATAATACTTATTTGTTTACGTTTTATTTTATTAGTAGCGATTGAACACACACAAAATGTTGTAAAAACAGTTGAGCCAACGGAAATCAAGTAAATATAAGTGCGGCATACTTCACTGTCATGTCACTTGTTTGAAATGACATAAAAAAAGGAATTAAATATACGAGCGAGCCACCCTTACTAAAAATATAGTGACTGTTAATATAGTATGGTAGTCCATACGATGTTTTATATTCATGCCTTTAGACGTCAAGTAATTGTGACCGGGAGACTGGTTGTGGTTACTACGATGTCAATTAAGAATGTGTAGTACATGTACTATGAACTAAAAGAACCAATTCCCGTCACTGTACTAGAACGAACTGCTCCGCAACGTTTCTGCTCTTCGTTCAGCTCATCGAGGTCTGATGTACTAAATGTTTAGTACATTTAGTACATCAAATCCCATACGCAAAGCGAGACCGAGAGCAAACGAAACGATCCGATTGACAGTCGCTCCGAGTCTCTGACTGCACGAGTGAGCGAAATGGTTGGTACCGCTTTCGGACATTACTTTGGGAGCAAGTGAGACAACATAATTTTCATAGGAGCTTACTTAATTTGAGCTCTATTCCGCGTGTGCTAGAGGTACATATTGTTTTGTCGCTATTATGACGATAATTTTAAGAAACTTTAAATTTCGTTTTTCAACGTTAGTCTTGTCGCAAGCAAAAAATTTCAAATTTCAAATTTAGGCTGTGAATGGTAGTGTAAAATAAACATTAATTAGTTGTAGTTTATTACTTTTGGTCCCACGAATAGGTATCACGAATCTTTGTGAGTCCATATCAAGATCGGAATTAAACATACGAGTAGCCGGGAACGGGATTAATTCAATGTACTAATGTACTAAAAGAACTAAAAGACCGAACTAGTACATTTGTACGATTGTACTAGTTCGGAGGGATCAGTTCAGTGAACGAACACGCACAACGCTAATGTCAATCTTATTCTTTTTAACAGTTGACAGTCACGCGACTTTTTAAAGAATTCCCCCTAAGGCCACGCGCAATGCCTTGTGTTGCCGTATAAGAATAGGAAGCGCTTTACTGATAGATTGAAGTCAACTCGATACAGATGTATAAATATACTAGTGCCATTGTAATTTAACGAAGTAACAGATATTTATGTTTGGAGTTGAATGCTTATAGTCATTATATCAACACGTTATAGTCTGTCTTGATTATGGTACGTATGTATTAATTTATGTAAGTGGGTGTAAGTATAACGTATAACAAAAAGTTTGTATTATTTTATCATTTCCTGACATATTCGCATTTAAAAAAAAAGACACATAAACTTCCATTTAAATTGGAATTCAAGATCGATTCAGAGGGTTTAATAAATCAACAGTAATCTCAATGTTTCATTATTTATGTGTGGAGATAATTCGGGAGCTACCGTGCCTTTATTAAACATCACAAAAAAGTCTGACCTGACTCAAAGAGGTGACCTAACCTAATGGGTCCTGGCTTCTATTATAAAAAAGTTTTTTTTTTCTAAAACAAAGGATCACTCAGCATACGACCACACATCAGCATTATTATATTATTAGATTTAATAGAATTAACATTGAAATATTCTGTATGCACAGTATAAAAGAAATCCGCACTTGGAAAACAACGAATGCGTTCCAAATCCGAGAACAAAGCTTCATTTGCAGGCTGTCTTACGAAAACAACAGAGAGCTTGCGCGATGTACCAGTATATACTACATTGATTATTTATAGTACAGTCTTTTCTTTTATTTTGGCACAGCTTTATTGTTTTTACGTCTTTAATTCTGTTGTAATATCTACGGCAACGTAGGCTTTAAAACAATACCGTAGTGAAATTGTCGCCATAACACTGTTCCGTGTGGTAAATGATGTGATAATAAGGCATTTAATTTTATTTTTATTTATTCAAATTTTATTGATAACAAAAAGGGGTACAAAAGGTCAAACGGGCAACCTGTGGCGTGGAGAGAAACTGAGGTAGGTGTAGTGCGTACATTAATATATATATATATATCACATTTTATAAGTAAAAAGTTACAGCAAAATCTTTTTGATTGTACTTTTGTATCTGACTGATTTGATTCCATTAAGTATGACCACTTAAAAACAGAAAAAAAAAAGTAAAAATGGTTTCCCGCCACTTTTCTGTTTTTCCTGGCTTTCAAAATGAGTAAATCTAATGAAGAAATTAAATACATTTTGAAGTTTTCTAACAAAAAAAAGTGAAAAATGCAAAAATATTATATATACCTCAGTATCAGTAAAAGAAACACAAAATTGGTTCAAGCGTTTTCAATCCGTGAATTTGCATGTCAAAGATTAAGTTCGCTCTGGTCGACCTGTCACAAAGGCCATTTTTAAAAAGTGCAACAAGATCGAAATATTAGTTACAACATAGCTGAAGAAAAACAGATTTGACCCATTTGGAAGACTGGATATAATAAAAAAGCTCGATATATGAGTGCCACACGAGCTCACTTTCAGTGAAACCTAAACTAATGACATAAACTATGAAAATATCTTGAATTTGTATATAATATACGACTTTTGAAAAACAATTTTCGACCTATTAAATTTTTTATCAAATATTTAGATAGCACTTGTCAACAGAAAATACCTTACACAAATCAAAGAATGCAAAATTATTCCTTCTGTTATCAATGTGCAGTGATGCAGTTTAAAGTTTAGCATGGATTTATAATACATTAAACGAAACAAAACATTAAGTGGTAATAAAATCGTTTTTCGTTTTCCCTTGAAAAATTAAAAGAGGCACTGGTGAATAAAATTATTTATATAAAAGGCTAAGACTATGAAGAAAAGTCTTTTAAATTGTTCAATTTTTAAAGAGTGGTATAGTACACGTGCAGTCAAATTAGAAAAGAATAATATTTTTAAACATAAAAAAAATTGCAATAAAATTGTTTTTTACGATAAATTACCCAGTGTAAAGGAGCACTGACGAGGAAGTGAATAACTTAATAAGAGTAACGAAAATAAGAAATTCGGTAAGCCAGTGTGATATACTGATAGAAGCAAGATTCTGAAATAAGATGGATTCAAGTATTCAAAACTATTACCCTTCAATGGAGTTGAGTAACAGTTATTTGGTGCGTATTTCCAAAGGGAAGTACGATGTGGAGATCATGTTGCAATCTTGGAAGATTGCAACAATAATCGGGGAATAAACTTGATATCACATACACACACTGGTTGTTAGGGAGATGGTGATAAAAAGAAGGATACGCATGGAAAGTAAAATAATCACTAACGGTTTTTTTATGTCGAGATGCTAATATTTAAGTGCTAATTAAAGAATCTTTCGCATGGTATTCGTCGATCCCTAGGAGGCATACGATATGGTCCCTTGGCAACCGTTATGGAGGGCTATTAAAGTGAAAAGATTGCCTGCAGTTGTTCCGTATGATGTAAAAACAGCCGATCATTACGATAAGATCTGCAGGTGTGACAGAGTGCATGCCCTGGGCATGACCATGTCTGTTTCTCCTGGAGGACCCTGGTGCATATTCTATGTTGATGCTGAAGATTAGCCCAATACAACAGAGCAAACTAGAAGAGAGAAAGCACTCCCTGACGATTGTTGGCTTAAAAATCAGCCGAACTCAAAACGGCTGCCTCTATTGGTAACAGGCACTATTTGTGGCCCTAATGCCGATAGACTACTCCATATAGTTTGGGCCGTCCTACACTATACTTGCAATTCGGGAATCTACTGTCCAGGCATGGCTCTACTACGAATAAAAATATAAGAATAAAATCTAATGAAATAGATCATAATTAAGAATATCATCGTATGAACTAAACATTACCCGTTATTGTAAAAATGTGGCAACAAATATAACATCTGTTAATAATTGTCAACGCTGTCACATGTCTGTCAGTGACAATGACAGTTAGAGTCAATGTTGTTTTTAATTTGGTGTAATGTTTTCTAACAGGATTTATTAATTGAAAATCTACAAAATTAATAAAAAGTAAATCATAACCCAAGTACTAAACAATTACATTACAAATATATTGTTAACAATATTTAACTATGGAGGACGGAGATGAAAATCTGCATTGTTTGGCCGGTACATCTGGGAACGCGCCAGGCGGATTAATCATCAAAAAGAAAGATAAACCGCAAGAATTTCAATTTGCCAAACCTTCCTTATTAGGGTTGGATAAACTAGCAGCAGCAAAAAGAAAACAAGATAGATTAATTTCGTTTCAAGATGAAGAAAACGAATCGGAAGAAACGGAAGATAAAAGCAACCTCGCTGGTGTTACAGGACGTAAATATAGAAAGCACAATGAAGAAACACCAACATATACAGGAGGACTATCCGAGCAAGCAAGGGAACGGATGCTGGAACGATTACAAAAGTAATTATTTCGCTTTGTTTTTCCTAAATACTTTTTTGCAGTAAACTATTCAACTATCAAAACTTTTTCAAAGTATATTCGAATAGAAAGAATAAACAGCATAACTTTATAAATGTATAAACATTGTCACTTTATTTAATTTGTAATACAATATATATATATTGTATTCCAAATTATATATCTAAAAGAACTTTTAATTCTTAACCTCATCAGGCTTTACAATAGCCCACTGAATGCTCCCTCTACAGAGATAGTTTAACAATTTTCTAGAAATGTTTATCACCAATATGTTTATACAGAAAACACATTTTTTTAAAATATAAGATCAAGCATCTGAATCTCAAACAAATAAATTTGATGTAATAAAGTTTTTGATATATAAAACTAGAGAACATACATTTACAGAGAAATAAGCTATAAATCTTCCTAATATTTGTCAAAAGTTATTTCAAAACTCATTTTCCAGGTGCCAAGAGGACAGAAAATGTTTATAATTGTATTTTATTACTAATATAGACTATTAAATGATATAAAATGAATATAACTGAATAAAAAAATTATTTGCATTTACTCAGAAAAGAAAAAGAAACAAAAGAAAAAGGAGTGCACTATTCAACAAAAGATGAAAAGAAATCAAAATCAAAAGAAGACAGTGATCGCTCCTATCACAACCGCTACGACCGACGGGAACGTGATAAAGACAGAAGAAATGATGATAATAAAAAAGAAACAGACAGATACAGGGATAGAGGTAGAGACTCAGACAGGAGAGAAAGGGATAGAGATAGGCGAGACTCGGAAAGGGACAGTTCAAGGAGAAGTTATTATGAACCTAGGTTTAAAGATGAACCGAGAACACCTAGGTAAGTGTTCTTAGGTATCATTAAAAGATAAGCTCATCATTATGGGCATCCATTTTTCTTTTCTTTAAATTTTTGTATGTATTATTAAAATTAACTAGCAAACCTACCTTATGGTAAATGATAATGGATGAACTTTCAAATCCGATCTTGCACAAAAGGTCAAGTTTGTCTTAATCTTACTTTTTCTCTTGTGAGGATCAAAATGGATGCTTTGTTACCAAGTATATTATGTTACATGTTATTTTTACTAACCACACAAAAACTACCAACAGCTCTCAATTACTCATAGTATTCTATGAAAATATGGCTGTCTCCCATTTATTATTAATAAACTTTTTTAACTAAAAATTTTGAACATAATGAGACTAAAATTTTAAAATTGAATTTAATATAATATTATAAAATAGTGTACAGTTCACATGATTGTTTTCACAGTGCTTTAATTTAGTGATCATTGAGAACATTCCTCCATAAGGAAACAAAACACATACAACCATGCTATGTAGAAACTATTAATAATTCAAAAACAAAGATATAATTGGATTTAATAAATATGTCAAACTATAACCTTTAGCTATATTTTTAGTTTCCAATTATAGTATTTTTTGATTATATATTATGAATGACTGTCGCCCGTAATGTCTGTGCATCCATCTACATGTTTATACCATAACATATTTTTTTTACCACTTACAAATCGAGATGCAGATTGCTAAAGAAGTATCTCATTAATAAGTTGCACATACTCTTTTTGTTTATAGACTCTCTATGAAATAATGAGTAAGCATTGAAGATATATTTGTGTAATATATATTTTTGTACTATGTACTGTTCAGTTTATGTCACCAGTAAACAGATAGCCTTAAATTTGCTTTGGGTATTTCATTCAAGTTTTTAAACCTATCTATTTATGGAAACAAATTTGATCTCTAACCGACTAATTTATAATATTATCAAGTAATACATCTATTCTTTATTTATTGACAGCATGAAAGTTCTTAAACCGACGGATAAAACAGCGTGGGATGACGATGACGATGATACAAAAGGTTCTATAAGAAAATCTAGTTGGGATTTCCCAACCCCTCTGCCAAGAGAAACAAATTTAGGAGAAAGGTCGCAGCGTAGTGAAAGGGGACGTCCCTTAAGGGATAGTAAAGGAAGACTTTATGACTTCACTCCTAGACCAACACCACATAAGTAAGTACTACATTAATATTAACTATATGCTATATAGAATATCTTATTCTTGAGCACAATTTAACCAAAAGAACTAATTAGGCGCCTTTGTGAGAATTTGGCAATGACATCTGCTCTCTCACAGCAACCGAAATATGTCGCTGTATCGCCATAAAGTATTAATCGTCATAAAAAAATAATTAAATAGTCGGTTTTCACATTTGGATTGTCTCAGTATTGGATATCTCTAAAAACGTTAGCCCCAACGATATTGTAGTAATTTTGTGCTAGTGCTAACTTAGCTTATTTCGAATGGCTCAATTAAACTATTACATTAGTAAAATCTACAAAACGACTAACCCGGCACCCTATAACTTTCACACTCTTACTCTTTAAATTAATTGCAATATTCCAAGAGTGACAATAAAGCAGGTTTGCTAACGAAAGAGAGATGAATCATCACACCACATACTAACATAACTAGACAATCAATATTCTATTGAATATAATTTGAGAGAATAAGTTAACTAAAACTTTTTTTTATTATTGCATTGAGAGTAACGAGGGCACAGTTCACCTGATGGTAAGTGATCCCTGTGGCCCATGACATCTACATTCATCATTGACAAGGAATCATAATGCAGATGCCTCGTCACCAGTAATAAAGGTACTCGGATCCTTTCACTGAACAGACAAAAGACAACAACATTATCCTGCTATTTCATTCAGACTGGTATTCTGTGAGGGTGTTATCCTACCCCGGTCAAGCTGACCCATTCATTTTACAGTTAGAAACAAAGTGCATCGTAGCTACCACTAGAAGACTTCCGTTTAAATTTACAGATATTTAAATTTACAGATGGGTATCTTCTCGACGCGGAATAGACATTGACGATCCGGACTGGGAGGAAGCTGAGAAAAAACTAGACAGAGCTTGGTACAATATGGGTGAAGGTATGCGTATGCGTATGACACATTTTTCCCAAGAATTGGAGTTCTTTATTTGTTGATGAAACTCTCCCTACGACAGGCGAAAGTTAAGTTATTTCCAGATAATTGTAGTCAGGTCCAACATTTAGAATTTTTGGTCTTTGATGTAAATTCTAATTTGAGATAATTTATTGATATAATTCTAGAGACTACGGTGATAATTAAGCTCTAGCCTGTTACCGTTTCCCCATTACTACATTGATCTTTTTTAAAACGGCATATTAGAGCCAGTTTAACTGTCGCCATCAGGGCCGTCAGACTGGAACAGATGGAGTGGACAAATTTTCTCCCACTACACATTCAACGATCGTTCACAGGTGAAAGTGATGAAACAGACCCATTCGCCGGCACAAGCGCTGAGTATATAGCTCGCAAGGAGGAACAAATAGAGAAACGTCGCAATCGCAAAGTGTCGGCACAACGGCAGCAGATTGATCGCGACAACGAACTGTGGGAACGGAACAGGATGCTCACCAGCGGGGTTGTTCATGCCGTCAATTTGAACAGCGATATGGATGAGGTTAGTATTGTGTTTACTCGATTAAATAAAAATGGTCAACTAAGCCAAATCGTTGATCCGGCTCGAAGGACCAAAATGTTGTACAGCTTAAACCCATACACAGTGTCTGCTGTGATTGATTATGATGTTAATTACAGATGATATTATGTTTATAACGAGCTTTACTATGGTGCCATTAGATGGTTATTGTCAAATTATATCAATTGTGCAGGGAATGGTATATGGCTGTTAGTATTCCTGCAAATACAGTATATGTAATGTATGTCATTTCTATCTAGTTCCAAAAATATTGCTAGGGATCTTACGGATTCATGAGAAAACATTGTATGAGTTACAGTTACGTATAGTTATTGTTTAATGAGAACCTTATTTGATAGTAACCATCCAGTGCATACTAGACTAAGCTATATATATATATATATATATATATATATATATATATATATATATATATATAAATAGTTTCGTTAAATGGTAATTCGCTTTTATCATTTTGCAGGAGAACGTAGACCGTGTTCATCTGTTAGTCCATAATATTGTGCCACCGTTTTTGGACGGGAGAATTGTCTTCACCAAGCAACCGGAACCTGTTATACCGGTGAGTTATGTCTTACTGTTTTTGGACGGGAGAATTGTCTTCACCAAGCAACCGGAACCTGTTATACCGGTAAGTTATGTCTTACTGTTTTTGGACGGGAGAATTGTCTTCACCAAGCAACCGGATCCTGTTATACCGGTAAGTTATGTCTTACTGTTTTTGGACGGGAGAATTGTCTTCACCAAGCAACCGGATCCTGTTATACCGGTAAGTTATGTCTTACTGTTTTTGGACGGGAGAATTGTCTTCACCAAGCAACCGGAACCTGTTATACCGGTGAGTTATGTCTTACTGTTTTTTGACGGGAGAATTGTTTTCACCAAGCAACCAGAGCCTGGTATATCGGTAAGTTATGTCTTACTGTTTTTGGACGGGAGAACTATCTTCACCAAACAACCGGAACCTGTTATACCGGTAAGTTATGTCTTACTGTTTTTGGACGGGAGAATTGTCTTCACCAAGCAACCGGAACCTGTTATACCGGTAAGTTATGTCTTACTGTTTTTGGACGGGAGAATTGTCTTCACCAAGCAACCGGATCCTGTTATACCGGTAAGTTATGTCTTACTGTTTTTGGACGGGAGAATTGTCTTCACCAAGCAACCGGATCCTGTTATACCGGTAAGTTATGTCTTACTGTTTTTGGACGGGAGAATTGTCTTCACCAAGCAACTGGATCCTGTTATACCGGTAAGTTATGTCTTACTGTTTTTGGACGGGAGAATTGTCTTCACCAAGCAACCGGATCCTGTTATACCGGTAAGTTATGTCTTACTGTTTTTGACGGGAGAATTGTTTTCACTGAGCAACCAGAGCCTGTTATACCGGTAAGTTATGTCTTACTGTTTTTGGACGGGAGAATTGTCTTCACCAAGCAACCGGAACCCGTTATACCGGTAAGTTATGTCTTACTGTTTTTGGACGGAAGAATTGTCTTCACCAAACAACCGGAACCTGTTATACCGGTAAGTTATGTCTTACTGTTTTTGGACGGAAGAATTGTCTTCACCAAGCAACCGGAGCCTGTTATACCGTTAAGTTATGTCTTACTGTGTTAAACGGGAGCATATCCTTTACGTGTTGAAAAAATAAAATACATGATGAGTAAGAAAAATGGGTAAACATTTCATCGATTAGTAAACGATTACAGGAACCAAAGGGTAAATAGATCCGATTTTGATAAAGTTGAATGTGTAGTGTGCATTCATTGGCGTCCCAGGGACAAAGGTAGAATCGTTTCTAGTGTTATGGTCTGTACCTTTATCTCATGTTTTATACAAACGGGTAGTAGGGGAAAATGCTATTTAGCAGTAGTTTTTTTATAGGAGCTTGGTCCTCTGAAAACCGAGCGTACGCATTCCTGCTATACCCAGTTTTCGCACCTTTCGTGGTTACAACAGTATTTGCTTTAGTAACACTTCTCATAGTCGCTTTTTATGATATTTTCACCAGATTCAACATATCCATATAATCTTTATTGAAGAACTAAATCACGTATGGTTTTATAACTAAAATTTCTATTTGCAGGTCAAAGACCCAACATCCGATATGGCGATGAACGCACGCAAGGGTTCAGCCTTGGTTAAGGCGTTCAGAGAACAGAAGGAGAGAAAGAGAGCGCAGAAGAAGCACTGGAAGCTGGAGGGCACTAAATTAGGTATTCTATATTTTTTACTTTTTCACTAACCTCATAGAATACTTCCTGTCTTCTTTATTACACTTACTTTAAAAAACGTTTCTGAAGCTGTACCGTATGTTAGTTATATTGGTTGATGAGCGTAGAGATCTATGAATGAGACATTCATCTCCGTCCATAGGTCCTCCCCCTTGGTGAGAGGGGGACAAATGTGACTTATGAATCTGTGTTGACACACAAACATCTAGGTCATGGACCACATCAGTAAACATGAGGTGAACTGTTACCTTGTCATTCACCTCATTGAATAATCGTAATACGATGTTTGAATATTTGTTTGTTAGCCATTTTATAGTTCTTTTATGTATCTATGTTCGATGTCATTCGAACACTTTTCTGATGTATTTCAGATATTTGTAAGGCTTTCGTGTTATATTTAATTACGAAACATTGCCTGCTCAATACATTTCCTTTTGTTACAGGGAACATCATGGGCATACAAAAGGAGAAGGAAGAACTCGAGGACGGTCCCACCAGACAGGCGTACAAATATGCCGAGCACTTGGATAAAGGTAAATTGTGGACGGTGTTAAGTATATTTAGAAATTATATTGATGCAAAATTAATAAAACTCCTACTGACGCCGAGTGATTTTCTTATCGACTGATTTCTGGGACGTCAGTGGCATTCGAAAACAATGTTTGAATTAGACATATATGTTAATGTAACACACAATAATTCACTTCAATAAACCTTTCACTTTGATTGACTTCATCTCGTATACTGCTCTTCTGAATTATATTATTATATATGTTCCTGCGACACACAACTCCTCGGTAGAATCAGCTGTCGCTAGCGATGTCTCCGTACCGATAAGACTTAGGGTCCTTCAAGAATAGGGCCTACACCTTTAGCCGGCAGCATATCTGCGACTCCTCTAGTGTTGCGGATATCCATGGGTGGCGGTAATCACTTACCATCAGGTGAGTTGCCAGCTCGTTTGCCACATATTCTATAAAAAAAAATTACATATATTTAGTTTAATGCGCAAAATTCGGTTAAAGAAACAAAATGAAGAGCACTAAAGTTACGCAGTAGTTTGTTCCTAGCTGCAGAATGAATGGATCAGCTCGACCAGGGTAGGACCACGTCCTCACAGAATACCAGCGTAAAGTAGCAGCATAATATTGCTGTGTTCGGTCTGGTGAATGTAGGAGATCCAGAGACCTTTATTACCGGTGACGACGCATTCCATCTCAGCCCTCAAGGGTGACCATCTGCATTATGATTACTTGTCAGGGATGAATGTATACGTCATGGTCCGCAGGAATCACTTGCCATCAGGTGAACTGTGTGCTCGTTTGTTATTATGAATGCAATAAAAAAAACTACAGTAGTTTACATACAGTATAAAAAAAGAAGGTTAAATATTTATCTAATATTATTTATATATAAATAAGAAATCAACCTCCAACTCAAAAGAGCATAGTAGACTAATTAGGGAGAGAGGTGAAGATTAATATCAATAGATCTTTAAACAACTAAAAATTTCAGCACTAAAATTAGTTGAATGCACCTCGCTTATCAACATCGATAGCTATTAGTAATCCATTTAACACTAAACCTACCGCGATCGCATAAACAACTATTCGGTCTTGAAATAAATTATATTTCTTATTATAGAATTATGATAATAATTATTTAATAATGAATAAATATAGTTAGAATTGTTAGGATTTGCTAATTTACATTCTTATTTAATTAAACTGGAACCCAAAAAGAATAGTTGCCGAGCCAATAACTATTTGATTCGAATATTTTGTAGTGGCAACACTTTTGTTTGCCAGTTGGTACTTAAAATTATCGAAAAGCTGGAAGATAGAAAAAGCTCGGTTGAACATTCTGACTCGAGCTGTTGGACGAGAAGGTGGTGAGAAAGAATAAAGTTGCGTTCCGCATTACCTGGATTTTCTTCAGTACTTCTCCTAGGCATCCTGAAAGTCTAAATTCTCGTCCATAGTATCAGTGATTATTATAGAATATTAAAAAAACAATTGTGTGTATATTTTAAGAAAAGTCGTCAAGTTTAATGGCGGTGTAATAACGTTGTATTTGGATTTTTTTTAAATAGTTTAGTAATTTTAAAAATAAAAGTAGCTTTGGTGTTAAAGACCAAACTTGCAACAACGACACGGGAGTGTATGTATGTTATAATGTCTTCTTTTTCATCTCTTGCAGAAGGCCAGGAGCCGGAATCGAAGTCAGACTTCGTTAAGAAGAAAACCATTGGTGAGCAGAGACGGTATCTGCCGGTGTTCGCTGTCAGGGAGGAGCTGATGCAGGTCATCAGGGAGAACAACGTCATAATTATTGTCGGTGAGTTCACTTGGCCCCGTAAGACCTCCTTTTATACGTTGTTATCAAGCAAAGAGCAACTAGTCGAGTTTCCTAACGTTTCTTCTCGCTAGCAGCTGCCTTTCGAAGCGGTGGTCCATTAGCCATCTTAACGATGTATTTAGGGTTGAAAAATAAGCTCACTGTTCACCTAGTAAGTGATGCTGCAGCCCACGACGTCTACATCCATCGTCAACAAAGTTTCAAGATGCACACGCGCTATCACCCCTGAGGACTGTTATTGAAGACCGCGATGGCATACCTCCATACCTATAATATGCCGAACATCGTCCAAGTGTCATTGGTATTGACCTGTGCGTTCTTTGTGACCTGTCTACAGGAGAAACTGGAAGTGGCAAGACAACTCAGCTGACCCAGTACCTGCACGAGGAAGGCTTCAGTCAGCTCGGCACCATCGGCTGCACGCAGCCTCGGCGCGTGGCCGCCATGTCCGTCGCTAAACGTGTCTCCGACGAGATGGGCTGCAAACTGGGTAACACTACTTTAATAATGATAATAATAAAAATCCGCAATTATTCCTTTAGTCGTATCTGCAAACGGGTTAATCCCAACCAGCCTCTCGAATTATCTGAGGCGGTTGGGACTCCGTTCAGCTCCGGGCTCAAATACAGAAGGCGGTACTCTACTACGCAGATTTCTCGCTTTCGCCCTAACCTTTTACCTGTCTAGGGATTCCCATCTGGTTGGTCTTTATATGTGTATCATATTATTTTGTATATACATGTATCTTTATATGTTTATAGTTTTTTATTTATTTATTCTAATGACCAACCTGGCGGAGATAGGAAAACAAATATCCCCTACATGAATAGCAATATCAGGTACAGTAAAACAATTAAAAACAAACTGGAACTATACTTTTACCTACTCTAAAAAGAAAAACAAAAAATCATTTAAAAACCAATACGCTTTGTTATTATTATATGCTTTTAAGTTTAAGTTATCGACTAAAAAATATTGGTCATGTTTTTTCCGTCACCATTATCGTGACTGTCAGATTTTTTTTTTCTAAAAATACCTCCGACCAGCCGAGGGACAATATTAACGAGTAAAAATAATTTCTGAGAAAAAAAGAGCCGTGTTAGGTCAGTCGAAGCGCTTACATTTAATTCACGATAAGCGAGCAAATCATTTTCGATCGCCGGTGTTGCCAGCAATTTTAAGTGCTAACTTGCCACGTGCTCAGCGGTGAAGGAAAACATAGAGAGGAAACCATAATGTTTAAGAAATAAATGATAAAAAATATTATCCAAGTCGTGAAGTCTGCAAATAGAGTCGTAGTGGACTAAACTATACCCTCTCTAGACAATATGCATTCCATTTTAATAACCTCCATTATGTAAATTATCACATTTGGTATAATATACACGAATTCTTCATTGAATTTTATCTTATTGAAAAACTGTAATGCAAACACACTCTCTAGAGAGAAAGCCTATGCCCAGCAGTGGGATTTATACGTTTATTAAATGGTCCCACAGCTAGTTTTTTACTAACAAAAATCGTGTATTTATTTATTTATATAATTATTGTTCCCAACCTAATCTCAAATGTCTAACAATTGTCTTTCATATCTGAACTCAGGTGAAGAAGTGGGCTACGCGATCCGTTTCGAGGACTGCACGTCTCCCAATACGGTCATCAAATACATGACGGACGGTATACTCCTGCGCGAGGGTCTACGGGAACCGGATCTGGACAACTACTGTGCGATCATTATGGACGAAGCTCACGAGCGATCGCTTTCCACCGATATGCTGTTCGGACTGCTTAGAGAGGTAAGTGCTGGTGGTAAGTTTATATTATGTTCTGGAAGCGAATTGAACGATCTTTATAATTCGGATGTATAAAAAAAAATCTTATCTCGAATGGTATTCACGTAGCTAAACATATATATTAGTTCAAATATACTGTTTTGAAGACTTTATGAGTCTCCCACTCACAGACGGCATATACGGAGTTTGAGTACAATTCTTAAAAACTAACTCGTTTTAAGAACAATGTTATTACCATTACATAAATAGTAGCATTTATTTGTATATTTGCTTATTTTTATAATAATAATTTAATAATAGATCACTGGTTCACCTCCTGGTTGAATATTTTTTCGATACAAAAACATCGCATAAACACTATCACTAAAAAAATATATCACTAACCACCTCACATTCGGGATGTATTCCTAAATACGTCTACCTCTTACTGTTCTCTAGTATCTCATTACTTAATAAGTTTCGCTTTTTCAAGGTCACTGGTTAAAGAACTAGATTTTTACAATTTATTGTAGTTAAACCTAAAATAAAATTTGTTATAATATTCCAATTAATTACCGCTTGAGGGTTTTTGCATTCTATGCAATTGTAGAATGCAGTTATAATATTGCATCATTATATAACTTCAGTTATAGAGGTGTTGTATAGGATTCTTATTGCTATAACCCTGATGCAATGAAACAATGGTAAGCTTTGTTTTTCACTTTAAATAAGGCAGTGCTTGGCCCCAATCCTCTACCATTCATTGAAGTGCATTCAGTGGAGGTAAAGTGCATTATCTTAAAACTCTTCTTGTCCCGTAAGTAGCACGACAAACTTAAGAGGAAGATAGATAGATGGGATCACAATCATATGACATATCCATCTAAGTTAATAAGAAGCTACACATTCTAACGTGTTACTGAAGTATCAATATTTATCGGATGGTTTTTAATATCCTAGTACCTTTATGATTAAGGATTGATGGTACTTTTTTGCAATATAACGTCTAATGTGACTTCATTTTAGAAGGTAACTGAGTAACTATATGTTAAGAATGAATGTAGGTGTTTAAGAGTCACAATTATCTTTTAACTTCGGGAAAACTGTGTGTATGTGTGTATATATATATATATATATATATATATATATATATATATATATATATATATAACCTTATGCATATTTGTGCAATTTATTTATCCGTTTGCGTCATATTGACCCGTTGGGTATTCTACACTCTTTAGAATATTATAAGACATTTACGCTTCTTTTCCTATAACGGTTTTCTTATATTTTAAACATGATACATACGTCTTTCAGATGACAACGGAAAACACAACTCTGCATCTAAAAAGTGCAATCAGTATCTACAGGATGGTTTTTTTTTCTATAAACGCGCCGTTGTCAAATTTGCTTTATCAGTAATCATCTAACGTAATTACTCTCATCGGTAGAAGGATTTAGGATCAAAGTACCAAATTACTGATTCGCTGTATTTTAAATGGTGACAAACAACCCACACCCAATAAAAGTTCTAGATGCGCATGCGCATTCTCCGATGGCAATGAAGGAATGCGGTTTTCCGAGACCCTACACTCGCCGTACAAAACACATGCACATTCAGTGAGAGCTTGGCCCTCCCCGTTCGTGCCGACCCATTCCTGTTGCAACTAGAAATTAGTTGCATTACCATCATCACAGCCTGTCCATAGTCCACTTCTAAACATGCCTCTCCCATAGATTGCAACAAAGCACAATCCTGAAACACCTGCATACCAATGAAATACTTCCTGCAAACTTACGTACTGCGACTATCACTGTTTAATAATGAATATTTGTATAGATATACAAAATACTTTTATTACTCAATATCAGGTGACCTACGTGAAATCTTAGTCCATAAAAACTTCCAATACTATCATTTAATATAAACAAACTATTTATCTATGTTATTACTAAAAAATGTTTCACTGATTAGTGACAATTAAATGACAGTAAATTCCCGCAATCGATGGGTAATACTAATCAGTTGTCCAGAGGTCGTGATAGTATATAGGTATCTTGTTTGTAAACATATCAGCCCGCCCCGGTATATTTTTTTAGTGATGGGATAGGTTAAAATGTGGCCGAGCGTTTAGTCTTAACCTTTATTTATGGGTAACTAGCACAAGGGTTCCCGAGAAGGAACCTTGACTTAACTTACCTTGCTCGCGAAAGCAACCGACTCGAAGGTGCTCGAGAGCGACGTCAGTTGCTTCTATCGGATCAAGCCTGCCCCGGTAGAGCATATTTTCTTAGAGGATGATAAACCAGCAGTTCTCCTGGCGGCACGTGATGACTGCGGCTCAAGACAATTACACCCAGCCTCATCAAAGATTCAAGATACACATGCTTTTTCATTCCCGAGGACAAAGTTCGAATGCCTCGTTTCCTATAATTCTCTAAAGATCTCCGGAACCCTACACTAGACCATACAGCAGCGTTATGCTGACATTCTGTGAGTCTTTCTCCAGTAAAGCCGACCCATCGGTGTTTAGTGTTTAATGTTGAAACTAGCAGAATAGCTTACACAAATGTAAATTTAGTTCAACCCTCGAATGATCATTCTTTAGAAATTTATGCATAGAAACACAATTTGACATTTAGAACTTTTTTACATTATTAACCATGACATAACGAGCAAAGTGATCACTTAACATCGATAAAAATACTTACGTCGAACCTCAACAAAGTCTCCAAGATGCCCTGAAGACAAACGGAACCCTATCTATCTCTATCGGCAACTGGACCTAAGGTACACTAAGGTCTAAGGTCCCACTCTTATTATACGTATCACAACGTATGTAGGGATCCAGACCCTGGACCTTTATTACGAGGCATTGCATCTCAGTCCTCAAGGGTGGCAACGCATCTGCATTATGATTCCTTGTCAAGGATCAATGTAGTTGTAATGGACCGCAGGAATCACTTGCCATCAGGTGAAATGTATGCTTGTTAGTTACTCTCGTAATAAAAATAAAATAAACATCAGTCAGAGTTGCTATATCACGATGGTCATCCACGATAATGTGTTCGAGCTTAACTGTTCGTAGCTAAACCATTGATAACTGGGCAACGTAGTCTTATCTTCGTTCCGAGAAATGGAAGTCGATAAATGAACTATACCTTATATTGATGATATCTTTCTTTTCTTTATTTAATGTTTATGATCTCAATTACGCAGAGACCATTATCTATACTATTATCCAAGGGCTGCCGCTATCGCTTACCATCAGGTGATTGTTGTGCTCGTTTGACAACCCTATTATAAAAAAAAATGTATCATGTCATGCCTGACATCACAGGCAATATTTTGAGTACGCTTTGCATATAGCTACTAGGTTCAGCTGTGGGCTTTAATGGACCGAGATGATTATATTGGAGTAGGATCACGATTCATTGCGCAGAGTAAGATGATTCTTTATGTAGAACACGGCCTATGATAGCAATTATTATATAAAACAGCTGTTAAGTTTCACGCCAGCTGATATTGACAAGGTCAGCAGATATTTTTAATTCCACTCTGGACGGTAGGCGTGCGACGTGTTAAAAGTACTTTTAAAAAAAGTATAACTTACCGACGTTTGGACCATACTATTCAATAAAATAATTACTGTTACCATACATTTTGTTTTTGTTATTTATATTTTTTTGTCTACGTTTTACTTATTATTAACAGTAGTAGAGCTACGTTGCTGTATGTTTCTAGCTATAGAATGAATGGTTCAGCTCGACCGGGGTAGGACCACGCCCTCAAAGGATACCTGCGTAAAATAGCAGCATAATGCTGTGTTTCGTCTAGTGAGTGCAGGGATCCGGAGACCTTTATTACTTGTGACGAGGCATTCCATCTCGGTCCTCAAGGGTGACAACGCATCTGCATTATGATTCCTTGTTAAGGATGAATGTAGATGTCATGAGCCGCAGGAAGCATTTGCCATCAGGTGAACTGTGTGCTTGTTTGTTACTCTCAATATATATATATATAATATGTATGTATGTATGTATTAGTATAAGGTCACCTAGGAAAGTCATGGAATAACCAAATAAAATACACACGATCGATTATGTGATCTATTTATTAATACAAAAGAAATGCTTCAATATAAATAGAACATCATCGTACAATACTCTCAAAACAATCGAAAACATCTCACATCAACATTTAACATTAGGTCGTTTATTCTTTATAAATAGCAATACTTAGCAATACTCGTGTCACTCGACCGACTACGAAAAACTGTGATGCATTCATAAGTTAAGGCCAGATCTCAGATATTCTGGTTAATTCTAGAAGTTTCGACTGAATTCTTCGTAGTCGCGTCTTGTAAAATATTTCCATACTAAAATCGGAACAGTCTTATAATCAGAAACGATGATAAACAGATTTGATAGACTTTACATTTATCAACTATGTTATTAGATAAACAATTTCGATAACTGCAGATTAGAGAATTATCGAATTTGCAGAAGAAACTGCTGCCTCTTAAAATGTCAGGAATGTTTTTATTTTAATTTACCATATAATTTTATTTTAACAAATATTAAAGCTCGAGTTAAAATTTTAATAAATTATTTAAAATTTTTAACGGAAATATAACTACCACCGAGGTTGAAAAATACTTTCATCGATAAGAATAATTTTCTAATCTTCATAATTTGTTCAATTAACATTGAGCATCCTAGACGTACAACCAAAGAACGTGTCTTACATAAAAATTGAAATGCTTTTTAATTGTAATTAAGGAACTTTCAAAAAACCTAATTAAAATGGTAATATCGATTTAATTCAGTAGTACAAGAAAATTTTTCTGATGATTTAAAAATCAATGGTAATTCTAGAATGTTTAAAAGGTACAAAGGACCGAGTTATGATTATCAGGTTATATCATATTAAACGAGAGACATATTTTTAACTTGTAAAAAGTCCTACATAATTTCCTTAATTTAAGACAACTCGGAGCAATTATAAAATACATAAGATTCATGTTATAGTTAATGACATTAAATTAAAAATTGAGAGCTGCTACAGATAAAAAAATAAAAGGTTACGTTGATTCGGTTCTAAAGCGAATGTTTAAAAAAATCTATATCGTAATCAATTCAGTCACGTCAGTGCTGTTGGAACTTTGAAAAAAAAAACAATTTAAACATTGTCAATATTCCGGGGTTGCCAGAAACATGCGTAGCACGATCGTCCAGCGGCATCATGGCCGCTGGGTGGCAACACTCAGACCGATTTGGCTTTGGCTCTGGCATTATTCTGACTAACGAGCATTACACCCATGTTCATGCCAATGTTGCCCCATTTCAGCGATTCGCTTATCTGGAACAAGGATATTTATAATAAGCAAAACACGCTGAAAATTAAAAAGTTAATTAAGTATTCAATTTGTTAAAAATTATAATATTATAGTTAAAATGCAAAAGAATAAAGAAATGCATAAAAACAATAAAAGCGACATCTATATGATAGGAAAGTAACAATTCTAGATGTTGTGTCGTTTCTATAGTAACTGACATTAAACTTAATAAGGTCAACGCGGGGTCACTCATATTGATTATTTTATTTTAAAATAGTAACGGTTATCTATAGCTCGGTGATGCTATATTTTTCCATTTAACATTATCTGACATAACACGTGAAGACCTACAAGAAAACCTACAGTATAAGAGTAGATATAGTAAAATTAAAGATGAATTTCAATCGTAGCTTGAATCTTTAAAAAGAATAATAATACAAATATAGTTTTAAAGAACACAAAAAAATTTCTACTTAGTTGCCGTATTTTGCATATAATTCATAAAAAACTTTAATGAAGTGAAATTTGTTTTTGTATTTTAAATACGTACACAAAACCGAGCGCAAAAACTCGTCAAGTTTTAAAAACTTAATATAAAAATTACTTCTTGTTTCCCTTTAGTGGTGTGGCCGATGTATTTTTTTTGTTACATCTGTTATATATTAGTTTATAAAATTATATCATATCTACCTTAAGAGCAAAGTCATCATGATCGAATGAGTGAATACCGACGTAATTTTAAGTTTTTTTTTTAATATTAATCCAAGGACAAATAGTTTTATTTATGCAGCCAGCCAGTGGAAAATTTTGAAATATTATCTTTTTTAAGTTTAATACTTTCAAGGTGGTATTTTGTGTTTACACAATAAAGATATAGTAACAAACGAGCAACATTTGTCAACAGTTTAAATTAATATTTCACTCGTGTAAATAATGATTAACAGCACAAAGTTCATTTTATTGGTACGTACCAATATGTGAACTGTGTTCTTCGTGGATATTGTCAAGAAGCTGATACTTTGTCATCAAAGGACTAATATAAGGAATAGGGTATTTAGTTCTTATCATTCAACATAACCTCCGAACATAACACCTAATCTTGAGATTACCTAATTCCACCAGAAAAGTAACTGTTGACAGTTACTTTTCTGGTGGAATTCTATTAGAACGATTTCAGATATATCTATTTTTTATGACATATAGATAGGTTAGCGATTCGGCGGCCCATGACTTCCACATTCATCCTCGTCGAGGAATGCAGATGTAACCCAACTCTTCCGGCCTACAACAGAATGCCTCCTGACGTAATTAATAATTAAATAATATGATACAATACATGTGTAGCAACAACGATTCTCATTCGTTGTTGCTACACATATTGTATCATATTGTTAAATAATTATTAAATGGTTCATTAAACATGGCCAAGTATAACAAATTACTATAAACCCGATGTCACCACCCAAGGCGGGTATCAATTAACCCAATTTATCTGGCAACCTTGTGCCAGGGTGACCAGGGGTCAGACTGTAGTGTTATATGTTACATTTATAAACGAGCACGCTTCTTAGAACTGATAAAGCAATTATGTTTATAGTTTATTAATATCGGTTGTTTGAGTGCAAAGTTCGGGAGGAATTTTTAATATAGTCAGATTTAAATTATGTTTTTATTTAACCTGTTTGTCGGTGTTACTGAATATAAAAAACATTTATAATCTATTTTAAATTGAGAATTTTATGTGTGAAAAACCTTGATAAATTCGTATTGATTACAATTTTAGAACGTGTAAGTGTTAAGTATACAATATATGTTTATGTATAGTTTTTTAAGATCTATAATTTGTTTTAGCCACTGGCTGTTAATAAAATAAATTTGAAAAAAGACGGAAAATGTATCAATAATCTATTATTAAAATACTTTGTCCGTGCGTTCGTGAACAAATTTATAACAACGCCATCTATGCAATGCAGTGTAGCGCAACTAAAACAACCTGTTTTATTAAAATACTAGCAGTGTACCATTGACAGTTAGTTAATCTACTTTCATCCTCAACAAAAGATTCACGATACATATCCGTTGTCATCTCCGAGGACTAAGATGGAATTGTTACCTGTAATTAAGTCCCCGTATATTGTACACTCACCATTCAAAACATAGCAGCCTTATGCCGCCATTCTGCAAGGGTATGGACGATCTCTGGTCAAGCAGACATATCCATGCTGCAGCTAAAAACAGTCCTACAACGTGGATGTTCAATGTTAAATATCACGAAGATTTCTAGTCTATCCTTCCATTGTTCTTCGATTTCATGTTAACATGAACTACGGGCTGTCCAAACAGTGACGTCATTGTTAAATACAATACGTTTTGTGATAATATGTGAACATGTGCGTTTATTACTAAAAACTTTATAAGTTATGAATTACTTCATTTAAATATTTTATAAAGTTGTACTTCTACAAAGAATAGTAAAATACACTGCAGTTTGTTTCTAGCTGCAGAAAAATGGATCAGCTTGACCAAGGACCACGAACTCACAGAGTACCAGAGTAAAATAGCAGCATGATTCTGCCGATTTTCTTCTGGTGAGTGTAGGGATCCGGAGACCTTTATTTACTGGTGCCGAGGAGTTTCATCACAGTCTTCAAGGGTGACAACGCATCTGCATTATGATTCAAGGGTGTATGTAAATGTCATGGGCGGCAAAAATCACTTGCCATCAGCTAAACTGTGTGCTCGTTTGGTACTGATGCGATTCCATATTCCTTAGTTTAAATAAATTTATTTCCTCCGAGGCGAACGAAAAACCGTGTCATGTCAGTTTAAAAAAGTATAAAGTATGTAATAACGTATCAGTGTTATTCCAATTTTTAATATTAAAATTTTTGTTGTTTATCTCAGTCAGTTATTTAATCAACATTTTAAGTGCTACACTCCGATCCGTAATCGGTTTAGTCACGTTTTATCAATGTTGTCTCGAGATATGTGCATGTACGTACACACAGCTTTATATTCTATTCAATATATTTATTATAATTTGTGCAATAGAGTGACAAGTGACAATAGAAACAAGGGGCACATAGAACCACTGAACATAGGGGGTACTCCGTCAATCGTTTTAAAAGAAATGCCTCACCGATATTTGTTAAGGTAGCCGGCTGATTGTCCATAGCGCCTCTACGACCATCAAAAGATGATTATCATAGGTGTTTTCGACGTCGTTAAGCTGATCTGTAACAAAATTTCTACGTTGTGCGATCTCTGTTTTTTTTTTCTCTCTATTCTCCAATCCAACCGTGGTTCCATGCGATTGAGTGCGGTACATGAGTGATCGTCGCCAGATTTTCAGCGCTACCCAGTTCCGATGTTCCCCCAGTTCGTAGTTCATGAAGAAGCCCCGCTTTTACACATTTAACTCCATATACAATAGCAGAAACAATCACACAAAAAAAAAGCTTAAGAAAATAAGCAACTCTCGAAATGAATGACTGACTGAATTTGGGAATATTTTTCTGGAAAACTGTCTTTGCAATATCTTTTTTAAAATAGCATTTACGTTACAAATATTGTGGTTAATTATTAAGTAGATAACTAACCAGCAACATAGTTATTACTAAAATATAGAATTTACGAATCTATAAACTTAAATAACAAAAGAATAATGGTATTATTATTAAGATATAGTGGAAATACCTGTTGCAAAGACAGTTTAATCAATGCACTTAATGACATGCAAGAATGTATTATAATAGAAACGTAAATTTTAGATCCGAAAACATAAAAAAAAAAAAATACGTGCTTAATTAAATTTAGTTCTAAATACGAATCATTGTGGGCTGTAGAAATTCTTCTTTATGGTTTAAGTGTGTAATACGTTGCCCGCTTTACCTGTCTCATGCGAGCTTCTTGCGGCGTCTCCCCGTAGCGGCACCAATGGACAAAATGTAGGGTATTGTGCCAATTCCTCTCGAACCTGGATTTAGTGGCCATGTCAAGCTGCAATCAGGAGAAGCTCCTTAGTAGCCGTTCCACTGTCACTTTCCAAAAAACGAAAGCCCCGATGAGGCTATCTGAAATGAGAGGTTTCCAATTCTAGCGATGACCTACAGAGGGAAGGCTAAGGATTTTCGAAAACGACGGACCTATTAAGAAACATTGCAAAATGTTGAAGACACTTCACCAAACTCTTGAGAAAATCTTTGAAAGATTGTGAATATTGAATTTATATAAATCTGGGATACTATTTAATTACCATTAACCGAGAGCCAAAGACAATTTCTCATAAATATTAAATTGAATAAAATCCCAGATAATAACTATGTGTAGCAATGCTTTTGCATAATAATCGAGGTCGTCCGCTACACTAATCTACATACCATACAGTTCGCAAAGGACTAGAATGCGCGAGGAATAAGAAAGAAATGTTTATTAAACATTGTAGCTCGAGTTATCGAGTATTGACATTCTAAAACCATTTACACAAGTTATGACATTTATATATCGAAATATATTATCTGTATCTTTGAAATGTAAAAAAGAATGCACTAAGCAACGGTTTTTTGAATTTGGAATACGACGCCCTACTCTAAGTTCTTTATTCTTTTTATTTTTTATTTGACGCGAAATATGCCGAAAAAAGGATTTACGCCACGGTTTTACATTTTGGAATTTAACGCACCGCTTTACCTTATTTTTTTCATGTTCAAATGCTAACTTTTTATTTTTTAAATTAGAATTGGAAACATTTCTGAAGTGGTCGATTGGTTACCTTTGCCCGTATATCTTTCTCGTTGTTGGGGGTCTCCTGTTTGTCATCCACGTTGTTAATACGTATTACGGAGTCTTTCTTCCAGAAGGCACCCAGAGTCGTCTTGATTACACGTTTGCGCACACCTTTCTGTTGCACCGTGAACACATCTATCTGTTCCGGGTTCTTTGTTTTTTCTGTTAACAATTACGTAAAAAAATGTCAACGAACTATAAACAATCGTAATATTATTTTTTTAGATATCTCATTATTAAACTTAATCATTGCAGCCATTGAGACTTAACGTAGAAATATATATTTCTCTTCTTAATATAAAACTCGGAAACTTTCAATGTAAAATGAGCAAAAAATTTAAAATTACTATTTTATTTGCATTTCGTTAAAATTATTAAACTTTAATAAATAATGTTATCTCATGTTGGGTATAATTATATGTTTATTATATATTATGTAGTAATATATAATTGTTACTATATGGTTAATTTAATTTTACGTAAAAATATCAGCTCAGAGCAGATGCGGCCGGTTAGTAATACGTTAGTTATTTGCCCTAACTCATTAAAAAGCGCGAACGAGCACGCCGTCGCGTACGCCAGATGAATAATAATTTAAAAATGTAATTCACAACTTAAATGACCGCAACATAACGTGCAACCCGCGGGTTATTCAGTGTTGTACGTTCTTCGTACGTTATCGTGAGCGATAAATTACGATTACTCAAGGTTACCTGCATTGGAATGTGATTTAACCGCCACGTACCTTTACCCTTTTTCCACATTGCGATGGCGTACATGTGATAGTCTGGTGACAGAGCGGAGTCCGGTGGCAGTGGGTCCTCAGCTCGCACTTCGAGCACGAACCCAGTCTCGAGCACGGCGCAAAGTATATTCTGTTCATCGTGTTTGAACCACTTCGTCTCTCGGAGCTTGTGTATGGCGACCGATGAACCGAAGCGCGGCTTCTTCGGCGCGAAAAGTGCCTGGGCCTGACTGCCGAAGCGAGACAAGAGCCCCTTTACCGTCTGCTGCGGCGCGAGGCTCTTCTCGGGCGGCTTGATCTGCTGGAAACTCCGGCAGGTCACGAACCTCGCTTCCATTGAACCCTTATCTCTTGAATTCGCAAAACAATCCCACCGAGTGCACTAAGTAATGGTTTTTTTAGAGGTGGTGGTAATGCGTCGGTACTCTCACTGTGTAGAAATCGCCTTTGAACACTTTCACAATTGATTTCGCGTGGCTTTACTATTGCGGGCACGTTAGGCTATACTGCGACACTGGTACGTTAAACGCGGCGCGCGTGGCGTCTTACTGTTTTATACAAGCGCGGGGTAGGGACTGACGCGGGGGGGTGCTCCACCGCTCACGTCTGACCCCACCAGTGACGTATTTCATACCTATATCGATATTAGTTACTTAAATATTTATTAAATTTAATCTTAATATGACTTTCACTAGGAACAATAATTGTTTTGTTTACGATTTATTCTATGTAGTTAATTATTGATGATATCGGCAGTAATTATATTAATTGTACTTACAATGATCAGCTTAATTAAATGTACTTTAAAATAATAAATTAATAAGTAATCGTGTATATATAAAATATTGATAAGTAATTTGCAAAAATGTATGATTCATTCGTCATCTGCTGGCTGATAATAATGATGACATTTAAAATAATAATACTTCTATTAACATTTTCCTAATGTATACATGAGAGAGATCTCACGGGGACTTTAGGATGTCTACGTGAGACATTAGGCTTCGTGAAATCTATTATTTAATGCCTTGTTATATTATTATAGTTCCATTTATAAAATATTATCTTTCTATCACTTTAAATTTGAATATCATTATTGAATAGAGTGCGTGTAACCTGTACACCTGTACCCGTAAATAAAACTTAATATCTGTATTAAACAAATATTAACTAACAATAACTATTACAAACATTATCATTTTTATTATGACTCTTTTTTCCTTTTAAAACTATAATTAATATCAGTTTGAACTATATCAAAATAGAATACATATAAATATACTCATTATAATACTATAGATAGTAAATACATTTTTGAATGCAGAAACAGCGTAAAAACATTATGTATGCCCTAAAACAAAAGATCCCCATGAATTTTTACTTCAATGTCTAGGTCAAATCATTAAAAATTAAAAGTTATGAGATCCTTGATATTTTCCTTTGAGTACTCTAATAACAAAATAATAATATTGTCTATAAATTTACTAAAAACGTGGTGTCCTATCATTCTCACCCTTCATTATTTGTAATATAAAAAGTTCTTCAATATAAAAAGTATCAACAAAATATCGATAAAATAAATATCGACATTTGCACAACGCTACGATGTGCACTGAATCTGACCTCTCTCGCCACACCTCCCCACATTCCCCTGTCCCCCGCGTTCCCTTGTGCGCTGTACCCCGCGCATCGCCGGCGCCAACCGGTCCTGGTTTATATATCTTTATATATATATCTCTCTTTTAATTTTAATACAAAAAAACACGACTTCTTTATGATAATTAACTGTTGGGTGTTCATACATTAAAGTTAGTCCTTTCTAGAAGCCCTAGGACATTTACGAAAGTGGTTTTGAGACGAACAACGTAGCATATTGCATGTTTTCCTCCCTCCCTTCGAAGCGCCTCTCGCCTACAACTCCGTGCCTTTGACGTATATTTTGACATGTACCTTTTTAAGGGGGGGGGGGGGGGATACAATGAAATATACTCGTCACACCTATTTGTATGTGTTTGGTAATGCAGTTTCTTATAACATGTACATTTATATATACGTTTTTGTTGATCAATAGACCGCCCCGAAGGGCACGAGTAAGGTCATTATTTATTTAAACGTATTTTTTGTTTGTTGACTATGGATAACAAGGGACAAAATTAAATATTTTCTACGACGTGGTCCCGTACAGTTATATTAGAAGTTACTGTTTTGGCGTAATAATTGTATATACAAGTTAAACTAGGCAAATTTCAATTTGGACGAAAATATATACATACGTAATATGTCACAGATTATAGTTATCCTATTAATTTTACGCATTTTTTTTAAACAAGGAACTATCACGCACGCCTTAATCTTCTCCATGTGACACTTGCTCGATTCTCACCTGTACAGTAACTAAACTAAGATCTACTAATCAATAATAGTTTATCTGTAAATAACATTTTTTTTTCTACAACATTTCCGACTAGCTCCGTCGGAAGTTATGTTGTTGACCTCAAATCATTTCTGTTGCGGCCTTCGGCAGACGTACTTTTGTCTTACAGGCGATGATGTGTACAAGTCGAGACGAGTACACTTGTGCGCAGAAGTGAAATACGTCGTGGCGGCGTTAAATTCAGCCACAAACAAAAAAATATAACAATTTACGGATTGGATTATTTTAATTTTAATGTAGTCAATTTGACGAGAGTTCGATACTGTTGTGTTGAAAAGTGAAAATAATTGACGGTTTTATTTATTTACTTAAGCTTCAAGTGCAGTCAGGTATATCAATCTTTACGACGCTGACGTGACGCTGAGATGAATCTCATTAGGAATGTATAGGCTTCAATAAATTTATGAAACAATAAAAGTGTGATTAAATTCATTATAAAATAAATATATGTAAGTAATTATAATTAAATATGATATGATGAGAGAAGAATATAACTAGATAAATATAACAATTACAAATTTATGCATATATATATATGTAATCTGCCATTCTGCTTGTCTGTCATTTTTATCCGTCATTACGTAATTTTTAAGGGCGGATTTACACCTCGAGGTGTTCTCTTCATATCATGTATCGATGTATGAATCTACACTAATTGTGTTATATAATAACGGGCTTATATTTTGGAATGCAATTAAGTAGATAAATGTAGAATGATTTCCTTAATTCCGGATTAACGTTTATAAAAGGCGATACGGTAATCGGACTACGAATCGTTTAGAAGTGATAATTAATTTGGGTATATATATGACGTCATCATTCTGGCCGATCTCGACTATGGTACATCTTTTGGTTATCACCAACATATGGAGAATATAGTGCCGTATGCCTTCACAGAGAGCAAACAGAGGCACTCACTAGTCGTCTTATTCCCCTACTATGTTTGTATGTTGTACAAATATTATTGCGCCAAACGGCGGTATCTCTACACCACACAGTGGTCCATACATACATATTTTAAAGGCTTTATCGCTTTCAGCCATTCTTATAAGTTTACTGTTCGCTTCTAGTCTACTAAGCCAGCTAAGTTGTATTACATTCAAACCTCATCATTTTATTTACTGTCTATTTAAATGAAATTTAAGTTTGTACAACTTAATTACTTAAAACGTACACATAATTTCAGAGATTATTACGCGGTAGAGATACCCTGCAGCTCTAAACTAGCTATAACACGAATGGCCGACTCCTACATATATGGTAATATTATTGCCGTTTTCTATAAAGGACAAGAATCTTATAGTATTCCAACCGTAGTTTATATTCGTAAATTAATAGTACCTTAGACCCTATTTCTATCCTCCGTTCTATCACGCGTCGTCAGCGGTAACACATCACGACACGTCACGACGTCAGTTTGTATTGATTCCTTAACCACTTGCCATCATAATCCCCTTATTATTCGAAACACGATCCCGAGCCCCTTGCATAGGTGCTCCATCTAGTGAGGGCTACAAATATATATATATATAATCCCGTAAACTTGAACCTACTGATATATACAGTATATATCCCAGACTTGCGTGATACAAATCCATTATAGCTTATCACGTATTGGCCAGCATAGTCGTAAACATTTCAACTCATCGACACATACTTTGTAATTTCACGCCTCACTTTCCATTCTGTTACCCCAGATCCTCGGCCAAGTCTCACATGCGAACATGGCGCATTTAATCTGGTACATTTGCTGTATACTTACCCACTTTCCTAACACTTGACCACTGTTATTCCTTGTAATGCTGTTAAAAGTTATTCGTAGTAATTCAACGATCTTGATCTATCTTTGTGACGATTATTTTAAACATCGTACATCACGACAGAATTCAAAGTTACATCCTCATCATCTCGATGGTTGGCAATCTACCACTGTGCGCTTTACGCGAATTTTTCTACCACGCACAACTAATCTGTGGAATCAGCTACCACCAGCGGTATTTCCAAACCGATACGACTTAGTGACCTTCACGAAAAGAGCCTACACTTTTCTTAAAGTTCGGCAACGCATTTTCTACTCCTCTGGTGTTGCGGATGTTCATGGGCGGTGCATCACTTACCCATTAAATGAGCTGGAATCGTTTGCCACCTATTCTATTATATTTATATATATATATATATATATATTAATAAATTCCTTGTAACACTATCACCTTTTACCGAAGACTGTACATTATATCGGTGCTATCCAAACCGGTGTGTTCCAAAGTTATTAAATCGTAAATTACAAATCGTTTAACATTTTATTTTCAATAGCTACGAGCCGTTGATTTTGTATTGAGCCTCCGCTCTATTATTATTATTTATGGCATATATTTGTATATGTAATGTATATATAAATGGTTTTGTATTTTTATTTAACATAACCACGAGATTGAGCGATGACCGCTGCGAGTTCGATGTAAGTCGACGGACGCTGGAGGATCTTGATCGTGCTGCGTGGCAAACTATGCGGGTGCCCTATGTCCAGCAGTGGAGTATGGATGCTGATGATGACGACGATATTTTGGCAGTGGCAGAGCTACGTTGTAGTTTCTTGCTACAGCATGAATTGGCTCGACCGGCGAAGGACCAAGCCCCTCGATGAATACAAACGTGAAATAGCACTATAACTGTGTGTTCGTGTGGTAAGTGAATGAGTCCGGGGACACATTTGCTGGAAGCGTAACATTGCAACCGCAGTCCTCAGTGGTGACGATGCCGATACGGCATTGTGAATCGTTGTTTGTGCGCTGCTGCCATCACTTACCATCAGGTGAACTGATTGTTCGTCACACTAAATACAATTAAAAAAGTTAAGATAACTTCATGGCGATATAATAAGTAAATTTGAGCATTAAATTCTCATTTCTCTATGTTTCTTCTTCTGTTTTTTTATGTGAGTATACTGTTTTTCTTTCCCGATAATATGTCCGATACTAGGCCTGCTGGATGAGATTTTAATAGTAAAATGAGCTGCGCCTTTGTACATACCGTTCCTATATTACTTCCCTTATATAAATGCATTGTGTACATAAAAGTTATATAAATAAATATATACTTTACTACTTTACTTATCGAAATGACAACAAATAAATGCTTTTGCGCTAATCTTTATATCTACTGATAAACTTGTACAGTAAACGGTTCGTGACGTAAGTAATATTGGTGTCGAATTTTCAACTTGGGAATAATATGTCCAAACACGTGATCACGTGTGCTGAGGAAGATCAGATCAAGCGCCGATACCTCGCCGGTGGAGAGGTATATCATGGACATTAAGTGTGTTGGAACTTTGCGCAATCTTCCTTCTATATTGGTGGTATTCGGTGAAGTCGCGATTCTTATCCGGTTGACCCGATCCATTCACTAAGTTACACTGTTTGCATCTCTATGCATTTTTTACCTAATGTACCATGAGTAGTGCTCTGAGTAATTGTACTGATTAATTCCAGCCGCTGAGTTTGAACATCATACACCAGGACAGAATTCAAAATAACATCCTCACCATCTCGATGGATGGCGAGCCACTGTGCGCGTTACGTGAAATTTTCTACCACTCACAACTACTCTCTGTGCTCATTACCACAATTTCTAAATAACATAAATAATGACTCGTTTACCACTTATAATTTCTCTACTGAAGTGTACGCTATCGCAGGCGCGTACTGTACAATGTTATTTTTTTTTTACAATAATATTTACGGAATTAATCAAACAATAGTCAAAAATAGAAGTTTGATAGGTTGACATACGATATTTATGCAAACAGAAGGGAAGGTAAAGGTGGCGCTGTTTTTAATTCCAATGTTGAAGAGCTTCGAATTTTTCTTTAAAGAACGATCAAGGCGATATGTTCTGGTTATTATCGGATGAATGTCATCTACGCAGGAGTTATTATAGTGCTGGATACGTAATACGAACATAAGGATAGAGGATATATATATATATATATATATATATGTGTAAGATATATTAACCGCAATTTCATCAATAGATTATTCCCCGTGAAGTAGAACATCGATATTTAAAAAAAATCTTGTTGTCTTGTTATTTGAAGGACATCCAGTATTTCGGTTGATAACTACAACACGTGTATGTTTATTTGCAATGGTGGAGCCACACTCCAGTTTATTTCTAGCTGCGCAATGAATCGCTCAATGGACGCGCTATTTGACACTGCTATTCTTAGCTATGTCAAATAGCTGCATAGCGCTGCTGTGTTTTGTCTAGGTGGGTGTAGGAATCCGGAGACGTATTACTGGTGAGGAGACATTCCATCTTATAAAAACTAAAATATCTGATGAATATCTTGAATTCACGTATGTAATAGATAAATAGAACTATAAGTAATATAATTTAAGTATATTTGCAAAAACATCTGTCGTAGCGTTATCGCATCAAGATATCGATGATGATGATGGTATTAATTTATCAAAGGCAAAGGACATTAGTCCATACAGCCAGGTCTTGTTCGTATGATGGTTGGTCTGAAACTCGCATCAAGATATCGAACGCACTAATCACACATTTTTATACCATAAAAACTGACACTAGGGTTGCCACCCGCATTTTATAATAAAGTATTATTAGTCTATTGCAGTACAACGTGCTTTATATTGTATTAAACTATACGTTACGTCGAAATATTTGTTTTATATCAGCTTTCGTTTGTTTTCAGATGAAAGAATTAGCCCTAAATTTAATATAAATTACCTAGATATATATATAAAGGGGTTTCGACAGTGTTAAGCAAAATTCAAATATTCATATACTTTAGCCAATAAAAATATATACTTTTATATTTTTTATAATACTTATTTCTACGTCTAAAATCGCGATCCTAATTAGCGCTTTAAATGATCACCTTTCAACAAATGCACTTATAGCTTAATTTTGACACTACTTTCTTTATATTGTAGTTATTATTTGGTTCGGATCTGTCGTAGCTATATGCAGGTTCTACCGTTATTCTAACTCCCTTCAGATATTTATATCGCTAATCACTGTAAAGGAAACTTTTCTGTTTGCACAAAAGTAAGTCTACAATTAAGATAACACACAATATACTATAGAGGTCTCGACTGAGCGCCATAAGCGCTCGGTCACCTCTCAACCCGGTGAAGCTGTAAAAAAAAGTAAGAGACGTTGAATAAGAATGTATATATAATATAATGTATACAGCTTGAAAGAGTGACCATTAAGTGTAAATATGAGTAAAATGTATTGGCTCATATATAATTTATCAAATATAGACATGAGTTCCTATTTAATATCAACCATATTTAGCATAATTTAACGGACCTATCACAAGCGATATGAAATCTTAGTGTTAATTTATTTGACGTGTATTCGTCCTCCAAGTTCAGACTTGTGCAACCTTCACAAGGCGTCTAATGTTAAGGCACGCAGACAAAATTTGCTTTTAACACGTCCGGCACTTAGAAATCTTCATTAGCAAACGCTATTTCGTATTTGTAATTTGTTTGACGTAGGAATATTGATGAAATTTTTACCAAATGTTGGATACTTTGTTTGTATTGTTTAGGGTGACAACACAGAACGCCTATTTAGGATGACAATTAAAGATGTGTTTTCACCCCTAAGTACTATTGAATACCTATAATTCTACAATCGGATGACCAGATCCCCACGATCACAATGCGAAGCAGCATTATACATTTTTTACGCGCTATTCTGAAATTTTTCGGTCAAGCCGACCCTAATGTTGAAACTAGAAATTAGTTGGAACGTCGCTCTACCGGATACGGTTAGTTTCTAGTTGTCTATTCTACAAATACATGAATAGTTTAAATACCACCGAAGGACGTAGACTGTATAGAGTGGTTACAGAATTATCGATGCCCGTTTTTATTTTTTTTTAAATTGGATGTGGGGTTTTACTCGATGTTTTCCTCCACCGCATTAGGTTTATCAATACGTAAAAATACAAGTAATATCGATCGAACTCTAGCAGCATTCTGTTAAATTTAAACATTTCTAACAGTGGTAGAGCTACGCTGCAGTTTGTTTCAAGCTATAGAATGAATGGCTCGGGGAAGGACCACGCCCTCACAGAATACCAGCATAAAATAGCAGCATAATGCTGCTGTGTTTCGTTTTGCGAGTGTAGGGATCCGGAGACCTTTATTACTGGTGACGAGGCATTTCATTTCTTTCATTCCTTGTCAAGTATAACTGTGGATGTGATGATGGGCCGCAGGAATCCCATGACATCATGAACAGTGTGTTCGTTTGTTACTCTCGATGTAATAAAAAAAAATAAGTACCCCAAATTCCAAGCAACCACGACTTTTCTTCATGTCCGAGTTTTATATTATTTAGAGGTAAGTTAAATCTACCCACCCCAATAGAATAGAGGTAATAGATTTCTCTCTAAAACAGTGCGTGACAATAGAAGGGTACGCCTGTACTCTGTAGATAAGAAAGGATGTTCTATTTATGTTTTCTTTTATACGCTAGCAGTGATATGAAACATAACTAACATTTCGGTTAACCTCTACGACCGAGCTTAAAACCTTAAGTTTCGTAGACTGTAACCTAAACCTTGTATAGATAAGACAAATATTTTATATCATTACAATATTACCATAATTATATGTAATGTGTATAATATCATTTTAGTCTAAATAGTCTTACGTCTCGATCAACATGATTGCTGCGTCATTGGAAGGATGCTGGTGCTTAAAGCTCAGGGATTCTTTTTTTAAGCACCATTACCTCATTAATTTCACTTTGTATCTATGTAGTAATTATAAATACAATAATTTATGTAAAAAATAGCTTTGGAATAATTAGTATTATGGAAGCATTTAAATGCGTACCGTCGAGCTACACAACAAATACTATTATTTTGTATTTTTAAACAAAATTTAGTCGAACATTTCAATGTAATTATTATAAAAAGAGCAAACCAATTTATTATTATTATTGAGGATATTTAGTATCTAGATTCATAGCAATCTGTGAAGGGGAGGCCATCCTAAAACTTGGCTCAGAATGTGATATTAATAGATTATCACTGTTAACATAGTTTACCTGATCTCCAGACGGAAATCTTTTGATAAGAATCATACGGAATCGTAATATCTCAGGACTAAGATGGAATGCCTCTTCACCAAGGTTCTCCACCCGAATCTACAAAAGGCAGGAGCGTTATTTACCTATATACATACATATAATATATTTCACGCCGGTATTCTGTGATAGCCTCCCCGGTCGCGCCGACCCATTCGTGCAGCGTTTAGTAACAAACTGGAGTGGCCTTGCTGTCATTTGACCTTTTGTTCTCCAATGACCGATAGCAGATCAATCTCATAAGATGCCGATCACGACACCAGATCCGAGAAGCGTTAATTTGAGTGTTATTGTTATAAATTATTATGATTAGAACACAACAAGTGAAACACAATCGCCGGGAGATTAGAACTTTAATCACGACTCTCTGAGTTTTGATCGTGCAAAGGACCTGTAGACGAATGGTAAGGTGATGGAGGAAGCAGTAGCTTGTCTACCCTTACATCAAACACAGGAAAAATGAGTGTGTTTTGTCTATAACATATCCAGCAGAATCCTGATTGTTAACAAGATATTTATAATAATAGGATAAGTCTCGGTAATCGAAGTTTTATATCCTATGATTACTTTAACACCAATTTAATTCTTCAAAACTAACCCATTATCTCGCATAGTGAGGTAAACTATGTGCACATTTCTCACCCTGAATACAATATATATATATATATATATATATATATATATATATATATATTGTACAAACGAACTCATCATAATGCAGATCCGTTGTCTATTGAGATTGCAGATTGAGATAGAATGCCTCGTCACCAGTAATAAAGGTCGCCAAGTCCCTGCATTCACCAGATGAAACACAACAATATTATACTGCTATTTTACGCTGATATTCTGTGAGGGCGTGGTCTTACCCTGGTCGAGCTGACTCATTCATTCTGCAGCTAGAAAACCAACTGCAGTGTAGCTCTACCACTATAAAAATATATAACTAGTAAAAGAATACAAATAACGCCTCAAACCTTCAAATATTAGTAGAAATCTTGCCATAACCTTATGCATTAACTAACTGGATAGAAATAAACTATAGAAAAAGCCTTGGAAGCTATCAGTCGATCTGATTACTTTGATCTCGTCTAAGCCGGGGACCCGAGGAAAGTTACCGAGCGTAACTGCCGTCATAGAGCATCCATCCATCATCCGAGATAAAAATGACACAGTAATTGAAGATAAGGTCTCGGCTTTCCACAATGCTTCCTTAAATGGACTTGTTATTCACTTTGGCTTATAGATTGGTCTCGTTAAATATCGGCCTATTCAGTGTTTTTTGTTTCTTGATGCTTTATCGATATTGTTTTCACATATTTGCCATCCTTGGTTTTATAAGGCAAACACAGTTTAACAATTAGGTTAGTGATATATGAATTAATAATTAAATACAATATGGATCATAGCAATTTATAGTTGCCTGTTTTTATATCCTTAGTTTAAAATGACAGAACAGCAGCGTCAAATAACAGCTGTGTTTCGTCTGATGAGTTAAGGAATTGGTCCTCAGGGGTGACACTTGCGTTATGATTTCTTATTAATGTATGTGTACGTCATTAGTAGCAGGAAACACCATCAAGTACGCTGCGTGCTCGTTTGTCACCGTCAATAAAATAAAAAAATTAAAAGTTTACTGTCTTGTTTTATATTAAATGCCGTCAAGTTATTTAAGACTATCACAACTAAATGCGATTATATTTTCTGAATGTTAACTACTAAGCTAATAGTTGCTTCAGCTGTGATTCAAATATTAAACACACTGTTAACTATTGTAAACCGTTAGACACGCGATGCCAGTGTTGTTGAAGACATCAGATATTAAGATCCCTTCGCACTTAATAAATTTCGCATAATTAATATATAGAACATTATCGTTTAAGAAACTGTGAAAAAGAATGCAGTGCTGTTAATACTATTAACGGTTTTCAGTTAACTACTCTAACTTAGCTTAAAATTCTTATTCTAGGAGATGGTTTATATAGAGGTACAGATAACAAATACTTTATATAGATACAGTCAAAGCCGGAGGGACAAGTGGCGGGCCAACGCTGTCGGTACTTCGGTAGTCTACGTTTCCGTAGTCCCGACTGAGAACGTCGGTAGGAATATTGAGCTTTAAGCCTGTACGAGTCCGGCAGAACCTATCCGTCGCTCCATGTATCCATGAGGATTTCACCACTTACAAAGAGAAGATTGTTCACGGCAAAGGTCGAACGGCGAATTCGAACCTACGACGTTAAATTTCGCGAACCATACTCTCAACCATTAAGCTGTTTACGTGAAACTTGATACATCTCATCTTGCTTTCGATTTCAATCCGATGTTGATATTATCTGTTTACGCTCGCAATACTCTTTTATCTACTTTGTTCGACTTTCCCTTTAAATTCCTTTGAATCACGCCCTTACTAATATATTTGTTCAGTACCAAGTATTTGCTTAGATTATTCTTGGAAAATAACATCTGACTCAACTTTGTTTTCATCACTTATTGTACCATTTGTAACATCGATGAAATTGCATTGATATTTTCAAATATGTCACGGTATTATATTATAATTGTTTTTTCCATCCATCCATTATACCAAGCATTTGTCTACAATACCATCTGGTGTCAAGTGACACAGACGTTGATGGTATAGCGCACTGGCTCTATCAAATATCTATTCACTCTTCTCTTGAAGACATCCACTTTATAATCGGACGGAAATACTTTCGCAGGCAAATTATTCCAATCATTCACTATCCGAATGAAAGATTATCTTCTACAACGAAACGATGGAAACCCGCCATGCATCTTGTTGTCCGATAATTGGGATAATAATAATAAAAAAGGAGATAGAGAATTATGGTATGTAACTCCTGCACTCTCCAAAATGTATCCTTTATAACTCTCGAGAGGCCTGCATTTTTGCGACTGTACTCAAGCGTGTTGGCTTTAACCAAATCTTGGTCACCAATTAGCCTTTTGACATGCGAGCAAAACTAGATATGATCGCGGTGCTACTGCCATCAATGAAATTATTAATCGCAATTTTAATTGCTAATTTCATCAATCAATCATGGTGAAGGAAAACGTGAGGGAGGGAAACCTGTCTAAGAAATAATAATAATGGTGGTCGATTATGCTCTAATTCCTATATTTTTATACAATTATATATGTATATATATAAATCTCCGAGAGGGGATACTTATTTTTATATAATTTGAGTAATCATTAAGAATGGTGCAATATTACGTCATTTTCAATTGATAACGATGATCCGAATCTGTGATTAATCTAACATTATGCTTTTTTTTTTCCGAATAATGATTTCACACTGCAATATCAATTGGCAAAAAAATGTATCGATCTACATAGATTAGATTATTCTACCGCGGAAACTGTAAAGAAATCCTCTGTGATAAGTTTAATCTGAAGGAAAATAACCTCTATAATTTGACAAAGGAATGTAGTCCATATTCAATAAAAAATTGTTAAAATTCGTAGTCACTCGGAGCGTATCAAACAATATTTTTTTTATCGAGGGTGAAAAACGAATATCCATCATAATCCAGATGCGTTGTCATCCCTAAAACATTTTTAAATAAAAATCGTCAACAATAAAATACAACAAACAGAACAGAAAAACAAAGTACTTAATACATCATTCCGCTTTCAAGGTTTGCATGAAATATTAAAAGACAATTAACCGTCAGTTAAAGGTGACCTGAAATTGTCCATTCCCTGGACAAACCTGTTCCACGAACAGGTAGACTAATGTCAGACAAGGCGCCAGGACAATTACTTATTTATTAATGGATTTATTTATGCAGCTTTTACGATTTGACAGTGATGAAGCTACGTCACAGTTCGTATCGGATTAGCCGAGAAGAACCAGTCACTCTCACTGCTACTGTTACGGCTGCTGAGTGTCAGGATTCGGTGACCCTTCATACTGGACAGGCGTGCCATCTGAATCCTCAAAGGTAACATCGCATGTTTACTTATCGAGGATGAATTTAGTGCCATGGGCCGCAGTAATCTATTAACATCAAGAGGACTGTGCTCTTATCCAATAGTTTTGATGATTTTAAAAAATTTATAATTTAGCGCAAGAAACGAGCACACAGTTCACCTGATGACAAGTGATTCCTGCGGCCTATGACACCTACATTCATCATTGACAAGCAATCATAAGATGCGTTGTCACAGTAATAAAGGTCTCCGGATCATTACACTCACCAGATGAAACACAGCAACATTACGATGCTAATTTACGCTGGTATTCTGTGTGGTACGCCCACTCCGGTCGAGCTGACCGATTCATTTTGCAGCTTGAAACAAACTGCGATGTAGCTCTACCACTATTAATAGGCAACCGACGAGATCTGGTGATTGTGTTACAGATCCTATGTTTAATTTCAGACATGATCAGCCAGGCGAAGATCATGAGATTGGGAAAGACTTAGATGCAATGTCAGAGACAATTACAATACGCCTAGACCCAAAATGACTTTCTAACTGCGACTTAGTACTTGTTCGCTCTGGTGTTTATTTATTTTTATGCAAAGAAATTTTCCATTAACACAAGAGAAAGTCCTAAGCCTTTCTTTAAGGCTGGCAATGCATCTACTACTCCTCTGGAGATGCTGATGTTCATGGGCGGCGGTGATCGCCTGGCCTTTGCCACCTGTTGTATAAAAGAAAACAAATGTTACTTATATGACAGACAATTGACATCAATGTAATTTTTCATGAACCGTTATTGGTTAACCGTTACACATTAACTGCCTGGTTAAATTTAAACAAAGAATGAACTTATATATTTTTATCGTATGTGTACAAATCCAGTCTCGTATTTGGAGATTTTATCTTATGCTTCCCCCAAACTATAGCATAAGTATCCAAATCAGATAGTGTCTATAACCCTCGCTCTCTCCCTCCCACTTCTTCTCTTTCTGTCTCAATATTTAAACTGTTTTCTTCCACGCAGGGCAATTGGGTTTTGTCGTCTTATCACGAGAAACGAAATGACATCTTGATCGAAATAAACTGGGACCATAATCTTGAATTAAACTTGTTGTACCTATAAATACCGTTCATTCGATTCCGGTTTCGTATTTTCCTTGTATTATCTTAATGTTTGTGTACCTTTGGGTCAAGCGCGTGCGTCGCTCTAATTGATATATTATCCGTAAGTAAATACTCGTCATTGTTAGCACATATATATTTTAATGGTCCAAAAACTCGGCTAGTGACGTATCTAACTTATAAGTAGGTTTCGAATTCTATACCATAATCTAATTCTGAGCAATTAGATTATGATATTATTGTTTCGAGGGTAACAAAGGGGGACATAGTTCACCTAATGGTAAATACTGCGGATCATGAAACCCAAGTTCATCGTCGATAAGGAATCACAATGCAGATGCTTTGTCCTTTTGAGACTAATATGGAATGCCTAGTCACCAGTTAAAAATGTCGTTTTATATTGATCTCTCGTTTTATTGTGAATCTTATTAAAAACGATAAGTAAATGAGAACTGATACGTCTAGTCATTCTCTACTAATACGTAGCATTTAACTTTCTTCAACTGAATTCTTTATAGGTCTTTATTTTATTCTAATATTGTATTTAAACACAGCGCCTTCTATATTTTTGTAAGCACTGAACTGTTATCTGATTTCGGAATCTATTTCAGCATTATGAGATTCAGAGATGTTTGAAAGTTATTGAACTCTTATTGAAGAACTATTATTGAGATTGAAATGAAACGTGATGATTCCGGAATATATTTAATTCGCATGCAGTGTAAACCTCCCCGTGTGTCATGTACTGCAACCTTTCGTCTTCCCGATTTTTTTATCAAGTCTTCCGTTAATAAGTTTTAGCACCTTGTGGTTAACAATAATAGAGCCATTTTGTAGCTTGCACGGGTTGCTTCCAGGGAATCCAGGCTAAGCCAAATACCAGACCCTCGCATAATACCAGCGTCCTCTTCACACAATCCTCAACTAAGTTTCAAGATGTACAAGACGTTGTCAACCCTGAGTAATTGGGTCCCCTCAACACTCACCATACGAAACACAGCATCGTTATGCTGCAATTTCACGTTGGTGCTCTGTCAGTCTGGTTCTTCCCGGTTGAGAAGACCCATTCGAGTCAATCTAGATGTTATTTGCATCTTGCCTCTAGCACTATTGTAAAATGTTTTAAAAGCTTGCAAAATAATTCAAAAGTATTTATCGATTGAGCAATATCCGAAGTACATGCCAAGTCTCTCCTGCCCCTTTCCCCTGTACCCTCACCTCTCTGTATCTCCCCCTCCCCATTCTTCAGGTATTATGCAGGTGGTATTATCAAATCTATTTATAATTCTTTAAAATGCGGTCAAATCGTGCACGCAAGCCGTCATATTGCTACCAACGGTTTAATGGTATTTGTTTTAAATAATGGACGTGGTATAATTGCTGGTGGACCACACTAGTGGTTAATGTGCAACTGTTGTTTGGACATGTATTGTGTTCGAATCCAACAATTAATAATACAAATTGTGTAGATTAGTTTTTTTTTTTATAGAATAGGTGACCGTTTGTCACCTATTCAAGCAAGCAGCTCACCCGATGGTAAGTGATCACCGCCGCCCACGAACATCCGCAACACCAGAGGAGTCGCAAATGCGTTGCCGGCCTTTAAGAAAGGTGCAGGCTCGTTTCTTCTTTTCTTTTCCCTAATCGTATGCGACAGCTTATTCCACAGAGCAGTTGTGCTTGGCGTAAAACACACAGTGGTTGAATTGCTAGCCATCGAAATGAATGATGATGAGGATGAAATTAGATGATAATCTTTTAAGATTGTTTACGAGATGACGGTATTTGCACACTGCATGTAACGATAACACGATCACTTGTATATGTATTCACTCATAACATATATTATATTTCTCTATGGCATGGTGATATTATACTCAATTGAAATTTATAATCTATGTACCATAATCATTGACTGTTTTGTAATTTTATGGATTTTATCTCGTTTAAATGGTGGTAAACGAGATTGTATTTGCTATTTGTATTGCAATAAAATCCGTAGAATTAGTTTTTTCAAAACAATGTACAATTTCGGAAACGCCTCAATCCATTTAGCTTAGAAGATTTATTTTTTGCACTGACGTACGTGCCGACGTATGCGCCGATGGACTCACCGTCGCACACGACAACTTGCGTTCCACCATTTAGATAGCGACCCGAGTCGAGATTTCGTACCTCTCTATGAGCACTAAAAAAATCATCTATCCCAGATTTATACATATTTTTTTAAAGAACATTATCTTTACTGCTATAACTATATCACTAACATTTCAGTTAACCACTCCGACCTTGACTTTCGCAGACCGAATTTAGACGTTAGGCGAATAATAAAGCTTCCAGTTTTTTCATTCAATTTAGTAATTCGTTCATAATGTATTCGCAATTTATTATTTTTACCAATGATGAATGTCTTATCCCCAAACAATCATTATAACAATTCTCGCTAAAATATTTATATTTCTTAAACCTTCAATTTTGTTTATGACTTACAGTACATTTCGTGAGTTTTGTCACGTAAGCCCTGCGAATGTGTGGTTAACTGGAGGTTACCTCATGCTGAAATAACTTTTGATTCAATAGCTTTACGGTCGAATTTTCGGTGCATTGTTGTGTATAGAAGAAGGTATGTACCTGAGCTTCATAATTCTTTAGAATAAAACACAAACAATTGAATGATGGATGGCTCTGTGACATCTATTCTGTATTTCTTCTAGTGTGTGTTGCAGGTTCTTGAGTTCAATTCCCAGCGGAGGAGCAATATTTGTGTATTACAAATTTCGAATCTTGTTGTGTTGTGTGTATGCCCTGTATCTTTGACACTGCATTTGAACCTTCCACCGATTTTATTGCACTAGTATTACATCGGTCTAATGATGATGTTTTAAGATTTAAATAAATCATTAAAACAGTTACATAAGCCAGTGCACATAATATTATTCCTAGCTCCAGCAATAGTGTTTTATATAGACATATAGAAAAGAGTCTTCACTAATGTATGAATGTAGATGACTTGGGCCGCAGGATTCACCATGGTGATTCCTGTGGCCCAGTTGGTGAACCTCGTTGTTCACCCTAAATACAATAAAAAAAGAAAAATAATCACATTAATACCACCATATAAATTTGTTTCCTGTTATTATTATTTCTTTACCGCATTCCCGACGGTTAGGCGAAAAGGAGATGATAAACCTGCTTCTCTGGGAATTTTGGAAATAATAAAGAATAAATCATAAACTATACTATGCTACGAACTACATGTCCGTCAATTCGCAGTAAAACCGCCAAGCGGGACTATCCTGCAATAACCTGTGAGCATTATAACCAGTGGGCATATATGGTCTTAGGAGATGTTCGGATTAATTCGTGCTGCTGAGTTTAAACATAGTACATCACGACAGAATTCAAAATGTCATCCTCATCATCTCGATGATTGGCAATCCACCGCTGTGTGCTTTACGTGAAATGTTCTGTCACGCACAACTACTCTATGAAATCAGCTGTCGCCAGCGGTATTTCCGAACAAATACGACTAAGGAAACCTACAATAAAGATCCTACACATTTCTTATAACCCTTTTAAAATTCTCTCGTGTTGCGGATGGTCATGGATGGCGGTGGTAAGTGATCAACTTACCATCAGGAGAGCTGCTTCCTCGTCTGCCACCTATTGTGTAAAAAAAACAACAGATGTTCCAAAATGATGTGAACCTTTTCTACAGCTGACCGCTACTGTGTTTCGTATGGTGAGTGCACGGAATATTTTTTTAATGTCTAGGACCGCAGTCGGTCTGGTTTGTTACCTCTAATATTGTATAAAAAATACTCATATATTCTGATAGGCAAGTAAGTCCTAAATAGTCCGCATAAACTTGCTGAGAATTTCAACATATAAGATATAATCAATACTTGATACATATGGGGAAAACCGTTTAAAAAAAATATAAAGTAAATATATTTTAAACCGAATCGGAAACTGAGGTAAATGTATTTCCACAATCACAATGTAAATGTACAGTGCATATTGGGAGATGATACTTGCTAACTCCTAACGTATATTAGCGTCCGACATGTGTTATAACCCTATAGTAAAATCGGCCTTAGAGCTAGCTTATCAGCCTGTACACATTCGAGTAGAAATCAAGGCGGGGTCACTATCTATCTGGGGCAAATGTCGCCTTTCCACGACGACAATGGAAATGTACTGGGCATATTGGGAGACGATAGCTGCTCTACAATTGATATCGATTTATTTAACACAATCTTAGTTTAAAAAAAGATAAATATAATAATGTTCTTTGACACAAACTAATGAACTTATAAAAATGTTATATCTTGTGTATTGTTAACAACTTTTACCTCTAGCACTTGAGTATCTACCTATGCATTTGTATAAATTGCGCGAGCGCTGCGAGTTAATATCAAATGATGATATTTTAAGTTTTAAATAAATAAAACAGTTTCTTATTATTATTTGTTTAGATTTGTAATTGGCCTTCTGGATATCTTGTGATGTACATATGAGGCGAGCCTTGGTAAATTGATTATCGAAATTTTAAGTGTTAATTTACTTCGTGCTCGCCGGTGAAGCAAGACTTCGTGACACTGACATGCTCAAAATAAATCCACGAACTGTAGAGTCGTGCTGTAGATGTGTACATACTATCTGCAATACGAATGGGTCGTCGTTAGACAGTGCGGATATCGGGAATCCAATTAAAGATGAGGCCGTCTTAGTACTCGGTTTAGTTGTCTGTTGGTCTTTTGTCACTGCTAATATTATGAATTAAATATGTATTTATATCAGTTATAGCTGTGGTAGTTAAGTTTAATACACGGTACGCGAGCAAATCGAGTTCGATCCCCGGTGTCGGCACCGATGAAATTGTTATTCACTATTTTAATTGCTGAGCAGTGAAGGAATCATCGCGAGGTAACTTGCGTCTAAGAAATAACAGAAATATTTCAAAGACATGAATGTTGAAGTCCGTCTATCCGCAGTGGAGCTGGTGGACTATGCTCTAACACTCTCTCTAGAGATGAGGCCTTTGTTCAGCAGTGGGAATATATATATATATATATATATATATATATATATCTATATATGCAATTATATATATATATACATACATGTTATTTTTCACTTACTTTATATCTTATGCAACACGATATCTGCAATGGGATCAACTGTAACACGGATCAGCAAATATCGTAACTCTTAACAAAGAACTTGCTACCGTCAACCTTACTGAATGTGTCATTGCTATGTCAGCTTAGTTTTATTTCTACTAAATTGGTCCACGGTTATTAAACACCTGAGCAAACACTAATTTAATGCAACCGATGCATTATAACGAGCGTATTCAGAAAATTTATTGATTTAATAATCATAATAATCAGCTCAACCTGGATAAGATCACGTTCAATACCAGAATTACGCGTTATCATGAACAACAAAGTTACAACGTACAGCGGTACGTTGTAACTTGTATTTCGCCAAGTGGGGTAAGGGGACATCCTATAAAAAGTAACAAGATGATCCTATATCTCAGTCCTCAAAAGTGATAACGCATCTTGAATCTGTGATCAAGATGCATGTAGATGTCGTTGACTTCTGTCATCACTTACCATCACTTGAACTCACTGCTCGTTCGTCAGCTGTATTATTAATAAAAAATATGTATAACCTGCAAACTATGCCAGTTGTCGAGTTCACAGTTCACCTAATGATAAGTGATCTCTGCGGTCCATGTCATCAGCATCCATTCTTAACAAAGATTCAAGTTGCACATGCGCCGTCTGCACGCATATTCTCTGAAGTGATTGGATCAATGCCCGCATCCCTACTCCTATCAATCAAAACACATCATTGCCTTATGCTGCTATTTCACACTTGTGTTGAGTCAGGACGTAGGTCAAGACCCAGTCGAGCCGTTCCACGTTGCTACAGCACTGTTAAATCATCTTAGACCTCTGAAGTATACTGATTCTTCATCCGTCACCAGTAATAATCTCTCCGGTTCCATGGACTCACTTTCCTCCGTATAAACCAACCTATTCGTTCAACAGCTCTATAATATATTCTATTATCCTCGCTCTATCATTATAAATTGTAGGAACCTTGATTGTTGGCATGATCGTCTATGTTTAACCGGCTATTCTTGGGCTTTAATTGCCTACTTTAAATAAATACCATTGACCGACGTTACGACATTGAGGATCTCATAGTAAAAATAATTTTGTAAATCCCGTTATATTAAACGAATTGCCACTGGCTAGATTTTTTCGTTTAACAGCTTAAGTAAATTACAAAAGACGACGTCTTGTTATATACTGACTTAGAACACTTAAGTTGATGCATGCTGCAGTTTCAGGTTCGATTAATGGCATCGGATGTATGGCCACTCATGTCCCGTGTCTCGGACACTCACAGTTCAGGAGTTCTTTCGATAATTTTGCATTTGCATTACATCTTACTAAAGAAGGAAATAGCGAGTGAATGCTTCTATTCTTATGTTTGCGCAAATTCTTAAAGCAAGCTATAACATGTCTGATAATAAAAAATTAGAAGGAAGACATTGCCCTGGATCTTGAACTTTCTATTGATATGTATAGATCCCATCGCTACACATATTTGGGTAAAATTTTGTCTCTTGACTATTTGAGAATAGTCTCCCACGCGGTTCCACTGGGGATTTATGGACTTCACTTAACACTGCATATTGTTTCAAGCTGCAGAATGAACGGGTCAGCTCGATCACGCCCTCACAGAATACTAACGCAAAATATCAGCATATTGTTGCTTGCTTGTGTGCTTCGTGAGGTGAGTGCAGTGATCCGGTACCCTTTATTACTGATGACCAGGCATTCCATCTAAGCTTCAAGGGTGACAACGCATCTGTATTATGATTCCTTGTCAAGGGTGAATGTAGATGTCATGGGCCGCAGAAATCACTTACCATCAGGTGAACTGTGCGCCCGTTTGTGAATGCTCAATGATATATATATATATATATATATATATATATATATATATATATATATATATATATATATATATATATATTTATATATATATATATATATATATATATATATATATTATTAAAATTGCATTTAACAATTTTTGCGTCGGCACCGGGTTTAGAACTCGGTTTGCTCGCGTACCTTGAAATTATAACGGACATCTTTATCTAATCTATATAATTAATATTAAATGTTAAACATGTTCTTTTTTAATCATGAATGCTTTAGTTGTATATATTATCGGTAAAATTTAATGATTTATTTATATCATACCGGGTTGTGACGGCATTTGAAAATCCATTCCATCTATGTAATACGTATATACATATGTATATATAACTATAATACATTAAAATAAAATATAACATTATATAGTAAAGAAGAAATTAAAAATAAAGCGTCGTCTCACAATTAGTAAAAATCAAATCAACAACAATTAAGTAAAAAAGTATTTTTTAATAAAAGTTATATTTATTAAAGATAGTATTTAAAAATGTCGATTCAGCTAACGTTATAATTTAACGAAAAATAAAATAAATCTAAAGTATAAAATAAAACAGGGGGGACTAGATATAATAAAAAAATATCCCATCCCTAGAATATACTCCTATAGATTATAGGGAATCGTGGAAAAACCTATCAGATGGAACTGTCATATCGGAAATATATCTAAAAAAATAATTTAACGAAAAATAAAATAAATCTAAAGTATAAAATAAAACAGGGGGGACTAGAAATAATAAAAAAATATCCCATCCCTAGAATATACTCCTATAGATTATAGGGAATCGTGGAAAAACCTATCAGATGGAACTGTCATATCGGAAATATATCTAAAAAAATAATTTAACGAAAAATAAAATAAATCTAAAGTATAAAATAAAACAGGGGGGACTAGAAATAATAAAAAAATATCCCATCCCTAGAATATACTCCTATAGATTATAGGGAATCGTGGAAAAACCTATCAGATGGAACTGTCATATCGGAAATATATCTAAAAAATGCAGATCAAGAATGTCTATCCATACGGAGTGGTTACATTAAATTATCGTAACTTGATAGAGCATATTTTATATCTGCAGTGATAATTGATGTTTATACGTTGTACATTTAAGTTAATCACTTGTCTACTAAACTACTGCTACTAAATTGTCTTTGTCGTGACCTTGTTTTTTTTTTATGTAACTTTTGAGTAGCGTGATCGCTCGGGCACGCTTACGTTTTATTTATTACGTAAATAATGGATCGTGTTGTTATTTTGATTATCGGGAATTCTATAAAAAGGACAAAACCAAGATTAACAAACATACTAAATAAGCTTGTTGCTATCACTTTGGTGGTTCAGGACCACACCATAACCACCAGGGCCCATCCCTGCCGATAATATTGATTATCTAATTATGATACAGATATAGATTAAAAATGCCAATCACAGTAAGGCAAAACTTTTATTCTCATATACGCACGTATCTTGCGTGTAGGACAAGAAGTTATCAATAAAGTAGAATGATAAAGATGAAATTCAAAATATCATATATATCATCTCGATGGCAATTTGGCAGATTCAATCCATCACTGTGCGCTTTACGCGAATACGCGTGTCACTCCCAACCACTGTATGAAATCAACTGTTCATCAACAAATAGTTTTGTCAGCCCTCTCTTAACATTAACCTAAGACTATAAAGAAATCTGAAGAAACCAACACAGGTGAAAATCTGAGCCCCAACTACCCAACCAAGCTCTCTCAATGTTTGCTGAGTGAGAATAAAGATGTGTGTGGTCTGGCATTATTTTGATCAAAACCAAAACTGTTGATTAATTCCAAACGTCTTTTCTCTATTTCTTGCTTGAGTTTCAGCTGTTGGCAGTAGAAATCCAAATCGATGGTTCTGCCTGGCAGTAAGAACCCATAATTAATCAAATCCATCGTACTCACACGATCACCTTACTCCCCATTATCAATCACCTTATAAGTAAATATAGGTTTCGCTATAATCTGGCTGACTTCTTCTTCTACTTGACTGCCCTTTGGCCATGAACTTTTCGGACGTTCTTGTCGTAGGTAATCCACTTTTTATAACCAGTGATTAATATTTTTAAAAACGATTCAGTTTCATAACGTTTCAATAGAGAATCGCAAATGGGTTCACGATTCATTATGTTTCATGTTCAATGTTCAGTGAGTTCTTGTCTCCAGAATCTCTAGCTCTTCAGTTATGACGTAACTACTAATATGCTTATCTTGCTCTACTTTTTCAATAATGGCATCAACTTTATCTGTAACAGGTGGATCAGAACGAGCTTCATCTTTGACATCAAAATTCCCAGACTGAAAACGCTTGAATCAATTTGGTGCTGCTCTTACTGACACTGCGTTTTCCACATAATTTTTTCGCGGCTTTTGTCGTATATTTCCCTTTTTTTGTTTTTTGATATAAAACTTCAAAATGTATCAAATTTCTTCGGTAGATTCACTCACACACATTTTGGTGGACAGAAAAACAATATAAAAATGATGGTAAACCCTTTTCACTTTTTATTTTTCTTTTTTTAAAATATCATCTATTTAATGGTATAAAATAAAAATATATATAAACCAGACAGATACAAACAGTACAACCATAGAGATAATACAGCAACTTTTTACTTCTAAAATACGATTAACTCTTTCGCTCACCCATTTATAAAAAAATGTTGTAATGTTATAGAGTAAATTATTGTTGTTATACGACAGTATTGAATTTAATATGTTTGATAAATATCTCGAAATAAATCGATAACAAACAAACAAAGGTTATTCCAAAAAAAATATATTATATAAATAGGAAATGTATAATATACTAGAACGTAAAAACTTAAAGTTAAGCCAGCCGGTCCGTATACTATACATGAACATAATAATGATTGAAATTTTTGACGAACTTTCAATTTGAATGTCACTTCGCGGCTTGCTGGACACAACGTCCAAGGCTTCTCAACAAAGAAAGCCCTATGATAATAATCAATAATTATATTGACGTTTAAGATGACTAATGTCATAGAGAATTTATGTTCAATCATGTAGGCATTATATAAATATATAAAGACATAATTTTTTACCTGAAAGACTGACCTGTATTGACTTATTTATAAATGTAGCTAAGAGTAAATATTATATTAACACGATGAATATCATATATGTAACCTCATTATTACTCACTGGACCTTTATTTTCTAACGCTTATCGTACGAGTCTGAACAGAGCTAAACTTGAAAAAAAACCTCCACACTGCGATAGAGGTTGCAAATAACATGTATGTATGTACGTAACGTAATACGGTCCGGACTGTTAGTCTTAAAATAAAGAAACAAAGTTTAATACTATATTAGTTTTCAACTTAGTCTGGAAGTGTACAAGGTCGTAGTATAAGCAATATTAACGATAAAATCAAATAACCAACACAGAGTTCGGGTTACGTCCTTGGAGGATCTAAGACCGCAGTCTAGATCGAGACCTTGTTCTACATAATGTTTGCGAAAGGATCAAAAAATTAGGTCGACGTTATATTATGGGATAAAGGCGATCCTATTACTTGTCGTGCTGTGGAACTTATGTCGTGGATAAACAAAAATCTGTTACATTTTAAAATTACCCAATTTAATGTTTAAAGAGTTTTGTGTTAGTAAATAGTGTATTAGTTAGTAATAATGTATGATAATAATTATTTTGGATTACTAGAATTGGTATTAAGAGACTCATGGACATTTAATTAAGAATTATGACAATTTTTATATATTATGATTATTTTTATTGACAAGTCATAAAATACTTCCCGTATTATATTTACCTCTCTGTGTGTGTGTGTAGCTTAAGGCTTAGGTACCCATTAAACCCATTCGATGATGATGACCAAGATATTCGAACAGCGATTTTAAGTTTAGTTTCAATACGAATTTCCACCTGCTTCCTTTGTGATCATTTTCTTTTAAGTTTCTTTGAAATAAGTTCCTAGTTGTTATGCATTGTTGGAGAGCTAAGAAAACTGTTACGTTTTTAAAATAATCTGCAAGCCAAGTTTCATAAAGTGTTTTTTGGTTTTGAAGGCATTTTAGTGGAAAAAAATCTCTATTAAAATAATATCGTTTTTCGTCTCGCATTTTTAAATTTGTACCGATAATTATTGTTTTAATATTGATTAATAACCAGTGTGTAATCGTTTTTATAAACCAGAACAAAAACTGAGATTTAAATTGATACTTTTTTTGTGTTAAATTTTAGATGCTGCATTTTTGACTTATTTTGAAAAAAGCTTAAAAACATGATAACTGAAAAATGTTTCATTTTTGCGTAATGCATATGGAGTTTAAAATTTAAAATATAGTCAACCCTGTCACCTCCTAACGATATCATTACCAATAACAGGGTTATATAAATAATTAAGTCGCTTAAGGGTTTTGGCCGATAGGAGCGATGGTTTCCTGATTCGTCAGCTTATAAAGCTGCATGTCTTCAGCGTAACAGTGCGCTGATTAAATTTAGTTACTTTGTATTATTTATGTTTTATGTAATAATGAATGCTTTTGTTATTATTATTAGTTCTAATTTATTGTTAAAATTATATATTTGTAATGGGTCTTTGTAATCTAAATGAAATAAGTAAAAATAATATATATATATATATGTATATATATATATATATATTTTATATATTTCCTCAAAGCGCCCGTCAAGTGTTAAATTATGGAATTACATGATTTCAATTTACGTGTAAGTGTATTTTATATTATTATGGATTAGGTAGTTTCAAATCAATATTTATTATAAAGTTAAGGGCGACAATCGAGCATTCATACAGGTAACAGGTAACATGATAGAAGTGATGACCGCCCATGACATACTCCTCAAGAGCCGTCCTAAACAAAGATTAAGAATGCATATGCGTGTCTCCTCAAGAAATTGCGATGGAATAGCTGTAATGTGTATCTGGATGCTCACTCTCACCATTCAAAACGCAGCAGCGTTACGCTGGTGTTGTAACGAGTATTTTATACAATCATCATTATCGTTCTGATCTCAGGATGTGATATTTACCATAGTCGTTACGCCTAGGGGGTTGGCAATCGCAGTTACCAAACCCCTAGTACCGTGTCGTTGGTCTTCGTATTCGCGTCTGGCAAATCAAGATGAATATTACGCCATCTAGTGTTGGGCACTTGGTGTTTGTGGCAAATCAATTAATATATATTGTGGAACTACACTCGTATATTAATAAACTTCAATTTGGTTATGATGTTCAAAATATTATTATATATGTATTTATATTTCCGAAATATGTTTGTTCTTCCTGTTACATAAACATATTTGAGGAATTAACGTTAGTGTCGTAAACAAATTTGACTGTAAACACATTCACTTAAATTCGTTTGCTTACTTGCCCTTCAAGTACACGCATGGGCGATGGAACCGATTTGATAAATCTTGTGCCGTGTGCCGCTTTTAATAAAAACGTTATTATGTTGGCAGACTTTTCGGAATGCGGAAGACGTATCTAACGATGCATGTACTTATCAGATTTAACTCGGTGTAAACAACAACGACGACTGGTTTAACGAGTACCGAAAAAATGAGGAAGTATGAACTTAATAAAGTATTTACAAGTACATCGACACAACACAAATACTTTAAGTTCGATTTAAATTTAACTAACAAAAAAAGGTAAAACAACAAGTCACCATACTCACTTACACATATTCACTTCCGCCCGTGCGTTATCTGCAATCAGCAGCATTTTTCTTTACGTTCATTAAATCGTTTTCAGTTCAAAATTACCGCTGGTGGTAACTGATACCACAGAGTTGTGCAGACTTAAGATGTAATAGGTCTTTACCATATGAAATTGCCGTTTTGAAATAAGTTAAAGTATTTTTACAAACTTTTTTATTTCTATTATTCAAAGTAATCACACATGTAATCGATGCATCTTTGCCAACGCAGTGGTGGTTTTTGATGCCCTTCTTGTAAAAATCAGCTGGCAAAGAAAAAAAAAACTTCAAAGGCATTTTGTACTGCCTCTCGGCAATTGGATTTTTTTCCCCCTAAAAAGTTGTCCAAATTTTGGAAAAGTAATAATCGGTGGGTGCAAGGTCTGGTGAGTACGTTGGATAAGGGTGAGCTTCCAACCCTAACTCTTGCAGCTTGGAGAATGTCTGTTGTGCAGTATGGGGTCGCGCGTTGTCGTGTAGGAGAAGCGGGGACGACCGATTGACCAAAGCTGGTTGCAGATGTGCGTGCTTCTCCATCATTGTCTTCAGCTCTTCACAGTACACATCTGCAGTAATGCTCATGCCGTTTGGTCAATAACTGTGATGAATCACACCGGCACTACACCACCAAACAGTGACCATCAACTTTCTAGAGGTCATTTTTCGTTTAGGGCATTGCTTTGTGTTGAAAAATCAGTGCTGAACCAGGATCTAACCAACTTGCTGAGCTCTTTTCGTCGCACGTAACAATTCGGTTCAAAATTCTTTCATTTCTGTGCCTGTTGAGCAGCGCGAGGCAGGTCTCAACGCGTACGTTACGCTGGCGATCGTTAAGTTAATGGGGCACCCATCTATCTTTTAGCACCCATCTATTTTTATGTAGCTTTTTTACCTTTCCAATTTGTCACAAATGGATCAATATTGTTTTGATGTTAACATCAAAAGCTGCTGCTACCTCGGCTGTAGATTGAGTATCATCAGCTTCCACAATCGCCTTAATTCATCATTGTAGACCAAAGTGTCCGGACGACCACGAGGTTCCTTATTCAAATCAAAATTTCCAAAATGGAACCAGGCAAACCAATAACAGGTTGTGCGTTCGTTTGTAAAGTTCTCTCCGTAAACGTTGTTGATGTTACGTGCCGTTTGTGACGCGTTGATGCCACGACGGAACTCATATTCCATAATTACACGAATTTTTAAAGTATCCGTTATGATGAAAAATGTTCAAACGTAAAACAATAAACAAAAGACTGACAAAAGTCTAAAATAGAGCAACCCTATTTCCGGCACCGCGATGAAACTGTTAATTGAAATTTTATATTTTCATTTACCATTTGTTCGACACTAAAAGAAAACATCGTATAAAAACCTGCTTGTCTAAAAAATATTTCAAAGACGTTAATTTCGCCAAACTGCAATGGAGCCGCTTATTGGTCTATACTCTAACACACATAGAGGCCGTATCATTTCTTCTTGTGTCGAAACAAATGATATTGCCGTGTGCATTTTTATTATTTTTCGTTATTGGACGTTTTCCAAATTGCCTTAATAATATATTGTGTCCGCTGCATGTTCCTTACAAGGGATTTCGGTCCACTGTTATAGACTCCAGGCAATGATTCATCCGTAACCTTTTGTATGAAATTAGTTTGGCCTACTGAACCTTTTTCGTATTTCTTCTCTTACATTTACGTAGCAAACATCTGGCACACTTCCTTCATTAGCATTCAAGGATTGTTTATATATTTAGTATGAGCAATTGATCATAATGTGTTATTATATTCAGTTTTAAAATATTTATAGGTACTTTGATATTCTATGTCGAGTGAAAGATTTATTTTTAAAAAGATATAATCATGAGAAGGAATTAATAATATATGGATCATAATAAAATATATTAAAGCGATATTAAAATTTTAAAATAGGGATTGTTCTCGTCATTGTACTCCCATGGCAACAGACAACACATACCAACCTTTATTTATGATATATTTATTATATATTTTTTAAATATGTATGTCCACAAAATAGACCTCCTCTGCATATTATAGCATAGTCCACCACGCGACTCCACTGCGGTTTGGGAATATATCACACGTTTGCGAAATATATATTTTTTTAATTATCTCACAGAAATGTAGGTTTCCTTACGTTTTTAACACTTGTTAAAAAAATTGTTAAATTTTTTAATTGCAGTGTTAAAAACGACACTGCAATTAAAAATTTCATTAGTTCCACTGAGGATCGAACTCGTACCGTGCATTTTTTGCGAGCGCTGAGACACTGATCTATCATAGTTCTTTACATGTAACCCAATTTATTGCGGAAAAATTTTAATATTGCCTTTCAACAACTCTGCAATTAAATAAGGGCGCGTATTTTCATGGAAACTTTAAAATATTAATGTTATCTAAATGTGAGTTACTTTAAAATTTCATTTAAATAATACAACACAAATATATAAATTAAAAAAAAAATAGATTTTCGTATGTCGATTCTGTCGTCCCAGCGGCGACAACGGAGTGGAAAAGTTTAATATTTAAGTAAACATTAAATGTATTCAATAATCCTCCGTTCTTTGTGTATATATCAGCTCCATAGATCAGCTTATAGTTAGTAATGCTCAATGTTAGTGCATATAAAACGACCAATAAAGACCATACCGAAAGCAGTAAAAGCTGAAATACTACAACGTTAATGTTATAGGATACTGTCAGCGAAACTTAGGTCAAAACATCCAATCCGCCTTGCGATTATTCTCGTGAATTGACCTAGCACAAGCATTTAAGCATAGTTGTATTGGTTAATGGGAATTTTAAATGAAAAACAATTCTTAACTTTATGAAAAAAATATTAAAATGTTTATAGTTTGACGGTTTGTTTACGCACAGCGTTTCGAAAATCCGACACAAAGTTCGTTAGCTTTTATTTTGGAATAGTTGTGATTTAAATTAAGTCCCTCTTTATATAATTTTAAACTTTAAACTTATTTATTACGGTGAGATTATATATGTGACATAGCCACGTGGCAGTTATAAATTAGTTGTATGTAAAATAATTGTATATGTGTGTTTCCCATTTTCTGTATATGAATTTAATGTTTATTGTTTTAAATTAAAACTTCAAATATAATTTTAAATATATTAATAAAACGGTTAAGGTTTCATGTAGTGGCTCGCGAGACACTAAGATTGTTATTATAATATTTTAAATAATTAAATTTATACTGTAAAATCCGGCACATGAATCTGGGCCGGATATCTGATTGATTGATTGGCCTTAACACATCTATTCCAGATGAGTCATACAGTGTCGCGAACACATCTTTTTTGGTGGCTGTATAAGCCGATACGAGAGCGGCATCCCTTACCGCAGGACTGACAGGGAAAGGGGACGGGCCGGATATCTACACTTATAATAATATTAAATAATACTGAAATCTTCTAAATGCTATTCTATCGTTATAACTGTCATTTTTATACAGTATGCTAGCCAACGTTATTTACAATACTAACATTCCTGTTAATTACTATCCATCCAACTAAGTTTAAAATCCTTGTGCTAAGAGATGGTTTATTATGGTCGTATGACGGATTTAAACCTATGACTTTGAGCTTCGTTAAGACTGTACACTAAACTATTAGACTAATTACGCTTCAAATTGCTATCGTCGCACCAGCCAAGATAACCTGTCGTGTCCGTGATTCATCTTTAGTATTCCCCGCATCGAGTTACATCGGCTACATACAAGGAGCCTGTCACATAACGACGAGATTACGTAAACTTGCTTAGTTTACGGAAACCCATTCCGACCGAGTGAACACTCACTTGTATCGACGACCACCAGCTTGGAAATAACGATTATGGTTCTGTGAAACAATACATTTTGTTTACCGTTTAGTTTTTTCTTTTTTAAATAATGTGTTTTGTTTTCACTGTCTAATACTAATATATTATGTATTTGACAGTCGCGTGGTGTACTGGTTAGACTACCTTGCAACTGTATCACGGGCCCAGGACTCGATTCCTAGCCGGGGAACAATATTTGTGTGTTTTTCGTGCTGATGATCGCTGTTGGCCCGAGGGCTTTTACAGTTTCACCGGGTTGAGAGGTGACCGAGCGCTTATGGCACTCAGTCGCGACCTCTATATATGGTTAACCAGCTTAAGTGCTCCCGAGAGGGAGCGTCGGCTTGGACCGTTACCCTGTTTCGCGAGAGCGTCTGACTCGAGGGTACCCGAGAGAGCATTGAGGACATGAACAGTATCGCAAATTGTTGGTTTTCGGATCTGAGAGTTACATGTAGGTATTATCGTGTCCCTGACACTGATCCTTTTTTTATAATAATCTAAACGAAAAGACTTTATTTTCCTTTTTTTTTTCTTTTATCATAATTGTTTAATATAATGTTCACTTGTTTAATAGTGAACTCTTTTACTTTATATGTTTAGTAGTAGAGATGATTAAATTGCATGTATTTGTGGCCAATTATAGATCGGAATCTCAGCATCCGAGGTATTGCAAAGTACAATAGTTTTATTTTAGGCGACAGTAAAAAGCAGACACTAAAGATCCTTTTTTGTCTTAAACCGTTACACGTTGAGACCTGCTACGTCGTTTGTGACTCATGGCGCACGACTCATTGTATTATTCAGTATCAATTTACTTCGGTTTGAATCTGAGAAGGCTGTCAAGTTGCTGTCAAGTCCATGAGCTTGCACACGTAAGTTACTTGACGGAAGTGCATCAATTTGTAATGACGATGGACAGGTCAATAGTGTTTTTTTATAATATTGATAACAAACGAGCATACAGTACTGTTGCTTTTTTTTATTCCATAGATAGCAACAAGCGAGCAGACACTTCAACTGATAACAAGTTATTGCTGCGGCCCATGACATCTACATTCATCCGTGATAAGGAATCATAATGCGTTACCCTTGTGGACTGGGATGGAATGCCTAGTCACCAGTAATAAAGGTCTCCTGATCCCTACACTCACCAGACGAAACAGCAGCAATATGCTACTATTTCACGCTGGTATTCTGTGAGGGCGTGGTTCTACTCCAGTGGAGTTGACCCATTCATTCTGCAGCCAGAAACCAACTGCAGTGTAGCTCTACCGCTATAAAAAATGATGTTATTTATTTGTCTGATATTAGGGCTGGCAAAAAGAACACATTTCACCTGATGGTAAGTGATAACTACAGCCCATGACATCAATCCTTAACGAAGATTGCATATGAGCTGTCTCTGAAGATGATATAATGATTATGATGAAATTCTTCGACTCCTGACAATAGGCCTTCAGATACCTTAAATAACCACATTTACTATTCGCCGGCAGGCTTTTTTTCCACCAGGGAGGTGCAAGGTAGCTAAGCGGTGAGCCTTAGCCTTGAAACACTGTATTTGCACTCAAGCTTAATTGTATAGTGGAATGGCTAAGATGTTCGTCGAAGTTCTGCAGGAAGTTTTTACCGCGTTTCCGTACTTCTCACAGCTACACCACCCACACCCTTGTGATATTAATTAAAATAATTCGCTTCATTGAACCCTTTTCCTCCAAAGCTAACTTGAGCTGAGCTATAAAAATCAAACGAACCTATTGGTGGTTATCACACACATCCCTAGCTCGCTTCCCTCGCCTCAACGAGTATGTAAAAAACTTCCCTTCATTGAACCCTTTTCCGGCAGTGTTAACTTGAGCTGAGCTATAAAAATCAAACGAATCTATTGGTGGTTATCACACACATCCCTAGCTCGCTTCCCTCGCCTCAACGAGTATTTAAAAGCTTCCCTTCATTGAACCCTTTTCCGGCAGTGTTAACTTGAGCTGAGCTATAAAAATCAAACGAATCTATTGGTGGTTATCACACACATCCCTAGCTCGCTTCCTCGCCTCAACGAGTATGTAAAAACTTCCTTCATTGAACCCTTTTCCGGCAGTGTTAACTTGAGCTGAGCTATAAAAATCAAACGAATCTATTGGTGGTTATCACACACATCCCTAGCTCGCTTCCCTGCCTCAACGAGTATTTAAAAGCTTCCTTCATTGAACCCTTTTCCGCCAGTGTTAACTTGAGCTGAGCTATAAAAATCAAACGAATCTATTGGTGGTTATCACACACATCCCTAGCTCGCTTCCCTCGCCTCAACGAGTATGTAAAAAACTTCCCTTCATTGAACCCTTTTCCGGCAGTGTTAACTTGAGCTGAGCTATAAAAATCAAACGAATCTATTGGTGGTTATCACACACATCCCTAGCTCGCTTCCCTCGCCTCAACGAGTATTTAAAAGCTTCCCTTCATTGAACCCTTTTCCGCCAGTGTTAACTTGAGCTGAGCTATAAAAATCAAACGAATCTATTGGTGGTTATCACACACATCCCTAGCTCGCTTCCCTCGCCTCAACGAGTATGTAAAAAACTTCCCTTCATTGAACCCTTTTCCGGCAGTGTTAACTTGAGCTGAGCTATAAAAATCAAACGAATCTATTGGTGGTTATCACACACATCCCTAGCTCGCTTCCCTCGCCTCAACGAGTATTTAAAAGCTTCCCTTCATTGAACCCTTTTCCGCCAGTGTTAACTTGAGCTGAGCTATAAAAATCAAACGAATCTATTGGTGGTTATCATAGACATCCCCAGCTCGCTTCCCTCTCCTCAACGATTATGTAAAAAACTTCCCTTCATTGAACCCTTTTCCGTTAGTGTTAACTTGAGCTGAGCTATAAAAATTGAAAGAACGTATCGGTGGATGTGATATCCACATGCCTTCCATCCTCGCACATCTCTGGTGGGAAAGCAGCCTTACGCTCAAGGTTATATGACGTAGATATATGCATCTATCATTAGCATTATGGTATTTAAAATGTTGCTATCTTATTGACTTAGATACAGTGTTTGCGTCACTGCGACACAGTGGTGTCACACCGTGACCTTTCATAATGCAAATATACATTGAAACCTATCAAACATTGACTCTTTGGTATAGTAATATATTTAGTGCTATTTTATTTCTATATGAATAAAAAATAAATTCTAGTTAGTTGGTAAGTGCATTATTTACCTGGGACGTTTTGGATATTTTTTTTTTAAATAATACTAAATCGATTTATGTTTTTATGGAAAGAAATATTGGAAAAGTAATCCGGAAAATTGGCAAACATGGAAAATGAAAAATGAAGATTTTTGTATTAACTAAAGACAATAACTCACCATTCGAACGATGTTTAATATTTACAAATTCACAAATTGATCAACGAACATATTTATTGAAATTTGGACAGGACGTCTGTCGGTTTGGTCAGATACTTTGTAATATATATGATGAAACTTTTAAAGCTCTATTATAATTTTGAACTTTAATACATCGGATTTAAATTCTAAATCGTGTGACTGCAATCGTTGAACTCTCTTGTGAATTATAATTTAAAGACTGGAAGTTGTCACATTATTATGAAATAGTGCTTCTGTAGTCATTTTGGTAGCGGTAAATATAATTAAGAATAATATATGTACTTTGTAAATGGAAAATTCAATGCGTTTCCATAATTCCTTTCAAGGTAAATTATTTATTGTGCTTTTTAATTTATTTTTTTAACTATGATGTTCTTATGCCTTAACTAGTAGAATAACTCGCAGTGATATTGTTGCCTTTTATTAATTGTTTTTAATAAATGCTATCAATGCTATTAGAATTACTAATATTCCGGTTAACCACTAAAACTAAGCTGTAAATGCTCGTGCTAGGAGATTTCTAAAGATAGTCTAATGGTGGATTCGAACTTATGACCTTAACTTTCGCATATACCGTATACCATTAGGCTATTGACTCTTCCAAAGTTCACTTAATCACCGCAAGATGTATTTTAGTACCGTAAGCATTCACGTAATTACAGAAGCACTCACTCATCGTCACATACCCTATTCCAATGTAACAAATGTCCTATAATATAAAAAAAACTGTTCAAACAACATTGTTAGGGACCTAAACGCAAAACTCAGGCAGCGACGAAAGCAGATGATTTGTTATAACCATATATCGTCCCTCGACTGGGAATCTAACCCAGAGTTTGTCTACTAATAAAATAAATTAATATTTACGCTAACAACCTAATAATGTAATTCATTAAACTTGAGCCAAACAAGACATTAGGATAAATAATAAATATACCACGAAATAAAGCAGGCTACAAATTTTTATTGTATTTATGGTGACAAACGAGCTTTTTTTTTATATATATATATAAATAATATTAGTTTTACTAATATTCCGGTTAACCACACTAACTATGCTGAATATGCTTGTGCTAGGGATGGTGCACGACAATAGTCTAAACGCATTCGATCCTTAAGTTTTGCAGACCGTACCCTAAACCGTTAGGCTGTTGACGCTTCAAGTTCACCTGATGGTAAGGAATTCGTGCGGCTCGTGTCACCCACATACATCCACGATAAGGGACCATAATACGGGTAACCACTGGGGCACTAAAATAGTCTCTTTGGATTTTTTTTTTCGACCGATGGCCGCTGTTAACCCGATGGCTATTACAGTTTCGCCGGGTTGAGAGGTGACCGAGCGCTTATGGCGCTCAGTCGAGACCTCTATTATATATATATATTTATATATATATATATGTATATGTATATATATATATATATATATATATATATATATAAAATATACCTTTTGAAAAAAACGTCGGTTATTCTAAACGGTGTCGCCAGAGTTAGCAATGTCTAACGTCATATCACCTTGAGTTTAGTACTGTTCCAAATGGGACTCGCCGTACGTTTGACACTAATGTGACCACGTTAATATAACTAGAATGGATCGTCTCAATTGGAATTGGTCTTCGTCTTGACGAGTATAAGGAACCGGAGACACTATCACAGGTAATGAGACATTCCATCCCAATCTGAAGGGTGATAATACTAATGTGCATCCAAGATGTTTACTATCAGGTGGACTGTTTGCTCGGTTGTCAACCCTAATTTTATAAAAAATATGAGTAGTTTATAAAAAGAGAGCCATCTGAAATCATAATCTTTCTAACATACGACATATACGTATGTAAATGGTAATTTTTTTTTTTAAATTATCCCTTGCAAGATGATTTTATTATTATTCCTTTTATTTTTTGAGGATCGATTTACAAAATCAACAAAACTAACAATTGAAGTCCATGGACAAATGCTAGCTTATCTAAGAAAACACTATCTGCTAGAAAAACTAAACTAAAAAAAAAACTGTTTTTTAAACCTCTAAGCTTTCTATAGCAACAATGTAATAGTAACATTGCAGGTATTGAATTACATAACCAACACTTTGCCGAGCGTAGACATCGACCATTCTAACTGCGGGACTATAGTTGGCATTTCACACTGATTATTTCGAAACATTCATTGTAAATGTAGTTAAAGATAATCACCCTATTCCCAACCCTATAACCGTGAGCTATAAGAGTCATTTTCTATATAGTATTTTTAATAGTACCTCGGAGGTTGTGCTCTATAAACGTTTAAAAAAAAACATGATTTTTTAATCATCTCCAATACACATAACTTATATAACAAAAAAAGTTTACCATAATCAAGAGGATATTCTATATAACTTATATAATTTAAAGCTATTTAATGTAATGGTTATATTTACGCGTTATTTTAGATTTCCTCGTGACAAGTGTAAAGTACTCGAAAGGTTGGAATAAAAACTTCAAAATGCACGCGATAATATCCTTAAAGAATAATTGAAACATTAGAAAACTTTGATTATAAAACAATACTTTTTTTTTTGAGGACATCATGTTGGGACATTATAACGTTAGGAATTTAGTATATAAGAACGCTTTTGAATTTCATTACTGTAACTATTATCGTTTCTTTATAATAACAGTAACAAAAACTAACACTAATGCATACGATTAGATAATTTAAAAAAAAATAACATAAAATGCTAGTCACGAATCTGTCCCAACTCAGCATATGCTATAAACATAGCACGCGTTTATTATATCTCCATATAAAGTATTTTACAAACTCAACCTCAAAAATAGCTTATATATATAATTTAATAAATAGATCTTTAGAATCGTCAAATTTAAAAATAAAATTACTAGCCAATCGTTAGATTAATTTTATCATACTTCTGTAATTTTTAATTTAGTACATTTAAATAGCTAATCTTTATTTGAAACTCGTTATCAGGCAACTTAGTGTAGATCATTTTTTTCATCTTAAAGGGAAGTAATTGTCATATGTACATTCCACATTGACTGCCGTTTATGCCATTTTAGTCAATTCAATAGAACCTAACTTCTTGGTTTCTTTTTTTTTAATAAAATTGGTGCAAACGAGCACACGGTTCACCTGTTGGTAAGTGATAACTGCGGCCCATGACATGTACACATATGAGCAAGAGTGTCAACAAACAATCAATATGCACATGACAACACTATCCCTAAGGACTGGACAGTCACACTGTCGACAGTCTTTTCACTTCATAACCACAAATATTAAACCACACCTATAACTGAACTATACATCAGTACTTAGATTTTGCACCACAAAAGACCTGCTCTGATTAAATACAGCTCCCTTCATTTTACAGGCGAATAAAAGTAATTCTAACTATACGATCGTTTCATAATTAATGTAAGCTGTAAAGAAGCCCGACTTCTTTAGCCCAAGTCCAAAGTATGACATAGGTATTCGCAACAAAGCGGAAGCAAAATCTGAATATTTTTGGAAGACTTGCCAATATACATCACGCTGGGCACACGTGTTGGTGAGAGTAACGCTCATAGGTTAGCTGTCTGCCAATAGCCAGATGTATATTCGTCATATGTGAATAGAATAAAATAAAACTCTATTACCAGATAGTCATTACTGGTAACTTGTGCAAATGCTAATGACCAGTGTAATTCTGCGGGAAGTTTGCTAAAGATCGTACTCTGTGGCAACCTGTGAGGGAGGCTTTTGTTTAAAAGTGGAGTAAAGATGAAATGAAAAAAACATGCTTTTTTGCATTCCACAAAAAAGCAAATTAACATATTTAAGAAATATTGGAAATGCGCAATGGGCGGTCGTATCGCTAAAAGCGATCTCTTTCAGAAAACCTTTGGATTGACAGATACTCAACGATTTTCTCCCATCGGTCGGTCTCCAGTCTTTAAAAGTCAATGACTATATGAGCCTTTAGTTATGTCCATTATGATAACGACTATATCAAATACAGTTTTAGTATTATATTAATATTACCGTGTTTATTTTAATTTCTAGCAACTTTATTTCCTTAATTATCTCGATGACTTGTTTCTTTAAAAACTCTTTATACTGACATCCTTGTTCTTTAAATAATTATATAATAACTTAACGCAATAATTTGTTTGTTTACACGCCCACGGCTCTAACCTCGTTGCCCGATATTATCTCTTTGTAACGCTCAATGCCAGGATACTACGTTATCACCGTCTGCGTCTGTTGACGTTAGAACGTCGACCACTGGCGCCCTAGATTCATTATTAGTACAAATCGTTACATCATTAGACACAGGACGATGTTATGTTTATATATTTTATTTCCTTCAGTCCCCTGGGGTGTCAACGCATGTGTTCCTTGAATCTTTGTTAAAGATGAATTTAGTTGACGTCGTACCCTACACTCCAAAAAGCACATCAGATGAGCTCTGCGCTCGTTTTTCTTGACTTGGAGTGCCATGCCATTACATATCTGTAACGCAACAGTATGGTATTCCCACCAACTGTCATATATATACCCATGCCACTAAACAAAATTTCAGTCAAAGATTTTTTGATTTATAAATAGTTCAAGTTATCAGTTTTGTGCTTTCTTGTTTATCGAGGGCGCTAAACAAATAATTGTCTTTTTGCCAAGTGCTAATGCCAATGCCATTGTCGCATAAATTACAAATACGTGTCTATACTTATTGCCAATTAAAATTCATGTTTACAACATAATTATTTTTAAAACAAACATTAATTATCTTGTATGAAGTCAATAAACCCGTACAAAACAAATTACTATTCTTGTCTCATTTATTTGTTCCGTAATTTTTGTAAGGTTTAAGGAAAAACCAAACTTTTTATCTTGAGTGAGGTGATTTGGTGAAATGGATATCAGTAGAGCCACACTGTAGCTAGGCTAGCTGTGACATAAATGGATCGGCTCGGTCGAGGAAGGACCATACCAGCATAACGCTGCTGTGTTTCGTCTGGTAAGTTTAGGGATTCAAGGCATTACATCTAAGTTAACAGTGGTAACGGCGTATCTTCATTCTGGTTTCTTATCGAGGATGAAATAAACGCTCACGTTGTTTACAACAGTTAAGTGCGATTCTTGCTGCAACCTGAATTGGCCGACTTGACCGAGGATGCATGAAATAGCAGCCTTAACCCTGGGTTTGTATGGAAAATGTAGGGATCCGGAATTCCAAATCTACGGAAGCAAATCTAAATACAAACCAAGCGATCGAATATCTCAGTTTTCAGGTGTGGCAACGGTTGTTCACGTTTGTAGATGATGGATATAGGTGTCATGGGCCGCAGTCTTATCATCAGGTGAACTGCTCTCACTGTATGCCACTCTTAGTTTCATAGAAGAAGAAAAAAAACACGAAACTTCTCCTTTTTTTTGCTCCTTTCAAGTAAATCTCGGTAAATTATACGATACGATTCGTTTGTCTTTTTTTTTTTGCGATTCTAGTATGGATAGGGGATAACGAACGGTTTTGTGTAATATTTGCACGACCTTGTAGCATTCAGATATTATATCTAAGAACGGAAATAATCATTTCTGATCGTAATTTATTTTCTTTTTTATATCTATAATTCCTCATTTCTTATTACATTTTGCCTTTAAATGTACGAACGGAGGAAACTTAGAGACAATCGTGTAAATTGTCGGTCATGGAATGACTGCGATTTTTTTTCTTTTTGAAGGTTTCAAACGAGTATACAGTGCATACAATAGTATATGATTCCTGTAGCCCATGAGAGTTAGACTTACGCTGCAGTTTGTTTCTAGCTGTAAAATGAATGGGTCAGCTCGATCTGGATAGAACCAAGCCCTCACAAAATAGCAGCATAATGTTGCTGTGTTTCGTCTGGAGATTGTAGAAAGACCTTCATTACTGACAATGTAGCATTTCATTTCAGTCCTTAGGGGTGACAACGCACCTGTATTATGTATTCCTTGTCAAGGATGAATGTATTTAGATGTGATGGGCCGCATGAATCACTTACCATCAGGTGAACTATGTGCTCCTTTGTTACTCTCAATGTAATAAAAAACAGCCACATTCTTTCTCGATAATGAATCGTAAAGCAGATGCGTTGTCAGCCTTGAGGGCTAAGATGAAAATCCTCGTGAACTGCCGTGTCTTCAATCAAGTATTTTATTACTCTATATGAGGAGACCACGCAGGTCTTCGTTATTTATACTCCAATGCTGGTTCGCGTGTCCCGAGTACGATTGCCATCTACCGATTGCCAATGCTGTTTACATTACTAACAATGTTCATCACTCCAACAAAGCTGAAACTCTCGCGCTAGGACATGGGTCACGGAAATAGTCGAATAGCGGATTTTATTATATTGGTGGTTACAAACATACATACAGACCGCCTATGTACGATAACAAGTGACTACAGATCCTGCCATAGTACATAGAATATACAAAGGACATATAACACATAGAATATAGTTGCTCCGTATCTCTACCTCGCTACAAAATTTGAATTCGTAACAAGAACTTTAAGTTTCACAGATCGAGCCATATCCTATTAAATTATTGGCTTGTTTCTTTACCGATCCAGGTAGGTATATTTGTAAAATATAATATACATATAGGGTTGTTCCCGATACATACAAACCTACCTACGATCTTATTGCATATTTCTTATATGCTGAATTTGTGTTTATTTAAGCAGGTTGTTAAAATAATTCACTGATAACGCCGAGATAAGCGTGCAGTAATGAGACAAACAGACAAAAAGTCTGTTTACGTATACTGTACTGTAAGTAACACTGTACTGTTTATCATAAGATCCGGAATTGGCACGCAGGACCACTAACACATTACGCAATAGCGACTCGCAAACAATCAGTACTCACACCTACGGCGTAGCTAACAGATGCCAATTAACAGGACTAATCGTCTGAATACAGCAGTGAGAGCAATTTGCAATTGGCTTATAATGCCAAGCGTTTCAGAGATGTAATTAAAACTTCGTCCGCATATTTTGTCGCAGTATTTGGCAATGTTACTGTGATTTTATACGTAGGGTGACCAAACTTTTACATTTTAACTTTTTTTATTGAAAAATTTAAAAAAACGTAAATATTTCTAAATATTTTAGTTTAGCCTCGAAAAATCACAATATATCAAAATATATATTTCCTTCATATTTTTTCTTACAACAGTGCTAAAAAATATAATAACACGTTTACGTATTTTTTTACTAAAATAATTGGTTTGTCCCTACAATACATGACACTTATATCAATGCTATATAAGTTCTCAAGATGCATCAGTGTTGCCACTATTGATGACCGAGATGAACTGGTTCATTAGCGTTTTAATTTACTCACCATACGAAACACAGCACGGTATTTTATGGTTTATGTTGACAAAAACATCATATTTCATCTAGTGACTTCTGGGATCCGGAGACCTTTACTATATTACTGATGAGGCATTATCTTTTTTTTATTATTATTATTTAGGAGATATTTATTTTTTACCTTCGCCTAGTTGGTCTATAAAATAAATAAATAAAATACTATATTAAAATATTATTATTATTACAATCAGAGTAACAAACAAGCACACAGTTCACCTAATGTTAGGTGATTCCTGCGGCCCATGACATCTACATTTATCTTTGACAAGGAATCATAATTCAGCTGCGTTGTCACCCTTGAAGACTGAGATGGAATGCTCCGTCACCAGTAATAAAGGTCTTCGGATCTCTACACTCACCAGACAGCATTATGCTGCTATTTTACGCTGGTAGTCTGAGCGTGGCCGTACTCCGGTCGAGCTGACCCATTTATTCTGCAGCTAGAAACAAACGGCAGTGTAGCTCTAGCACGTAAAAATCTTAGTCTTCAGGGGAACAAAGCATGTGTATAATGATTATTGATCGAGGTTGGATGTGGATTTCATGTGCGACAGGGATCACTTACCATCAGTTGAACTGTGTGCGCTTATGTTATCGTCAAAACAATAAAAAAATCCCAATTTTTGCTAATGCATACTAACCCTAATAAAATATATGCAATCTTACGATTTTACATTGTACTTGTTTTTAAGACTTGTATTTGCTTACGAATAAAGATATATTTATTGCATGTATTTGCACCAATTTTACGATGACGACAAGAGCATAGTTTAAAGACAAAAATGAAATATATCGCCATGCTACATAATAATATCATGATAGGTATGTGTAATGTAACATCCTGTATGTATAATTCCCAGAAAGATTATACATTATTTATTTCTACTGTATTAAATTTTCTTGTATAGTACTCAGGCTATTTATTATAACAACGCTACTGGTATTTGTTATCTGAAGTCATAAAGTCTATTTATAACACAACGGCAGTCGCAGAAAGTTTCTGTATTTACGCTTATAATGTACAATTAACATACTCCCTTTATACTTAAATTCTAAACGATTATTGTTTCTAGACTGCTTATGAACCTTTGCGGTACCCTGAAGATCCCACTCTAAAAAAACCCTGGGCTACTGGATGATCTTTGAGAATGATAGAGCCATGCTGGAGTTTATTTTAGGACGATTTGGTCTAAGAGTGGCAGTGATTGACTATGGATGTTCTGGGCTGAAGGAATAACTACCATCAAGTGAATTGTGTGCTTCTATGTCACTCTTAATACTATAAAAATATCTCTAAGCTTAACCATAGTAAACTCGTGGTAAATGAAGGTTTTATTATTTATATATTTTAGTAAATATAAAACAAACTATTATATTTAGCAGACAGATTGTCTTATTTGTGTAGCTAGTTGATGATGTAAGAGTTATGCAGGAAACGAATATATCTGTGGGTTAACAATAAGGTCAAAAGTGTTGAGATTTCCTGCTCTATCTCAAACAAGATAAGTTGGATGATCTCTGCCTTAATCCACCGTAAGCTTATAATGAAGGCTAGCTCTAATCATCTAAGATTTTCGGCATTTACAGGTCAAACAAGGACCTTATTTACAGGTTAAACAAGGACCTTATTTACAGGTTAAACAAGGACCTTATTTACAGGTCAAACAAAGACCTTATTTACAGGTCAAACAGGTCAAACATTATGATTCCTGGTCAAGGATTATTTTAGATGTCATGGGTCTCAAGAATCACTTACCATCAGATGAACGGTGTGCTCGTTTGTTGCTGACAATGTAACAATACTTTGACTAAGGTAACTTTTTTTGTGTGCTACTTACGGGACACATCGTATACGGCAATTTACGGAATTCTGGCCAAATCATTATCTAGACCTCAATCTATAAAACTCAAAATAAACATTTGCGTTTTTTAATTTAAATACAAAAACAATGTTTACCATAATTATCTTATCAACTTGCAGTCGTTTAAAATCTTCTTCCGTATGTAAACGGCTTCGTATATAATAAATTATAGCGCATAGCGTAGAGATTAATGTTTGTCTGTAACACGGAAGACAAACGCTTCACAAATACATCTATTTAAATCGATATCAAATAATTTATGTCACCTAATATCATGATGAACAACTGGATATTCAAACATTTAGATCGCTCCACGAGGAAGTTTGAAGACCATATCCACCTTATCTATGGGTATCGTATTTATAAAAATGTTGCTATTCAATTTCTTGTATAATTGAAGTGAGAAATGAGCGTACAGTTATCCTAATGATAAGTGATGACTGCGGCCCATAACTTAGATAAAGCTGTAGAGGTCACTGAACAAACTGCAATACTCATACACAAAAAAAAATAAAAGTCCCATGACATCTATGTCCATACTCCACAAAGATTCAAGATTCACATGCGTTCAACAAAAGAACCTATCCCTTCCTAAAATGCCGCCAACGCACTTGCAACTCTTCTTGTGTTCGTGTCGTCGGTCGTTTGCCCCCTCGTCATTAAAAAAACAATAATTAGATCAACGTTATGTAAATAATTAAATTGATACAGTGGTTGAGTTACGCTGCAATTAGTTTATAACTGCAGAATGAATGGGTCGGCTCGACCGGGGTAGGACCACACCCTCACAGAATATCAGCGTGAAATAGAAGTATAAGTAACGAGGCTTTCCATCTCAGTCCTCAAGGGTGACAATGCATCTGCATTATGGTTCCTTCTCAATGATGAATGTAGATGTCATGAGCCGCAGGAATCACCTACCATCAGGTGAACTGCGTGCTCGTTTGTTTCTTTCAATGTAATAAATATATTTCTATATATATATATATATATATATTAACATATGTATATATATACTAACGTTTTAATGTCCATTAAATTAAAACGCTCGATTAATTGATCAATGTCAGAAAAACATTCTAATCGTCAGATAACGCCGTCCCAAATAATGTATACGAAGTCCATCGATAAATGACTTATTATTAGTCATAATCAACTATACGGAACATTGTTAACTTTATGACCATCTGTTGACCTTGTTAATTTGCTGGTTTATTTCTCTTGTTCAATTTCGATCATGGCGTTATCTTCTGGATATTGCCAGATGACATCAAGCGCTGGTTATATAAACTAGTGTTGTATTCATTGGCGCAAACGTGGAGGCACTTATTCATCACATTCTCCAGTCATAGCATGTGTTGTAAGATTGGAGAAAGGTATAGTTAGAGTCAATGACACTGGCAACACATACAACACCCCTAGACCAGAATATTAACAATTTATGATATACAAATATTGTTCCACAGCCTGAAATCTGGTAACTCTAACCACTACACCACGTGGATCTTCATTAACTACTTGAATACGCAAATTGATGTTGTCTTGTTTCACTCTTGTGCAGATATTAATGTACTTTGTGAAGTTTCTAATATGATAAAAACAGGTCGGGCAACTTTCCGTTTTATTAAATATTCTAAAATTTTATTTTTCAAGAAAAATTAACAATGTTTTAATCGATAGTATATTCTCTATTGTTGTTTATAACTTTCTCCCATCATAATAAGATTTTCACTACCTCGCTTGTAGAAATCACCCGGTTTCGACTCGAAAAAGTAATCCAACCAAGCGAAATGGAACGAAACTCCGAGCATAGCATTGAAAGAGGTGGAAATCCACATAAACAGACTCGAACAAAAAATTAAACATAAATTAGATATAATATAGATATTTTCTTCACCGCCAAATGCTTATATATAATTATCTTAATTGCCACCATATATACTTCAATATATAGGGTTGGCAACTATGTTCTTTCCCATTTTTTTATTTTATATTCCGTATATTACGTCTTTGGCCTTATGTTTAAGATTGTTTGAAAGGGAAATCCCCTCTCTCTTTTTACTGGAATATATGTTTTGGTTTTTGTTTGAGTTTATTTATGTTGATTTCCACCTCTTTCAATATCTATCAAACGATATTCTACGCGATTTCTAGATATAATACGATATTATACGCGGAGATTCGTTCCACTCTGATGGAGACTTGAGATCTGGACTGGATGAATTTTTCGAATCTAAACCGAGTGATTTCTATCAACGAAGTACTGAAAATCTTGTTCAATAGTGGGAAACAGTAAAACATTATCGATAAAAAAATGGATTATATTATTATTAATTTTTTTTTAAAATATTTAAAATAACGAAAAGAATTAAGTTGCCAACCCAATATATAATCCGTAACTTTCAATCGATCCGTCAATTTCATTGCATACACGTGTAACCTTATAACGTAATTCCAATGCGCCCGACTTCAAGCTTACTTTCTATCACGTTATTAACACAGTAGCTCAGGTATTGGCATTTAAATTCTTCGAGTTGACGGTCGGGTGACATTCCGAAGGCTATTTTTGGTTTTGGTAAATATATATCCAATGAGTTGCGTTCACACTCATGGAAAGTTGATTTTATCGCGGCTCGTTCACCTCCCTAGGTACGGTATTTAATAAAATACCGGTGGGTATATGAATACGAGTACGGATATATTTGGTATTACATATATTATAAAACGCTTTTATAAATTAAGAAAACGAATCAACTTTTTTTATTGCATTGAGAGTGACAAATGAACATTCAATTCTCTTGACGGTAAGCGATACCTGCGACCCATGACATCCATTCATCTTAGATAAAGAATTATAATGCGTAATCTCATCACCAGTAATAAGGCCCACCGAAACCCTACCCTCACAACACAATATTACGCCGGTATTCTGTGACGTTCCAGATCGAGCCGACCCATTCATGCTGAAACGTGGCCCTATTGCTGTTAAATTATTAAATAGATTATAAAACACTTTTATGAATTCCTTACCTCTGCAAGTTTTTCACAAATAATAATATTAACAATTTATGATATACAAATATTGTTCCACAGCCTGAAATCTGGTAACTCTAACCACTACACCACGTGGATCTTCATTAACTACTTGAATACGCAAATTGATGTTGTCTCGTTTCACTCTTGTGCAGATATTAATGTACTTTGTGAAGTTTCTAATATGATAAAAACAGGTCGGGCAACTAAGTACTTTCCGTTTTATTAAATATTCTAAAATTTTATTTTTCAAGAAAAATTAACAATGTTTTAATCGATAGTATATTCTCTATTGTTGTTTATAACTTTCTCCCATCATAATAAGATTTTCAATACCTCGCTTGTAGAAATCACCCGGTTTCGACTCGAAAAAGTAATCCAACCAAGCGAAATGGAACGAAACTCCGAGCATAGCATTGAAAGAGGTGGAAATCCACATAAACAGACTCGAACAAAAAATTAAACATAAATTAGATATAATATAGGTATTTTCTTCACCGCCAAATGCTTATATATAATTATCTTAATTGCCACCATATATACTTCAATATATAGGGTTGGCAACTATGTTCTTTCCCATTTTTTTATTTTATATTCCGTATATTACGTCTTTGGCCTTATGTTTAAGATTGTTTGAAAGGGAAATCCCCTCTCTCTTTTTACTGGAATATATGTTTTGGTTTTTGTTTGAGTTTATTTATGTTGATTTCCTCTTTCAATATCTATCAAACGATATTCTACGCGATTTCTAGATATAATACGATATTATACGCGGAGATTCGTTCCACTCTGATGGAGACTTGAGATCTGGACTGGATGAATTTTTCGAATCTAGACCGAGTGATTATATCAACGAAGTACTGAAAATCTTGTTCAATAGTGGGAAACAGTAAAACATTATCGATAAAAAAATGGATTATATTATTATTATTTTTTTTTTAAATATTTAAAATAACGAAAAGAATTAAGTTGCCAACCCAATATATAATCCGTAACTTTCAATCGATCCGTCAATTTCATTGCATACACGTGTAACCTTATAACGTAATTCCAATGCGCCCGACTTCAAGCTTACTTTCTATCACGTTATTAACACAGTAGCTCAGGTATTGGCATTTAAATTCTTCGAGTTGACGGTCGGGTGACATTCCGAAGGCTATTTTTGGTTTTGGTAAATATATATCCAATGAGTTGCGTTCACACTCATGGAAAGTTGATTTTATCGCGGCTCGTTCACCTCCCTAGGTACGGTATTTAATAAAATACCGGTGGGTATATGAATACGAGTACGGGAGATATATTTGGTATTACATATATTATAAAACGCTTTTATAAATTAAGAAAACGAATCAACTTTTTTTATTGCATTGAGAGTGACAAATGAACATTCAGTTCTCTTGACGGTAAGCGATACCTGCGACCCATGACATCCATTCATCTTAGATAAAGAATTATAATGCGTAATCTCATCACCAGTAATAAGGCCCACCGAAACCCTACCCTCACAACACAATATTACGCCGGTATTCTGTGACGTTCCAGATCGAGCCGACCCATTCATGCTTAAACGTGGCTCTATTGCTGTTAAATTATTAAATAGATTATAAAACACTTTTATGAATTCCTTACCTCTGCAAGTTTTTCACAAATAATATAAGTAATTGAAATTGTTATGGTAAATAAATTATTGTGTATTTTTTATTGCTATATATTAAAAATAATTGCTTCTCACGAGAGCAGTGGTAGTTAAGTTGCTCGCAATAAATGCACGCGAGAAAAACGAGGTCGATCTACGGTGCGGACATCTATGAAATTTGTTAAGTACATTTTCAAGTGCTGATTAACTACGCGCGACGACATGACGACGACAGCTGATTCCACAAAGTACTTGTAATCTATCCTACAGTGTTTCGAAAGAAATCTTAGTCAGGATTATTAATTGACAGCTAGCGCCCTCACATCATAGAGTTAAGCAAAAACGTCAGCAATTCTCTGCGTTATATGTATTGCTAACAAAGACATTAGTTGTACAAACTTTAATTTTACCTTTACCGGATTACGCTCATGCTTTACTGATGCACCTTAAGAATTTCTGAGCAAATTGGATCGTCTTCTGTTGTACAATGTTTGTTTTATTTGTGCAAATAAAGAATAATAAGTAATAAAGTATAACCTGCATGCCATCCCAGTTCTGAGGGGCGACAACGAAGAGTGGTAGAGCTATACTGCAGTTTGTTTCTAGCTGCAGAATGAATGGGTCAGCTCGACCGGGGTAGGACCACGCCCTCACAGAATACCAGCGTAAAATAGCAGCTTAACGCTGCTGTGTTTCGTCTGGTGAGTGCAGGGATCCGGAGACCTTTATTACTGGAGACGAGGCATTCCATCTCAGTCCTCAAGGGTGACAACGCATCTGCATTATGATTTCTTGTCAAGTATGAATGTAGATGTCATGGGCCGCAGGAATCACTTACCATCAGGTGAACTGTGTGCTCGTTTGTTACTCTTAATGCTATAAAAAAAAAAAATCTATAGCATCTAGTATGATTCCTTATCCAGATTTAGTGTAGACGTCATGGGTTACGGGAATAATTTACCATCTCAGTGTGGTCGTTTTTCAAATACCGATATGAAAAAACATGTCAAGTAATAGATTCATTGCATTATTTGCCTTTATCGTCTCACGTGCCCACGCGCATGTTAATTTTAATGATGACATGCTAATTGTTGTAACAAACTGACTGCTACTGGTACAATCGTCAAGTTCTTTGATTAGTTGAAAATAGAGATTCGCTGCACGTACACATTCTGTTTTGGACTATGGATTTTACTGAAATAATTTTCTTACACCTAATAGTGATGGGTTCTTTTCCATTTTTTTTTTTAAATATTTCTAGGCTAGAGCTATTAACATTTCGCTTGTCACCACTCCAACTTTTGCAAACCGCTTAATAAATAATTAATAGCCTTATTTTGTGGTTCAATTTTTTAAAATGCTTCGCTTTGGTTGTTTTTTTAATAAATAAGTAAAATCTTTTTTTACATACTGTTAGTAGTAACAAACGCACCTGTTTTTGATGGTGTGTAATGATTATCTATAGGCTCAGTCCATCCTCAACGAAGATTGAAGCTGCGTTGCCACCCTTGAGAACAGAGATGGAATGGCTCTTTACTTACGTAATTGAGTCCCCGCATCCGTTCACCGTACGTAACATAGCAACGCTATGGTGCTATTTCACGCTGATATTCTGTGATGGTGTGGTCCTTCCCCTATCGAGTCGATCCATTTTGCAGTTGCAGCATGGCTTTACCTTTGTGGAGATACGTCTATGGATCTTTACAGTAATGAAATTTAAAGCTATAATTACATGTTCCTCTATATATTCTGTGTTTATTCAACTTCTTTTTTCTATAATATTAAAATTTAAATAATAATTTCTAATCTTGCCCTTAATATCTAAGCATCGACGCTTATAAATATAATCGCCGAACTTGTTAGTTCACCATGAGGTGGCATAAGATTTCGCCTGTCGTACTGCGCGTGTTTGCAAATTCTTCAGTCTTGTGAAAGGCTTATGTTCACCGATGGACTCTTAAATGACTTACGATACTAAATATCTTTACTTATATTCGCAGTATAAAATAAAGTATAAATGGTCTAATTATAATACCTTGTGGTACACAAAATGTATTCCACGTTTTTATAATTTCAAATAGACATTTTATTACAAGATAAATATTCCCACGTATCTATATCTGTAAATACATTTTGCCTTCAATACAGAACAGCATTGCGATCCGAGAGGCTTAGACAAGTGTCCATTTATAGCGCGAATGCTGTAATAATATCCGTTTGTCCCCAGAGCTTGCTCGGTGTCCTTCTAGGGTAATGTTTGCTTCGAAATGCGTTCATGTCTCGAATATATTTAGCAACTGATTGCTTTTAGAATTTATCTATTAGTATTGTAATGGTTAAAGCTACAAAAGTAATTATTTACTTTAATTTACACACACTCTAATTTGATACGAATCTGATAGACTATAAATTATTGATAACTTTAAGTGTGGTTTTATTGTATAAGATAATATTTTATTAATATACTTTCTTCTTATATAAAACAACCGTGTTTATGTATGTTCATAATATCTATAAAGATACATGAAATAAAATAAATTGTGATATAATGTTACGTATAACTATTCAAAAAAGATGTTTTTATTTTACTTTTAATATAGTGCATATATTTTCTATTAAAAGAAATATTACGCGAAAGTTTGGAGTACTAGACAATACTCGCAAAATCTTTTCGCAATATCAACTTGATGATGATAACGTTACGCATTCAAGTTTGACCCGGTATCAACAATAATTATATTAAAGTGCGTGTGAAAGTTTTTGAAAACCGGATTTTTTTGTCGCTAGCAATATTTATGCATCAATATATAACGAAATATGGTTTACAGATTAAAAGTCATTAAAGTTGTAAGCGGTTATATCACAGTACTTATTACTTACATTATCTTATAAATCAAGACGTGGATAACTTGTCTTTCGTGTCAATGAGAGGCTGAATTTCAGTTTCTATCACTAACTATGGTGTACATATCTCACCGCATGCAGAACACAAAGATGATGATCATGATGTTGATCATCTTCTGGTTACCATATGTTATCTACTGCGCAGAAAATTGTATAGTGCCGTAAGCATTTGTGCAAACACAGGGGCACTCACTTATCAACCTCTTCCCTGTTCTCAGTAATGCATGTGCAACAAGACCGGATGTAGTTGCAGATGCACTGTTAAGGACACAGAGAAATATATATATATATTGATAAAATCGTTTAATATTTATTTTCAATTGACATATTTTGGTTTAGGAAATTATATTTTCCTAATACATAAACAATAGTCATGTCCATAATTAAAATAATAATGATAGATGACGCAGTTTTTCTTCATAAGACGTTCATCGACCCGTTAATAAAACATGGTGCACGTGATTGCAGCATGTTTTATTGGCTATTTATAATAATTAAAAGGGGAAAACGGGTATATTGTATTTATTTCTCAACGCTGTCCTAAACCTGTTTTAATAAATAGCAAGATTATATATATAGATATAAAATTTGTTTTTAGATAAAAAAAAAACAATATTAATTATGTTTTTAGCCGATGTTTTCTTATCATTTTCGAAGCCATAATTGATATGTTATGGCATTGTAAGAGCAAAAGATGTGGTATATACAGATTTTTCCAAATGTTTCGACAGAATTGATCACAGCTTACTAGTTTCAAAGTTAGAAAATTTAGGGATACATGGAGATTTGCTGAGGTGGCTTAACTCTTACTTAAGAAATAGGTCACAGTGGGTCAAAATCGGTGGTTACTGTTCGGACAAAGCTTCAATTCCATCGGGGGTTCCTCAAGGCTCTTTATTAGGTCCCCTGCTCTTTAACATTTATTTATATGACATTTCAAATTGCTTTCATCACTCTCGTTTTCTCATGTACGCTGATGACACTAAAATTTTTTATCCGATCCGTGATATCGAGGACTGTCGTAAATTGCAGGATGATCTTGACAGATTTTCAAGCTATTGCACAAAAAATTTACTCAATCTTAATGTCAAAAAATGTCAAATAATTACATTCAGTCGTCAAGTACATCCATTACAATATAAGTACATATTAAATAATTGTGTGGTAAGTCGTGTTATTAAAGTAAGGGATCTAGGTGTTTTGTTAGATTCAAAGTTAATATTTTCAGAACACTATAATTACATCTGTCATAAGGCTCTTAGAATGCTTGGTTTTATCAAGAGACTTTCAAAAGTATTCCGGAGTTCAAGTCCCCTACTACCTCTATATTTCGCTTATGTCCGAAGTACACTTGAGTACGCTTCACCCGTTTGGTCCCCATCCTACATTACCCACACTCGTAACATTGAAAACATCCAAGTAAAATTTCTAAAGTTTTAAATCATTTTACCAAAAATCCACGCGTGACTATAATATCTCGCTGACGGAATATAAACTTCTGTCTTTATCTAATAGACGAATTATTTCCGATATGCGGTTATTATATAATGTATTAAATGGCCACGTAGACTGTCCTACCTTGATAGAAAAATTGCATCTTCGTATCCCAACACGCCGCCTACGAAGTACAAATTTATTTCATGTCCCTCTTACAAAACGAAATATGCCCGGAGCTCAGTCTTATATAGATGTATGCAGGTCTATAATGATATGTTTGGAAATATTGACATATTCCATCTTAAACGAAATCAGTTTCTAAACGATGTTTCTGAAGCACTCCTGAATTTGCCTTAACAAGATGCATACGCACACACACACGCACATACACACACACACACACTACTCTACAGATTAAAATGTATGTTACTCCTGTTGCACATATTTTTAAAAAAAAAATGTATATAGTTGTAACTTCTTTGATGGCTAAATATCCTTGTTAATTGTATTTATGTTTAATGTTTCTTGTATGCTGTGAAGTTTCCTAATAAAGTAAATAAATAAATAAATAAAAGCACTTGGACATTCAGGAACTTCTACCCTAACCAAACAGTATTAAAAGCGACAATGGAAGTACAGAATTCATTCTGAATTGAGAGGAGAAAGTTATGAAAATATTCTAGGTGTCACTTATAGTTTTTATTTAAATCCTTTTACAACATTTCAGGAAATAAACATGATTGGCTTTTTTATAAATTGAAAGAGGAAACTGGCCACTTAACCAAGACATTAACAAAATATTTTAAACGTCATACACTTTTTCTTATCCTTTAATCTTTTAATTGACTGGCAATTCTTAAACGTAATATATTCTAGGAATTATATTAAAAATATCTTCCAAAACTATATACCAAGTTAGTTTGTATGAAATAATTCTTTAAGAACTAATTTCGCTGAATCAACCTTAAATATGAAGAATAAAGTGTACGTGTCATTCCATTGCATTCATGTTATTCTTCATTAGATATACTCCGTGATTGTCTTGTTAGAAAATATCTTATGGGCATTTAATTGTTACAACGATAGAAAAGAACTGACACCTTATATTTGGCGATGCAGTTTTTAAAGTTGGACTTTAGTTTCCTAACAGTGAATTGCTTAACCCAAACACCATTTTACTAAGAGTTATACATTACTTTAACTGCATGTATATTAACTTTGGATTACCGTATTGATAGCTCGAGCTATTTTTAGACGTACATAACAAATATTTTCGTTATATGAATAACGTCATAGAATAACATCGGCTCGTATGTGTGTGTTCTACACTACATGAGAGCGACACAAGTGACATACGCTTGCATTTGATAGCGTAAGTCTATAATAGGGTTAATGATACCGTGAAATTTGACAAAGACGAAAGGTAATGGATAGACGATTTGTATGTTTGTTTTATGTTAACAATTCATTAATCGCACTAAAGTCTCACTACGCTTAGATTTGGCAGTAGAATCGCTAGGTTCGTCGTATCTTAGACGTCGCTGCCGGTTACGGATTTCGAAATTATTATTTAGCAACTTGTTGAAGACCAAGATTTTCCTGATAATTCCTTTGATCATACGAATAACAGGTGACAACAGATAAAAAAAACGTCCATGCAACATGTATTCATCTTCTGTAAAGAATAATATTGCTCAGACCTGTCATCCCTAAGAATTATGAACGAAGTAATTCACGGGTCTAAAGAAAGTGGCACGAAGGGTACTTTACGCTGGTATTCTGTGAGCAGGTGCAGATTTGGTGGAGAGGTCTAATGTCTAGTGTGATAAAGTTGATGTTCAGCCCCCGCCTTCTCCCAAACTAAATATAATATTTTCTTAAATATAATTTTGCCAATTTTTTTTTGCAAATTTTTTCAAATTTTATTAAAATGAAAGGTGCGAGTGAAAACCAGTGATTTAAGTAATTCATTACTTAATCATTCAATTAACATATTTTTTATATTTTATACTCATTAAGAACTGGTAATACTCGTGAGATCAAAGAATGACAATTAAGCATAAACTAACATATTGAAATAATCATTTTTGTATTTTCTTAGTATTGTAAAGCCTTAGCAGAAGGCTAGGCCTTTAAATTTTACTTCGTTATATACCTCAAGTTTTAGGTTATAAATGTGTTTTCTTTCTTTTTTTCTATTTGTCTCTATTCCACACGGCATGTGTTAACATATTGTTTCAGATAATATTCTAAAAAGGGTAGACGCAAATGTTATATTAACTTCTTTCCAATTTCCTATCAATTAAGCGTATTAAACATTTGACAGTACTAAATTGTAATAATAAATATACTATTACGTATAAGGCTTACTACGCATATGCATCTAGAAGCTTTTTAAAATCCTTTTGAAAACCCTGTATAATTAAATTTCTCAGCGCTCACACTTGGCAGTTTATCAGTGATATTTTTGTGTACAGCTCTACAGGGCCAGTGGAGGTGGATAGCTGCCAAAAACAAAAGGGGGCTTGGTGCATTTCATAAACCGAGTACGCAATGTATCTTACCTTGTCTGTAGCCATATGACGTCGTGGTGATGTCATATCATAAATATCGTGATTCGTGGCATTGATGTTGGGTTTTATATTGTAGAAATTTAATCATTACCGTCTTTGGAATAACAAAACTCAATCCACATTGATTTTCATTGCAACTTATTTTAGATTAATGTCTTTAACTTAGGACAAAATTTGGCCTAGAATATATATAATACTAGTTTACTAAATGTAAATTTAGTATTAGCCTTGTTTATTACAATAAGATATATATTACAGAGATAAATCCATGTTAAAGCTGGTTTCTTGGTGCGGTATAATTAATGACAGATCGACCGCGGAAATACCATATCCTCACAGAATACAAGCAAGAAATATTAGAATTACTTAACTTGTAATTGTATGCCCGAGTCTCTTTCCGAGGACCCGATTACAGGTAACGAGACTTGTATCTTTGTGAAGGGTGAACGTAGTTGTCATTGGTCGCAGTAATCCCTTACTATCGATATACATATATCTACTATATATGTCTTATATACTAGGTCGACCATGTGCTCGTTTTTTTTATATATTTTATTAGAAACTATGGTGAGCATAGTTTCTAATAAAATATATAATAAATTTTGATATAAAGGAAACTTTACCTGCCTTTGAAACTAATTCACATTTACAAAGTGATATTTGATTAAAATCCAAATACAATAACCCGAGCATTATTATTAATTACGATTCAAAATTTGGCATTTTAAGAACAAACCATTTGATTAAAAGAAGAGTTTTTTTTTTATTATTATATGTGATTTGTATTGCGTTGTGTAATTATTGATGATGTTCTAGTCAATTTCGATACACCATCTTCTGATCGTAGCCGGATAACTGCACAGAATAATATAATCGTGTGCTAGAATTTGTATAAAAACAGTACCACTCACTCGTTTTCTCTGACCAAACATAAGGCATGTCCTATAACAGCGAAGTAAGATTCGTGCAGTGTCAACGAATCCTGGAAAATGCCCTTGAAAACTTATAAATTGTTATCAAAAATTACATGTCTTGTCTGTCGAAGACTAGCCGGTCTAGTCTTGAATGGAATGCAGCAATCAAGTACTGTTTCTATTTGACCACTTTGAGATAAAAGTATATCTTCTATTCCTATTATATTCTTCCATTTGTTTCAATCATAATAACTATTATTATAGTTTCGAGATATTCATTATTATTCTCGTCTGGTTGATCAATAAAATCACTGCCGTCAGCAACTAAACTTGGAGTGGCCCTTGAGTACCAAACGCCTCAGATGATTGAAGAGGCTGGTCGTAATTATTATTATTATTATTACTATCATTTATATCAATGCAGGTGTCAAATTAAATTAATAAGTTTTATTGTAACATTGACCACACCTGTAATTATTCTCTCGTTCAATGCCTCTATTATTTTAAGTTTTCCCTCTCTGTCATCTGTCTGTTTAATTTATAAAAGCGTTCACAATATACTAAAACAATTACGGTGTTTATCAAATCAAATCGAATGAATTACTTAAAAGTAGTACTTACATTAATTTGATTTTATAATTATGGAAACTGACAGGTTAGAAATCCTGGCAAAATAATATTAATGTTGTAAATCTTTATAACGCCGCCAACATTCCTATGCTGATTAATCAGATCACGAAAGCTATTTGCAAATGACATTACCAAGAACATAGAACAAACAGTATTTAGTATAAAATAGTGCCTACATGCATTTCCAACTACTAACTATCTAAATCAGGTCTATAGTTTTATTGATGCTAAATGACACCCATGGGAACAGCTGACACAATGCAATGCAAGTGGGAATTCGCTCACACCGTTTTGTTTTGCTGTTCATACCATTGTGTTGGTAAGACTTTCGTCTTCTTTGGAATCGTTCTACTCGCTGATTCCTGTATTATTTGCCTTTTTTATTAGAAGTTGCTTACGTCCGCGTTAAACTATTCGCACAGACTCGCTTGACTTGACACATGCGTGGCTGAATGTGAAACAGCCTTTGATACGTACGAATATTTGTCATAACTTGACAGTATTTCATTCACTCCTCCTTGGTGGACCAATGTGAGATTTCCTTTCGAAAACCTTACTTCCCCATCGGTTATTGATTCTTCAAGCTATATGTTTTATCCATTGCCACTTCAGCTTCCTGTTCCTTCTGCCTCGTTTGTTGTACAGTTGTACACGATCCTTTATAGAGCACATAAGTTTATACCTTACAGCCATTAGGATTTACATTTTGAAGTACATTTAAAGAATTAGTCGCGGACTGAGGGCGACTCGGCTTTTTTTCGGACGGAAGTGACGTTCAATATAACCGAACTTAGTGACTAAGCTTGCTCCCTTTCAGGATATCGTCATCATCACCATCATCATGTTACATAACGTAATATTTTTTCTAATTTCAAAAAAATTGAATAACACACACTGGAAAATTAAAATATTGTATTATCATTGGTAAAATTTCAATTTATTCAGACATCCAGAAAGTGAACACTCGCTCACTGAATTTAAAAAATCCATTACATACATGCATACATTCACACATCCTGTATCTGCTCAAGCTAATAGGTTATTAAAAAAGTTTTTGTAGCCGTATCGCATTTACGTCGACACATGGACATCTCAGCCCATTAGTACAGTGGCATGGGATCGCTAAGTGCTTCCTTGTACAATTGACACGTATATTCGTTACGTTCATAACGTGTTGAGTTTCGTTTTACATATGAGAATAACTTCTGCTAAATAACGTAGCATGCGTTATTATTTAGTACTTGGTAAAACAGCACTGCAACCAACGCAAACCATTTGTCTGACCATAAATAATGTTAGAAATTATTTTTTGGCTTCGGAATTCAAATTTTAAACGCGTTTAAAATATATTAAGCTATAATAATTATCACAAAAAAAACACGTTGTCAGATACTTATCTATGAAAATAGTAAAAATCGATGGATAAAAATTATCCCGCAAAAAACCTAATTATTGGTTAACCACAATGGCGATGAGAATGGCCAAAAATACAGTAGTTAATACTAAGAGAATTTATATAGACAATTTTTTTTATAAATAATAATAGGGTTGGTATACGAGCATACAGTTCATTTGATGGTAAAAGATTTCCTCAATAAACATTTAAGATTCGCATACATTGGGATCCCTGAGGACTGAGATGGAACGCCGCATTCTTGATCTGCACCTGTGATTCCCACCCACCACCCCCACCACCCGGATCCCTTTGCTCGCCACACAAAACACATCAGCATTATGCTGCGGTTTCACGCAGGAATTCTGTGTGGGCTTGGATGTACCTTGGTCGAAAAGAAAATTAAAAAATACTAAATTACTGGTGACTCGCGGTGACAAGACAAGACGCTCAAATGTTCATTTATTTCATTCCTGTATAGCTCGAAATCAAAAACTATAATGTGACTCTATTACTGTTATTTTTATATTCAAATTTGAATAATTTAAATATTAAACGCTTATGCGGAACCTAAATACCAGTAAAGTGTTTTTAAACTTGGCACGACCTCGCCGCTTCCGCCCGTGGATGTAAACATTTGATATATATTTTTAACAACTCTTCTCTGTCGTGAACTTCCTTGTGATATGATAACGTCAAATAATTTGATGGAAAGAATTTGTTTATTCGTAAGAAAACTAGAATTATTCCATACAATTAGAATTAATAGAAAAAAAAGTAAATAAAATAAAATACTAGTTGTCACGAATCGGTTCCAACTCAACATATGCTGGCAATGAACGATCAGCTGGTCTTCCGTTAGGGCGGTTTGGTGATATTATGATAAAACTTCAACACTAAATTTGACAACAATGATATCGACATGGTCAATTTCCACCACGATATCATATTATTACATTAGCCCACTAGTGCTGAAGATGTTTCATTTGAATTACAAAGGAGAACACATTTCACCTGATCAAAAGTGACACCTGCGCATCATGGAACTCCCATACCTACATTCTCGATCAGGAATCATAATGCGTACCCTAAGCAATTATTAGGTTTTGACGCGTCAATAGCCAAAATGGTTTAGGGTACGGTCTGCGAAACTTAAGGTCTTAGGTTAGAATCCACCATTCGAGTATTTTCGTGAACCATCTCCTAGCACAAGCATTGTCAGCTTAGTTGTAGTGGTTAACCGGAATATCAGTGATGTTAATAGCATTACTAATATTCTTTTTTAAAAATATGCAGATGCATTATCAACCATGAGGACTAAGATGGATGCCTCATAACTTACTAACTCGGGTCCAATGTGATGCACGAGCAATAAAATAAGAGGAAGGTTCAGATAAACTTTAATATGTATATCCGGTGTTAGGGACATGAAACATACAACAGTTCTGTAAACAACAATTTATGATGCACAAGTATTTCCCAGATAGGAATCGAAACCAAGACGCGCCTCGCAGCATCCAGTACTCGTATCCTACGCTACGTAATGGTCAATACAACAGTGAAGCGTAAGAGAAATAGGACATACAAACAAAATTCTCTCACGTGACATCATTTTTAAATAATTAATTATACTACTGAATTCAGTGTAAATTAGAAAAAATAATAAATTTATTTTAGGAAGAATATATCTCACCCAGTACAGTTAAGCACCATACTCTGTCTACTTTTTTAGCAGTATGCATATGCAAACCATGGACACTACTAGAAACAACCACCAGAACCACTCTTTGTTCGGAACCGCGTACATCTTACGCTTATCCTTACAAATTAAAAGAATAACTTTATTTAAATTATACATTTTATAATATTTTTTTACATTTCATAGCAAAAGGCGCATTTGCTTTTGATAAATATTCAGTACAATCAAAAACTTCAATTTAACATAGTAACTCGTATACTTATACTTTGTGATTATCAAATTATAGTAACAGGGTAACGATCCAAGCCGAGGCTTGTACTGCTTACCCATTAATAGAGGTCTCGACTGAGCGCCATAAGCGCTCGGTCACCTCTCAACCTGGTGAAACTGTAAAAGCCCTCGGACAAAAAATCAAAATATACAATAATAAATAAGTATTGATTGGTTGCACGGAGTACTTACCACCAAATTACAATTATGAAATAATATGCTCCTTTAAATTTCAATACAATTGGTTGAACGCTGCTTTTCATGAATGCTTATCCTAAGCATGACGTACCCGTCGCCAGTTTCGACCACAAAGCTTAGCCTTGACCTAAATCATTATCCCTCGCTCCAAACTCCAAGTTACCAAAAGGATTAAATATATCAAGGATTCCTACTATTTTGAGCAAGGGACACCTTTTCCAAAAACAACTGATATCTCAGACCCCAAGAGCCAAATTACTTTAAAAATCCTATATCTGATTTTTTCCTATTGTTACAAAATACTTACCTAACTTCGCGGTTGGTAAGTGAGTAAAATCATTTTCTCATCAAAATTTAACATAGTAAATAGATATAAATTTGCCCAGTGTTTCGTCATGTACGAACTTGTGCACGCTTGTCGACGATATAAGCGTCTGTCCTACTAAAATATTAGTCATTCTTATAACAAGTTGGTACACGTCATACAACTTATATCAGTATCTTGTAAGTTTCAAATGAGAACTTGTTAGTTTTTAGACCTCGTCGACCCCAAAATCAGTTTTCGTTTATGTCGAGCCCTGGGAAACCTACTTGGGAATACCTAGATTAGATTAGGGTTTACCTATGAAATTGTCGTTCTTCAGTATTGGACATTTCAAACCAAAGAAAAGTTTTAATTGGATGTAATTTTGTTTTAAAAACATGACATTCTTTTTCAAAGTCAGTCTTTTGTTTATTGATTAGCATTACGTTTGAATATTTTTCGTTATAATGGATACTTTAAAATCTCGTGTAATTATGGAATATGAGTTCCGTCGTGGCATCGAAGCGGCACAAACGGCACGTAACATCAACAACTGATTGAGAACTTCGTGGTCGTCCGGACACTTTAGTCAACAATGATGAATTAAAGGCGATTGTGGATATTGATGATACTCAATCTACAGCCGAGCTAGCAGCAGCTTTTAATGTTTGGTTTGATGAGTGGATTCTGTTCGACAATCGAATGCGCTCAGCAAGTTGGTTAGATCCTGGTTCAGCACCAAAGCAACGCCCTAAACGAAAAATGACCTCTGGAACGTTGATGGTCACTGTTTGGTGGTGGTCACTAGGGCCGGTGTGGTTCATCACAGTTTTTTACCAAACGACATGAGCATTAATGCAGATGTGCACTGAGAAGAACTGAAGACAATGATGGAGAAGCTCGCACATCTGCAACCAGCTTTGGTCAATCGGTCGTCCCCGCTGCTTTTATTTGACTATTACTTTTTAGCGGGGAAAAAAATCAATTCCCGAGAGGGCAGTACAAAATGACTTTGAAGGATTTGTTGCCTTTCGTCCAGCTGATTTTTACAAGAAGGGCATCAATAAACTACTGCTGCGTTGGCAAAGATACATCGATTACACACACATTCGAATAACAGAAAGTTTGAAATAAAAACTAACTTATTTCATACAAAACGGCAATTTCGTAGGTAAAGGCCTATTATTTTAAATAGATCTCCGTATCATGATCTGCAAATTTAAAAAAATACTTTTTAAAGTTTTAAAATACACGCATAGACATAAAATATTGTATCGGCGTAACAGTGAAAATTGAATTAAAAAGTTGAAATAATTAAGTTTTTTTTTAATTTAGAAACAAAATGAAACCTGTATTATGCGTAAACATAAAATATTCTATTGTCATCGGTGACAGTAACGGAGATTAATAAAAACTGAGTTTAAAATAATACACTAATTAATAAGACACTATATAACGTACATACATGTCAAGTTAATAAAAAGTACGTCACGAAAGTACGAAAAAGAAAAGAAAATCTTTTAAATTTGAAAAATAGAAGGTAAAACATCTTGTGAACTGAATTAAAAAAAAAGTCATTTTTACCTTCATGCCAAGCTAATAAAAGATTGTTAAAAGTACGTCGTATACTGAAAAGGAAAAAAATCAAAAGCTACACAACTAATACACGTCTAACAGGATCTCTTCACGATCCTTCGATGCGAGCTGTGAACAGGAATGTGGTTCTGTTCCCCGCTCCATATAATCCAAACAATAGATGCGTGAGAAAAACGAACGTGTCTCTTAGAGCATCCGCACGACTGGCAAGTCGCCATCTATTGTAGTCCGCCCGTGAACATAGTAAATTACTTTCTTTATTTTATTTTTTTATCTGCACGAGAAAGACGGAATATTTTTTATTTTATTTTATTAGTTTTATTATATTAAAAACGAGCACACAGTAGATGGTAGGGGATTCCTACGGTAGGGTAGATGGTTACATTACGATTTATTACATAAACAGTCTTATTTACCACTACTGGTTTGCATTTTTTTTAATTATCTTAATTCAAATGGCTGAATACTAATATAGAATAACTCGTCACCATTTATGACGTATCCGGTCTGTTTCCCTCCCAGATGAAATATCAGCTAAAAGTTAGCTGATATTCCAGAAAGCTTGGTCAAAATAAGTCGGACTGACCTAAGCATACTACAGATAGTTTGAAACTGCGGTGTACTACGTAAAAATACATCATTCGGAATAAATGTTTAAAATGATGATGATAAGGCTACAGTGGTCGAGCCATGCTGCTGTGTTTCGACTGGTGAGTGTAGACATTCGATATCCTCAGTAGTAACAAGACACTTACTTTATGATTATTTATCAAGGATGAATGTAGATGTCATGGGCCACAGGGATGACGCGCTCGTTCAAAAATCGTTCGAAAAGGGATAAAAATAGTTTGAATTTCATTGGTATATACCTATATGTATTTATATATGTATATAGTCAATTCTTTTCTGTCACTGGCAACTCCTAAAAACAGCCACCGAGGCCACTTGTTAAATAATAAAAAAAATCTAGAAAGGAAATGGAAGCACATTTAATGCAACCGATAACAAATTTGTGCACTTCCAGCTCTGATATTGATATTATCTTTCTAACACAAATAAAGCTATTGCATTATAGTGATGTGAATTTGCAATTGAAGAAACTATCGGTAATATCGATACGTTGAAATTTAAATGCACATCACTGCTATGCTATAAACTATACGTGTTTCGTATAAAAATTACAAAACTCATGCATTATTGAATAAACATATTAAAAGATGTGAAGAATGTCTATATGTACGCATTGTATTAAAAGATTTTAGCATATTTTATTTGTACATTCGCCAAATTGCCAGCTTATATGTAAATGTTGCACATTCAGATATATAAGTTGGAATTTAGCATGAATAAATATAAATAATATGAACAAATGAATAACTTATTTATATATTTTAAAACTTAATTTGACATAATTAATTCTTGTAAGGTCATAGCAGCATCAAATAGACAATCAAACATTTATTTGTGATACTAAGCGTTCACCGGATTTTATACATATATATTATATATATCGCTATTGTATTGTATACTATTGTGTATGTATATATATACAATATATGTATATATATGCAATAAACGAATTAATATAACAACAACAATATATATAAATATATATTGTGTATTTGTACATGTATTACGTATTTAATATGTAGTGTATGTATTATTCTTTGCTTGTATCTGTTATTTTTAGTCTTGTTTTCTTATTTTATTAACCTATCACACACATACATATCTCACCACACCTTGGGTTGACTGGTAGAGAATGCCTTTGGCATTAAGTCCACCTTCGTGAACTTTTAACTTTGTTAAGGTTAATGCAACTTACTCTTTGTAAATAATATATATATATATATTTATAATCCGACTGCATGGCATTTTTCTCATGATGATTTCCTTCGTCGAAAACAAACGTACAACTTGAAAAGCACCCGAGTAACGAGTGAGACACCTAGCCATCTTGTCTATTGAAAATATAATGATTTTTCAATTTATCTTGAGATAAATGAACCGACTATATTATATTAAAATAAAATAGGATAAACGCTATCGCTTATACGTATATTTAGTTTTATTCAATATGTCTTCGCGTAAATGTAACATAAATTTAATTAAATACCTCCTTTTTTATGATAGTATTTTATTTTACCTTATATCTTGCAACAACCATGTATTAATTATCATAACATATAATGCAATTATATTTTATTTTTCAAGTGAATATCTTTATGTTCATTTGAGTTAATGTCATTAAAAGAAAGATAATAGACATGGGCGGCCTAACTTACTTATATTCTAGTACGCGACATGTGTATGCGCAATACAGAATTTTCAAGCATGGTTAATTTACTCTCTATAATGACGAGACCTAAGTTTATATATATACGACAACTATACTCCAAGACTGCTTAAATTAACAAAGCGCCCCCTTCCTAGAACAAGTAAAAATTCACACATCTCTGTGGATTGTGACCTCTTAGTTTAATCAGTTGTCGCCAGTGGTATTTCCGAACATTAACAGTGGCGGTGATCACTTAACATTTGCTCGTTTGTCATCTGTACTATAAAAAAAACTCAATGCAAATCTGGCACGATAAAAGAGGACTGTAAATGTCGTTGATGATAATTGTAAATGGAAGATGTTTACATGTTATTAAATTACATTTTGTAAATTATGTATGTACGTCTCATGACCTTACCAACTAGGACGGCGTCCATACGAGGATAGTGACATATAAATAGAATGCGTTGTACGCAACATTAAAGCACATAACAATTGCATTAGATGTAATAGGGTTGGTAGGTGGAAGTTATCGATATTTCTATTATTATTTTTATGTTCATAAATTAATATTAACTGTCGTCTTTATGGTCGTGTAGTTTAGAGTTTAGTGCACTTGATGCTACTTCGCGTGCCCTGCGTTCGATTGGAGCCGGAGTGAGATCCTTACCCTGACCGTACGAAACACAGCAGTGTTATGCTGCTATATAAAACTCAACATTCCACCTCTGCACCTTAGTCGGTGGATATCTGCATCTTGATTTTGTTTTTAGAATACGGATGCCTTTGGACTGCTGGGATGACTGATCAAGTGAATTGCGTGCTTTAAGATAAAACATGTACCGTCATTAACTTAACGTTGTAGGCATTAGTCGAATAGTGGCATGAATGGACAAATTCTTGCAAAAGAACACAATATATCGTTTTAACCGAGTGCATCTGGATTGCAACAATGCTGGCTGGCATTAAATTCAGCCTTTTTATTTTAACTTTAAGGTAAATACAAAAATATTAAATAAAAAAATAAATAGTAGAGGATGCTTTGACAGAGGAATGCATAAGACGGCGCCTACGCCGTAGCCGCTTGATTGATCGCATTGATACATGATACTGACCCATAAATATACACAGCATCTCCTTGAACACTTGTTACTGGATTTTTTTATTATATACGTTTTTAATGTACTATATGGTTAAACCGAAACCTGATAGTCTAAGAACGCTTTTTTAATTTTAACGTGCGCGGGAAAACCGTATTATATGTAATTTTAAGAAAACACATCGCGGGGAAATTTGCACGTCTTTAGATAGCAAAAAAATAATTTCAAAACGTACCGTCCGCCAATCAACATTAGAGTGGTTTTGTGGACGAGGCTTTATTACCCTCTCTAAAGAGAAGACCTGTGAACGACAGATCGATCTATTTAATATATATGTCCATATGCCGTGTCTTGTGTGCGCGCCACATGTGAAACTTCCTCCGATCTTACTGCGCATGTATTGCATCAAGAACAGAACAGATCAACCTCTGTGTTCGCTTAATAGCTTACGGCACTATGAAACATTCCGCGCAGTTGATGTCGAAATGATCAGCAGTACAGCATCATCAACCAGATCGCAGTTTTAGACATAACTTAGAACCCGGGACTTACTTGGCGTGTTGTGCTACCGTCGTCACTATACGTTTGTTATAAAAATATTTACATTAGGTGTGCCAAGAATTTATGAATGAACAATGAGCAAATCACGTGTTTGTTTACGATCTCCGGTTTAATAGCCCGTAAATTAGTAAACCTATAAAAATCCAACGGTCTATTTTTATTTTTTTCAATAATGCTAGAATTGCTAATACTAATTTTAAGCACACCAACTAAACATAAAATATGCTAGCCGTTGGTTAAAGACAATTTCGATTCCACCATTAGTCGTATTGTCGATCTGTACTAGTGGTCTATATCACACAATTATTAACACTAGGTGACCTTAATGTCGCTAAGACATACATACATTCACATTGTCTAAGGGCAGGACTAAACTTAATATTGCTGGTTAAAGGTGTTATGTTTAGTGCCGGTGAGGTCACCGCGCTCCGGGACCGACGCCGGCCGCATCGCAGCGTGAATAACCTAAGCCATGTCTAAACACGCTAAACAATAGATCTCTATATAGCTTATACAATAACGTTGACGATGTCATGCTGGCCGCTGCCTGGTAGGTTCTGGGTTCTATTCACAGCCAAGGAACATTTTATTTTTGTTTATATATATATATTTTAAATATGGGTCTATTGTATAAATAAACTGACGTTTGTGGGCCGCATAATCGCCTCTGTTTATTTAAATGCTTCGCGCTATAATAAAGCTATATATCAATCTTTGGGTAATAAACAGAAAATTAATTCATATAAGCGTTCTTATATTAAGCGTCAATAGCCTAATGGTTTAGTGTACGGTCTGCGGTAACGTAAGGTCGTAGGTTCGAATCCACCATTAGACTATTATCGTGAACCATCTCCTAGCAGGAGCATTTTCAGCTTAGTTGGAGCGCTTAACCGGAATATTAGTGATGTTAATATAATAGCACCGCTACCATTCTTTTTTTAAAAAAATAGAAATACAATATTATCGGACAGTGCAAATTGAATTATATTAAATTTAATCGGATTTTATCAAGTTTTTTTTTTAGTTTATTAGCATATTCTATTTATACCGACTTTGACACTTTCAGTCAAATCATTGTCACAAGGGAGAACTGAGGTGTACGACGTCTAATGTCATAGTTAACCCAAACAATGCCTTACTCTAGAATACTACTAGTTCTATATTCAATTTTGAACATTTCTAATCCACCATCTTATCTTAAGAATTCTCATTATCTTTGCACTAGTCATATCAGAGTACCTCGTCTACCTTTCAATCGTCTCGAGATTCGTATGCAACACCAAAACACTGGTTTCTATAATTCTTCTTTCACTGAGTTCAGATTATACAACTCTGGAACGCCCTGCCCGATGACATTAAGCGAGCTTCTAATAAAAACAATCATTTTAAACGATTGATTCGTGAGTATTACACAAGGAAAATCATCTGAATTTGCTTATTTATATATTTATATTATCTATTGTTATTTATTATTATGTATATTAAGTATGTTTCATATAATTTGTTAATAACTAAGATTATTTTACTATTGACATTTTGTCAATGTTTCTCCATCTCAATGATTGGTAGAGAATGTCAAAAGGCATTAAGTCCGCCCATTGCACCTTTTTTATATAAAAATTAGGTGTTTACAATTGGAGATTAAATAAATAAATAACTTCTGTCAGACATATTTTTTAAGACAGTCTGTCTTATTTTTTTCTTCTATCTGTCCAACGTCAAGTTTCTATTTTGACTCTGTAATGACATCCAAGCTTTAGTGTCATATTTTCTAAGCTTCTGTTCTTGTTCTTTCGGCCATATAACGGATCACGTTTCAGACGGATTCGAGTTATTGTACAAACTGGCCACTGCGTCCCAAATGCAAATAAGCCCTTTCTACTTTTAACACATTCTTTTTTGTCTATTCCAATCAGTGGACTGATTAGGATAGATAAGGAGACTGTAAAAAATATATTAACGATATAAACCTAAGTTTTTAATTAAAATTCACCAAAAAGTGATTTAATGTCATACATATTTATATAAATTACTAAATTTAATTTCAATTTTTTTACAGGCTTGCCCAAGGTACCAGAAATAATAAGGCAAACGTGGTACAAAATAAAACTAATTAGTGAAATTCACCTTTCAACGAAAGGTTCCTGAACTTTAGTTTTATTTGCGCCAAAGAAATTGAATCGTACTATGACAGATGGCTGTCATTCGAGTTTACGAAGATAGTCTTCCATAAATAATACAAATGTCGGTATATTTATAAAGCTTGGTGAATTCATGCGATTTAATCTTTCCACTTTCAATCCGATCGTCAATCTAAGATCACTAGATAGTATAAAACATGGGGTACAAATACTATCTAGTGATGTCAATCGCAGACGTCAGATTATCTCTTACAGACGGACAGCGGTATGTATGATCGTATATAAATTATTATAAGTCGAATAATTCCATCGCTTAATCTTAAAAATATAGTTACTGAATAAACTATCTGAACTGAAAGCGAAATACGAGTAGTCCGGTTACATTTTTTTATTGTATCGAGTGTGACAAACGAGCACACAGTTCACCTATGGCTCATGACACCCACATTCACCATTAACGAATGTCACAGGATAAAGACACATCAGCGTTATACTGTTATTTTTCACTGGTATTCTGTGAGATCGTGGCCCTACACAGGTCGAGGCCACCCAGTAATACTGCAGCGTAACTCTAATAACTATATACAAGCTTATGAGCTTTCTGAGAAATATAACAATAGATTACGATGACTATGAAGGAAATATAATTTCCTGGATAACAATCAATTAATTATATATTGTTTATTATCAGATAATATGAACTGAGCAGAATATATCATATTGCCAATATATTGTTACGGAAACAGGCGAACATTTGACTTCGCCTGCCGTAATCCGATGATACGCCCATTTGATAAGATTAGAGGGTGTTTTGGATGCGGTGTAAACGACACGGAAATTAATTTCAACACACCCACGCCCTCAAACCAATAATTGACACGATCGATCCACTAATACGTGCTATTTGCATTATTTTTACGAAACCGGAACGCTTTAACGATCGTAGAGCCGCACACTGCAGTTTGTTTCTGGAACGCGTTTGTTCGACCGGGAAACTACCATGTTCTTGCAGTGAACTAAATAAAAATACAAGCATAACTTAATTATGTTTTTTTGTGATCATTGACCATGATGAATGGGCCGCAGGAATCACTTACCATCCGATGAACTGTCTGCTCATTTTCACACTCAATACAAAAATAAAGAGAAGCTATGAAATCTCAAGGTGAAAATAATACATCTCGATCCTGCTTCACATGATGAGTAATAGGATACGAATACCTATGATTAGTGACATTTATGTAACAGTCAACCATCTTAGTTCTCTTGAGAAAAAAAAATATAATTGCGTTGTCACCCTTGTGGGTTGCCCAATGATGACGATGCATTTTAGTACCCTATCTGGGACGAATGCGGGTATCCTGGACCGAAGAGTATTTAGTCATTTGTCGCCTGCATTTCCCTAAAAAATATTAACGACTTATAAACACAATTGAAGGAAGTTTCCTGTAAGCTAGAGCATCGTACATACGAGGTCCCATTTCTAACTGGGATCGGGGCAGTACGTCATATCCTTTCATTTTGTTCTATCGTGAAATTGAACTACGACCACACAGTTCACCTCTTGATAAGTAATGACCGCTGTCAATGACAACTACGTCCATTTTCAACAAAGATCAAAATGCACAAGTGTTGTCACCCCTGGACTAAAAGAAGGAAGTGTTAGTATGGAACAGTCCAAAGCCAGAAAGAACCAATCAGAAGAAACTGTTCTTCGTTCATGTGACCCGCGAAATCTCTCCCTCATTTTATGTATTCATTATTTATGATGTCCATTCTACTAACCTCACACGTCCACCGTTATGAAAGTTAATAAATTATACATAAAGTAAATCTTCAATGTAGTGTGAAAGTTTGAACTAACAACAAAACTAAATCTTGAAAATAATATAAACGTAAAAAAAATATTTTCATCTCGTGAGATTCAGTCCTATTAGACTTTCCGACCTCGGAAGAGCATTACTTATAAATCGAGCCTTTTACAGTATATCAGCGGAATAGGGAAAGGGGACGACGAGAGAGTGCCTCTATTTGTTTTACTAATGTTTACAGCACTATAATATATCCTGCGCAGTTGATGTCATCTGGTAGAAGTCAGATATCGTCGAGGACATCATGATAGTAAAGTTACGTTGTTGGTAAACAGAAGACATCAACTGTGCAGGATAATCTAAATATACACTCTCAGTCTCCTCTTTCTGTGTTATGGATAACTATGTTTAATGTATACATTTACACCAGCGTCTACCCGCGACTGCGTGTAAAACATCCAAACATGCAAACTTTTATTTACCGAGATACAAAGTACCCTATGTGTTAATCCAGATTATAAACTATCTGTGTGCTAAATTTTATTCGAATCCGTTCAACCGTTATCGCGTGATTGAATAACAAACATTCAGACTCTGATATTTATAATATTATTAAATATTATTGTAAGATATTTATCTTAATATACCCTGCCGGTCAAAAGTTTAAGACCGCACATAAACAACATAATTATCCATCAATTCTAATAAAATCCCACAGGATAAATAAAAGAAATGCACACATAAACAAAACCCGAGTTAAACCTTTATCATTGAATATAGTAAAACGGCGACTGAGAGATGCGAAGATGTATGGTCGCGTTGCCGTTCGAAAACCTCTGCTAAGTCCGTAAAACAAGAAAAAACGGATGCAGTGGGCTCTTACCCATCGAGATTGGTCGGAAGAAGATTTTAAAAAAGTGCTTTGGACCGATGAATCCAAGTTTGAACTATTCGGTTCAAAACGTAGAATTTACATTCGACGTAGTGCCCAAGAAAAAATGATGTCAGATTGTGTAGTCCCAACAATCAAGCATGGAGGTGGCTCAATTATGGTCTGGGGTTACTTCTCTAGCCAAGGAACTGGCGATTTGATTAAAATTGAAGGAATTTTGAAAAAGGAACAATAGAAAAACATTTTAGAACAAAATGCCGTTTCTTCCGGGTTGCGATCAATTGGAGATGGATTCATTTTCCAACAAAATAATGATCCAAAGCATAGCTCAAATTATGAAAAAAAATATTTAGAAGAGAGAGAGGCACAAGTGGTGTTAAAGACATGGTTTGTCCTCCTCAGTGCCCGGATCTCAATCCCATCGAAGTTTTGTGGGAAGAGCTTGATAGGAACGTCCGTTATCGTGGCCCATCCTCGCGAGAAGAAATGTGGACTGCTTTATGCGAAATTAGGAACAATATATCCCAAGACACCATTATTTACGCCTTGTTTTGCATGGATTGTTAATATTTCTTTACGTTTTTAAAGTATATTGTTTGTCAATCAATGTTCTATTAGATGATTAAACAGACTTTATTGAACATTTAATATTTTAATGGAGTTTTAACTTTATTTTCCTACTTTAGATAAGGTGGTCTTAAACTTTTGGCCTGCAGTGTATACGAGCCGACTCATTCTATTTACAACTACGTGGGGCCCACCACTATAAGAAAGTCTCACATAATCCTGCCTCCCCCCCATCCCAGAGATATCCTATATACACATATCTAGTGTTGCAGTAAATAGCAAATTACGTAAGCTGGCTACATAACAGGTCAGTAGCATTTCTGCATCGGAATGCAGAACTGACGGAGTGGAACCGAGCCATCGAGCCGCGGTGTAAAGGAAATTGATTATGCTCGGTTTCAGACGGAAATAGTATTTGTAGACATTTCCACGACAACCACGCTTGGTTTGATTATAAGAATCTTTCTATAGTAATCAATCGAGTTTTTATTGAAGAGATATTGTCAAAGTAAAGTTACGATATATAGTTATCCCCAGCGGTAATTTCTAACTGATACATTTTAGGGTGACCATGATGTTCTTAAGCTGCGGCGATCACTTACCGCAAAGTGATCCAACAACTTGTTTACCGTCACAACAGAACTAATGTACGAAACTACTACTCTAAAATAAACTAATCTACTAAACTAAACTACTCGTCTACAGAAAAAATGTTCCTGCTGGCGATTGGCATCCATGATACGGTTGAAGCATATTGGTATATCCTCCATAGCAAATAGCGGATTTCAATTTGAAGAATTGGCTTTTATACAGGCCTTTAATCTGTTTGGCCACGAATCTATGGATTTACGCACTGCTGCCATGGGAAATTTCGCCACTGCTTGCAAAGATTTTTTAAGAGACTCAATCTCACCGTGCCGTTTAGAGCAGGCCATGTCCTCTTAAACTGACAATAATTTGAAGTCTAAAGGGTTGAGGTCGGGGCTATGTGAGCCACTCTTCAGCTCTTATAAAGTCCGGAACGTTGGTTTCAAGTCAGGCTTGGGTAGCTCGTGCCTTGTGATCAGGTGCAGAGTCCACGTAATGCTGAGAGATTTCACAACATGATCCAAGACATACAGTCTCGATACATTTTGGCTGAAGTTTTCACTCCTTTTTCACAAAAATGTAGTCTTGTGACTCCTTGATAAGACACGCCCCGCCAAACCATCACTAACGCAGGATGATGACCACGTTGTACCTATCCTACCACTTGAGCAGCTTCTTTAGAACTGTGAGCGTACACATTATCATGTTGCTTATTGTAGTGTTCTGCAATCGTCAAAAAAAATTTCATTGGTAAATAGGATATTTCTGTGCCTTTATCATTTTGCTTATTGTAGCGTTCTTCAATCGTGAAAAAAAATTCATCGGTAAAGGGGATATTTCTGTGCCTTTCACCTGCGTATCGCGACAGAAGGCGTTTTGATCGATCCACTCTCTTTAATTGTGAAGATTGATTTCACCGAGCTTCAGGTCTTGTTTTATAATACGCGACAGAGTCCTAGCGGGAATCTTCATGTCTCGCAATAAGATTTTTTGCTTCCTAATAGGGTTTTCGACGGATTCTGGCTTTAACAGCATTAACAGCCTTTGTAGTTCTTATAGCACGCGGCCGCCCCGATCTTTTCTGGTCTTCGTCATAGGAAGTGTTGTTGTATCTGTTGATAGTACGATATACGAACATACGGCTGATACCAAGCTTTTGAAGTGTCTGGAATATGACCGACGGCTCCATACCCACTTTGTGCAAGGCGATCACTGCAATCCTATTTTCTTTAACACACCATTCCATATATAAACAAACACTAAACGGTAACTAAAATTTATATCTACACATTACTGATATCTAAATATTTTCAACCTTTGTGGTGGATTAGTTTGTTCAAAGGCAAACAGACAGAAAATCTGTTTACGGTTTTATTGTATATGTAGTAAATATAGGTGCGTAGTTGCCACGCCTTGCATGTGAGTTGACTGACAACCGCAGTTGCGAGGTGGTTGCGAATGTTAAACAGTTGACTATGGATAGGCTATATGATGATAAAAAATATTGATACTTGAACGTTGTCGTAACTTTCCATCATAAAAGTAATGAATGCCTTTAACTGACAGAATAGTTGACATAAATATGAACACCTTAAATGTCGGTAACTGATCAAGCCTATAATTTGATTGGGCCCATGAGGGCCGAGGTCCCTACCACCACCATAAACCACCGTCCCTGTAGACCAGCCAATGGGCTTATGACTAAAACTCAGAGGGTAATATGGCACATATAAAGGTTGGGGCACAATTGAAACGAAGTTCAACTCTTCGACTCCAGGCCTCACCTTTTCTTTCGTATTGAGGAGAGACGAACGAATACACAGTTCACCTGATGGTAAGTGATACTTGTGGCCCATGACACCCACATTCATCCTCGATCAGGAATTATAATGCAGATACGTTATCACCCCTGAGGACTGAGATCGAATTCCTCATCACCAGTCCACTATACCAGTAATAAGGGATTCCTACACTACTCAGACAAAGCAGCAGCGGTTTGCTGCTGCTTTACACTAGTATTCTGTCAGGGCGTGGTCCTTGTCCAGTCGAACTATGACAGTTTAACTGTGTAAGTCCCATAAGGCGCGTATGCACTATACCTTATAATGGTAGTTCCCTACTATTCCGTTAAAAACGTAATATGTCCGGACAAATAACCAGCAATAGAATAAAGTGGTATTGGACTTGCGATTGCCAGTGCATCTACCTAGCGTATTCTGCGAACCTGCACTTCTGCGACCCTGCACTTCTGCGAAGCCTGCACTGATTTGATGATGATGATGATTCATTCCTTAAATAAATCATAAAACTCTTTCTTTTTTTTTACTTTTGCTATACATGGGCTGTCGGCGTCGTCTGACCTTATTAAGAGATGCTCGCATGTGGCGTAGGACGCCCCAGTGATGGCTCATATCCGTTGACGCACGCTCTTACGTATTCTCATGCCGCCTAACTAAATCTATTTACCGCAGCTGTTGCTTTAAGTTTTTATTGGTTTTAAAATAATCTAAAGCCATAAACAATATTAAATATAGACCCGACAAAGTTATAGCAATACAGAAAGTGAGCGAAAAGTAAAAAAAATTGTCCTTCTCTACTTATGCGATTTTACGCTCCGTCTCGGTGATAAAGCAGTTAATTATCAAAGTGAGGATTCGTTTATATCAAATGCTTTATATAAGAATTATTTCATTATATGATTTTGAATTAGGCTTAGTAATAATACGTTAGCAACCTTGTGTACTGTAATAAATATAATGAAGGGCTTACACAAATTAAAGGATTAACGGCGAAACAAAACATAAATGGGCATTTACTAAACTAGTGCATTTACGACGAAGTATCAATTATTTCATCGTAATTTAACAGTGAGTGTAAATGTAGACAAACATTGGGTTTTCTTTTAAATATTTTTTGACAGTTTTAAAAAAAGTAAAATTACAGGCGTATTTATGAAATTATTATATAGCTTTTTTATATTTACGCGAATATGTGAAGACATGAATGAAACTAGTGTTACGTATTCTATCCCGTGTATTTTAAACTCCTCAATCCCAACGTTTCGAGTTCTGTACAAAACCTGGTCAAGGGGAGTATTGAGGCGTTTGACATCCCGATTTCGATGTTAAACCGAACTACCGTTTCCTTTTTTTGATTATTATATAGTCATTGTTCCTTAATACGTCTGTGAAATTTCGGACTATTCAAACGTCCATATGTGGGTGAAATCTGAATTAAAAAATTTCGTACATATGTACATACATAAATACAGGTCAAGCTGATAAATATTTCGTTAGAATTGTAACAACGTATTTGCGACTCCTCTGGTGTTTTGCAGGTCCATTGGGCGGCGGTGATCACTTACCACCAGTAAGCTGCTTGCTATATAAAAAATAGAGTAGTGGGTTAGATTGACCTGACTGCTGCGAGATGTGTTGTGGTTGAGTTGTGTTAACAGTATTTGTGCATGCAAACTTTTGGTTTTCTACCTCAACCTTTCTCCTATATAACGCACGTGATTCCGTCTAGATAAGGGGACAATAAGTGGCTCTGTGTTTGCGCAAGTACTTCCGATACAATACCATATCCTGCACAGTTGATATTGTCTAGCAATACCAGACTATCGCAGCGGTCATGCGACATAATATCATAATACAACATTTATTTAAAGGTCCACTCGTCACTGTCTCGGGCGACCATCGTGTACAAACTGACGTCGGTTGTCAGTTTAATCGCGCGCGTTCTATTTTTAAATTCATTTTATTGTTTTTTCTCTTCACGTCATTCTGGCCAGAACGGCGTCCGTTTCATACGGTCAGAGAAATTCTCAAGTTGCGTAAATGATGACTGATATAGGTATATTTTTGGCAAGGTGGATTTAATTTGTAAAATATATTTTTATGTTGATGAATTTATGTCCGATATCTTTTACTCACCAGACGAAAGTAGATCTAAGGTAATATTTTATTCCTACCCCGGTCGAGCCGAGCTTCACTCAATTTATAATTGTCGCATGTCTGTACCAAGAGATTGCGTGTCTTCCATATGAATAATTTACCATCCAATAAACTGTACGTCCGTCAGCCTATATAATATAATAGTATAATAATCTGTTGTTTGATAATAACCGCATAAAAACCGTTACTGGTAAATTGAGCGCGTCGTTTGAATCGAGTGCGCTTCTAAAATTAAATCCAGCCAATGAGATGCCGTTCTTATTTCAAATAACGAACTAGAACGGAACCGATTTAATTTTGAAAACACGTGCTCTGGGGGCTCGTCTGCTATCGTTTTTTTTATCGTACAGTCAGCAAAAAATGATGTATTAAGAGAAGAGTGAAGACTTTCAATATCACCTCTCAATTAGGTATAGAGAAATGCAAGCAATAAATAAGTAGTATTAGGTAATTCCATGTTTAAATATAATTTTTATACTAACTTTTGCCCGCATCTTCGTCTACTTTGCAATTAGTATCTATTCCAGATTATGTTTGTACCTAGAAATCCATATCGTTTCGAAATTATCTGGTAACTAACTTTATAATCTATTCTTAAGGTAATACCTACTTACATAATTGTCGTACAAATAATACAATAAGCACAACTCTAAAGCGCGGATCACACATACTAAATGCCACAGGTGTACACACATTTAAAAAAACGGTAAAATAATTATTTGTCTTTCTAAACTTAGCTGCGCATAAGGCAAAAATTTCAGGTTTAACAGATAAAATTAAAATATATCAATCATTGATTTGCTGCTTTTAAAAGATCCTGAGAATTTTTCGATGCAATAGTCCCATTTTACAAAACAAACTTACAAACTTTATTTTTCTGCGGACCGTACTCTACCCGTCGCCGGTGGTCTAGACAGCTGCTAACAATACGTCTCAATCTAACCTTGATACTATAACTGAACAATACATAATAGGTTAGGTTGGGAATCATTAGACGCAAGTCGAATTCCTGAGCCCGAAGTTATTTCAGTAAAAATAGCTATTTCAATTCTTAGTTGCGTTTATCCTACTTCTTTTAATACCAATTCGATGGGTACGTTAAATTACAAATCCAGCATAATGTAAATACCTATAGACCGTTTTGCGTGGTCAACGGGAACATTTAAAAGACCAGTGAATAATTTGAAAGTACGTATGAAGACGTTGAGAAGTTCAACAAACTGTATTTAGGCATTTCTAGGCAATAGACAATTTATTCCAAAGACTCACTTGACGACTGTCAAAAGTGTTTCTTATATAACATTGAGAGTAACAAACGAGCACACAGTTCACCTGATGGTAAGTGATTCCTGGAGTCTTATCACTCAAGCATATAATTGTGGTGTCTGTCTGTGAAAAGTAGTGCGGTTTTGTATTAAAATACCATCTTTACGAACGTTGTGGCACCTATTTTTAAGCAATGTTCGAAAACCGACACTGGGGCTACGTGACTATGGTTCTTCTCCAGCTAAGACTTAAACCAACTGGATTATAAAATAGGCAACATTTGAAAGAAAAAATCTGCGCTAAACTTCACATCAACTTCGAGTCTCTCAATGCATGTCTAATTAGTCTATAGTCGACGCATTATGAACTGAGGCTTCGGGTTATAAATCATATTTATCTATTTGGCTCGCTCGCACTTACAGGTCTTATGGATAGGTGTAGTGATGTGCGTAAGAATTGAAGAGGTGCATATCGATAACGGGATAGGTACGATCGATATGCTAAATTATGTTAAGTATTAATAGGAATGATTTTAGCTATCTGAAAATAAAAGTTTTTAATTTGTAAGATTAAATGTTTGTTTCGATGTAATCATAGAGACACTGTATAGATCGTAATGTGGCCCTGAAAAGGGCCGTTTTTATCATTTCTAGGGATATATCTTAGTTCTTCAAAAATCCTCATTATATACACCACGTTAAAAAATAAATTTTTCATTGTGCGTATTGCCTAACGAAACGTAAGTAACGTAATGAGTGTCATAACAAAAAATCTTATATTAATAGAATAACAACAACCCTTACTCGTAACGACCAATCAGGAGTCGGAGTGCTAAGGAATGTCGCGATGACGCATCGACCCCGCGTGCGCTGGTAGCTAAGTATCGATAACGGGTTGCATTGCGTGCACATTCCTACTGTCAGTAACATTTATTGCCCGACGACTCTGTTTAAAATGCATCGACTATAGTGGCTGATATAGACATGAGTGTTGTGCGTGCTGCAATCGACGATTGGCCTCAGATGTTGTAGGTCAAAGTATTCAAAAATAGGGAGGAAAATAGAATAAATAAATATTGTACAACGATACAAACAAAAAAATATGAGGTTAGATTTAAAATATAAAATGTTACAGTTCAAAATCCCACTGTTGGGCATAGGCCATAAAGAGGGTTTCAAGGTGGACGCACGCGTCTCCACTGCGGGTGGCGGACTTCAGATGATTTTTTAATATTATATATATGTATATATATATATAATTTTAGTATTTGGATCGATAAATTACATTTTCAATAAATTATCCTCTAGAATTATAAGATGTATGACGTCAACAAAACTGTGTTATTCATTCTCGCTCAAGTTGTCAAAGTTATACAATATACACAACACTGTGTGTGTATATTGTATTGTGCCTCCTTATGTATAGCCTTTAGCTGGGTCATGGAGAATACTGTATCTTTAGTATTCATCGCGTACATACTTCGTTACGCCTTAGAAGGTGATGGTCGTTTTATTCATTGCTCATTGGTAATATGTTACAATGGTTAAAATTGAGGAGAAAATATCAAACTATTCAGTAAATAAGTACATACAGATATTACAGATATATATATATATAGGGATGATGTCCATCCTCCTGGTTGATTACGACAACGGCGATATCTTCGTATTATTGCAGATGACGTCATCTGTTCAGAATATATTATAGTGTATCGTAAAATCTCACTTGTCGTCCCTCCCTAGGCCGATGGCATTTATGTACAATAACATCGGAGGAAGTTCCAATGCAGTGTCGAAAACACGGGACACGTAACACACCCAGCGCCGAAAACCAACTAATTTGTGATACGTTAATATTGTTCCTCGACTGGGAATCGTACCCGCGACGACACTGGGGGGTACTCTAAACACTTCGCCATACGGTCGCCACTACAAAGATAGTACATTTATATTTAAATCTTTAATAAATTAAGACTTGGTATCGTTCTATATCGAAACAAGTATGTACAGCGTTAAAATATCTGCTTGGTATTCATTGAGTGTGGTCGGTACCCCATCCTAGGTGATCCATTCATACTCTAGGTAAAAACAAGCTGTAACGTAGCTATATCCCTTGCTATTTCCTTTAAGATACAAACGAGCGCACTCATGCCACGAATCAAACACGTGTAACTAAACTGTTGCTTGACATGTGAAATCGTGATTCCAACTGGTTTTATTGTGTCATAACTATTAAATATAGAATAAAACTAATTTATACGAAATTTATCGCATTAATTTTACGTTCATTATACCGTCAGTTAATACTTTAAAGCAGTGGTGCCCAACTTTTCTGTACATAAGATATACTTTTTATCTTAAAAGTGTGTCGCAATTGACTTATTGTCATAGGTGTAATCTAAGGGGGAAGAAAGGGTGTTAAATGCATACTATGTTTATACACTGTGTTTCAGTATAAGGTGCATTCTATCGAGGTATGGGTAGACAGACCGGTCGATCGAACGGTTGATCTACTTGTTGGCCACCCCTGGTTTAAAGTACTCATGGTCATTTGGGACTGAAATGTTGGACGTTCTGATTTCATCTTTTTATTATCTATTTATCTACCCAGAAGGGGCTCGCAGTACCTTGAGGTCTTACAGTGGTATGGCTATCTTATATCTAGTTTTATTCAATTTGTTATTCAAAAAACATTAAATATTAAGTAGCTTATTATGTCCTTTAAAAGTATTCAATATCAAATTTTGCCGATATAATAAACAACGCAATCATTTATGAGATGCATTCTCCTATATGGCTCTTCTTAATTGCCCTAATAAATAGGGCTTTCTAAGAGAATTGTAGTAAAATATCACTAAGAAACTCATTGGCAATACCCTGGCACTAGTGATGCCAATCCATCAGTAGCCAGTGAAATGTGGATTTGGTATATTTAGCTGGACTCTCCATCTTGCATCGGTTTACACAGTCTCGTTTTATTTCATTATGTTGCAGGCATATGAGCTTTTTTGTTTTTATTTAAAAAAAAAGGAAAATGCAGTGTATTCTTCCGAGATTAATCAATATTGTCAATTAATACTCTACAAATATATTCTGGAATACGTCCTCTCACACCGGTCGAGCCGTGCCTTTCGTACTGGCGTTATTTTATAACTGCGACGTGACTACCCCGTCATCTAACGCTCTTTTGCGATTTATTAAAGGGGGAAGCAAACCAACCGAAGGTACCCAGGTTGTCACTAGGGGCGTTGCGTGACGCATAAAACGCACTATGGTGTAAACCATCAAGATTGGTTGAATTATTATTAAAATGGAATTTTGATTAAATGTAATTATTTTATTTGCAAGCAATACCCATGGGAATTCAACGGTGCAAAGAATTCCCAACGTTCGCTATCGAGAAAAAATTAAACGAATATTAATAAAGAAGACGTCTTTGTATTAGTTACTTAACATACCATATCAAATTGACGTCAGCTACTTGCGTCATAATGTTCTAAATTTTATTACCTAACCAGCTGAACCGATAAACGTCCTGTCCAAATTTCAATAAATTTGATTACTTGATCGTTTTGTGAATTTGTGAAAATTATCATCGTTCAAATCGTAAATTATGGTTATTGGTATGGAGTTAATATAAAATATCGCATAGAAAAACTTTACTTCATTAATTGCATTCTATTTATATTTTCATTAATTTTATTCATACATTTTTCATACAAATAAACGGAGTTGAATACCCGATGACGGTACCAATGAAATTGATTTACAATGTACGCTATGGTGAAAGAAAACTTAATGTCTGAGAGATAAATAAATAGAAAGATATTCAGAAGAAATTTGAACGAAAACTAGAGTATTAATAGATTCATTTGAGGATAGAATCAAAGATCAGCAACTTATTTTCTTTAATTTTTTTTATTACATTGAGAGTAACAAACGAGCACACATTTCACCTGATGGTAAGTGCTTCCTGCGGCCCATGACATCTACATTCATCCTTGACAAGTAATCATAATGCAGATAATGCAGAGAGAGATGAAACGCCACAGTAATAAAGATCTCCGGACTCCTGCACTCACCAGACGAAACACAACAGCATTATGCTGCTATTTTACGCTGGTATTCTGTCAGGGCGTGGTCCTACCCCGGTCGAGCTGACCCATTCTGTAGCTAGAAACAAACTGTACATATTTCCCATGGTCACTAACTCACGAATTTGTCAAGTCAATTCACACTACAATTATATTTTTAGATAAAATTTCTTCTCCTAGGAGAGAAAGCTCAGTCACTCAGTGAGCTATAGAGATGCTGCATGACTTAATACACAGTAGAGAGCAAAGGATCAGAAAAGTGAAGCAGCAATGGGCTAGCCATATTGCTCGTAGGACCGATAATCGATCAGGAAGAAAAGTTCTGGAATGATGACCTAGGTCTGGCAGTCGCATTATAAGACCACCTCTCACTAGATGGAGTGATGATCAAGTTGGAGGGAAATCGATGAACAATACAAGTGGCTGAGGATCGTGCTCTATGTCAATCTATGTGGGGCCCATATTCAGCAGTGGACCATTGGAGTTGTGATGAATGGAGACACTAAAAATTCTATTACTAAAATTACTTCAATAATATCGTCAAATGAAATCCACCAACTTTTTTTATCTACTCTAAACTAATATGAAACCGTCGAGTCGATTTTAAATTGAAACAATTTGTAAAAATATTGTCTCGTCTAGACAGGACTGGCACAGACTGTTCAATTGTATTTTTAAATTTTCAGAACACGGGTATGTGTTCTGAAAATTTTAAATTTAAACACATACCTAGTATACTATACTATACTATACAATTGTTATCAAAGCATCATAATGTTATCTTCTAAAATTTTATAAACCTAATATGGATATTGTTACAAGTACTAAAAAAAAGCGGCCTGAGGTTTTTACCCATTTCTTCACTGAATAGTCCTTCGAAACAGCTTCAAACAAGGCTAAATTTAATAAAGAATAATTGGCTTTTAGTAATACAAGTTGGGCGTAGAGCCCCCTAATTAGTGGGTAGTCTTCTATTATGTGGGTATACCCACCCCCTAATCTTCCAAAGGTATTCCCCATTTTTGTCAAAGGCATTGGTGAGAGAACCTCAAGGAGTGCTAGACTCCTTGAGGTTAGACCTACAGCGTTAACCCAGTCTTGGTTTATGACAACTGTGTGAAATATATAAACGAAATGATTAAGTCATGGTAATAGTATTAATGACTACCACGAAGCCGCGGGTTTTGAATTGATTCAAAGTCGAGGAAGAAAATTTGTATTACAAATTTTTGGTCTTTAGTTATGGGTGTTTTGTAGGTATCCCGTGTTCTCAGCCCTTTAGAATAGGGCTAATGTAGCCCCTTGTTACATACAGGCAAAAGTTAAATAAAGTTAACTTTTAAATAAAGGGGATTATAGGGTGATCAGGGTGTGGCAGGCTCTCATCGTCCAGTTTAGCTAACCCTGGTAGGGTATCAACACTGAGTAGTGGAGGCCTCCCTTGGACCGATCTTAGGCTCTGCGGAAGGGCACCGGTGAATTTTCTGGGAGATCCCGGAGCCCCTCCCACCAGGACTGTTTTAGTGGGTATAAATCTCATATAAACTCTACCACTATTCAAATTAAAGATATACATATAACCTAGTTTAAAACAAATCATTGCTGCTATCAGATGCATGCATGTACATAAAATAGCTCATAACTAGACGCTGGTGACATGCGGACAGAGTCCGATATAACGGTCAATGTTAGCGAGTTCACTTTCCTGTGACATGCACATGTCCACACGATGCGACATGTGCATTCAGGGTTGCTATTAGACTTATATTTTATACACTTGTTACATTATGGTAACATCAATTTCAAAAAATCAACATTTCACTTTTTTTAATAATCTAAGGGTGACAAACAAGCACACAGGCCAATTGATAGTAAGTAATGACTACGGTCCATGAACACCTACTTCTATCCTTGACAAAAATACAAGATCCACATGTGTCGTCACTACTGAGGAATGAGATGAAATGTCTCGTTACCAATAATTGGGAATTCTGATTATTGGTAACGATGGTACGTGCAAAGCACCTTGAATCCTAAAACGTGTAAGGCAAGTGCATCTTGAATCTTTGTTGAATATGATTTAATTGTTTATCGATGGCATAACGCACTTCACTGCTAATTTCTAGAGCTTTTTCCATTTTATGACGTCTTCACTGTAGAAACCATAAGTTTAGACTAACTGAGATTGTTTGTGAACAAACCCAAGTAAACTCGTGTAATAATAAGTCAGAAACACATGTTCTCAGCAGCTAAATAATGCTAATTAATGACCAATACGTAACGAAAGCAATTAGTAATATATATTAATAATATATATATAAGCGGACATTATAAAATATATTACGACTCTACCACCTGGCTCTAGCGCAGCGTTTGTCAGTGTTTGAAAAAAAAATGTTTATTGTCCAATAACTTGAAAGTAAACAAAAGAATGACTTCATTAAATATTCGACACTAACAATAGAATATGCAGATGTGCATTTCTTTTATTTATCCTGTGGGAATTTATTACAATTGATGGATAATTATGTTGTTTATGTGCGGTCTTAAACTTTTGGCCGGCGGTGTATGTTGTAAATTTTAACTGTGATACTAAGCCCTCGCTTTTAAGTACACGATACCCGAGCAATGAAAGCACCAATTAAATTATTTATTACAATTTTATATGTGTATTAATTATATTATCATGTCTGTTAAATATAAAAGAAAATATTTCGAAGACATGTGAAGTTCGCCAATACCTTCTCTAAAGAAATCAATTCCCAGCATTGGGATATGTCTAAACATAGGATGTTACTTTTGTTATCTTTCAAATATGATCACGATTGAACCCGGAAATTGTTTCTGGGATAACGAGTGCGTTTGTGTGTGTTCGGATATTTTTGTATAAGGGCCAGATGTTTGTTGACACGCATTGTTCTTTGTCTTATTTACAATTGTTGCCTTCTCTTTCTCGTATCTTATTTACAAAAGAGTACATAAATAGAACGAGAGATCCGACATAGCCCAAGGAATCAGCTATATGGACTGATTTATTTTTACTACTTATTTTTTTACGAGTATAACCTTGTTTTGTCCATATAATATTTCCTTTTTTGTTTTTTATTTAGCGACAAACGAGCGATCACTCGGACTACCCTCGATAAGGAATCTGAATGCCTGCTTTATGTTTGACTCTATTGATAAAATAAAGGTTTATTTATAGTATCGGTGGTGACAAACCAGCACACAGTTCAGCTGATGGCAAGTGTATCCTGCCTGCCATTCCCAGCCAAACCCACATTAATCGTCAATATGCGTTGTCATCCTTGAGGACTCGATAGAGGCTTCGTAATTAGTAATGTTGATCTCCAGATACTCGCCAGATGAAACATATATAAGCTGCTATTGTTCGCTGGTATCCTGTGAAGGCCCAGTCCTCACCCAGTTGAGCCGATCATGCAGCACCCAGAAACAAACTGGAACGTGGCTCTTACATTGTTTAAACCTACTGTGTATGTGCGTTTCTTATGTTCTTCTTGAAGTTGTCAAACTTTCGTGCTACTTGACAGATACATATCACCCCTGGAGACCGATATGAATTTCCTCCCCACCAGTTACAAGGATATCCGGATACCTGCACTCACCAGACAAAACACAGTTTATGCATTTTACGGTGGTATACTGTAAGGATCTGGACCTGCCCAAGAAGAGCCGACTCATGCCGCACTTAAAAATAAGCTTAGTTCCATCACTGTTCTGTATACACAGTATTTCAGATATTTATAAATCGTTGAAGTTTGGACGTTATTTTACAAAAAATATTAAAAATCGTTCAGGATGGCAATTTAAAACCTTCTGTAGAACATTTCCCGCCACTTAAGGTAAACTGTGTGCTACCCTTAATTCGCCCCCACTATATGACCATTAAAATTTACAATCATCTTTCTAATTCTATAAAATATCTGGACAACACACGATTGTTTAACAATCAGTTGAAATTGTTTTAATCAACAAATGTTTTTATAGTTTAAATGAATATTTTGAAATGAATCAGCAAATGAATTGTAAAGTTACCATGTATGTTATTTGCAAATATTGTAAAATTTTAAATAATTACTAGCCCTCTGATATTGCTCTGCCCTTGCAGGGCGTCACGTGTATACCTTGTCATCAGTTCAAATTCCATCCACGATTGTTAATGTGATATGCAATAAAGAATTATTATTATATTATTATTATTTTTATTAATTCCATAAAGTTTTAATTTATAGAATTATAATATTTACAATCGAAATGTTTGATATACAAATACATATATAATTTTCAACTAAAAAAGTTTTATTTAAATAAATAACTTTAAAAGGAATAAACAATTGAACAGTTTCTTAAACCAAAATTTTATAGACAATTTGCTTATTTGATTTCACGCTCCGCCAGACATTCTATCTAGAGCAAAAACCTGTGCAAAGAGATAAGAAAGAAATAAGCAGTCATAAGACTAAATATCCTATTTATGGACTCCAATAAAAAGAGCAAAGATTGGTGATGTTTTTAAAATTATTTGAAGTGGTTATAACAAATATGGAAATATTCCATACCACTAACAGAACAGTCGTGGACCTAGTTAGATTCTGACAGAACTTACGTACTACTTTTACTTGGAGAGTGTAGGGACCCGATCTACACAACATATACTAGCAGTTGCCCGCAGCTTCTCGTAGATATATTTATATTAAAGTAAGGCATGTATTAAAAAAGCTAAAAGTCCCTGAAAAATTATAGCCGCCATAACGAAACAATAGCGTGATTCAGAAACAGTGCACAACGCAGACGGCGTATTATCGAGCTTAGATGTAAACTTATTTATAATATTTTTCCTAAACTTAATATAAGACTGCCATATTTCATGCTTCGTCCTTAAAAACTGACGAACTTCTCATAACTATTTCAACCCGTAATTCACCCTCTTAGGGATAAAATTTTGAAAAACACCTATATACGTTTTTGTAAATATTATTAATAAATAATATTTATTTCTAAACAGAAGTAGGTATAAGATATTCCGTGTTTCTTACTTTAAAAATGACTGACTTCCATACAATATTATATATATATATATTTATATATATATATATATATATATATATATATATATATATTCATTCCATTAGGGATGAAATTTCCAAAAGTCCTCCCCTCGCCCTCGAGCCAGTAACTCGCGCACAGTGTAACGGCCCAAGCTGAAGTTCCCTGTCTCGGGCTCTTGTGCTGGTTAACCATAAAAAAGGTTTCGGCTGTGTGCTCTAAGCGCACGGCCTCCTTTCAATCTGGTGAAACTGTAAAATCCTTCATGCTCACAGTGGCTATCAGCTAAATAGAAGTCATCGCTTAGCAACCGATCAGCTATCGACCATTACAATTTGGGAAAGTTGTTCCAATAAAAATAACTTAGAAAATTAAGTGTTATGTCTGAAAAACCTCATCACTCCTTTAGTTTCATTAAAAAGCATGCGATTGATTCAATCGGGAAAGAAATACGTAGAATTGATTACTGTCACTTATAATTCTTTTTAGCCATTATGTCCATCATTGATTTTCAATCGACAATTCTCCAAGTAGTAAACATGTACAGATAATGGAAAGCCGTCGGTAACGCTTTCGAATCACGAAACTCGGTAATTAGGTGGCGAAAACAAATCAACCTAATTCCTCTCTGATGAAACGCTGCTTATAGAATTACATTACACTGTAATTCGATGTAATTCGGATTTAAATCATTTGTTTACCTACATACCATTCTATATTAGTTAGAATGGGCGTGTAGTAGTTAAGATTCCGCGAGTTCGGGGTTCCTGGAAAAATACACACACACGAGCACATAGTTCACTTGATGACAAGTAATAATTTCCGCCTATCAAACCTAGACTCCGGAGGAATGAAATGGAATGCAACTTTACCTGAAATTTGATGATGGCATCCCAAACAGCATATGGCAGTTTTATGCTGGTATTCTGTGGTATATTTATTGCTTAACATCCCCGGTCGAATTTATCCATTCATGTTGGATACACCACTTCACCACATCCTCACGTTATCCAATTCAATGCAAATTCTATACTCGTCCCTTAATGCTAATTTGTATTACCACGTTTAGGTACCAACGGAACAACATCAACGTGAGTTAAATTATAATTAAATAAAACGACGATTATGTAAAATAAATTAGTCTTGATACAAGACATGATATGAGAAAATTATACAATTGAAATTAAATAATAAGTTACCGATGAAAATTAATTAATAATTTTAAATACATCAATTACATCCCCCTGTATATAATATATTCAAAATGACAATAAATGTAAAGATAAATATTCTTACCGCAAATTAAAAGCAATCGCCTAGAGTACTTAACTACGGCTCACCTGATCATCCAAACCCAAATCGGGAGAAAGTAGATGATTACCGAGCTTAATCCGTCAGAAGCAACTGACAGAGCCGAGGTTCGGCCCTCTCAGGCACCCTCGAGACAGTTGCTTTCGCGTCCAGCGAAGCGGTCCAAGCCGAGGCTTCCTCGCTTGCTGGTTACTTATTAATAAGGTCTCGGCTGAGTGCCCTAAGCGCTCGGCCACCTTTCAACCCTCGGGCTAACGGTGGCCACCAGACAGTAAAAAAAATAAATATCTGGTTGACAGACACTTTTGCTGGTTAGCCTCTTGATCTTTTAAAAAACAAAAATATGCTAACAGTTTTTGTTCCGCGGCAGTGTACTTGGACAATTGTTTTTTTTTTCTTGTAAGTCCACTTCGTTTCTATTCGTCTATTATAGTTAAGTCCTTGAATCAGCTCGATTTGAATTGTCGTAATTTTTATTGCAATTCACAGACGTTCTCCTATTGTGGTAACTTAGGTCGGGTAAAAAATGAAACTGTCGTTTGGGAAATGATTGAACGCTCCGTGAATTGTGGTTTGGCTACATTAATGCATCCTTTGACAAGTAGTTAATAATAATAAAAAAAAATAAGTAACAGCCTACAACAAATACATACAGAACGTTAGAGCGTGTTCCACCATGCGTCTCCACTACGGATTGGTAGACTTCAGATGCCTTTGATATATTTATCTTTTCATCTAATTTTTAGACGAGTTTCCTCACGTTGATTCCATCCCCACCGAACCATGAATCACCGAAACGAGTGCTTTCTAAATTTAATCGAAAATAATAAATATCAGAATATAGTATAGTGAAATAGCTACTGTGTTTTGATTGGTGGTTACTAGAGGAAATCGCTGACCTGCTAAGGCATTCTATCTCAGTCTTTTGATTGATGATGTCGAATGTGTGTGTTGTGGGTCGCAGGAGAAACCATCATTACCATCAGATGAAGAGTGAATGGCAATTTCAGATCAACGACAATCACCCGAATGTGGTATTGCAACCGAATCCCTGACAATCGATTACTTAAATTAGCCAATTTAGAAAATTCATCAAGGATGATATTTAATGTCACAATGAAACTTATATTCAAAAATTAAAATAAAAAAAACCGCTTTGTGAAATGATGGTAAATTGAAGAAATACTGCGGATATTTGTAAATGATTACTCCGCATAATTGAGACGTTCCTTATAAAGAATCACGTTTCGGTCGATTATTCTTTGTTGACCATGTCCACATCGCTGTTTTCGACTTAAATTGATATCTGTTTTTAGCTTCCACATAACAGTAACTGCACTCGATATATATAGTGGTTTAAGGTTCACCTAAATTGAAACAAAGTTGAGCTTAACCGATACAAATAATATTCTACGTATATTACAAACCGGTCTATAAAACATAGCTAAGTTTATATTTACCATACCACTTAATTCCTGTTTTCTATATGCAGGTCGTGGCCCGACGGTCAGATCTCAAGCTGATAGTAACCTCAGCGACCATGGACTCTAGCAAGTTCTCCACGTTCTTCGGCAACGTGCCCACCTTCACCATTCCGGGACGCACCTTTCCGGTTGAGACATTTTTCTCCAAGAACATCTGCGAGGACTACGTCGACGGCGCTGTGAAACAGGTATGTGTTGACACAGTCAAGTCCCGGCCACAAGATATTGGTCGGAAATTGGGCTTTATGTTTTTTTTAATATTGGTGGCCAACGAGTACACAGTTCATATGATAACAAGTAATAATTTCGGCCCATGACATCTACATCAATTCCAGATTCAAGATACACATGCGTTTTTAACCCTAAGGACTGAGATGGAATGGTTACCTGTAACAATTTTTACTGCGGTATCCATATAGTTCATTATAGCCTCTACTCGTGTGAAGTGTAAATGCAGTAAATGGCAAAGTCCTAGCAAGTGTATCGGTGATCGCAGTCATAAAACTAGATGCAGTGACCTACTTATTTGATGCGGCTACGACTTCTGCAAGTTTTCCAGAAGTCAATGGATGCAGATCGCTCTGGTTCGTACTCCGTACTGATCCGAGTCCTCAGCTGTAGACTAATGATGGTCTAAGAAAGATGATGAATTTGATGCACTTAATCATAAATTATTCCCACAATAACACCACTACTCGTATAAAAACACCTTGGAGTGTTCTCTACAATTCGAGGGAGCAAGAGGGCAAAAAAAAATATAACATATAATTTATAACACAATAATATTACGTGGATATCAGATATTTAGAAGTTCTATTAACTAAGGTAACAGACATAACTCATAGGATCAGGACGAGCCATGCAAGTCTGCGGGATGATTTTGTTCGATGTATGAATTTGAGTCCATAGATGAATTAAAAGGTTAATTGTTAATGCTGCGATATTAAATTCAACAAATCATCGAAACAAATAAACAATCGAAAACATACAAAGGCATATTTAAAGACAAATATAGAACAAATACATAATATAAAGAAAGCTGCTTTAGATCTACTCCAATATTCAAATAGGTCGGCGTATCTAAGGCACCGTGGGCTGGTCGCACCCACGGACAAATGCAAACCGGTAACCATTATCATTGGCCTAACAATCGTTTATATATCAGTGTGCTTTAGCGATCTGCTGGGCAGTTTCTCTTCACGATCTCCATATTAAGAACACAGTATATAAATAAAGAAACTTTCACTCTAACACTCGGTATTATGTTCTACTTCTTGATTAAAAGATTTTTAAACTCATATTTTGCGTTTTTATATGCTGCATAATGCATACTTGCTACGAATATATACAATGGAATCAAAAATTATATAAATATATATATATATAAATATGATGATCATGTCCTCGATATATTCTGGTTATTGCTAGAACCTTAACTACACAGAATATTTTATAGTACCTTAAGCATTTGCACAAACATAAGAGGCACTGACTCGTCGACCCCTTCCCTAAACCGACGTAATGGATGTGCAATAATTTCGAAGGTCAGATGCGGTGTGTGATACAAATTAACCAAAAGTGACCATTTTTCTGAAAGTTTGTTTGTATCATTTAGAAGTGTGCTATAAACATATTGTGAAAGGAAAAGTCCACATGAAGCCGGACTAAACTTGACGCGCAAAAATAAAAATTAGTTACTCATAAAATCTTTACATGTTAAAGTCACGCTATTAAAACTAACTGTAGGATAGGAATAGATGTGGAAGGAAAACGTCCACAAGACGAGGCTTCCGATTGGCGACCGTTTGCAAGTAAACTAATTGTGGGACGAGTAGATTTGGAAGGAAAACCTTCACGAGACGGGGCTGCCGATGGGCGGCTGGCCGCAAGTAAAGTAACCGTAGGACATCTAGATATGTGGGCGATGGGGCCCGGAGCTAGTGAGTGTGCGGATATGTGCGAGAGCGTTCCCAGGGCCCTGCTCTATGCAACGACGATGAAGCATCAAGTTGACACAAACCCTCCTTCGAGGATGAGTATACATAAGTCATTTCCTCATGTATGAAGAAAAGGTCGAATATATGAACTCTTTTTAAATATTCTAGCAATGCCACGCTACAGCTAGTATCAAACCGCAGTTTGAATGGGTAGGCTCGACCTTAGAAGAACGTTGCCCCCACAAAAGATGAAGCGAGAAATACCAACATATTGCAATAAGGACCCGGAGACAGGATTTAGACAGCACTTAGAATGAAGGAAAGTCCATATCTCTTCGTAAGAGTAACAACGCATATTTATCTTGAATTTGTTGAGGATCGATGTAGATGTCATCGGCCACAGTTCTTAATTATTATCTGTGTGCCCCTTTGTCACATCTGTCAACACTTGTGGGTCTTGTGGAATGACTTTTCATTCAGACAGCGTAACGTTGTGCAAGGCATTACTTATACGAAAAATACCGACACAGTGGCGCGCCCTCACCAGCTTTATATAAAATTAATTAGAAGTCAGATTACGAACTGATAAAGTGAAATTAATGTTTACACCGCCAAATTAATATTATTAACTAAATTACTAATTATGAATTTTAGATATAATAAGGTATAGGTAGATCACAAAAATATCATTAGGAGTATTTGTTGTACGTCATAACTGCTGGGCGCCATGTGTTGCTAGTTAACACATCATATATTGGAAAATAAAATCTAAAAATAATTTTTAATCTTTTATAAACTCTTTTAAATATTAAATAATATTTTTTTATGGGCAAAACCCGCCGTAACAAACAAGAGGTTGCACAAGGAAGCTCATTGAGACCACTACATTTAATAAAAATTGTCGTACCTCTAGTAGCTGTCTAATTATAACGATACTTACCAAGAAATTAATTATAAATTTATCTATAACAACCAATAACCTCAAAAGAGGTTAATAAGAAAAGTACTTAAGAGTCACATGTCTATTTTTAACCGAAGCAATTTTCTAGCTAACTTAAACCCGGTCCTCACCATATACGTTAGCCCCTTGAAATCCGTTCAACTACCTACAGTGTCTAAGATTATTAGAAACTTGTGAATTGCGTATCGGCGTAGTAAAGCGGTCGAAGCCCAAAGTTCGTTGACACAACGTCGCAGCGTAATGAAGAACGGCGACGTCACTAAATGTAAAACAAAGACAACATAAGGGACAGTCGTCTTTGTTCAATTCGAGTGGATACAAAGAGGTTAATCTTTTTCGTCAATACCACGTACTTAAATGCAAGTATTACCAAATGGGTCCTAATCTTTTTTTTTTTTTAGTATTTACCAACGTGTACGGTTAGCATTACGTACGCTATAGTGTTTCGTATGATGAGTATCGAGATCTGTGGACTTAATCACCGGCTATGAGACATGCCCTCTCATTCCTTAGGCGTGTAAACACATGCTCACTCTCAACCTTGTCGAGGATGGATGTAGGTTATATAGGCCGCAGTCATAACTTGGTGAATATGCTCTTTTGTCACCGATACTATTATAAAAAAAGTAAATATACACCCATGGTGTCCCCGTACAAAACGTTTAACTAATAATAGATAACGTTCACTACTATATGACATGAGCTCCCTTTGTATATCCCTAAATTATTACTAAAAAAATTATGCAAACAAATACATATCGTTATCAGTATCGTATTTATTTCTGATGGAATTATCTTATACTCTTCTATTATTTGTTATATTATTCTACTGTTAAATAGTTGAATTATTTACTCCCAAGAAATTATAAACATCTCAATACACTTTCATATAATTTTCGTTATATCGTCAAGAATTTGCATCCAAATATATTCTTATATATTTGGATATAAGTTGAATTTTCTTCTTCTTCATTTGCAGAAGGAATATAAAAAAATCGTCATCGATGCATCAACAATATCAAGTAAAGGTTCCATAGGTATAGCCTTCCACTATTCATTTTCCCTATATATAGCATTGTTGCTCTAGATTATGGTCACGGGATGTTTTTTGCTTTTAACTAATTGAAATGACATAGGATATATTTTAGTGCCTTCAATAATAACAAAAATATAAAGGCACTTGCGCATCTGTATCGTTCCATATCGATCCATCTCGAGCCTACGTGACTTACGTCATCGTATGTGGGAATGTTTGGTTTTACATATCGAAGTCATTTGAAACGATTTAAAAATGTCATTGTAATTTAGAATTTAGATTTAATTCAAATGCTTTGCGGTAATATTTGAACTTAATCTAAGGTCGTTTGTGTCTTCAATTCCACGTTGTGTTAAACATTGAAGCATCCATCATCTAACGTAGAGGACGCCTAATTAAATATTTTGGTCAGATTATAAAAATAGTACAGGAGAAGTTCTTTCAATTTTAAATGATGAAGGTTCAGATGTCACGGACAAAGGACATACACACAATCCAAATGTAGACAAATGTATACTCACCCATGCATTTTGACCATATTTATTACATTGACAGTTACAAACGAGCAAACATTTCACCTCATAGCAAATAATTCCTTCAGCCTATGACATCTACATTCAACCTTGTCAATGAATCATAATGCAGGTACATTGTCACCCTTGAGGACTGAGATGGAATGCCTCGTCGCCAGTAATAAAGGTCTCCGGTTCCCACACTCACCAGGCGAAAAGCAGCAGCGTTATGCTGTTATTTTACGCTGATATTTTGTAAGGGTGTGGTCCTACCCCCGTCAAACTGACCCATTCATTCTGCAGCTAAAAAGAAAATGCAGCGTAGCTTTATCACTTTTAATATGGATATATTATTTATAATGTTATATATAAATATTTATATATAATTATTTATTAAAATACTATTTAATGTTTTATATACTGTGTAACCAACGAACTGGCCTAGGAATGCCACCGTCTGTCTAGGCTATACGTAACCTATCACGCAATTTTAAATCGTATTCAATCCAACTTAAAGGCTATTATCCAGTTTGGTGCTTGAAATTGATAATTGTAACAAAGATACTATGGACTCATACATATTACGTATATTGGAACGTCCACTAAATCTATAGTGGAGTTACAGATGCTTGATTACTTAACTCTTTGGTGCAATAGCAATTAGTGAAAGTAAAGTAACAGCTTATATATGAATATGTGGTATGTGCATAAATGTATAAATTTATATATAAAGTACTCAAAACAAAATAGGGCCCACCATGTTTTATAAATTTTACAGATTCTTTTTCTTTTTCAGTTTTTATGATTAGGGTTTAATAAATTAAGGTTTTTGAAAGTGTGTAAACATTAACAAGAGTAAGTTTTGCCAATTTTATGGAATTTAGTCCAAATTTACAGTTTTTAGGAAAGTTGACAGAAATGATTGATTTAGGTAAAGTTTGATTTTGATTTTTATTATTGACTAAATCAATGAGTTTGATGGTGCTTAATAGCGAGTAGGTGCTCCTCTGTTCCGTATGCACTCTCTGAATCTATCTGGGACACTTTCAATCAAGTGGGTGATGTTTTCCTCGGGTATTCGCTCCCAACACAATTTAAGGGCGTTTATGAGCTCTTGTCGATTAGTCACATGACTGAAGTTCGATTTGAGGCTTCTTTTCAATTGGTCCCATAAATGTTCGATGGGGTTAAGATCGGACTCATGGCCGGCCACGGTAAAACCGTAATATTGGCTTCAGAGAGATCTCTCTGGGTTGTTCGCGCTGTATGTGGGCGAACATTGTCTTGCATAAAGACGAAGACCGAAGACCGAATTATTCGATCAACATACCGGGAGGCAGTTATGGAGCCTTCTTCCAGAATTACCAGTTACCGAGAAAACTTATTCCAGCCCACACCATAACATTTGGACCTCCAAAACGATCCGTTTCATGTATGCAAGGTTCTGAAAAACGTTCTCCTTCTCTTCTCCACACGCGCACTCGACGATCATCGCTGAAAAACTTTACTTTACTTTCGTCCGTAAAGAGTACATTTCTCCAGTTTTCCATCATCCACTCCGCATGCTCGCGAGCAAACCTCAAACGTGCTGCACGATGCACTCTTGTCAATTTCAGCCGAATAACACGAGATCTGATAATCTGTTCCTCGTCATGGAGCCGATTTCGAATGGTTTGATCACTAATTCGTGTGCCAGTCGATTGCCGCAGTCGATTTTGTAAGACGCGGGAGGGAATCGTACGCTCTCGACGTGCAGTCAATCTGATATACTGGTCTTCCTGGACGGTTGTAGCTCGCGCTCTTCCTGATCCAGATCTCCACGCGACACTACCTGTCTCTAGAAAGCGTTCCCATGCGGTTTGAATAGCTCGTCGCGACACACCAAGACGTCTTGCCACTGATCTCTGAGATTCTCCCTCCTGAAGCATAAACACTGCTCATGTTGCTGTTTCCACATCCATATACGCCGAGAACCAGCATAATGATCGCGAGTAACACCTAAATCAAGTGAAAATGAAAAAAGTAGACGTGCGACTGTAACAATCAGAATGTTGCTGAGGGTACAAGTGACTGAGAATTTGAGTAATAAACGTTTTTTGAAGTTCTTCACTTTTTTTGTCTACCCACCATTGAGGAATTCAACACTTTTTTTCACTTGAAACATTGATAGATAAACATGTTAACAATACTTCGAAATGTTTAACTTCACTATTTACTACCCAACAATTTTTTTTAGAAGAAATTCGAGATTAACTTAGTGGGCCCTATTTTGTTTTGAGAAGTTTATTTATATATATATATATATATATATATATATATATATATATATATATATATGTATACATATATATATATATGTATACATTACATATATGCATATATATATGTATATATATATATGCGTTTGTGTGTGTACATACATATAAACGTGCCCGAAATCGACAAGGAGGAAATCATAATACGATAAATATTTGTTATAACCACTCACCATAAGTGCCTTTCAACCCGGTGCAGCTATAAAACCCCTCGGGCTAATAGTGGCCATTAAACATAAAAAAAATCGCCATAAGAATTTTTTTTAGATAGAATGCAGCACTATTATAATTAATAACATTTCTATTAACTAATCTACTCACTCAAACCAATCTTAAATTACTTGTTCTAAGTTTTACAACTTTAATCGAATGGCGAATTCGAACCTTAAATTTTCTATAATCTAGCTGTAACTCACATGTTGTTACTTAAATTTTATGCATATATTATATTATATAAAGCAAATTTTGAATCTATTTGATCACCGTGCTTGTTAACAACGTAAACCTTCAGGATATCCTACTTCAGTTTAATCTTCCATTAATCTTCTTCCTCGTTGATCTAACATGAGCCGACTGTAACCCGTTCCACCCGGGAACGATAAGCTGGACCGGAGAAAAATTAAACTGTTTACAGATCTCTAGATATTTCCAGTTCCAACGCGATATCGTCACGGTCAAACGATTACGTTAATTATGCGTTAAAGAGGTTAACGATCGAATAAAAAAGCTGAGTGCGTCTCGAATTGCATACGATTTTGTATTCGAAATAATTATACGGGAGGTTACATTGCGCTGTGATGTGAGTGGGTATTATGCAATGTTTGTTATTGGCCGACGATATATCGGCGCTGAAACAAAGTCACCGATCAATATCGGAAACGTTAATAATTACCGACTCTAAACAGATATATCTGTATCGATATCGATAAACGTCTAAATAGTGGTAGAGTCACGCTGTGGTTTTTATTTATTTATTTATTTAAAGTTGCAAATCTAAAATGCCTATAGGCATTTTCTACTAGTCAACCAATGGTGTGGTGAAATTTATATGGTAGGTGCAACGAAAATGAAAGAATTTTTTCTAGTTGCTGAAGGAATAGGTCGGATTGGGGAAGGTCAACGTCTTCAGAGAATGCTAGTGTAAAATAGCAGCAAGACGCCTAGGCTCTCATACATGTGACGAGGCATTCCATCTTATTCTTCTAGGGTGACCACGCATCTGAATGCTAGTGTCATTGACCGCAGCTATCATCTACCATCATCAGAACTGCGTGCTCGTTTGTCAAAGTAACAAAAAAACATAAAAAAACCAGATCAAACAACAAGTTACTATGCTCAAATGGATGAACATAAAAATATATACCCTAAATAGCATAATAGCTAATTGGGTTACAAGCTAAAATTTAACGTTTTAAACCTTTTATTTTAAATACAAGCGATAGAACCAACATAGTTTATTATCCATTGACTTTATCTCAGATCACTAATAGGTGATAACAGATGCCACAATAACTTTCAAATGACGCGGGAGTTTTGACACATGCCGTATATTAATGTTCTGCAAGATTTGTTGCGTCGTGCGAAGGTAAGTATTAGATGGTAGCTTGACGCTGTCGTGTTTCTTCGAAAGGAAAGTAAACCGAAGACCGAATCACTGATATATAGGATCTAAGTCGTCAAGGGTAATGTTTGTTTTAATTTATTTAGCAGCAGGCAAACATGTTTATATTTACCAGCTGCTGAATGAATGGGTTGCTTCGATCAAGTAAGAAACCCACACATACTTATAATCAATATAAGTGTAATAGTTATATAATTCGACTTTGTTTCTTTATTTTGACTTTAGTATATAGGTATAGAGAACCGCTGACTCAATCCTCAGGATAGACCAAGAATGAGTATCATTGATCTTTGCTGGCGACGGATGGAAGTATTTATGGGCGCAATCATCCCTTACCAGCTTGACTGGGTGCTCATTTGGCACCGAAAAATGGTCATAAAAAAATTAGGGCGTTGGGGCGCAAGGACCTTCAATCACCATACCGTCTAGTGAACTGTTTATACCTTAACGTTTTCATTTTGGAAAGGTATAATTGAAGATAGAGGGATGGATATATATACCAGAAATATACGCTATAAGGGACGAAAAAATCACGAAGAAAGAACCTTAGTTGGGAAAGGAAAGGGGAAGTCTGTCCCCTCTGTAATAGTATCTCACAAATATTTCTGTTCTATAACAGTATCTCGAAAATATATACTGAGGTAGCGAAGGCACGTCTACGCGGCGGATGCCAATTGATTTCTCTAGTAATTCAATTTCGTGTATAACGCGATCGGGGCGTTGACCTCTCGTTTTGTGTATTTTGTGCTTACTCTTTTATCATAAAAACACAAGTTTGTGTTACTATAATATATTATTAATAACGAGCAATTTTTTTCACTAATTATATATAACATAATATAATGAGTGGAGAACAAGCACTCTTTATCATAAAAACACAAGTGTGTGTTACTATAAAATATTATTAATAACGAGCAATTTTTTTTACTAAATATCTATAACATAATATTATGGGTGGAGAACCAGCACTCTTTATCATAAAAACACAAGTTTCTGTTACTATGAAATATTATTAATAACGAGCAATTTATTTCACTAAATATTTATTATATAATATTATGGGTGGAGAACAAGCACTTTATATCATAAAAACACAAGTTTGTGTTAATATAAAATATTATTAATAACAAGCAATGTTTTTTACTAAATATATATTACATAATATTATGGGTGGAGAACAAGCACTCTACTATATCATAAAAACACAAGTTTGTGTTACTATAAAATATTATTAATAACGAGCAATTTTTTTTACTAAATATATATTACATAATATTATGGATGAAGAACAAGCACTCTATATCATAAAAACACAAGTTTGTGTTACTATAAAATATTATTAATAACGAGCAATTTTTTTTACTAAATATATATTACATAATATTATGGATGAAGAACAAGCACTCTATATCATAAAAACACAAGTTTGTGTTACTATAAAATATTATTAATAAAGAGCAATTTTTTTTACTAAATATATATTACATAATATTATGGGTGGAGAACAAGCACTCTATATCATAAAAACACAAGTTTGTGTTACTATAAAATATTATTAATAACGAGCAATTTTTTTTATTAAATATATATTACATAATGTTATGGGTGGAGAACAAGCACTCACTCAGTACCTGAAGGTAAGTGATGAATGCGGCCCATGACATCTCTACATCCATTCTCTATGAAGATTTAAGATACACATGCTGTGCAGGACCACTAGACCCCTAGCATAAAATTGAATAGAGAATAGATATCATGTACTATAAATATTAACGTAATGAACATAGGTACAACTTAGACTGCGTAATTATAGAAGAAATTGTATTGTATACCGAATCTAGTACCTAAATATATTAAGATAAATGTGAATCGGATCGCCCTGTGACTTACAGTAACACTCATACGCATACACACCGCATAAAGTAGACGTTGCAATTCGCGGAACCCTCGCAGCCGACCGACCGGCGGGACGGGCACAGGGCAGGTAGCCCCTCGACGACCCGAACACGTGCCTCCGTCTCGCTAGTTAGACACCCGAACCTCGGGGATAAAAAGGGCCGCATTTCAACGTATTGGCACTGACCGCCGGGACTCTACAAGAAGAACATCAACAGGAAGTACATCTGCAAGCACGAACAAAGGAAGCAAGAACAAAGAGTCCCCGGCCTAGTGAATAGTTTTATTGCCAAAGTTTAACGTAGAGTCAGTTTTTATTGGTAACCTTTAACAAATGTAGGATCTTTTAAAATAGTGTTGACAAAAGGGTTTTTTCTTCGCAATCCAGCAATAGAAAGTGGGCTTTGTTTCGGTCACCCGAACAGATAGAGGCATCGTCCACATTAATGGTCCTTCGAGCCGGATCTACGAAGAGAAACCTTTGCGTCAGCCTATTTAAAATCAGTGTATTTATCAAGTAAAGTCAGTGCATAAAACTACGAGGAAGCATGCCGGAAACCAGATCCTCCGCGAACAAGAATATGTCAGCAACGGGATCGATGACGGATACGAACACCGTAACGCCGAGCACCGGTCAGACCGAGTCGACTGGTACCACACTCACCTCGAGCGGTACCAGGCAGACGGAGTCCACCGATGTAACGCTAACGTCGGGTAGTACCGAACGGTCAAATACCACGCCGATCGAACCGACCGTCATCACAACAGCAACAGCCGCCGTTGCCGACAGCCACCGAACGCCGAACCTTCGCCAGGACCTGCAACCGGAAGTGCAACCTCGACCACGAAGCCGAGGCGGATCAGTCAGATCCACAAAGTCGCGCCGCATAGCACAGGCTAGGCTCGAACTTGCACAGCTGAAACTGGAGCCAGCTGCTGCCCGACTTGCAGAACTAGAACGCGAAACCGAAGATGAAGATGACACCATCATTACCGAGGTTGAAAAGGAACGGCGAGTTGACGATTGGCTGAAATCCAGCCACCCCCTCGCAATAGACAACCAGCCCTTTAATGATGGAAGGATGCCACCGAACCAGCAGCCGCCGACCGAACTGACGCCAGTGATCACAGCCGCATCCTGGAACCCTTCGGCCGCTGCACCGGCGGGAGCCAATATCGGGCTGCCGTCGATAGCGCATCCACCGATCGCGTCATCTAATCTTCAAATGCCAGAGCCAATGAACATTCCCACAATCATCAGTTGCGAATCTCAGCCAGCGATCCCTTCCGCATCCTGGCTGTCGAACCAAGCATCAGCAGTGCAGCACCAACCAAAGATCACTGCCGTATCCTGTTTAGCGAAGCTCACCGCTGCACCGACGCTCCAAAACGAACCGCCCAGGACCGACGCCGGACTTTGGGCGCTGCCAGCCCCTCCAGTAGGAGACACCAGTTCCCAAGAACCTGGAGGAGCCGATAACGCCTCACATCCGAGGACGAAACTAAATAATCTTACTTGGTGCCGGGTACCCACTAAGTTGAGAATTGACCACGACGCTGAAGACCTGCTGCTGCGATTCACGCAAAAGGACTCCATCGGAGAAGAGGTGGCGGCGCTAAGGGCCTATAAACCCTTACCGCGACACAGCCGCCTACAGAAGCTCACCCTCACGCTACTCGATGGACGGCTTAAGCTCAAAAGCAGGATCGATGCCACCGCCGGTATATCGGAAGACTTCAAACGACCCCTCGTGTTAGACGGTGAACACCGAACCACGAGGCCCTGGATAGAGGACGTTCACCGCCAGCTGCATTACTCGGGGGTCGAGGCGACAGTCAACGAGTGTCGCCAACAGCATTGGGTCCTCCGATTAAGACCGACGGTGAAGATATTTATCAAGCAATGCAGACACTGCCACCTGTGGAAAGCATCGCCACTGCAACTGACAACAGGGGACCTACCGTCCTACTATCTAGCGTACCAAGGACGGCCGTTCTCCTTCGCCGGACTGGAATACTTCGGCCCACTGACGATCACAGTAGGAAGGAGTCGCCAGAAGACGTACGCATGGGAATGCATTGTGCGTTCGATAAAGATCGCCTTGACTGCGACCCTCTCCGAAAGATATCCAGCGGAGGAGGTCCTGAATACGCTACTCGCCGAGGCAGAACACACTGTAAATAGCCGCCCGCTCACACACGTCTCAATCGACCCCGAGGTGTTGACACCGAACCATTTCCTCCTGGGAGGTCCAGGAAGGACGTCACCCTCGAGGACGTTCATCGATCGAGACTTAGACCTACGGAGCAGCTGGCGTGCCTCGCAACGACTCGCCGACATATTCTGGAGAAGACAGAAGCGCGAGTACCATCCGGAAATAAGAAACAGACACGACACTCATGGAAGAGGACCAGATTTGCAGATAGGCGACTTGGTCCTCATAGCCGACGGCAATGTTCCACTGAACGCGTGGGTACGCGGATGTATCCGCACAATCTACCCCGGACCCGACGGCGTCATACGCACTCTGGACGTCGACACGAAGGGAGGAGTACTGCGCCGACCGACGAGGAAGATCGTCGTGATCCCCACGAGCCACGGCGATCCTGCACCACAACATTCTGCATCGCCAGCCGAAGCCAACGATGCACGGCGGGAGTAATGTGCAGGACCACTAGACCCCTAGCATAAAATTGAATAGAGAATAGATATCATGTACTATAAATATTAACGTAATGAACATAGGTACAACTTAGACTGCGTAATTATAGAAGAAATTGTATTGTATACCGAATCTAGTACCTAAATATATTAAGATAAATGTGAATCGGATCGCCCTGTGACTTACAGTAACACTCATACGCATACACACCGCCTTACACTCCGACATCTACACAGACACGCCATCCGCACCACACTAATCATACAAAATGTTATACACCAATCACAGGGCCTCCTTTAAAGTAGACGTTGCAATTCGCGGAACCCTCGCAGCCGACCGACCGGCGGGACGGGCACAGGGCAGGTAGCCCCTCGACGACCCGAACACGTGCCTCCGTCTCGCTAGTTAGACACCCGAACCTCGGGGATAAAAAGGGCCGCATTTCAACGTATTGGCACTGACCGCCGGGACTCTACAAGAAGAACATCAACAGGAAGTACATCTGCAAGCACGAACAAAGGAAGCAAGAACAAAGAGTCCCCGGCCTAGTGAATAGTTTTATTGCCAAAGTTTAACGTAGAGTCAGTTTTTATTGGTAACCTTTAACAAATGTAGGATCTTTTAAAATAGTGTTGACAAAAGGGTTTTTTCTTCGCAATCCAGCAATAGAAAGTGGGCTTTGTTTCGGTCACCCGAACAGATAGAGGCATCGTCCACACATGCTTTGTCGATCCATAGGACTACGATCGAATGCCTCGTCATAGATAGCGATCCGAGTCGAGGTTTCGTACCTACTTATGAGGGGCCCTCGGATCCTATTATCGCCCCCTTCTGTTGTCGTTGACGTTCTTCGTCCACAGGGGTCGGAGTGCAGTGGTGGTGGTGGTGGTCCTCGCGCATCACAGCATCGTCGGTGTCTCCCTACCCAGCGGGCCTCCCGCTCACGAGTCTAATTAGATAAAACTGTAGAGGTCTCTGGACCAACAGCAATACTCGCACACACACAAAAATACAGCTTCGTCATCAGTAACAACGGTTTCCGAATCCCCAAAACTCTTCAGTCAAAACACAGCAAACAATACGGTATATTTTTTTATATCGATGCGCAAATTGACTAAATCGGCACCAATTACATTAATTAACTAATCGAGCACAGAATTGGATACAGTCTGTGGAGTTTTCTGGACTGTGCATAAATTAGATGTACGTATCGGTGACCAATCTGCTAATGAAGTCACGTGCTAAATGAGAAGCAGGTGTGACTCCACTAAACGGTCACGTAGCCGGCAAACTGTGTCATCATTTGAATTAATTGGATTGGACGATTTTTAATCTACCATCTACACAATACGTATGTTTATATAATGCCTATCTAACAGTGGTACAGCTACAGTGCAGTTTGTTTCTAGCTGCAGTATTAATGGGTCATTCCGACCACGAGGTAGTACTACGCCCTTACATAATACCAGCGTAAAATAGGAGTATTATATTGCTGTGTTTCGTCTGCAGTGAGTGCAGGGATCCGGAGACCTTTATTACTGGTGACGAGGCATTCTATCTCAGTCCTCAAGGGTGACAACGCATCAGCGTTATGATTCCTTGTCAAGGTTGAATGTAGATGTCGTGGGCCGCAGGAATCACTTACCATCAGGTGAACTGTGTGCTCGTTTGTTGCTTACAATGTAATAAAAAAAATATCTATACACGTAATACGGTCAGGTTGAAAAAGTAGCGTCGTGAATACGAAGACATGATCCTGATTAGATCGCATAGAAAGGTCTAAGACTTTGTAGCATCATCATTATTGACCTATCAGTCCACTTCCGGTACAATAAAAAAAAGTAAAATATCCGTCTATATATAAATCCCACTGCTGGGCATTAGCCTCTATCTAGAGGTTGTTCAAGTTTATTCTGCACTTGACGGATTTCAGAAGTCTTCGAGATATTTTTTTTTCTTAGACATGTTTTATCACGATGTTTTCCTTCGCCGCCGCGTGATATATCAATAATTATAGTTGCAATTAACAAATTTCATTGGTGCCCGACACCCGAACTCTAGAACTTACATTAAAAGCGAGTACTTATTTTTATAATTTAATAATATAACTTTATTAATTCGGTATAAATAAATTAATAAAAGAAATATGTTTGAACCGTTTTATGAAATTTGATTGGATTAATTAAAATAGTTTATATGCCAATGATAATAATGATATATTGAAATATACATATATCGCTTTAAAATCATTATATACACGTATTGCGGGTAAAAGCCTTCTCCAAGGAATTCCACACAGTTCATCTGATGAGATGGTCAGTGATTCCTGCGGCCCATGACATCTCTACATCCATTCTCTACGAAGATTTAAGATACACATGCTTTGTCGATCCATAGGACTACGATCGAATGCCTCGTCATAGATAGCGATCCGAGTCGAGGTTTCGTACCTACTTATGAGGGGCCCTCGGATCCTATTATCGCCCCCTTCTGTTGTCGTTGACGTTCTTCGTCCACAGGGGTCGGAGTGCAGTGGTGGTGGTGGTGGTCCTCGCGCATCACAGCATCGTCGGTGTCTCGCTACCCAGCGGGCCTCCCGCTCACGAGTCTAATTAGATAAAACTGTAGAGGTCTCTGGACCAACAGCAATACTCGCACAGACACAAAAATACAGCTTCGTCATCAGTAACAACGGTTTCCGAATCCCCAAAACTCTTCAGTCAAAACACAGCAAACAATAAGGTATATTTTTTTATATCGATGCGCAAATTGACTAAATCGGCACCAATTACATTAATTAACTAAACGAGCACAGAATCGGATAGTCTGTGGAGTTTTCTGGACTGTGCATAAATTAGATGTACGTATCGGTTACCAATCTGCTAATGAAGTCACGTGCTAAATGAGAAGCAGGTGTGACTCCACTAAACGGTCACGTAGCCGGCAAACTGTGTCATCATTTGAATTAATTGGATTGGACGATTTTTAATCTACCATCTACACAATACGTATGTTTATATAATGCCTATCTAACAGTGGTAGAGCTACAGTGCAGTTTGTTTCTAGCTGCAGTATTAATGGGTCATTCCGACCACGAGGTAGTACTACGCCCTTACAGAATACCAGCGTAAAATAGGAGTATAATATTGCTGTGTTTAGTCTGCAGTGAGTGCAGGGAACCGGAGACCTTTATTACTGGTTACGAGGCATTCTATCTCAGTCCTCAAGGGTGACAACGCATCAGCATTATGATTCCTTGTCAAGGTTGAATGTAGATGTCGTGGGCCGCAGGAATCACTTACCATCAGGTGAACTGTGTGCTCGTTTGTTGCTTACAATGTAATAAAAAAAATATCTATATACGTAATACGGTCAGGTTGAAAAAGTAGCGTCGTGAATACGAAGACATGATCCTGATTAGATCGCATAGAAAGGTCTAAGACTTTGTAGCATCATCATTATTGACTTATCAGTCCACTTCCGGTACAATAAAAAAAAGTAAAGTATCAGTCTATATATAAATCCCACTGCTGGGCATTAGCCTCTATCTAGAGGTTGTTCAAGTTTATTCTGCACTTGACGGATTTCAGAAGTCTTCGAGATATTTTTTTTTCTTAGACATGTTTTCTAACGATGTTTTCCTTCGCCGCCGCGTGATATATCAATAATTATAGTTGCAATTAACAAATTTCATTGGTGCCCGGCTAGAACTTACATTAAAAGCGAGTACTTATTTTTATAATTTAATAATATAACTTTATTAATTCGGTATAAATAAATTAACAAAAGAAATATGTTTGAACCGTTTTATGAAATTTGATTGGATTAATTAAAATAGTTTATATGCCAATGATAATAATGATATATTGAAATATACATATATCGCTTTAAAATCATTGTATACTCGTATTGCGGGTAAAAGCCTTCTCCAAGGAATTCCACACAGTTCATCTGATGAGATGGTCCGTGATTCCTGCGGCCCATGACATCTACATTCATCCTTGACAAGGAATCATAATGCTGTTGCATTGTCACCCTTGAGGACTGAGATGGAATGCTACGACACCGGTAATATAAGGGTCTCCGGATCCCCGCACTCACCAGACGAAACACAGCAGCCCTGCTATTTCACGCCGGTATTCTGTTAGGCCGTGGTCCTTCCCCGGTTGAGGTGACCTATTCATTCACAGCTAAACAAACTGTATCGTAGCTCTACCATTGCAATAATATAATAGCAGGGTTGACAAACGGGCACAGAGTTCACCAAGTAGTAGGCCCATGACACGTGTGTGGATACCCTTGGGGACTGGTATAGATTACGGAGTTTCCTGTTATTGGGTCTCCGTATGCCTTCACTCAATACACATAGTTATGCTGATATTAAACATTTAATTGTGCGTTTCTTCCTCAATCGAAGCGACCCATTCAGTTGAAGCTTGACTATAGTTTTAGTGTGGCTCTATTATTGTAAAAACTTTACTATGATTTAATAGCAACCATTCAAAACTGTAAGGAATTGTAAATTCCAATAGCGCTTGTACGTGCTAGAAAACTACACGCTCCGCCCGGAATCGATCCGGTAACCCCATTACGCTGACCTTTTGTTAAAGCGTTGACTGGACATTTAAATATTCATGTAGAGCGTTTATTATTTATTTACGTTACTAACATTCCCGTTAACGACTCCAGCTTGACTTAAATGCTTTTGGCTAGGAAATGTTTTACGACAATTGTGCAATTGTGGATTCGAACCTTAAGGTCGTACTTAAGTTTTTTTAGATTATACCCTAAACCATTAGTAGGTTATTAGGCGAAATATATAGGCGTATATTTATCAATTAATTAAATTTTATACATTTCATTGTATTAATATTACGGATAACAACATGCTATCATTTGAAAAATTCGCCAATACGCCAGTGGAGCCCATATAGGGATATATGTATATATGTATTTATAATCTCTTTCTTTATTTCTTTTTACTTGTATTATAAATACATACACATATATATATATATATATATATATAGATATACATACAAACAGACATATACATTTCAAAAACATATGTTTGATTTGATAATGTACAATAAACTTATACTGTTTTCCACGCGTAGGAGATCCGAAAGAAAACGCTTCCAAAGCGATACGAATGTTCCACCTAGATTTAACATTTGGCTTCTCTAATTCTAAACTCATGTATAATAAAACAATATTGATCAATGCTTTGATTTGAATTATTAAACTGACCTATAAAGACAAGCGTAAGGTTTCATCGTGTTCACTTCGATGGACAGACAATCTTCTTCGATTCTGGTGTTTGTTTATTGGCGTAGTTCCCTAATAGGGCCAGGTGGACCCCTAGAGGTCCACGGGAAGCTCGACGAGGGTCTACGTTGGCTTGACAATAAAATGGGGGTTCACAATTCTTAAGCGGGGGTCCACGTTAATTGCTTTAGATAGTGAAGAACTAAAATGTTGGCCTGACTTCACATATTAATGTAGGCAGATAATATTTCAAGAAGTAAAGTTGGATGAAATCACGTTTTTGATTGGCCAACTTTACTTTTTTGACATCCACTCACAGCACAATCAATTAATTAATTAACCTGATTAGTTCCTTTCTCACTTTTTTTTAGAAAACTAAATCGTGGTTGGAACTCAGCCGCAATGCAAATTTCCATAGTAAGATCTTATCTTCACATTTTTTGTCGATTTATGGGAGTATGGTAGAAATGTATTTAGCTGCAGGGGGTCCACCGGAAGCAGCTAAATTTTGAAAGTGGTCTATGAGAAAAAAGTCTGGGAACCTCTGGTTTATTGCATTGTGTGTGACAAATAAGCACACAGATCACCTGCTGGTTGGACTCCTGCGGCCAATAGTACCACCGTCCTCTACCTAGAGGACTAAGATGGAATAACTTGTCACCAGTAATAGAGATACACTCGCCAGACGAAACACATTATGCTGTTATTTCACGCTATAGTATTCTGTGAGAACTTGGTCGAGCCTTCTATTCATGTAACAGCTATATAGTAACCGCAATGTGCCTCTACCACATTTAATCACATAATTCATATAACGAATGTAGTCATGCAAATAATTTTATCTTTTTTACTGCTTCATGACTTCTATAATTGTTGTTAACAAGGGCTGACTATTATATTGACTCTTGTATTTTATGATTCGTCGAGACTTATAAATCTAGTTTGATAATAAATCTAGACTAATTCAATTACAGGCATTAATCCTTATAATAATTGTTTTATAGATTAACTGAGTAAATGCCCGATGTAAGTTAATAGGGATATATAACTTCGTTACAATGTCTCACCTGTAACATTATATCTTAAATAAATAAAGTTGGCAATGATATTGAAGAATTGTTTAGGGTAAACAAACGAACACACAATTCTTCATACACCTCCTGAGGACTAAGATGTAATACCTCGTTTACTGAAATCGAGTCTGAAACCTGGAACCGATTTTTAATCTACCATCTACACAACACGTATATATAATGTCTATGTAACAGTGGTAGAGCTACGCGGTAGTTTCTAGCTGCAGAATGAATGTGTCAGCTCGACCAGGGTAGGACCACACCCTCACAGAATACCAGCGTGAAATATCTACATAATGCTACTGCGTTTCGTCTGGTGAGTGCAAGGATCTGGAGATAACTGATGACGAGGATGAATGTAGACGTCATAGGCCGCAGGAATCACTACCCATCAGGTGAACTGTATGCTCCTTTGTTATTCACAATGTAATAAAAAGAACGCTACACTCACCATACGAAACACAGCGGCGGTATGCTGATATTTAATTATGGGGGCGTGGTGTCCCGCACCGCCGGTTTAACTAACCCATTCATTTTACTGCCCGACTAGCTACAACGTACAAGTGAAAAGTGTACGGTGATTTAATTGCACCGTTTCAAAAGTGTAAGGTTATGTATATTCCAATAGACCATGAATTAAAAGTGCAAGTTCTTTTTAAAATTGAGAATATGAAGGATATTAACGTTACTATAATACCCAATTAAACTTATCTAAAATGATTATTAGGGTTTGGTTCATGACAATATTCGAATTGCGGATTCGAATCTACGACGTTCAGTTTCCTAGACCGTACCGTACGTAAACCATTAGGCTATTGTCGTCCAACGCTACGGTTAGAATTTATGTCACCTACACAACGCTATATTGTTTTAAAGTTTATTATCTGGCACAAGTGATGGGCATTATTTTAATGCTAGAACTAAAAACATTTTTTCTGTGATAGAGCCACGATGCAGCTAGTTTCCAGTCGGCTTCGCCGTGATATAGCAACATAACGTTGCTGTTTCGTATAGTGTTAGGTTCTCGGAAATAAATAATATTATGTAGTAAGTGGGTCCCTATTCTCACCAAACCAAACAATACACTGGGGGTCCTTCCAATACTGGTCGATCATTCATGGAGCAGCTAGAAAGTAACCGCTGTGTGGCTCTACCGTTGCAATTAATAAACGCAAAGCCTTTTTTTTTCTTTTTAACAATATTCATCCTAATTTTTACAGGCTCTTCAAATCCACCTACAGCCCGACGAAGGCGATGTCCTTATATTCATGCCTGGTCAAGAAGATATTGAAGTGACCTGCGAGGTAATATTACTCTTTTCAAGATATCCTATATTTAATATGATTTTTTTTTGTAGAATACGTGGCAATAAGTACGGTCTACACTCTTTTCTTCAAGGTCCTGAAATCAACCCGAATATGATAATGAATCAATCATCGACAAGAATAGGATACGAACTGTAAACGTACCTAGTATATCATAATGTCGTGACTATCATATGTATATTATGACTATAATATGGTTGATATCGTCTGGTTATTTCAAGATGAAGTCAACTGCGCAGAATATCTCATAGTGCCGCAAGCATTTGCGCAGACGCGGTAATAACTTGGCGCGTCGTCATTCAAATTTTCCTCAAAGTTCTACCTCAGTAAAATAACTACGATCTATAATCTTATAATTTAATGTTTTACTTATCTTTTAACGTAGACTCTATGAAAAATAATTTCTAACATTTTAGGACTCTTCAAATATCCATATTTTTTTAATGCTATTAATTACTAACCTTAAATACTTGTGCTAGGAGATGGTTTATGACAATAGCCGAATGGCGGATTCAAACCTACGACTCTTAATTTTGCGTACCCTAAACGATTAGGCTATAGACAATATTGTTGATGGAGTGGTCAATAAAATTTGCAGATTCTAACAGAAAGGCTGGGTGACCTTGACAACGCGCCACCGTTGACCGTGCTGCCGATCTATTCGCAGCTGCCGGCCGACCTGCAGGCGAAGATATTCCAGCGTGCGCCACCTGGCCAGAGGAAGTGTATTGTTGCTACAAACATCGCAGGTGAGAATTTTAATTTGAAAAAAAGAAAGTGCCCATAGACAAAAGCTCTACTTCTTTAGCTCTGTGTAACAGTGACACGCTTAACTTTTTAAACAGTTCAAATGAATTTAGAAATTTTCTAAAGAAAATTAATAATATTATTGATATTTTAACATTAAAAGTGTAAAAAAAAAATATTGTGTCTTTGTCTAATACGTGCAAGTTGTTGAGTATGTCTTAGTTTTTTTATATAGCATTAAGGGTGACAAACAAGCACAGTTAATCTAATTTTAAGCTATGATTGTGGCACATGATATCTACATCTACATATATAAAGATTCAAGATAGACTGGTACCCTGTTAACTTATACCTGTAATTGGATCCCCTAACCCTAATCCTACGAAACACATCTATGTTATGCTGCTATATCACGCTGGTATCCCGTGATTGAATCGTCCTATTCATGTTGTAGGTACAAATTGGCTAAAGAGTGTATCCATCGCAAAGATAAAGTCAGAAGGTTTTTTAAAAGTCTAGTTTTTAATTTACACGTTGAATATTTTATTAGAAACCTAAATAACAAATTACTAAAGTATTTATTAGATACCTTGTCCACTTCTCTGTTTATAATACGTAATATATGATTTTTTTAGTTCTTCACGCGACACGTTATAATAAAAATCTAGAATTTTGTATTACATTTAGATTAACAAACAAACACACAGTTCAATCTAGAATTTTGTAATACATTTAGACTAACAAACAAACACACAATTCACGCGATGATATTTGAGGCCCATAATATCTACATTCACCCTTGACAAGGAATCATAATGCCGATGCGTTGTCAACCTTGAGAACTGAGATGGAGTGACACGTCACCATTAATAAAGGTCTCCAGATAGATCCCTGCCCTCACCATACGATACACAGCAGCATTTTGCTACTGTGTATCGTACTGCTACCCCGGTAGAACTGACCCATTCATTCTGCAGCTAGAAACGAACTGGAGCGTATCTCTACCACCATAAAATTATTAAATTATGTTTAATAGCACCAAGATTTATTTATAAATATTGTACCAATTATTAATCAATAAATCATTATGATCGAAAGTACGAACTGTAAATTGTTCATGAATGATAATTTAACATTTGTAAATTAATCGTTAGGATTACATTGTTACGAAATAAATACATACATGTTCACTAAAAAAATTTTTGTATAGTTATAGAAAATGTTTGCAATATATGAAGGGGGCAGTCACTTTCTTTGTGGCGAGCGTGATAGCAGTAAACGAACGACAGGGACAAACAATGATAGGTCAAGGATCTAATTACTTCCTATTCCGCGACCGAAATGGAGTCTGTCGTTGGTATAATGTCTGATTGAGATAAAAGTAGACTCTCAAATTGAAGGACCCTAAGTCGTATCCGTTCTAAAATACCGCTGGCGATGGATAATTTCACAATGTAGTTGTGTGTGGAGAAACCTACTTACAAAGCGCACAGTTTGGTGAATTGTCAACCATCCAATGGTGAAGATGGGATTTGGATTGTGTCAATCATACTATATCTTCCAGAAACATCATTGACGGTGGACGGCATCATGTACGTCATCGACTGCGGCTACTGCAAGCTGAAGGTCTACAATCCAAGGATCGGTATGGATGCACTGCAGGTGAGTTAACCGGGATTTATGACCCGCTTTTGTGGAACTAGCTGACAGATCAATACATTATTAAAATTATGGTAAATAATCTCAACGATTATAAGTGACAACAGGCGTACGGTGCAATGGTTAGGTTATTTAATTGACGGTCCATTGGTGAAGAGCATATGCATAAATATTGACTTGATTATTATTGAATATTGAACCTCTGTCCGTTTTATAATTCAAGGTGTACAATCCAAGTAAAACTTAATTTAAAATCCAGGCAATCCAGCAAAACTTCTTGAGGATACATACATATCCAAGAAATCGAAAACATTAGATCCGGGATCTGCTTGGTAGACTGTTCTCTAATTCTGAATATGTTGGGCCCGTATGGAATCCTTTTCATAATGAATACATAGATGCTGTTGAATCTGTGCAAAAACAATTACTGCGACGTGTGAATTATATATGTTTTCATAATCGTTTATAATACAATGATCTGTTAGACAAATTTAACCTACTGGAAGTTAAACTTAGATACACAACTCGAAGCAATGTTTCTTTATGATTTGTGTCATAACAGGTACAAATGTATTACTCTTAACAACAAATTATATTGTAAAGCTTCTATAAGAACCCACTCGTAACACATGTCTGTTTGTTAGATAGGTAGTAGCAACGTCGTATCAATGCTGGTAAATGCGCTCCACTCCATCAACTGGTTGACACTTACTATAGACACCTTCTTTCTATTGATATCATTGATTCGAGTCCTAATGTTTGCAATGAGTCGCTTTTAAATTATACGAGAGACCATTCGGAACCTTAGTCGTAATCTCTTTTTCCATTCATCGATTACTTTAGAAATATATTATAATTTTGTACTCCCTGTTTCTTGTTTCGCTGTATATTATCAATTTCTCATCTGTGTATTTTTACCATAAGTTAATATGTGATTAACGGTACTGATGACACAATAAATTTAGATTTATATAGCGACACAACTTTAAATATACAAACTTTGCATACTGTTACTTGACCCAAATAAGCCTGACAGTGGGGTTAACAATATAGGTTTCCTTTGCCCAAGTTAGTTTTCCATCACAAATGATTGATTACGAGCATGGTTTTGTTCTCTGTCTCTCCTGTCCTCTCGATAGCTCATATATATCATCTGATAACAGCCTCCATGATCGAAAATGACCGAGAGGACATCGTCATTGTCTTATCTGTTTTATATACCCCAAATTAGGAAAACAATCTCTTTCCAAATTTATCTGAAATATTCCTAATGCAATTAATCTCTTAGAAGATCGTTGAACGTACTCAGCAGTTATCATTTCTACGAACTATATCGCCGGTCCATTTCTATTATATTTTAAAAATTATAATTATGACACACTTTTTCATTTCCTATACCCAGATTTACCCAGTTAGCCAAGCAAACGCCCGGCAGAGGGCTGGTCGAGCCGGCCGCACGGGTCCCGGCAAGGCATTCTGTCTGTACACCGAGCGGCAGTTCACGCACGAGCTGCTGGCAGCAACTGTTCCCGAGATACAGCGCACGAACCTCGCCAACACGGTGCTGTTACTTAAGTCGCTCGGTGTACAAGACCTGCTCGCTTTCCACTTCATGGATCCGCCACCACAGGTAAGTTGTACACACAACAACGATCTATAGCCTATAGTTTAGGTTAACTTCGAATCCGAAATTCGACTATAATTACGTCTTAGTTGGGAGTGGTTCAACGACACTCGACAGTGGTATAGCTACACTGTTTGTTTCTAACTGCATAATGAATAGGTCAGTTCGACCGGGGTGGGACCACGCCTTCGCAGAATACCGTCGTGGAATAGCAGCATAACACTGCTGTATTTCGTCTGGTGAGTGAAGGGATCCCGAGACCTTTATTAATGGTGACGAGGCATTCCATCTCAGTCCCAAGAGTGATAATGCATCCGCATTATGATTCCTTGTCAAGGATGAATGTAGATGTCATGGACCGCAGGAATAACTTACCATCAGTGAACTGTGTGCTCGTTTGCAACTCTCAATGTAATAATAATAATTTAAAAAAACGGAATGTTAGTTAATGTTCACTGCAATCCTTTAAATAATAAAATATACATAGAACTATACTCAATACATACATTTAGTCTCAAAAAACGTTCAAGATACGTTGTCACCCTTGAGGATTGAGATGGACTCGCAAACGAAACAGTCCTGTTGTGCTGCTATATCGCGCTGCCATTCTGTGTGGCATATAACCATAAGCTGCAGTGTGCTTCTATTAATTATTTATTTAATTACTCTCCAATTCATGGGATGACCTTTCAATATTTGTTAAATTGCAGGCGTCATAAAGCATTATAAAATAGTAGTTCATACAATATTTGTTTCAAGCGACAACAATAGCTATACATTTTTCCAGGACACCATCCTAAACTCGATGTACCAGCTCTGGATCCTAGGCGCACTGGACGGCACTGGCGCCCTGACGCCGCTGGGCAGGCAGATGGCGGAGTTCCCCCTCGACCCGCCGCAGTGCCACATGCTGATCGTCTCCGCTGAAATGGGCTGCAGCGCTGAAGTCCTCATCATTGGTATGTGTATCTGACTTATTTTTACGTGGTGAACCTGGTCTCAGCAGTTAGTCTACAGCTGCGGCGTGATTCTACCATATAATATATATTTAAATATTTAAGGGCTGATGTCTACTGTTAGCCCGAGAGCTTTCACAGCTTCACCGGGTCGAAAGGTGACTGAGCGCTTAGGGCACTCATTCGAGACCTTTATTTATGAGTAACCAGCACAAGCGTTCCCGAGAGGGAGCCTCGGCTTGGACCGTTGCCCTGCGCGTAAATGCAACTGACTCGAAGGTGCCCGAACCTCGGCTTGATCAGTTGCTTCTTTACGGATAAAGTTTCACCATCCATCCAGTAATTGACTGCGAGATTGCCATTTAGTATGCTATCCGTCCATTTCGTTTTAGTGTCGATGTTGTCTGTGCCGTCGGTGTTCTACCGGCCCCAGGGTCGCGAGGAGGAGGCGGACTCCGTGCGAGAGAAGTTCCAGGTGCCGGAGTCCGACCATCTCACCTTGCTGCATTTGTACAATCAGTGGAAAGCTAATAAGTATGTATTTCTTTTTATTACTCATGGTGACAAACGAGCACACTGTTCACCTGATTGTCAGTGTTTTCTTTTTTTTTAAAAAAAAAAAGAAAACACTGACATGATGGATTAGCTCGGGGAATCTCTCGCGATTCCCTGAACTCGCTATATCAAAACAAACAGCGTTCTGGAGTTCTCTTCTCGTTGGTACTCCACGAGGGTGTGGTCCTTCTCTAATAGAGCTGACCCGCCGGTGGCTGGATTACAATTCATAGGATTAAAATTAAAATAAACTTTATTTTTCCTTATATCCATTATATATATACATTTTGCTTCAAACTTAGTACTAATATATACATTACACTACCATATACCCAAGAAAGTTGGCAACTGTTGTCGCAACTACATCAAGAACCCGTATTTCGGATATATTTAAGAAAATTAATAAATTTGCAACCAACTAGCTAAAACATAAATGGCTGCGTCCATAACCTTTAATGACTTTTTTTTTGTACTTTGAATTCATCGCTCATTAGGATAAAGCGTGTGAAAACTATTTTTTTGGAAATAGTTTAACTAATATGAATTCTATGCTGATCCAGCTACTCGAGCGCATGGTGCACGGAGCACTTCGTGCATGCTAAGGCGATGCGAAAAGTCCGGGAAGTGCGACAACAACTGCGGGACATACTACAGCAGCAGAGGCTGCCGCTCGCCTCCTGCGGCACGCGCTGGGACACGGTGCGCGAGTGCATCTGCTCCGGTAAGTGTGTGCAACATACACAGCAGAGGCTGCCGCTCGCCCCCTGCGGCACGCGCTGGGACACGGTGCGCGAGTGCATCTGCTCCGGTAAGTGTGTGCAACATACGCAGCAGAGGCTGCCGCTCGCCTCCTGCGGCACGCGCTGGGACACGGTGCGCGAGTGCATCTGCTCCGGTAAGTGTGTGCAACATACGCAGCAGAGGCTGCCGCTCGCCTCCTGCGGCACGCGCTGGGACACGGTGCGCGAGTGCATCTGCTCCGGTAAGTGTGTGCAACATACGCAGCAGAGGCTGCCGCTCGCCTCCTGCGGCACGCGCTGGGACACGGTGCGCGAGTGCATCTGCTCCGGTAAGTGTGTGCAACATACGCAGCAGAGGCTGCTGCTCGCCTCCTGCGGCACGCGCGCTGGGACACGGTGCGCGAGTGCATCTGCTCCGGTAAGTGTGTGCAACATACACAGCAGAGGCTGCCGCTCGCCCCCTGCGGCACGCGCTGGGACACGGTGCGCGAGTGCATCTGCTCCGGTAAGTGTGTGCAACATACACAGCAGAGGCTGCCGCTCGCCTCCTGCGGCACGCGCTGGGACACGGTGCGCGAGTGCATCTGCTCCGGTAAGTGTGTGCAACATACACAGCAGAGGCTGCCGCTCGCCTCCTGCGGCACGCGCTGGGACACGGTGCGCGAGTGTATCTGCTCCGGTAAGCGTGTGCAACATACGCAGCAGAGGCTGCCGCTCGCCTCCTGTGGCACGCGCTGGGACACGGTGCGCGAGTGCATCTGCTCCGGTAAGTGTGTGCAACATACACAGCAGAGGCTGCCGCTCACCCCCTGCGGCAAACAGCTATAACATAAATATTATTAATTATTTATTTATAGTTACATATCTAATCATCTTAAAATGTTAATTTCTCGCAGCATACTTCCAACAAGCTGCCCGCCTCAAAGGCATCGGCGAGTATGTTAACTGTCGCACGGGCATGCCGTGCCACTTGCACCCGACCTCGGCACTGTTCGGCTTGGGCAGCCCTCCGGACTACGTGGTGTACCACGAGCTTACCATGACTAGCCGCGAGTACATGCACTGCGTAACCGCCGTCGACGCGAGGTGGCTCGCCGAGCTGGGCCCCATGTTCTTCTCGGTGAAGGAAACCGGCAAGTAAGTAAACACAATGATCGATACCAATAATGAATAATTTCTTACGAAAAAAATTATCGCACTGTAGTTGCATCTACTGCAACGGTCGACGCCCATCTGATTCCAACACGATTATCTGATGGGCCACATAGACCAGAGGATTTTAAAGCTTCACTGGTTAAAACCTTAAGGGGGACTGAGACGAAAATTTTATTTGAGTAACCGCCACAAGAGATCCCGGCTTGGACCGTTACCGAATCTGCACAAAGTGACAGACTCGCCCGAGTGTCGAACGACGGCTCGGTTAAGTTAATTATAAGAAACTGGGGAAATAAACTCCACGCCGACCGTGTCCTAAATGTGTACCACGAGCGGACATCGAAACCGCCAACCCTACAGAATCACGACCAGCTCATATCGACGACAGTCCGCGCTCGCGATTCGTACTATATGTCCTTCTTCGTCGTTTGCAAAAGTATTTTTTTATTATTAATAACTTGACCTGTATCTATGTATCTAATGGAATATCCAAATCGAATTACATCCGCATCCGAACGTCTGTATAATCCGAAATTCTAAAGAAGCGATGACAATAAAATAATTTCACGAGTAAGAGCAACACGCTTTAGGTTTTCAAATTCTAAAAAAATTGTTTCACTTGTAATATGTCCCATATTACAATATACGCAAGGGAGTTCATCCCAGGCCCTTCATAAATTACTACACACGTACCGTCGCAAACCATGTGACATGCACAGGCCGGTTCTCTCCAGTCAATGCAGATAGAAGCGTCGCTGGAGTTTCTTGCGCCACTTCTTCTCCAGCACCCACGCATTCCGAAGTGGTGGTACAGATAGCTAATAATAATAGCGATATTAATTTAGATAATCCTCTGTCAGAAGCAACTGACCGAGCCGAGGTACGGCCTCTCGGGCACCCTCGAGTCGGACGCTCTCACGGCACAGGGTAACGGTCCAAGCCGAGGCTCCCTCACGGGAGCCCTTGTCCTGGTTACCCACTAATAGAGGTCTCGACTGAGCGCCATAAGCGCTCGGTCACCTCTCAACCCGGTGAAACTGTAAAAGCCCTCGGGCTAACAAAAGCGGCCAACAACCCGGAAAAAGAAATAAAATAGGAAGCAGATAGAAATCGATTTATGCAAAAAATATGCCAACAGGCAAACTTAACCCTCAAATGTGAAACAAATTTCATCGTAAATTTTGAACCGTAATTTACGATGTACTCGTGTATGTCGGCCAGAGATGGATAACCTTCAGCTGTTGCTACTAGTGTGCTAATTTGTCGCACTTATACTTTTTAAAAAATGCCTCAGTAGAAGACCTAATGTAATTCTGTCATGTAATATTTTCGTTCCAGATCAAATCGCGACAAGAAGAAAGAAGCGGCAGTCCACCTACAGCGGATGGAAGAGGAGATGAAAGAAGCCGAACAGAAGATGGCAGAAGAGAAAAGAAAGAGGGACGAAGAAGTGCCAGTGAAGCAGGAGGTGGCGACGCCCGGCATGAACACACCGCGCCGGACGCCGCATCGGCTGGGGCTGTAGTTTAAGTGAATTGTAATGTTATGTTAACAATTGTGAACAAAATAAAGAAATTATATCAAATACGAACGTGTGATGACTTACAATCAATTTGATGTCAATTATTTCAACTCGTTTCCAAAAATTCGGTTGTTCGAATATCACAACGGCGCTGTTCTAGATTTCTCCTTGTTCCATATTCATATTTTTTTATTACGTTCTAAGTGCACGGCAAGTGATTCCTGCGGCCCATGACATCTACATTCATACTTGACAAGGAATCATAATGCAGATGCGTTGTCACCCTTGTGGACTGAGATGGAATACCTCGTCACCAATAATAAAGGTCTCCGGTCGTAACACTGGAGCATTATGCTGCTATTTTACGCTGGTATTCTGTGAGGGCGTAGTCCTGATCAGGTCGATTTGACCCATTAATTATGCTAGAAATTAACTGCAGTGTAGCTCTACCACTGTACTTCCTTCCCATAGTCTCTAATTCACGAAATTGTCAAGTTAATTCACACTAGAACTTTTAAACTAACTATTTTGAGATAAAAATTCTGGCGTATTAGAAAGCTCAATAACTCAGCGAGCTATAGGGGGCTAATAAATAACCGTTATATTGCTGCACGAGTAAATACTAAAAAAAATACAGCCCCATAAGCGCTCGGTCACCAGCCCAAAAAAACGACATTCTCTACTCGCTACAAATTATATATAGGGCTCAGTGGAGACCTCTATTACGAGAATGTCGACTGGTATTTAGTCCGCTCTTTACAATAACTTTAAGTTGAACAAATAAAATTAAATAAATAAAAAAGCACAAAACGAAGTGTGTACTGTGTGCTTCATAAAATATTTTTTTATCAAACAACGGGTGACATACTTTCGAGACAGTTCGCATGACAAGTGATGAATGAGGCTCTTAAACATCTATCTACATCCATCCACAGCAGTAATTCATCATTGTCTTGTCGGCCCCGAGGACTGAGATAGAATCCTTCCCCATCAGTAATGGAGGCACGTGATCCTTCCCCATTCCATGTGACAGCTAGTAATTCTGTATAAAACTAGAGGCATTATATACGACTAGAATCTAAATCGACTCATGCGATTTGTTCAAAGATCTTTGTCGATAACCCGAATCGTAGAGCCAATGTTAATAATGAAACTGAGATTGGGCCACATCTTAAACAAATTTTATTCGGAATGAGAGATAACGATTAGTTTTATTTTATTTTATTGATGGTGAGGGTGGACACAATTGACATGGTGGTCCCGATTCATCCTCGATAAGGCATCATAATGCTGATGCGTTATAACCCCTGAGGACTAAGGTGGAATGCCTCGGCACCAGTACATTACTGCCATGCTGCCGTTATACGCTGGTATTGAGGGCATGGTCCTTCCCCGATAGAGGTGACCCATTCATGCTGCGGCTAGAAACAAACTGCGGCTTCGCTGTACTCGGATTTATTGTATTATTCGAGCGCAACGAAAGCTGTAAGTGTCACTGATATTTATTGCTCCAAAAAAAACTCCGTTTTACAATTTTTCTATACAATATAAATATACTGTAAGTATTAAATAAAAATCTTTTATTAAACAATTATTTAATCAATTAAAATCTAAAATATGAAATAAACAAACTTAATAAAGTAAACAATTAGACAAAGGCAACAAAGGCAAAGGGACGTTTGGACGAAAAATTGTCTTTTTACAAAACATTAATATTAAATTCGTTACAATATGTTTATAGATTATGAAACTATATACTATTAGGTTGGCAACTAAGTTCTTTGTGGTTTTTTTTTAATATTATATTCGCATGTCATTAAATGTTTTTGGAATAAACCTTATGATTTTGTTCTATCGAAATTTATTTTAAAAAAAAAATAAAAAAAACGGAAAGGCCTTAGTTGAAACCTATTATATACTTCACATAAACATGTATAAAAATATAAGCTAACTAATATTGCCTTTATGTTTATGACAAACGTGATATTACGAAATGGCCATTTGAAATGATATCACAAATTCGAAGTCAACACAACGAAAGTCATTATTGCTCCACATGTTCGTAATGAGTATAAGAATTGAGCCGAAGCATTTTATAATGTGTTGTTTTTAAAGACAAAAGTGAGCAAGTTTAAAATGTTGGAGTAATTTAAAAAACTAATTAAACTTTTTTTTATAAAACAAAAGGGGTGACAAACGTTCTGACCACGTTCGCCTGACGGTAAGTCATGGCTAATGATAATCTACATATATTTATCATATATTTTGTATTTTTTTTTAATTGTGAAACGCATGTGCAAATTATTACCATAACAGTGGTGGTCGTATAATTAGAAACACTGCCAACGGTCCTTCACGTTATGTAAGATACTACACCGCAATCGTTTTTATTTTGAAATTAAACAGGACAACAATATGTTCAACGATTTATCATTTATTAGATAAACAATATAAATTGTGTAATGGACAAGTGCAGTTTCAATATTACATTACGGACAAACATTTAAATCAGTTTTAAGGTATGTACAATAATGGTCAACTAATTAGAAACAACAATAAAAAGTATAAAAAGCAATATTTTTTTAAATATTAGTAATTAGTACTAAATAGCTACTATCCACAGCCTACCAATAGTTAGAACTAATATTTAGTGGCGTATCCCTTATTTTCAACAACAGCACGGCAACGACGTGGCATTGATTCAATCAATTTGCTTCATATAGTTCGCTTTGACTGGTGTTACGTTTGTTTGAGACTTTCTTTTCTATTTGCTGGGCAGTCTAAAATGGATATACGCTGTTCGGTAAGGAAACATTTGACGCTATTGACCGTGTGTTTAGGGTAATTGTCATGCTGAAAGATCCAGGTTACAGGCAAATGATCGTCCGAGTAGGGAATTATTGTGTGCTCTAAGATATATTTGTATTTCTATTGATTCATTGTGAAGATTGAAGTCTTCCGAACGGGTCCAACACCACATCCGGAAAAACAGCCCCAAACTTTAATGTTACCGCCACCGTGCTTGACTATACTCCTTGTGTATTTGTAATTAAAAGCATTGTTTACAGGAAGTCTAACATAGCGCTTTCCATCGGAATTTACCATATTTATTTTTATTTCATCTGAAAATAATACTTTTTTCCAATTTACATATTTTTTAGCGAATAATTTGCCTAGTTGACGCGACTTATTTTTGCCCATTTTGAACAAAATAAAATTCAGATTAAATTTTGAATTGCCGCCAAAATAATAGAAATAAAATTTTAAATGTTTCTAATTAGGCGTCCAAGCGGCCAGTAACAGAAAATAAACTCCTACATGTGTAATACTCATTTTGTAATTAAAAGTAAGATATGTAAGATATTATATTTTATGCATTTAATGAGTTTTTTATTTGAGTGGCTATATTATTGCATGATTATGATATTAATTATTGAATGTGTATATTTTTTACGAACATTTATACTTTGAAGTTATACTTTCTTTATTCATAAGAAGTGTTTCTAATTATATGACCACCACTGTATTTGCACATGCGTTGCCAAGTTGTTATTGGGTCCTCGATCACTACCATACAAAACACAGTATTGTTATTCTGCTATTGCACGTTGGTATTATTTGAGGGTAAGTTTATTCCCCGGTCGAGTCGGTCGGAATAGACAATCTTATAAACATAAACATGATATAATCTAAAATAACAAAAACTTCAGTCTAATAAATTGACAAGTTTAATATAGGCTGCAAAGACATAAATAATGAAACAATTGCAAGAATATTGTCATATTTTATAGTTTTAAAAAAATATATGGAAACATTGTTTATTAGATAATTATATTTATTTATTAAAGAGCATGTATTCAGCAAATGGACGCATGTGGCCATTTAATGTTTTAATATAAGTTTTTATTTAATGCTTAAAATACGTATTAAAAGATGATAAATTCTAAAATTACGCTAGAGATCTACGCCAGATGATTCACTGACGCAATTTGTTAAATATACAATTGATTTGTATTTTCCAAAGTCTATACAAAAATATAATTCTCAATACATATCGCAGAGTATAAGATAATAAAATTTCGACAAAAATGCGTTTAATTTCTGGACTGAATATTTTTTAATTTCATCTCATAGTACAGAGAAGTGACCAGCTTTAATATCATAATATAAAACTGTCCAAAAGTGTCCATGCCCTTAAGCGCCTGCGCACACATCTGCCGGGGCGCAGTGCAGTCTGCCCGAGGATGGGCAAGTCTCCCCGAGGATTAACGAGTCTACGGGAACACCGGCAAGTCTGCGTAGGATTGGCATGGCTGCGTCTCCTAATTATTTAATTGATTTTCGATATTATGTCGAGATTATTTAAACGTTATCAAGTCGATAAATGGTTTATCAGTCAGTGAAAAATGCTCACCGTGCGTCGGATCTTAGGGAAGAATCGAAAAAAGTGTAACGTGTCATCACAAGCATGGAAGCGCTGATTTTTTGATGATGAAATGAGATTGTAAATTATTAACGGTCACACATACAAATATGTGACAGGACGAACTTTGCTGACCTCAGCAAGGAGGTGATTAGTTTACATAGACACAAATTCCACGAATGTTATGCGCTTTTTTTACAAAATTAATAATTATTGCTCACTTTTTTTACAAATTTAAAGACATAGGTTGACGAATAGTAATTTTTAAATGTTAGAATAATTCAAAAACTACTTAAACAAAAATTTAAAATGTAAAAAAAAATTTTCTATTTTTAATTTCTTAAATTTTTTTTTTTTTTTTTTATAATATTAGGAGGACAAATCATTAATAACGAGCAGGCCTACCGTGCGTTAGTTTGTCACCCCAAATATTACAAAAAAAAAATTGTCCGCGTTCTAGCATGTGTTGTCAGTGTCATCAGAATTTAAACTAGTTTTTCTTATAGATATCTTATATGTTATAAATACACAAGTGTATATACAGTTATCCAATGAAATTTCGTGTAATGTATACGAAAGGCGATAAAAACTGTGTCAAATGTGACTTTGTGTCCATATTTAAGACAAAATAGGTATTCTAATATATATGTATATCATATAAAAATCAAATAATATTAAAAACAAAATAATCATTTTATAAGTTTTTTTTTATGATTTTATGAATTTTTCTTAACATTTTCCTCATCCAACATTATAAAAACTTGTGTAACGTGATGGAAGAATTACGACTTAATTCCTAAATACAGCGAATAATTAAAAACCTAGCGTATTTATAAAATAAAAACTTTAATTAAATTATTTAGGCACTGCAACCACTGGTAGTCCCCACAGTTTTCATTCAATGCTACCATCTCGTAATTTCAAATTCACGTTGCCCCCTCTGTTATTCTAAAATTTTCACAACTTTACCTTAAGATTATTTAAAAAAATTGTAATTTTACGATAAATTACTTACTCCTTGAACTGATGTATCTACGCACTCCTTGAACTATCACAAAAATAAAAAATACATGATTGAAATCTTGTTGTGTGTATTTTGTTTTTCGTATATTCAATGTTTTATATTTCCAGGCTATGAAGCAGATCGTTACAAAAAATTGGACAAATATTTTTTAACCCCTCCTCATATTGTCATGATTTACAAAAGCACTTCAGATAGTAACAATATAATATTGCATTTCTTTATTGTTATTCCATTTTAAATCATATAATAATTAGACTTTAATAAATAATTAGTTATCTACATGTTAGTTTACTTTAAAACTTTTTTGAGATCTCTTTGAACTCTTCGGCCACCGTTTGAACTGACATAACGAAAGCGCAACTGACGTTTTATTTTTTCATTTGACAGATGTCAAATATATTTCTCAATCACTCTTTTTTTTAATCTATATTAATTAAGGTGCACCCTATGTGCGTATTATTGAGTATTATTTAAAAAAATAAATCAAAATGCAAATCCTTCTATCACAATTTTAATAATTTCAATTATTACTTTCATTTAATATACAAGACTGTCGTGATTTATCGTAAAATTACAATCGTATAGTTCAACAGTTTAGTGCAACGTTGAGCCCTCTTTTTTCGATGTATCGTTTCCGCGCTTCGGCTATCATTTGCGCTTTCCGCTCTTGGAAGCTCAACTGCCGTTCCTTGGCACTCTTGGGGAAGACTCCCGTGGGGGCGGGTGTGACATATTTGGGTGTCGCTTGTGACGGGCCGGGTCGGGGTTCCGCGGCCGGTTCGGTCACCGGCGTGTAAGGCGTGATGCCCTCCAAGAAATTCGTTATTGTGACGTCAACGCTCCTTGTCCTTGCTAATAAGAAAACACATCGTTTGAATCTGACCTTGATAAGTGGTTTATGGTTAATTCAATTCAATTCAAGAAGTATAACTTTTACGCCCGACAAGAATCTTGCGTCATTATTTTAACAATAGTATTTGAATTTAATATTCAGGATTCTTTTGTTACTCGCACCTACAGTCAATGTTTCTCCATCTCAACTTCGTCCTTTGTGAACGTCTAATTATGTTAAGGTGGATACAAAAATAAAAATAAAAATAAAAATTAATAAAAATAAATAAATACTACCACTCCTTGTTTTTTATGACTATTGCTACGTTAACCCGAGGGATTTAACAGCTTCACCATTTCGAAAGGTAGCCGAGCGCTTAGGACACCTCAGTCTTTCTTTATGGGTTTACCAGCACAAGGGTTCCCGTGAGGGTGCCTCGGCTTCCAACGTTACCCTGACCGGCAGTGCTGCATACAATACAATGTCGGTAGCTACCATTAAATTCCGGATAAAGGATGGAATTATACTATAGTATTGTATAACTTAGTACGCACCCAGGTCGCGTAGCACGTCGCGCTCGGGCACGGCGGGCAGCACCGAGCGCACCTGCCTCGCCATGCGGACCAGCTCAGCGGCTCGCGTGCCAGCGGAGCCTTGGTCGCCGCGAGCAGGTCGCGCTCCTGGCAGGTCCTCCCATTTGAAATTGGTTGGTTCAATCTGAGGGAGACACTTCATCGTTATCGGCGTAAAAACTATTGTATTATAATAATCTTTTTCAATCGACCCTAGGCAAAGGAAAAATATTTATATTATCATACTACTTTTCAAAATTAAAGACTACTCACGTTTTGCATCATGAATCCATTTCTATAAATCTAATTTTTAACGCAGTAGATATATGTGACTTGAGTGATGGTTGTATTTCACCCGTGTAGTAAAATTATAGGGACTCAATAGAATGACCTAAGGAACCCTACATAGCGGCACAAATGTAAGAAAACAAGTAGCTACTTGATCAAAAAATTCTATTGCTATTGAAATTACTAACATTTCAGCTAACCTATCCAAATATGCTTATTGAGGATTCGAAACTACGACCTTAAGTTTCACAGACCATATCTTAAAACCAAGCTCATAAGCTATTGACGCTTCTAACCAATGGCTACTCAGTCATAATATATTCTAGATAATTTCAAGGATTTTCAATGTAATGTCAAAGTGTGCAAACTTCCATGAAAACGCGAGGGTCTGGAGACAGCTTCTATGGCCTTTTAACTACCATGATTCAATATTAGTTCTAGCTAAACAATAGATCCAGTTAGTTTGGTACAACCAGTTAGTTTATAATCAATGCTTCCACTTTTGTTAAAAATTAGCATTTAAAAAGAACTAAATATTAAAAATTAAAAAAAACAAATATTGCCTATTTTTGTTTCACTCTTTTTTTAATTCATTGTAAATACAGACTATATAAATTATTTATGTGTTCGTATGATCTTTAACATTTGTATGTACTCTTTAATATATTGAGAATGCATTGTCGCATCTTTTATAAATAATTCAAATTATTTACTCATATTTATGATACAATACTATCATATTTATGATAGTATTATCAATCATGAAGATATGCATTAATTCTACGATGATTACAGTTAGATTACATTAACGCCATGTTATTAAAAATTAAAAACAAATATTGCCTATTTTTGTTTCATTTCTCTTTTTTTAATTCATTGTAAATACAGACTATATATATTATTTATGTGTTCGTATGATCTTTAACATTTGTATGTACTCTTTAATGTATTGAGAATGCATTGTCGCATCTTTTATAAATAATTCAAATATGATAGTATTATCAATCATGAAGATAAGCATTAATTCTACGATGATTACAGTTATTGATTACATTAACGCCATGTAATTACAATTAACATTAAAATTAAAGACTTATAAGCAATGGATAAGACCTTATCCGCATTTTAAAATAAATCACAAACTTTTTTTTAAATTGCTCGTTACTGCCACCAAATTAAAGTCAGTTTAAGTTTCATATTCTTAATTTAAAATTAAAAAAAAGCCCTAATATTTTATCCATTTTCCCGGGCATTTACAAGAAACAAGCGTAAAGCAAAAACTACCTTATCGTTACATCAATATTGATGTAATTTTGATGATTTATAACGAGCTATTTTATGACAAAGGTCGGTCAAATTTCGAATCGCTGGGACTATCATATATATTGCAATTATCAATGCAATACATGCAATATCAAGAACGACGAGATCAAGACCTAAAAGCCCAAAAACAACCCCATGTGAAAACTTAAGAACGATAGTGTTAGTCAAAATAGAACTGTTCAAACGATCAGAGCTTATTCATTTGGAAATATTTGGTGCTGGAGGGCCAAGAAGTGTGGCAGCAAGAACAATTATAAGGCGATTATGTGCAAATATTAAAGCTAGATTGAGTTTGGAAAAAAAATAATACTGGACTTAATGGTCACATTTACATTATACTTTTCGGATAAAAAAAAATAATATCATTAATTCTGACAAAACAATATGTGAGACATAGAAAGAAAATAGTCAAACATGAAGGAAGCTATATCGAAGTTTGGGATTGGTTTTTCCGGACAAGGTGTTAGATCTGTTAGGAAAATTGTATAAATTCCACTATAAGAATATTTAAGATGTTACAGCAACAGTCTTAGATTGGACCCTATGCAGTCCCGACATCAACCCTATTGAAAATTGTGGTACCATGTGAAGAAAATGGTGGCCACAAAACTCACCACTAACCATCAACAACTGTACGTGACTTTTAAAGAAACATGGGAGCAAATTCCAATATCAACTTGGCAACAAATTAATCTCTTCAATACCAAAGCGATGACAGACTATTATTGCTACTAAAGGACATGCAACAAAACATTGATAAACTTTACATAATTTCTTTAAAAATGTCAATTTAATATTAATTACATTTATTTTTTCTTAGTTACTTAGTGTCTTTGATTAGTTGACAACACCTTTGTTCAATTCATACAACTTGAAATATAGTTACAACAAAATAAAAATGTAGGATGCTCCAACTTTATTGTAATCATTTCTAATATTTATCTCACAATGCTAATAATAATAAATATAATAAAAATAATTTAACTATTGTTGCAAGTTCCTATTATATTAAAAATAAAAAATCAAAAATCTCAGTTAACATTATATCCCTAGTGTGTCTTTAATATTGTGACCACCACTGTATATATATAACGAATTATAAAAAGATAATACGAATATTATCAACATATTTAATAGAATTTTGAAATAATAGATATTCTTAATAATTTTCTTAATTTTATACTAGCAACTTCTTTCAATTTTTCGCTCCCCACCACTTGCCTGCATTGCGTCGGCGAGTGCACGACGCAGTCGAGCGACGTACGCCGCGTCGTCGTCATCTCCCCTCTCGATTGCTGGCAGCGCGCGTAACGTGAACACGGTGCCCGGCGCGCACAGGAACCACAACGCGTCCGCCCACGGGAATCGGTCGCGGCTGTCTGATGGCCTGCGCACCGACACGTTGCTCATTGGTCGCTCTACGGCTGGAATTACAGCGTGTTTTTTTTTAATGTTACCACAATGTTTGAAATTTAATTTTTCCCACAAATATTGGAAAAATTACACAAAATATATGTAAATATAACTGAATTACTATTTATATATATATATATATATATATATATATATTTATATATATTAAGTTTTACATAACTATAACATTATAAAAGTATTTAAATTTAAATTGAACCCTGCATTAGGTTAGGAACTTAGGTCTGTTTGAATTGTTGATAATATAAAAATTAAAAGTGTAAAACTTACTAATAGCAATGAGTTGTACTCTGTTGCCAATAGGGAACGGCCAATCAGTGAACTTGAGAAGTGCTTTGCCATTAGTGGGCCCGCCTTCTGGCTGGAGTAGGATTGGCTTGCTGGGGCTATCAGCAAAGTGTTGCCTGCAATTATTGTATTTTTGTCATTAGTAACGTCCAATCTTCATTATTGTCTTATTATTTCATGGAAAATTTCTTAATTTCATTAATTCTGCTAAATGATGCAATTTAATGTAAAAGTAAATTTTGAACTAAACAGTGTAATACTTAATATTATTCATAATATTGCGTTTGTATATTTATTACTCAATCGCACAAAAATGACTGAATGGATTTCAATGAAATTTTGCATATGGATAGTTTATCAACCTGGGTATGTAGCACATGGGGTACTTTTTATCCCCGTAAATGTTCAACTCATGTTAAAACTAGCATTTGCCCATGTATCCGTCTGCGCGGACTTATGAATTAGGTCCAGAGTGAAATAGAAATGTGATGTAGGACAACCTCCCAATAAACTGCAACAACCTATGCAAGTCTTTGGAAAGTCGATGTGAGGATGTTAATGGCTAAGGATCAGCTATGGCAATGTGGGGGGGCCTACATTTAACAGTGGACTAGTGATGGGTTGAAATGACGATGATGGTATAGTCAGCGGGCCTCCCGCTCGCGAGTCTAATTAGATAAAGCTAGACCAACAGCAATAATGACACACAAAAAAAATAAAGATACAGTAAGCAATTTTTTTTAATACTCACTTTCTAATAAACTGTGCTGCATTCCGTATACCCAAAGTGGATGCAAAAAATGGTGGCACTTTCCATTTTCTTAGCTGAAATAAAATGAATACAAAAATTATAATTATTACTATGAAATATTGTCACAAAGGGATTAAATAGATTAGAAGTGATTTACAATGGTACGGCGATGCTACAACTTGTGTCTAGATGCAATGTGAATGGGTCAAATCATCAGGGGAAGACAGATTAGAGATAATGGTATGGCCAAGCTACAAGTTGTGTCTACCTACAATGTGAATGGGTCAGATCATCAGGGGAAGGACCCATCACAGAATACTAGCATGAAATAGCAGTGTAGGGAGTCAGAGACTCAATAAATTCATTTGATAAAGACATTCCATGTAAGCCATCAGGATACAAAATGCAGAACATGTGTTGTCACCTCAGAACTTAGATGGAATGCCTTCCCTAAAGTGTGAATGTCTACCCCGAAAGACAATGCAGAATGAAGTATTTCAGATAAGATAATAATACTATGAAACAATCATCTGTTGCATTTGTGAGTTCTCTTCAACATCCAAGTTTAAGGTAATATGCTATCTCTAAATCCTCCACATTGTTGATTAAATTAGGTTTAATATTCATGCCATAAGGACCGCAACCTAAACAGTTGCAGCTTTTCAAGTTAAACTTTTATGCATACAATCACCAAACCGATAATTTTAATAATGTAATCAAAGCTACGACATTTATATTAACTCGTATAGGACATGACTTTTCGCATGCTTGATTCACACCTGGTTGTACTTATTCTTAACAAATATGCAAAAATAAAAGATTTTATTTTATTACATATTTATATTAATTTCAATTTAAAAGGTATTGTTAAAAATTAATTATTTTTGAAGAAGTATTACAGTTCTGAGTTTTTATTAATAATTTATATGTTTTGAATGCATGGTATTTTTTTGGATCATTCTCCAACATGAAGAGGAATGGTTTTCTCTTGCATGTTTCTTTTGCATGTTTACTTGTAGTATACTGATGTTTTCTTTCCTCCAGGCAACTTACAATTAGATACAATACAATATAAAAAATTATATATTATATTTTCCTATACCATTAGGGTCATTGCACAAGTTAAATGCTCTGTTGCTTATGATAAACTGAAAAGACAATTGTATGCTCATTTAATAAACAACATGTTTCAATATGGTCCACCTTGTTGATTCACATATGCCATAACAAATAGAGGGCAACAATTCTAAATTATGTCATAGAAATTTTGACACAGGTCATGGTTTTTTGAGGCCAGTGTATATATAGTGTGTCACTTACACTTATAGTGCCAAGAACATGTGCTGCTGCAAGTGAATCCAGGCAAGAGACATAATTCGCAACCATGACACTGCAACGTGGATCCCTAATTCCCTTCAATTTAACAAACACACCTGAAAAAAAACAAACAACTTTTTAATAAATATTAGTTTTAATAAATATAAATCAAATTAACAGCTTTAGGTCCACAAATGTGACTTTTCAACAAGCCCAAATGTCAGTGCACTATTCACGGCTTGTTTGAATTGTAAAGAAACGGACACTCGAAACTATTTAATTACTAGGTATGCAAGCAATAAAATGGATAGTAACAATTTTAAACGGATTTACCATAAGTTTGAGGTTTTATGGTTAATCAGCATTTAAATATGACTTATCTACCACCAACAATAGATAAGTCACGGAAAGTTGGAATATCTAAGCATATAAAATAAAAAAATATTTCAAAGACATGAAGGCCACCAATTTGCAGTACCACCACAATGGACAATGTTCTAGCAACATCTCTAGAGACACAAACTTTGTCTACTAGCTAATCTATATCATTATTTCTCTATCATTTTTATGTTGCGACTCATAAAAAAGTCAAAAAGTAAATATAAAAGTCACTATAAAATTATATAGTTTATTAATATTAATTCTTCATGTAGACATTACATGTTAATATTTAATTTTATAAAACCACAATAACAAATCTTTTCTACACAGGTCTTATTTATTGAAGAGATTGTGACCCCTTTCAATAACAAATGTGAACATATATAATATAGTAAAATAATAGATTAACATATTTATGAATATATAACTTATAACACCCACACTAGGCTAAGCCTGTATTGTGGGAACCAAATAAAAATAATAGTAATATTCAATTTGGCATACTGTTAGCTTATGGCTAAACTCAAATTTCCATATCCGAGGATTGAATCCAAACCTCCAAACTTGGAGATTAAAGCTAAAGATACTAGTGAGCCTCCTGTACCAATCCACTTACACAAGCCAATACACCAATATCAATAGTCTATTGTATATTTTAACAATCTATTCCTACTTCTCACCCCAATTCATTTAGATGTACATGATTTTATTTAAAAACAAATGTTTTGTATATTTTTTTAATATAATCAATCAAAAGTTTTAAGAAATCTTTTTTTATATAAACTTATTGCCTAAACAATTTCTTTTAACTTTTTTGTAGTAATTATTACAGTTATAAAATAGCTGAAGCATAAATAGGTCTGTTCAATATCAGCATAAAATAGCAGCTCATTTGTGAAATAAAATTTATATAATTAATAATATATTAATTCAATACCTCAATACTCAACCATAAGTAATAGTAATAATCTCAACAATAATAGGATGTATTAATGAAACCAGTTCCACTTTAGAAAGTCCTTACCAAAAGTCCAGCAGGCGAGCGTGGACAACATCTGTCGCACAGCGGATTTATCAGGAAGAATAATGGATGCAATCCAGAGTATTAACGCAAGTAAAATTCTGATGGCCATCAAGAGGATTCCAAATGGTAAATAAAGAAGAAACTGCAGGACATTATCACCGGATAATCTGCAACGTCAAATAAATTATACTGAACTGATTCAGAAACAAGCAATAAAATGTTGCATTGAAGATAAAAGTTATTACAACTTTCCCCAAATATAAACTTAGATTTCTTACCTGTGTGCATTGAAAAGTTTGTCCACGGTTAAAGTCATTGTCTGTTTATTAATATAGAACAATTACTGAACGATAAAACCACAGTATAGTTAATGTATTGAGTGTAAAGTTTATGAGGAAATTAAAAAAATCTCTCCGAGAAAAATCCCAAGCATTGTATTGTAAGACATTTCACTTAGCACAGACAAAAATAGTCAATTTTCAATTTGACTGATAAACACCACAGATAGAACATGCCTTTAGTATACAGCCCGAAATCTGTACGTATGTATATAAATATAGCTTATCTCGTGACAGCTGTTATCCACATCACACCTAACAAATGTCATATTATGTGGCGGTTAAATGTACGCAAAGACACTAAGAGTGGGAGCACACGAATAGGGATGTTCCTCGCGTTATCTTATTCACAAATTGGGGTATAATGTATTTTAAATATTACAAGATTATTTTTACATATACATATAGATTATTTATGCGTATTGTATGTATACACATTTAACTTCAATATAAATTAAATATATAAATATTTAAATCTGACTTAAGTGAAAAAATATAAATAGGATATTAAAATTGTAAAACAAGAACGAATTTCGGCGGTGGCCTTTGTCACGTCCTATCCAAATGAAAAAAAATGCCTTTCTCGCGCATTTAGCCGTAATGTGTAATTTTTCTGTATATAAAGTATAATAGTTATAGATAGTGGTAGAGTTAGTTTAATAAATAATCTTTAATATTTTATGCGTACTATAATCTAGGTAAAGACTTCGTTCGTTCCGTTATACCTCATTGGACTCACCTGGCGTAGCAGGGTCCAGCGTCGGAATATTGTCCATGGGTTTATGCCTTAAATTTATCGAAAGTGGACAGATGTTACCAGTGACATGTGTATCGAAATATTTCTGTTACCTCCCAAGATTTTCCATTAATCCATATATATTTTTTATTTCCTATATTAATCTTTTTATCTTCTAACAGTGTCTTATTTATTTTATTTCTGGTAACATACATCGAATTCATCTATCTCTATGTTTTACTATCTAATTTTTATAACGGTTTTTTCTCGTATGTATATTAAGATTACAATACAGTGCTTCTAATATCTTTACTCTTCTCTGGTAATATAGTTGCTTTTTACGAAATAATAACCTTAAATAGAAGAAACATTAAATAAAATGTATGCAGGATGTAAAATCCGCCACACGAGATCCTGGTGTGGCAGGATATTACAGCAAATAGGGCACAAGTCTTCGACTCACCGTGATCTCTCCAAGAAGCCTATGAATGTCCTAGAAGATTTCTGCGTTGTCTAGAAATACGGCTGGCTAAAATAGATAGGCATTTCCTTACGTATAATACCCATCTTCTTTATATTGTTAAATGACAAGTGAATTTGAAATTATAGTAGGATTTCTTTGTTGGTAATAAAAGAATTTAAAATATTGATATAATAATTTTTTTGAATGGGTTAAGCCCTACATGCTAATGGGTACAATCTCAATAAAAGAAATTTGGCTGTATGGACTCTAGTCTTTTACCTTCACTATTAAGCATGGAAGAAAAAATCAACCACAATCGATCGACATGTCTTTGTTTGTATTTGTAAGTAAAAGTAATACATTCTTCTGTGCTGCGAGTCTTGTTTAGGGCATATCTTTTCAAAAAAGAAAAATTATCTTAAGATTTATTTAGTGTATTTTTGTTTAATAGAAACATGCAGATCTCGTAAAACACTATCACAGAGAAGACGTCTTCGTATATTAAAATATTTGATTTTCTTTGTAATTCGCAATTTTATTGGAAATAATATTAATGGAAAGCATCCAGTCATCACCAGATGAAAATACTTGTTCGGATGAGGAAAACGAACAGGAAATGCCCGGAAGAAGTCAAGGTAATCGCGACAATGGTCAAGGATATTCTTCATGCGCCACAACCTACGCCAATCTTAGTCAAATGGAGGAGAAAATGCGTCGAAAATTACAGTTCTTCTTCATGAACCCTATCGAGAAATGGCAAGCGAAACGGAAGTTTCCCTACAAGTTCGTTGTACAAGTTATAAAGATTGTGTTGGTTACGTTCCAATTGTGTCTCTTCGCACATAACAGATATAATCACGTGAATTACACCTGGGACAACCGGATTAGCTTCTCGCACCTTTTTCTGCTGGGTTGGGATTCCACGCGAGAGATTAACGCCTATCCTCCTGGTGCAGGGCCACTGGCTGTATATAAAATTGAGGAATTCTACAATACATTAGACTTTGCATATGCAGGGTATGCTAACCTGTCTAATGCTATTGGTCCTTACTCATACAATGATGACAACAACAATAGACCCGACCCAGTCTTCTGTCAATACAATTACAAACAAGGCACTATCAATGGATACAATGAAAGCTATGAATTTAATTCTGAAATAGTTGAAACATGCATAAATTTTACACTGCCTGATGGAGAGCTATTCAAATCTAAGCCGTACATTCAAAGTGCAGGCTTGGACATCAATTTTGCAGCATTGGTAAGAGCAAAGCTGATGTTTTCAATTAAAACGATAAACTTTCGAGCTGCTGGTCCCATCACACCACCTGAATGTGTCCGATTTGATATAGAAATTATTTTTGATAATGAAGATCATGACGGACAAATGTCTCTGACCCTGGAAGCTGAACCTTATAAGCTAGTTTGTAATGGTGATAAAGCTTACATTACGGATAATAAAATTGATCAGATTTTACGAAGCATTCTTAATATTCTTGTTATTTTGATATGTTCTGCATCACTTATTTTATGCAGTAGAGCTATTTATAGAGCACAACTGTTAAGACAGCTCACAGTGCAATTCTTCCAAAGGGCATATAATAAAGAGCTCAGTTTGGAAGGTCGCCTAGAATTCCTAAATATCTGGTATATAATGATCATAGTCAATGATTTACTTATCATCATGGGTTCAGCAATCAAAGAGCAGATTGAAAGAAATCAGTTCACAAATGACCAGTGGAATGTTTGCTCATTATTCTTGGGTATGGGTAACTTATTAGTCTGGTTTGGGGTGCTTAGATACTTAGGCTTTTTCAAGACCTACAATGTTGTTATACTTACACTGAAGAAGGCCACTCCGAAAATATTCAGATTCTCTTGCTGTGCTTTATTAATCTATGCAGGATTCATGTTCTGTGGCTGGTTGATACTTGGGCCATATCACATGAAGTTCCGATCGCTAGCAACGACATCTGAATGTCTATTTTCTCTTATAAATGGAGATGACATGTTCGCTACCTTCTCAATTATGTCAAAGAAATCACCAATGCTATGGTGGTTTAGTCGTGTATACTTATATTCATTTATAAGTCTTTATATTTACGTCGTACTTAGTTTATTTATTTCTGTGATTATGGATGCTTATGATACAATTAAGCAGTGCTATAATGAAGGTTTCCCAAAGAATGATTTGCAACAGTTTATCGGTGAGACTAGTATAGAGGAAGTGTCCTCAGGCTTGTATAGGACACATAGTTCTTCTTCGTTAAATGCTGTTATGAATTCTTTATTCTGCTGTAATATTTATCGAAGTGCATACTCAAAAATCGGCGGGGGTTCTAATTTAAATATACTATAGCCTCTTTTGTTATTGAAGTAATTTTAAATTATTATTAAGAAGCCATAATATTCTATTGTTGTATGATTATGATTGTATATAAGAGTTTATTTGTAAATACCAGTCCATTATACACCATTTGATGGTTAAAAAGAACTTTTTTTACCAGTTACACCAAAGATTGTATTAAACTGGTAACTATTTTGAAATGTTTGATTTTAATTTCTATATTTTCTATTTTATGTATACTAAGCATTATTATGTAAAGATACATATTAATAAAATGTGCATAATAAAATTGTTTTGTATAAATGTCGTTAGATTGCATTGTTCCTTTTCACAATAATGGGGGTGTTAACTGAGTATAACTGACTTGATTGCAGTTATTTGATATTGTGTATGAGGTCATGTGTTTTCTAAACATTGTAGCAATCTGTCTTTTTATGTATTGCTATTAATTTTGTTTATATGTATTGCTGTTGACCCTAATGGCGATCCTGTAAAGGAACAACGATGACAACACAGTGGGCAGCGCATCATGGTCAGAAGGCCCCTCATAAGGAGGTTATAACCTGAACTTGAATTACTATTGAAAAGGGCGAAACATTGTCAATTACATAGTAATTTCTTTATTTGAGTCAGAATTCTTAACCTTCAAAACCTATCAAAACCTGCATTATATCTGGAAGCTTTACATTAATTTATTTACATCATAATGATTTACATCACTGAGTTTGTATGCAGTGCCTGAATCTTCCAGGTGAGCTTTAAAGCAATAATGATAACCAAGGTAGAGCCATCCTGGAGTTTTCATTCTTACTACTTGTGAGGGAGGGTAAATGTACATCATATGTATGTAATGTACTTTTCAGGAATATCAGCTGTTTTGTATAATGATTAACAATGCATTCTCAGTCCTTAGGGGTTTGTCATTACTTGAAAATGTAAAAGGAAAAAACGGTCTAAATATTTAAATCCCCCTGTTGGACATACGCTAGAGAGGGTGTTAGAGTCCACCTTGTGGCTCCACTGTGGATTGGTAGATTTCACACTGAAATATATATATTTTCATTATTATAATTTTTTATACTTGCAGGTGTTTTCAGGATGTATTCCTGCACGTGCCGATCACGTGATAGTTTCACTCATCAGTCAGTTTGATCATTTAAATGCATTCCCACATATTTTGCTGTTACTTTCTGGAAGATTCGGTTAAAAAAAAAAAAAGGAAGAAAGTTTCATACGTATATAATGCATAGCAGCGTTCTGCTGCTACTTCCCGCTGTTATTCGGTAATGGCATTAGCCTTCCCCGGTAAAGCCGACCCATTCATTCGGCAGTCAGAACCAAGCTACGATGTTGCTCTACCACAGTTTTTATAGAGAAGTATGCAGAGAATTTGTCCTTGAGAGTTTTCCCGTTGATAAAGATTACGAGAACACACATCCTTTATATTTAGGTAAATACACAATTACAAATTTATACAAGATAAATTCTGCACATGTCTAGACTCGTAGGTATTTGATAAGTTTACTTTGTGAATAACATATTAAATGTCTGATACTTACTTATTTCTGTACTTAATCTTAAACCTAAATGTCATTAAGATTTTCGTGTTGAAAATAGTAAAGGAAAACACTTATAATTATAATATATAGTCTATGGAATCGCTTTTTTTTGTTTTTTTTACCGTTCACCTGACAGTAATTACTGCGACTTGACCAGTACTTGAATTATGGGACACAAAATATACTAGAAGTACCCGAGGACTAAAATAGTATGTGCCATTTTAATTTGGTCTCCATTTTCCGTCAGTCGCTATAGCGAATGTCGCGACCTCGTCGATTTCTAAATGCCACGTCTCGAACCCTTGCACAAACATAATATGCACTAATGAAGAAGTTACAATTATAGAGAGTGCTTTGGTGTTTATACGAATGTTTACAACTCTAATATATCATGCGCAGTTGATTTCATCTGGTAATAATATAATAAAGGAAGCACTAATAGCCTTATGGTTTAGTGTACGGTCTGATAAACGATTTTAATCCGCCCTTCGACTATCTAGCACAAGCTTTTAAGCTTAGTTGGACTTGTTAATGGCTCACAAACCCCTCAGTTCTGTGAGCCCTGTGTCCCATGAAGCTGTAAGAGCCGCATAGGCTAACAGCATCAACATCAACAGAATCTAGCCTAATGGGAATGTAATAGAAATATTATAACAATTGCAAGCAATCCTTAAAAAAACTATAGGATATCGTGTTGATGAAATTGACCAGGTGCAAAGCATCACACACGAAGAGGCACCATCAAGTTTTACTCCAAAAAAAATGTTCATTATAAATTAGCTCCCTCAATACTGGACTCGCACCGATATTTAATCCTAACATAACTTATTGTATGTTGTGGTAGGTTTGTAAACTGTTGTGACTATTAAATAAATAATCTGCAATAGAACGTGGGTGGCTGACGTAGCTCAAAGGGGAGAAAGATTCTTGAGTGGCAACCTCGGACTAGCAGTCGTAGTGTAGGAAGCAGATGGATGCAGGCGGTCGGGGATCTTGCTTCACGGCAATCTATGGGGGAAGTTTATTTTATATAACAAACTTAAACATTTCTTTGGTAAGAGCTAGATTCTCTGGGATCTATCTTGTTCTCCCTCGTACCCATATGTTTAAGAATTTTTTTAAGGAACTGTGACACTTATCAATGATCCAAGATGCACATACCCTGCCGGTCAAAAGTTTACGCATAAACAACATAATTATCCATCAATTGTAATATAATCCCATAGGATAAATAAAAGAAATGCACATCTGCATATTCTATTGTTAGTATCGAATATTTAAAGATGTCATTCTTTTGTTTACATTCAAGTTATTGGACAATAAACATATTTTATTGTTTTCAAACATCGACAAACTCTGCGCTAGTGCCAGGTGGTAGAGTCATAATAATATTTTTATAATATTGAAATAATTAAGTTTGAATTATTCGGTTCAAAACGTGGAATTTACGTTCGACGCAGTGCCCAAGAAAAGATGATGTCTGATTGTGTAGTCCCAACAATCAAGTATAGTAGTGGCTCTGGGGTTGGAGTCTTGGGTAGCCAAAGGACTCTAGCCAAGGAACTGGCGATTTGATTAAACTTCAATTTTAATTTTGAAAAAGGAACAGTACAAAAATATTTTTGAACTAAATGCCGATTCTTCCGGGTTGCGATTAATTGAAGATGGATTGATTTTCCATCAAGATAATGATCCAAAGCATAGCTCAAAATGATGTAGAGGATATTTAGAAGAGAAAGAGGCACAGTGTTAAAAAACATGGTTTGTCCTCCTCAGTGCCCGGATCTCAATCCCATCGAACTTTTGTGGGAAGAGCTTGATAGGAACGACCGTAATCGTGGCCCATCCTCGCGAGAAGAAATGTGGACTGCTTTATTCGAAATTTGGAACAATATATCACAAGACACCAATTTTTCACAAATTGATTGTCCGTATGCCGAGACTTTTTAAGATTTTTTGATGAAAAATCTATAGCCTTTTTTTGCATGGATTGTTAATATTTCTTTACGATTTTAAAGTATATTGTTTGTCAATCAATGTTCTATTAGATGAATAAACAGACTTTATTGAACATTTAATATTTTAATGGACTTTTACTTAAAAAAAATTAAGGTAAAGATAGTCAATTTGGGGGTGAACATTTCCACCTTCCTTATTTTTTCACTGATTAAAGCATAGCAACTGTACGCTAATATTTTAAAATAGCAGTCTTTGTTACTATATTTTAGTACTCCTAATGCTGTTAAAGGTATTCAATTTTTTGGTGGCGACCGAGAAAATCTCATTTTTTTTTAATAAAGTGGGAGTAACATACAAGCACACATTTCATCCGATGGCAAGTGATTCCTGCGGCCCATGAAATCTATATTATTCCTTGTCAAGGAATCATAATGCAGATGCAATATTACCCTTGAGGACTGAGATGGAATGCCTCGTCACCAGTAATAATTTTCTCCGGATCCCTACACTCACCAGACGAAACACAGCAGCATTATGCTGCTATTTAAAGCTGGTATTCTGCGAGGACGTGCTCCTAGCCCCGGTAGCTAGAAACTGCAGTGTAGCTTTATCATGAAGATATACACTGGCTTTTCTTTTTATGAATAAGTTTATTGCTACACCTATTACAATATCTCACCACACCTTGGATGAATTGGAAGAGAACGTCTTTGGCATTAAGTCCGCCCTCTGTGAACCTCTAATTTTGTCATGGTTAATACAATAAAGAGTGAATAAGTAAAAAATCACTAAACACGTAAATTAAGACAATATAAACAAAATAAAAAGCAGGTTAAAATTTTTATAGTTTATTATTATACTATAAAACCTACAAACAGTAACAATATATACAGTTCCTTTGCGAGTGGGCACATTTGCATTGAATCGAAGGTTTGATTGTATGTAGGAATGTAGATTAAAAATGTCTTTACACCTCATTATCACCGATTTATAATTATTACGTAGTTTCTTTAAAATATCTAATAACTAAAATTCCCACAAAGAAAAAATAAATCTCATAATACAAAATCACTACTACAATCGAGAGATTTTTATAAATACTCTACTATATTCTTTTTACACACTATTATAAAAATAAATATATTATATTGCAAAAATTAGTTTAATCAAATTGCAGTTTAGAAATTTTGTGAAAAGGAACGCTGTCAAAGTTGCACCTAAGCCGGATTGTTCGAAACAATATGACGGTCATGCGTTATACGTTGGCAAGCACTATTTACCGACATATTCGTCGATTATTACAATTTACTAAAAATTATATCACCTAACCATATTAACAATTTTCACAGTTTTTGGCTCGTACGGTGCATGGACAAGAAAGCAATGCGCTGATAAAATTTTGAACGATTTTGGCATTAGAGGACTTATGCGATAGATCATTGATCCGCCTTTTTTATCGTTGTGAAAACTGAACATATTTTGCTTTATTAGAACATGTACATCTATAAACTAAAGTTAGGTCACTAAACCATATCAAGTAGAGTTAAGATTTAAAATAATTTAAAGGCTCCTTATTCTTTAGAGATTAATGCGGCACCAGGGCACGGCATAAAGGCACTAAAATAATACTAATTGCAGATAATAAAAAAATATTTTCGCGCTCTTTTTTGTAATCAGTTAATTTAAAATGATATAAACCTATATATAAAAAAAATAGACAACTTGATATTAAACGTACTATACAAAATAGGATATCAATTGATTTAATACAAAATTAATAACAATAAATTATGGCATTTTCTAATATTGATTTATTCTTGTAAATAAATTCGTTAAAAATTAAAATAAGAATAAATATATAAAAAATTAGCGATCTTGTGTTTATTGTAGATATGTTAAATATTTGTTTTTTGTGATATTTTATACACACATTTTTATACCTTCAATGTGGATGATTTAAATGCACATTGAAGGTGTGAATGTCGACACCCGTTCAGACCTCTATTTAAAATCGATATCAAATTAGCTGCCGCCGTTACTTCACTGCCTTTATATATAAATATACTAAAAATACCATACTATTTTCTTAACCTACATGTCGACAGTGGAATGCAAAATCCGGACAGCGGACAAATCTTTGGTAACACATGACAAAAATATTGCTTTTCGAAGCACGATTGTGACACCAAAGAAACTAAGCCAATCATAGACTTCCGTTTGGTAAGTCTATTTACAAAAATACTCTGCCATCAGTCTCTTTGATTGGATTATTTTTTTGAGTTCACATTAGTCTGTGTCTGTGGTTCTGCTCCGAGCATAATCTGTATTTCTTCAACGCTCTTTCCTTTTGTCTCTGGTATGACAAAGAAGATGAATATGAAGCCTAACAGCATAATGCCAGCAAACATCCAGAAAACTTGACCCTGTCCAATGGCTTTGTTTAAAGAGTTAAAAGTACTGGTAACGGTAAAACTGAGCAACCAGTTTAAGGTACCAGCTGTAGAACCGACGAAAGCTTTAATGTCAATTAAGCACAGCTCACCAGCCATCATCCATGGAATGGGACCAAAACCCAATGAGAAAGCAACGATGAATAGGGAGAGAGACAGTAAAGGAAGCCATGAAATTGCTTGCACAATCGAGGAATCAGCTCCATGGACTCCTTGCATAAAGAAGAAGACACCAAGAGCAGTTGAACAAACACACATAACTAAAGCAGAGAAGAGAAGGAGCACTCTTCTGCCAAGTCTATCAACAACTAAACTGGAAATGAAAGTGGCTACCACTTGGATCACACCTATTATAATAGTAGCTATTGCGCTGGGGATGGCCGCACCGGCGCTGGCAAAAATGGCAGAAGTATTGAAAATAACAGCATTGATACCAGACAGTTGTTGGAACAACATTAGAGCGTAGCAAATAAGAATGGCTTTTAAGGCTGTCTTCTTTGTAATGGCAGATAAGAATGATACTGGGTTATTTTTAGCTTCTTCAGCCTTGGTGATCAAGGTGTTTAATTCAGTATCGACATCGTAGTTCCTTCCTCGGAGTCTGATCAATGCTTCCTTTGCTTCGACATTCCTGCCTTTCACAACTAAGAAGTTCGGACTCTCGGGCATAAAGTAGAAGACGATGCCAAATATGATTGGAATTATAGTACAAAGAATGTTGAAGACAAACACACTGGTATAGCTTCCTACGACATATGAGAACAGAATACCGACAGTGATCATCAGCTGGAAGTAGCTTCCGAGGGTTCCACGGATAGAGTCCTGTGCTATTTCACTGGTGTAGGCAGGAGCTGTGACGCAAAAGGCTCCACCTGCTATGCCGGTTATGAATCTTCCAGCCATGAGCATACCGACATTGCTAGCAAAGGTAATCAGAAGCCAACCCAGTGTGAAGGGCAAAATGAGACACAGCATGGTCTTCTTACGTCCTAGGGCATCCATAATGAGTCCGATAGGGAAACAGACGGCTGCGGCGCCTAAGTTGATGAGAGAAGAGACCCAATCACCTTGCGAACTGGATACTTTAAAGTCATATTCGGTGCTGTTGTCCTGGGTTATTTTGAATATGACCGGAGATGACCAACCCAGCATCGAGCCAGCAGCTAACGCACCGAGGGTGGCTGAAAATAAATGATTTCGATTTAAGATTGGCATTTGCTTTTTAACAATAGCAACAATTAATAACTTCTTATTTCCATATTATTTTTTTCATCATCATCACTTTGGAATGACAAACAACTCAGTTCACCCGATGACTAAGTGATGACTGCGACCCATGATATCTACTAATACTCAACTAATATTCAATATGCATATGCATTGTCTCCCTTAAGGACTGAGATGGGATGCTGCAGGAATCACATAACATTATGTGAACTGTGTGCTCGTTTGTAACTGGTTTTTTTTAAAATAATTCTAGCAATGCTAATAAAATTACTAATTACATTACTAAGCTGAAAATACTTGTGCTAGATGGTTAACTTCAATAGTTGAATGGCGGATCTCGATAAAATATAATAAAATAAATAAATAAAATAAGATAGTTAATAACCTGTCAAAGCTGCGATGTACTGCGGCAGCTTACGACCCGACTCCCCTCGTGGCTCCACCAGCGCAGCCTGAGAGACACCGATCTCCGCCATCCCGTTGTTTGTTGTTGCCTGCTGGAATAATAAAGATAATTATAAACAATAGTACAATATAGACAGAGACATATTGATTAGAAAAAAGGAGAAATAAAATCGATAACTATCAAATATAATGCCATATGTAAACTAAACTTGCAACTTTTGTCTCTAAATTAGAGACAATAGTTGCAATGAGATTGCATTAGGGCCATATGGACATCACTGTTAAATTCAGTACAAAATTGGGATAAATTGATTGAAGGAATGATTCTTGAGTGAAAACCTCGCATTGGCAGTCGCAATGTAGAACAACCCTCCACTAGATTGAGCGACAACCTATGCAAGTTTGCGGAAAGTCAATAGATGCAAGTGGGTCAGGATCGTGCTTAGTGACATTCTTTGGGAGCAGTGGACTATGGATAGGCTGCTAATATGATAGGCTTTTTAAGAATTCTGGCAAAGCTAATTATTAACATTCCCGTTAACCACCCCAACTAAGCTGAAATACTTGTGCAAGCTGTTAGGAGATATTTCAAGAAAAGACATTAACTATCTCAACAAACCGTTGTGTATGCTTTTAGTTCATTATAACCATACTTATAATAAAAAAATCACTGATTAGAATCTAATACTAGTATTACTGGAGCTGTAGCTTATTAATAATAATAGCTAAATTTTTGGTCATGGCTCCGACAGAATATGCATCTCTATCGCAAAACTTTTCCTGTAACATTATGTCGAGTCAGTTGCTATTTTAGTGTAAGCATCACTTACTTTAGTTTTGTTTATTTTCAGTTCATTTTATTTTTTTAATATTATTGTTAATAGTTACTAAGATGCTCCTGTATTTTAACATTCTCATTATTATAGCAACAAATAAAAATTAACAACTAAGATTTTTTATTCCGAAACTCATTAAATGTTTTTGGCATAATGTCTAAGGTTGTTTGTGGGGATGTTTAGTTCTACTGGAATCTTTGTTGTTTGAGTTGATTTATGTAGATGTACATCTCTTTCAAATGCTATGTGAGTTTTGTTTAATAGTGTTACAGAAATGAGATATTGGTGATTTCTACCTACAAGGTGTTGAACACCTTGTGGAACAGTAGGAGAAAGTTATAAGCAACAGAGGAGAATAGACATTCGAAAACAAACTTTTAAAAATAAAAAAGACTTAGTTGCCAATTTAAGTATAAATTTATATATATCATTTAAAGAAAACATCTATACAAAATCAATAATGTACAGTAATATACTGTACATTAATGCTTTATGAGAATTGTTTTTAATAGAATCAGTCAGACAGATGAATATCTAATGTCTATTTGCCACAAAGTATTTCATATATGTATTATCTTCTTTTCTTTAGATAAACAGTATACACATTAAAGATATTAATGTTATCTAAGAGGGACATTTAGCTATAATCTTATCAACAGTTAAGGAATTTAATATTACACAATAAGTTGGTACATGAATGTTACAAAAATACTAAACCCTAGGCGGCTCTAGGTGGAACCACCATTTGTTACTCTCAATGTAATAAAAAAAAACATAGTCCTGAATAACTATATGTATACTGTACAAATATTTGTGTGAATGCTTCTGGTACTATAATGTATTCCGCATGTTTGAAGTGGTTTGGTAAAACTTGGTTAATTTCCGACCTTTGTTTAAATCAAGCAACGAAATATTATCAGGTTAATGCTTTCTTTACCAAAAATGTTTGGTCAAACTATGAGCGCTTCAAATTTAATAAGTTTGATGAATGGAATTTTAACAAAATATTAGACATAGGATCATAAGAAATAACGTATGCCAATGTAAAAAAATATATAATTACCTGTAAGGGATAGACATAACTTTGTATTTTTCATATTATTGTTTAATATATTGATATTTTGTCAGTTTTTATTCATAATAACTGATTATAAACGTATTTAATTAGGATTTATAAGCAATTACCTCATTTTGATGGTGTCTACTGGGACCAGCATTGCCGAGTAACGGTTCACTTTCAGAATTATTTCGTTTACGGAAACGTCGATGGAAGTACATTTTGTTTAGACGTAGCAGTATTGTGTACAAAAACTACATATCAAACAATAATAAATATATCTCTGTGATTGCTTTGTTTGTAAGTGAAATCACAACATAGTTCAGCTGGTAATGACGTTGACATACCGATGACGTATGTGTCAATGCCAGAGATAAAACTTAATAGCTACGTTTATGGTAAATATTACTATTTCTTGATTACTTTTTATTTTAAAAAGAGTTAGTTTCAATGGTGCTAGAAATGTGTCTTTTAAGACTACTTTAAATTGATGAAACTGTACAGTTGAAAGGTACATGCTAGTGTTTTATTACCGTGACATCAAGTGCGCCTGTAAAAAGAGAATAGCGGCACGAGAGAAGAAAAATGTAAAATTTATATTAGGCGCTGTTTTAGTGAGTAAATATTATTCGAATTTTACTAATTTAAGATAATATTGGTTGACGGATCCTAAACTTATAACCTTGTGCGTATACTCTAGATGAGGAAACCCGGAACATTCAAAGAACTGGTATTAAAATGTGAATTCATCTCTTCATGTTGACTCCTTTTTAATTTAATCATATTTAATAATATTTTCATTTCATATATATAACGAGTACGAGGGTATAGAATAACGTATACTTAGAAAATAATTACACAAAGATTCATAAGCTTAGAAGATTACGAATCTTTATAATTAATATATTTTTTTTTAAATCAATTGATGATAATAAATCTCCAAAATTAATATGGCACAAATCGTAAGTTTTATGTACCTTGGTAGAAGAAAACTATTTTCCAACAGTCAAATGTTTATTTCACCATTTTAACTAACTTTTCAAAATATCACAATGTTATATTAGTGCCAAAATAATTTTCTATAAGAGTTAACGTGTCCCACCCGTTATGTTGTTAGAAGGATCCTTAAACATCTCTTATAATAATAATTCGCTATGCCCGTGCATGAAAAGAACTGCTACTAAGAACTAAACTAAGCTTGAAGTGTTTGTGCTAGGGTGTTCGTGACGGTTCGCGACAATAGTCGAATGGTGAATACGAACATATTAAATTTCGCAGGGCGTAAATTTATCTATACATTAGTAATAGGCTCATTCAAAGGCGTCTCAAGACCATCTAGCGCCCGTGTGCAATCATTACCTTAGCGCCCTCTAGTAAGCGCGCGGTCAAAATGGAATAGGTAAAAATGTTAACATGTACATAACACATAACATAACTATATAAATGTTGTTAATGTTAAAAAATGGAAATTGTAAAAAAATCGACTTTCTTACTAACTCGATCAGCTGATCGGTCATTTTGAAAGGTCATTAGAGGGTGCCGATGCCGTTGCATTGGGTTCATTTAACTCTTTATATAGCAAATTTCTATCAAAAATAAGCTGTTTACAGGCTTATAAACAGATAGGCGGACAGACACGAGAGTGATACTCTATAATGGTTCCGTTTTTTGATCCAACGTACGTAGCCTACAAACAGTCGTAAATAATACACTGTTGAGATCATACTACACATATAGTTAAAACGATGACAAATCTAGTATTTGAACGTTCTTGACATTAGTGTCACGCAATGTTTTTATGTCCTTGACTTTGGCAGTTGATGATGTTAATACATATATCGTTCTGTGCCATTTTATTTTAAATCATTTAAAAATGAATACCTATATATTTTTTTGTATTTCTATAAATACAAAAAAATATATCTAGGTAATTTTAGTAAATAATTGCAATTAGACAGTTTAATTTTGAAAAAAAACATAAAAGTAGTTTATTGATTGTAAGTGATTACTGGCTCATACAATCGTCTGTCTTGGACAAATAATCTATATGCAATTACACCTTAAATAGTCTTCGGCTCCAAAGTTGAGTATCAAAATGGAACTATACAATGTGCTGCTATGGTCGCATTGAATAGCTCTAATAGTTAAAGGTATTGTGTAAGAAAGTTAGTCGTAGGTCCTAATCGTTAATAAAAAAATTCGTGAGCCGTCTTCTATCACAAGAAATTAAGGTTATTTGAAGTGATTGACTGAAATTTTATTAAAGATCTGTGGCAATGGCAATACTACTATTGATAGCAATAAAAAAAAAGCTATAAAGTATTTTACGCGTCTATTTGATCCGATAAAGTTCGCAACGTTATTTCTTATATTGCAAGCAATTTATTGTTTAATGTGAATAACAACAAGAGAATTTAAAATAATGCTGTCTAGTCATTATCTAGAGAGATTTAAGATAATAAAATTAAAATTAATTTATCGTGGGCGGCGCAAGTATAGTTTATTGCAAATAAACCAGCTCATTATCGAAAACAATCAAACATTATGGTTATAGCTCGTATGACGTCTATCTATAACAATGTAATTTTATAATTTAAATAACAGTGTGTTTTATTATTATGACGAACCCGATATGGCGGCCTGTTATGCCATTGTGTCTTGTTATGCAAAATAATGACAACATTTTTTTAATGTACACCCCTTTATGTATGCGAAAACGTCATGCGGCTTATGTAGCGAAACTGTAAATAATTTGTAAATTATACCGCCAGAGAGATACATATCACATCTATATCACATTAACTAACTAAAGTTAAACAATTAAATATATAATAAAAGCGATTTTTATTAGTAGATTTTATTAGTGCTTTTTTTAATAATAAAGTTATTTTATATCTATTCTATCTTGGAGGTATTTTTATTAATATATGGTACTTATTAACGTCTCATTAAATTCTTTTATCGTATAGATTATAATTCGGGGTGGCTTGGTTGATAAGTTCGCTAATCGCGAAAACGATAATCTTATCATCGCAGATGGACAATACGTTCACGGAATGCACTAATATTCCCTGTCGACTGAAGTACTTATTCAGTGGTGTGAAGAGCCAATCTTCTGCTTATTACCGGATGATATCAACTGCGCAGGATATATTATAGTGTGGTAAATATATACGCTAATGCAGGTATTCGTAATCCCCTTACCTAATACGATAAAGTATGTCCGATAGGATCAAAGAAAGGCTCTGTTCCATTATAAGTTTTTAGTTATTACAGGACATTTATAATCACTGAAATTTAAGGTCTTCGCCACTGCATCAAGGTTGATCCTCTAGGTGTACTTGAAGTAGTCAGTGAACAGACACGACATTGATATCGTCCTATCAACGTTTATACATCAATATAAGAAGAAACGCCAAAAAGACAAGAAAAAAGCAGGGGAAATGTAAAATAGGTTAGAGTCAACGTTATTAAAAATAAAAGTTTCTGGAAATCCACCCTAAAATGATAGTTACAGTAAAGCTGCTTGGTGGTAGCGGGGACAGTGCATGGTTGGAAGATAAGGAAGCCTAGTTTGAACGGTTTATGAATTAAACGATGAAAACACTTTTGAGCGTCTTGTCTTGTCATAACGATTCACCAATAACAAGTGTTTTTGTGGGATAATTTTTGGACATCGATTTTTGTTTATTTTTTCCGTAGTTATACACAGTAACGGTAGCAGATAACGCTATTACTTTTTACTGGTACTTAAAATTAGTGGAATATAAAAGTTAATACTAAATGTCCTCGTTCCGCGTTCGTGTATACTCCGCCTATACCGAGTCGGTACCGTATCGTTAGTACGGTACACAAATACTTGTATATAATGTAAACCATGTATCTTTTTTTGTCATATCTACTGATTGACAAAATACCGTTATAACTATTTCAATTTTGTAATTTTCTGTGTAAATAAACATAATCACTTTTTAGTACATTAAGTTAAAAAATAGTTAAAATGCACTTAAGTTTTGTTAGCAATTAAATGAAGATAATTAAAAAATACAAATAAAGACGGAAACAAAGTATAAAGATTTATTACTAATGCCTTATTATTTAATAGATGATGACAGAGCAAGTTAGCATAACTTTTAGTATCTGTGCTTATATCTTAACAGCATACATAGATATCAAAATATTTGCTCCATGGCCTGCGTGTGTAAGCCACAGACATTCGTTATTCGCTGGAAAGTATCAAAAAATAATTCCCAACGTTGTGTTAATCTTTCTGCATGCGCAAAGTCTCGAAATTACTGAACATATTTGTTAAATGAAATTTTATGGTCCATCTCTTAAGTATATATAAGTTGCATATATATGTGTGAATTATAACAGTATAATAATCGTGGGTAGAATATAAAAAAATATTATATAAATGAAATTAGATCGAGTGCGAGTTCAGGTTGGGCTGCTTAAAATATATAACTTGACCACTTAGCAATAGTATGTCATTTATTTTATTTTTATAAAATGACGATATTTTCTAGTTAAGAAGTCAATTCCGCATTAAAATATTAAGTAAATATTCGCGCAAACACAGTGGGATTTTTTCGTTGTCGATACAGTAAAACTTTCAAACAACATCGATCATATTGCTTCAATAATCTACAAATTATAGAATCCTTCACATGCACTTAAATCCTTTAAAGCAGATACGACGTATATATTCCTTGAAAAATACTGCAAGATAAAAATATTGTTATTTTTAATAATCACTCAGTAAAGGTAGAATAAAAAAATTATGCATCAATAGCAATTACGTAGCCGTTCAGAAATTTTCGATAAAACATGGTTCTGGTTTTACAGAACCTGTCGGCCGAGCCTCCTGTTTTAATTGCGCGGCAAAAAGTCGTTTGCGGTGGATCGACATCGGGCAGGTTCACCTTGTTTTGTCGACTACCAACAGAACCTTCGAGAGTTTGTTGATATTTTGCGATTGATAGGCTAGAGGTGAATATTACGTCATGAAACGAAGTATACCATAGAATAAAATTTCGAAAATCTAACTGTCCAGTCTGAAATATTTAATAAATCTAAAATATTTAAAAATATATATTTCTGGTTAGTTGATGCTGTACTTGTATGTATTACATATTATTAGCATATAACTTTAATAAAAAGACTGCTGATTTTAAGTAAAAAGAGATTCATTTGGCCATTTTTTTTCTGATAACACAAATTGATTTAATATTTGTGTTACCATCATGGTATAAGAATAAGTAAATTTTAAGTTATAGAATATATTTTTTCCATTCGATGTATAATACATACGCATCTATGCTTTGACTCCTTATAGAGAATGAAATGCATGTCATGGTCCATCAGATGAACTGTCTTTCTGATCAAATAAGAAAATAGTAATAACATTTTTCTTTTGTATTGAGCGTGACAAACAAGCACACATTAGTAACATCTGATAGTAATTCCTGCGGCATATGACACCCGCATTCATCCTCGATAAGGAATCATATTGCAGTTGCGTCGGCAACCCTAAAAATTGACACATACATCCGACAACCGGAAACAAACTTAACTTTATTAATGCTTATTATTTATATAATACTAGTATTATAATTACCGGTATAGATAGCATCACATTCGACACAACGGCAGAAGCAATGACTTGGACTGGAAAAATGTGCAGTGCACTTAATGTGAAAAAGCTGGAAGTGGCACCGGATCCAAACATATTAACAATGCTTATGTAACAAGATGAAATAAATTTAAAGGTTTCAACGTAATCTTGACACAATATTTTCGTGAGGTTTAAGTGGCGAAGTGACGGTTTGCGCCATTGGAGTGCATCTTGAGATAAATGATAACTTATCGCTTATTTTCATCAATAACAAAAATGTCAACGCTTTTGTATTGATATAGTGGCGAAAATAGCATTTGAATTGTCACAAGACAACGGGCTATCAAGATAGCTATATTTTTTTGAGGGGCCTACACAACCAATGTCTATGCCGATGTTTTTTTTTTATTTGTTAACGCTATGACCATAGATATATTATATTTTAAGCCGTAGGTAAAAGAAACGAGCGCACAGTTCACATGAATGATTCCTGAGGTTCACGACACCCACATTCATCCACAGCTATATTACACTAGATGGCGCTGTAGTCGACCGTCCACGCACGAAGATAAAAAAATATAGAAGCTATTTAAATATCTCTCTTCTCTAGAACTAATATTATTACACAATTCTCAAAACTTGCAGCACAAACGGGTTCGCTCGTTCGGGTATGCTAAAGGTCCTCACGGAATATTGTTGTTTCTTATAAATTTAAGTGGCGACTGAAAACTAGCATACAGTTCAGGTCAGTTAACGTCTCATAACATGTATATCCTATAAGATGGAATGGATCTCTACCTGTAATTTATCCCTACACTTGCCAAACATTTTACAATATCCTTTACACTAATAACAGTAGCTGGCTTTTAGCTATGGTATGAATGGATAAGTTCGATCCAGGAGGACATATGGTCCTCGCGGATCACCAGCATAACGCTGTTGTGTTTTCTTTTGTGTGTGCAGGACTCCGGAGACCGAATATACAGCAAAATAATCATAGATATTATCAAATTATATGTAACATACTTAATATAATAATAAATAAAATACTATAAAAATAATAAATACATAAATATATAATAAGAATAGATAATACAAATAAATAGATATTAATATTTAAATAACAAATTCAGGTTATTTTCCTTTTGTAAAACTCACGAATCAGTCTTTTAAAACTATTTTTATTAGGGGTTCGCCTAATGTCATCGGCCAATTATTTAGCTTTCGTTTCATAAAAAATAACAACAATCTACTTTTAATAAAATACGTATGTTTGTTTTAGTTACTTCTGCGTACACTTCATGTACATGAACTTTTAAAAAAAACTAGTAAACATTATGATTAAAAAACCAAAACTTAGATTATGGTAATGGCAAACTAGAAGTGTGCACCATAAAGTAAAAAGTTACACCATACATGTTTTATGGCGTAACTTCTTGCCTTTTACTTCCTTGGTGAACTAAGAATCTGAGAATTTCAATTAACTCTAGTTGCTATGAAATTATTATCCTTTATTCTTTTGCACGTAACTGTTCGTGTAACTTTTGCTGCACGTTTTAACAATTTGTATAACGAAAGAAATTTTTTGGTATGTTAAAATTTGAAACCAAGACACGGCATAAGCCATATTTGCAATGGATATTATTAGTCCAAATTACTAACATTTTTTAAAAAAAATGAAATAACTTATGCAAATCCGCCGTCGCGCGAGTAAAGCTTATATAGGACTCACACCGGCTAAAACCCCATGACATTTCACTCACACTATCGCACACATCCGTAGCCCCACCAATAGTGGACATCCCACTGCAGCCTAAACTTAGGAGAGGAATCCCTCGGATCCTCTATTGCGCGCTCACCTACCCCCCGGCCTATTATCTCCATTTGAGCATTAGATCCTCACTGGCCCTGGGACTAGGAGAGCTAGCATTGCAATCCCAGGGCCCTGGTTAACGAAAATGTTAGTAATGTTTCTTTGAAATAAAAAAAAGTTATAATCGGATTATGTGTCAAAGACTTGGCTTCGTTCAGATTATACGAGTCGACATATAATGTATGGCTTGTAATTGATATGTAAACAGGTCGATATAGAACTCACCGTTCATATCGGACACCGGATAATATATAGGTTAAAATGTGAATTTTTTTATGTATGTAGGCACACAAAACTATTACATCATTACTAATGCAATTAACAAGCTGACGTAAACAGTGGGATTTGTTATGATAATTCTAATCTATGTTAATCGAGGGTACGGTGAGTGATACCTATTGATAATAGGTTATGACTTCAATGGACTATCCAATCTTTATAATCCTAGATAGTTTAGATGGGAGTCTATCGTTTTATTGGGTACGATACTATATTTCATTGTAACTTAATATTGTATAGTTTTACCTACGGAAGTAATTCTTCCTAGTACAATTTCATACTGTAAAAGTCAGCGAAGGAAATCGTGGATATTATGTTCAGATTCTCATTCAGATTATCAAGATAAATAATTGACTCCTAACATACAGTTGGAAGTTGTCTGATTATGTGGCAGAGCTTGGATAAAAATAGACGTAGGGACGTTTATCTGTTCATATATCTACTGCGTAGAAAAGGAAAATCGCACTCAAAATCTAGGTAGGCTATACCTACCCAAAGATAATAATACCTAAATCGATCACACAACAACTACGAGCCAACAGATTATCCGTCTGTTTCGACCCAATTGAATTGTTAACATTGATTTCAAATTTGATACTCTGCTTACCTTACAAAAGATTATAGGCGTATGTATTTGTTACATATATTTTATGCAACTAAAGGTGGCAAGGGCAGTTCTCATGAAGGTAACATCCATTCGCGGTAAAGAATGAATAGTTTGAATCGAACACAGCGTCTATGATATAGGTATATGCCCCGGGATCATATAAGTTTATATCGCCGCCATAAAGTAAATTGTATTTTATAATGAAATTAAATGTGTCAAATGAGGACATTTAACTTGATGTTTTCCCAGAAACAACTAAATCCGTTATGAAATAATATTCAAGATATACATATATATGCGTTTTCGTCTCTAGTTCCCTAAGCCATTGCATCTTAACCATTTGTATTCCGTAATCCATGAAAAAGCCTTCACTATGAAATTATATAAAACTTTAATTAATAATTGATTTATATAAAGCAAGCTACAGATAGAAGCGCCGCTGGAGTTTCTTGCGCTACTTCTTCTCCAGCGCCCACCCATTCCGAAGTGGTGGTACAGGTAGTTAATAATAATAGCGATATTAATTTAGATAATCCACTGTCCGAAGCAACCGAGCCGAGGTTCGGCCCTCTCGGCCACCCTCGAGTCAGACGCTCTCGTGAAACAGGGTAACGGTCCAAGCCGAGCTCCCTTGTGCTTGTAACCTATATATAGAGGTCTCGACTGAGTGGCATAAGCGCTCGTTCACCTCTCAACCCGGTGAAACTGTAAAAGCCCTCGGGCTAACAGCGGCCATTAGCCCGAAAAAAAAAAAAAAGCAAGCTATGAGTTTGTTCATATTGTTATTACATGGCAATATTTAATTTTATCAAACTATTAAAATTAATTCCCTTAATAGTGTTTGGTCTTATTTATTGGACAGATTGCCACATACTCCCTTTAATAAAAAACGTAACCCCAGGGGCGCGGTCCCAGGTTGTGAAACGATTGACAAATAGTTGCAGATATCACTTTGTAAATGCCACCTGCGCTACTAATGCTCGACTAAGTGGTCTAGATTGAACTTTAGATATATCTTGACAACTATTGTCTTTATGACTGGACGACCTCCCGCCATATTGACATCCGTTTCCGTGCGGACGTGCGGATAATGTCCCGAGAGCCCCGCGGCGCAATTGATTGGTTGTTTAATCTTTGTTCGGTCAGACGTTTTATTTAAATTATCGTGTGTGTATTTCAAGATTGACGGTAGCTTTCGTAGTGGATAAAATACCTGGATACTATCTCGCTGGGTCCTAGACACAATTCGCAATTGAGGAACTATATTTGCGCATAACAAGTTTTTGTCGGTTTGGGTGTGTTGTATATACGCTTTGTGTATCTGATACTGCATTGGAACGTTTCTCCGATTTTAAATCATATATTATACGATATAGATACGAGGACTATGAGTGAGTGTATCTCTTTTACACTAATATTGACGATACTGTAATATCTCGTGACCAGTTAATGTCATCTCGTAATAACTATTATTTTTCGAATAAGTTGAATACTTAATTAAGATTATATTTTCATGAAAGTAAAGATTAAAAACCAGCACACCAATTCATCAACGACCACCATGTTCATCGTCGATAAGGAATCATTATAATGACACATTTTTACCGCTGTGGACTTGATAGTAGTAATAGAGTCACCGGTTTCTTCACTCCCCATACAAAATATAGCAGCTGGTTTATCATCAGATTTTTAAAAAGTTGTTAAAAAGAATAATAATTAACACAACTATTATTGCTTGATAGATGTAGGTATAAATACCTACATCTATGCCCAACGAAGATTCAAGATACGTTGTCACCCCTAAGGGCTGAGATGGAAAGTCTCAACCCCTATCCACTCACATTAGTATCGTATGAACACGTGCTCCTCCCAGATAGAGCCGACCCATTCATGCTGCATCGTAGGTCATCATATAGCTAAAAATAAGAATCGGCTTGACACATTATGTATATAACACGATCTTTTATATAAAAAAAATGACGAATAGTTTTATTTAGTTTCCTTGGCATATGGTAAAATTTATGTACGTGCAAATTTCGAAAACTACCAAATAGCTTTTGTTCCGGAGTTCACGAATGATGAATATACAATTTAACTCAAGAAAAGGTTAAAATTTATAAATGTATAATGTATAACTTAAAAGTGCTGACGAAACTGGGCTGGGTTGCCGTATAAAAATATTCTGAAGTCGTTAAAAAAGCAAAGCTTGTTATGTATAGTCGAATGTAAAATTGAATAACCTACAACTTCTATCAGCGTACGTAAATGTTATTGACTGGCCTATTGATTCTCAACACATTATTAATTCTAACATAAATTTAATACATACAATAATTTAATAACAGATTTTCTTTGCGATGGTATAATTTTTCACTTAACAAAATATTTTTCACTTCATAGAAGATTTATAATCCAGAATTAGATTGAAATATTTAAAACTTGATTAATATGTATTAATATTTTAGGAAAAGGAAAAATACTATAGTATTATAAAGATAATTGTGATGTGTATTTTATTAATTTCGTTTTATATTGCTTAATAAAATAATTACTTTTATAGATGTTAAAGGCGAAATGTAAGTGAACGCTTGGTTAACAAAAGCCTTATCCATAATATATCCATAACCTTGAATGCTTTATTTTTATATCATCTCATAAATTTGACTTTCGTAAAAGATTATCAACTTGTGACGCAGTCCAGGATTTAACTAACTACATGGTTCATAATTTTCATGGACGTAAGAAAGTACTGATAGTATTATTAGATCTGACTAAAGCTTTTATAATCCTTACTATTAAAAGGCTGGGTAAAAGTTTGATTAAAAGGATCTGGCCTTTTAATTAAACATCAAAATTTGGTGTCAGGAACATACAAATTGATTTTTTTAGAACTATCTTACAAATAGTTTTTAAATATCTAATAAAAGGTTTCTGTTAATATCAGATACCACCTTATTTTTTGTTTTCCTAAATGTCCTGTTGAACTTTAATATACCTAAATAATAACAGTGTTAGAGCTACACTGCAGTTTTATTCTGCTAACTGCAGAATGAATAGGTCAGCACGACGGGGTAGGACCACACCCTCACAGAATACCGGCGTGAAATAGCAACATAACGCTGCTGTGTTTCGTCTGGTGAGTGAAGGGATCTGGAGACCATTATTACTGGTGACGAGGCATTCCATCTCAGTCCTCAAGGGTGACAACGCATCCGCATTATGATTCCTTGTCAAGGATGAATGTAGATGTCATGTGCCGCAGGAATCACTTAACATCAGGTGAACTGTGTGCTTGTTTGCAACTCTCAATGTAATAAAAAAAAAAGTTATCATCATATTCCTGCAGACGCTACTGCGATGACATTTAGACAGAAAAACATTATTTGGCTTAAATCATGTCTTAAATTGGTTTTCTCCCAGACTTATACACATACTTTCAATACGACCAAAACCAATTTTCTCACTCATTTTATAACTCTCGACCAACAAATATTAATTCATTAAAAACTTATACTAGCTTTAAAATATAACAAAGTTCCTGTTACTAAACTCTTAAACGTCTACCTTTTAACTCAATTTTCACATTTTCAGTTAAATACATCAAATATAGGTATTGTTTTAGTTTAAATATTTACATTTTTAATTCCATATTAAATCCCACATCCCCATATAAGAATTTATTTACGAGTAGTTGATATATTATTAAAACCACCTCGGTAGATCATGTTTATTATTAAAAAAAAAACTTTATTATGTATTGTACTAATATATTCTTAGTTACTGTTTCTGCTGTTAGTGTGGTGGTGTTACCAAAATTATAATGAATATTAAGGAGTTTATCCTTTGAATAACATTAATGTTTTGTCCTAGGCTAATTTATGATCGTAAAAATATTTTATTTATAGCATTACCTAAATTCCATACAAATAAATAAAGAAACTAATATATTCTTAGTTACTGTTTCTGCTGTTAGTGTGGTGGTGTTACAAAAATTATAATGAATATTAAGGAGTTTATCCTTTGAGTAACATTAATGTTTTGTCCTAGGCTAATTTATGATCGTAAAAATATTTTATTTATAGCATTACCTAAATTCCATACAAATAAATAAAGAAACCCAGACAAAATAACATATGCTTTTTCTCCGTAATTCATTTATCCAAATATGAGAAAACATTTTTTTGTTTCCCTTGGCTTTACTTCCTTTACAACAAAATAAATGTACATACGTCTTCCGGTCTACGATGTGATACGTTTGTTGCTACAAAAGCAAACAAATAATGTAAAATACTTACCTAAATCATTTTGTATAACTCACACAAACTTAAATCAACCCTTACATAAACACACACACACATTCACCACACACACAACGCTGCTTGCATTTTAAGATATTGAAATTATTAAACTAAAATAACTTTGATAAAAATAACGTTTAAAATCTACGGGAAGGTGGGACCGTCACTCTTAAATATATTTTACCCCGTCTATCTATTACGGACGCCGTCCATTTCATTTCAGATTGAGTTAGCTTACTACTAAATATTATTACAACTAATAAATTTCCCGATCATAAAATAGTTTAAAAATGTAATTGAATAAACTAAAAAAATATATGTAAAAATACTGCACGCCTTTGAACGCTGACAACACAAAACACAATCTAAATAGATTCAATGCAACCTGCTTATGCGGTTATGCGGCTTCATACATGCAAAACAAACTATGAATGCGGCACTATATGTGTAACGCTAATTATAGTCCTATTAGAATGCGGATTTGATCACGTATGAGGTTAATTAACATATGTTTCTGCGAAGTTGGTTCTTATATGCATCGCATAGTAGCCGTATGTAGAATGTATGTACCCCTCTCATCTCCTCATGGATTTACGATTCGACGAAAAGAAACGTTGGAAATGTAATGTGACTTCCGAACGAAGATAAAGTCTATAATGCAAAAGGTAAAGAAAGGTACACAGGTACATACACGAAACGATCGAATTAAGTAAGATCGACGTCCAGCGACAGATTTCAAAAGTGATACCATGTCAAAAGTAATGATTCGAAACTTTATTAACATATGTAACTCAATTATTCTATTATTCTATTCTAAAGGTTGTCTGGAAGAGATCGCTCTTTAGCGATAACACTGCTTAGTTGCAACTCAGTAATATTTTAAAATTTTTGTATTTCCTTTTTGCGATTTGTTTATTTTTCTGTGGTGTATAAATTATATAATATATAATAAATTGTTATAACTTCAGACCATAAGAGACGCACACAGGTTTGAGTAGTTTTTTCTATGTAAAATGCTGCGTCTTATAGTCCAAATACGGTATTTGCGCAAAAAGAGAGGATATCATCCCTATTCCAATATTAAGCTGGTGTGATAAGAATGGAGAAGTTTGGATATAGTGACTGGATATACAACATCATAATTTCAAATATTGGCCTTGGCTTGGAAGACTCGTCAAAAGTCAGTCGCACTACCAGACCGTCATTTTATATTAGTTTTTTGATCGTGTGGTGTTGCGTGCGAGCTACGCTGCAGTTTGTTTCTAGCTGCAGATTAAATGGGTCTGCTCGACCGGGGTAGGACTACGCCCTCACGGAATACCAGCGTAAAATAGCAGCATAATACTGCTGCTGTGTTTCGTCTGGTGAGTGCAGGGATCCGGAGAACTTTATTACTGGTGACTAGGCATTCCTTCTCAGTCCTCAAGGGTGACATGCATATGCATTATGATTCCTTGTCAAGGATCAAAGTAGATGTCATGGGCCGCAGGAATTACTTACCATCAGGTGAACTATATATTTATATTTAGATGTTGATCGGGAAGCCCTCAATTCTCAAGACCCCCGCATTACATCTAAGGGAGATGTGAATGATGATTTCTGTGGCAATAAACTGTTATTTATTATTATCCTGTATCTTTCACACCGCACTTGAACCTTCCCCCGAGTTTATTTTACACGCATTACAACGGAATAAGAATGGGTACGACGGCGAGTGAATGCCTCTGTTATTATACGAATGGTGTTATAAAATATTATGCGTAATTAATGTTATCTGGCAGTAACTAATAGATATCCCGTGGCGGGGTAGGCAGGCGTGATCGAGTGTGTATAGATGGACAATACAAAACGTCTTACATTAAACGACAACGTTGTTATTTGGCACATATTCTCTGTAATAAAGTTAATACAATAATGCAAATATTTACATTAAATTGAAAGAATACAAAATTAAATAATTAGAACTGGTTGTTAAGCATGGAATCAATAGACACTGAATCGTTATTGCATTGGTAATTTTAATTCGCTTAATAATAAATTATCATTTTTAATAAGTACTCAAAATACATATCGTAAACTTTTTTAAAAAAGTGTATAAATTCAAATTGTAACTCGTTATTCCAATATATAGCCCGCAGTGTCCGTAGATGGCAACACACTGTCCTTTATGTTATAAAATTTTGAGCACATCTGGTCTAAAACCTACTTAGTTGTAAGGACCTTAAATAAACTGTAAATAGCACTTATCAAATAAATTTATTATTATTATCGCCGTGGTTGATATTTGCCAGGGTTTATTTATTTATCATAATTTTAGTTTTAGGAAGCAATTATTCCTAATGCTTATCGATGCTCTATAATAGAATTTACTACTGGATTATCTACGAATATAAATTACAAGTATTCAAACCCATGTGCTTGTTTTTATCGCAAATAAAGAATTTTGTAAGGTTACCGAGATATAATATGTTGATAGATAACATAATCTTGATAAAACCGAGAAATTTAGGTCTAGATATCCCTGTTTAGGTATTAAAATCACACGTGGATTTTTCAAGTCTAGCTATTTAAATTATTTATAAAATTAGATCTATAGTATATAAATAATAATTTAATATAGATTTATATTCTTTACGATAAGAATAACAAACAATTTAAGGTTTATAATGTAATTGAGTTCAACACCGTGTTATTAGCAGTTTTTTTTGCAAAATTCATCTGGCAATATCTGGTATCATGAACCAGTTATTGCCAGATGAAAATAAATGTGCTGATTATTTTCTAGTGCCGTAAGAATTTACGCAAACACAGAGGCACTCTCTCTTCGTATCGCATACATACATTTTCTTTTGTGTATGAGTATTGCTGTTGGTCCAGAGACCTCTACAGCTTTATCTAATTAGACTCGCGAGCGGGAGGCCCGCTGAGTAAGGAGACAACGACGATGCTGCGAAGCTGGCGCGGAGACTGCTGCTGCACCACCGCTGCACTCCGACCCCTGTGGACGAAGAACGTCGACGACAACAGAGGGGGGCGATAATACGATCCGAGGACCCCTCATAAGGAGGTACGAAACCTCGACTCGGATCGCTATCTAAAGGGAGGCACGGTACATACAAACGACACATAACACAGAAAATTAACACAGTGATGCACAAATATTACCTCGTCTGGCAATAAAAATGACTCGCAATGCCCACTACACCACGGGACCGTCTACGATTTATTATGTAGCAAAAAATTTTTTCTGGAATCGGATCAGGTTGCAGAGTAATAATAAGTATTTTCAAGAGTAAGCCAAACATACCTACATTTAGATTAATATATATGTAGCTGTCAAGACGTGTTCCAAAGTAGTCTCTTTAAGTATAGTAGATAGTCTATGATATCTATATATATGTTTATATAATACTAGCTGTGCCCGCGTCTTCGTTCGCGTAGACTACATGATGCTCGGCATGTCTCATGTAAAGCAATGCTTTTTTTAGAACTTTTAAAAGGAAACAATTCCGTCATATATGATTTTATGCGTAACTTTAACCGTTTACGCAGCACATGCAACGGAAGCTCTCAAAAGGAATATTTTTTCCCGTTTTTGCAACATTTTTCATTGATGCTCCACGTCGTATATTGTATATTCTATAGCCTTCTTCGATAAATGAACTACGCAAAAATATTTTTTCAATTCGAACCAATAGTTCCTGAGATTAGCGCGTTCAACCAAACAAACTCTTCTGCTTAAATACAATATTAGTAAAGATTATTCTTATGAAGGGTATAGGTCATACTTTATTTAAGTATCGTAAAAATATTAATAAAATAACAATGTACAAATAAAAAAGGTTTTATTTGTACATTGTTATTTTTGAAATTATTATCAAATCCTATAAGATTGAAAGAAATAAGACAAAACAGCTAAGAACAGGGCAAGGCCCTCCCCTTCAAGCCGGTGAAACTGTAAAATCCCTCGGTCTAAGAGCGGCAATAAGCCCGAAAAAAAAGCCTCCTCCAGAGAGAGGGTGTTCGAACATAGTCCGCCACCCGGCAATTAGCGGACTCCATTAATTTCTTCCAAATATATTTTCTTGCTATATCATAGACTTGCAGATTTCCTCACGATATAGGTATTTCCCGATTTTTCAACCTGTTGTTTTATTTTCGAAAGATGTTATTGAAATTTTTCTTTACGTACGTAGATAAGTTTGTCGGGAAAAAGTTTGTGATTTTTTTAAGAAAAGAAAGGAATCATTTTTGCTCGCATACCGTGAATTAAAAGCGACCGCTGAGAAATTGAGCTACGGAGGCTTCAGACACGTGAAGGTCGACAAAGGAGGTTTATTGCCCTTTATTTGATAATAGTTTAAATTGATCGCAGACAATTTTCTTTTCCTTTTATTTGAATCACACGTTTTTCTTTACGATTGTATAATTAACTTTATTGAACGAATGCAAACATTGATGACAAATAATTAAGAGTAGTTTACTAATAAGGCAATAAGATATTTTTAATGATTAATGATGACATGAAATTGGCAACAAAAAATTCGTGAATATCTCTGAGTCTACCTTTGACCTTATTGCTTCTACTTTGTATAAGGGAAGGTGAGGACTGATTGCATTGTGTTTGCGGAAATACTACAATCATTAAAGACATTCTCTGACGTGTATTAAAAAGTACCGGAAAAAATTCCCCGTGAAAAGAAACACCCCGGAGGGCAGCATACTCGTGTAGATATTATATTGAATTACCAACAAGTTTCAGCATTTTGTGATATCTTAGATTGACATTGTATTACAAGATTAGAATATTTGAATTACAAATGTGTCATAAAAGCACTTTAGATAAAGTTTAATAAAATTATAAACAAAGTTTTATTAATATAGATGAATAATATTTTGAATATGTGAACTGATTTAAATAAAAGTAGTATTTGAGATTTTAAAAGTAAGTTATATATATGCGAACAGAAAAACGGAATGGATTTAATATACATTTTGTAAGGACAGATAGTAATAAATACTTAAATTATAAAAAAATCCTTATTCAAGTACTTTGTCAAATATAAAATAAAAGTATGAAATAGTTTATGCACTCCTAAGTTCATAGTAAGCTACGGGGTTCTATCCAGATCCTGACGTAAGAATTTATACCAGAACAATTTTATTTATATAGGTTATTTTTATTTCATTAGTCCAGTAAAATATTAGCGTTGGAATCTTTAAATTAATTATTAATACAAACATAATATATAACAAATCACATTTTTATGAGTAGCACCCTCTCTATGGTCTCCCTATTTTTTTCAATTATGTTACAATGGGCTAACGAGCATAAGGTGGCTAAGAGCATGCTGGTAAGTGATCGCTTCGGCCCATAACATCTACATCCGTACTCAAAAAAGTTTCAGGATACACATCGCGTTGTCACCTTTGAACTTTATACTTACCATACGAAACATAGAAACATGTTGCTATTTAACGCTGGGATTTTGTGAGACTAGCGTACCTTTCTTCAGGTTCTAATCAGGTTTATACTTAATGACTAATTAACTTTAAAAAAAATAAGGTAATCATAATTTATTTTGAATCTATAATTAAATTGGAAACTTTATTTCGTCGTTTATGTCCATGATAATTTTCTGTAGACTTGGATTTTTTGGTTGTAACCCCGTAGTATTCGAATTATTTTATTCAGTAGCCGTATGTTCTTTATTTCGAAATACATGTTATAAAGCACAAAATATGTAAAATGAATAAAATAAAAACTCACCCACTAAGTATGAAAGTAATAAAGTTTTAATTAATTCTTTCCAGTTTGCAAACACTCGATTACTTTTTAATAAAAAGCCGCGAAACACGCCCTAGTTTTTACTCCTACGTAGAAAAAAAAACGAACTAATGGCACTGATTATTTTCGTAATTATTTTTTTCTGTTCGCGTAAAGACAAAGGCTGTTGGTCGGCGGCCTATTTTCCTGAATCTCTTGTCGACACTGACCGCCGGTGTGGGACACAGAAACATTTCGACTAGCACGCCGCAAATAAAGACTCCGCCACACGTTTGATTCTTCCATGACTGATTATTTAATCTAATTTTAATTGTGGTAATACGATAAACAGATACGAACTACTAACCAGCAACAGCTTACATTTCATGGATTCTATTGATAACATTATTTACAACCTTCATAAACAAATTTTCTTTGTATATACAAATCTCGAAATTTATCACATATTTATTATATATTAATTTGTTATCTTAGGTGTAAAAAATAAGATAGGTATTTGTAATATGAATTAAAGATGTAACCAATATATAATCATATTTTTATATATCATATTCAAGTAAATTATTATTTATTTATATTTTATTATATATACTACTCTAACCGAATTTCGAACACCGAGCTCCTGACACATTTTCTTACCACGTACTTACTGGTAGTGAATACCGACTGGGACCATTTATTAACTTTAAGATGAATACCAAAAAATAAATAAAGTAGTTAGTCAAATAAAGTAATCAGAAATTAATTATTTCTCGAGTCACTAATTCTATTTTAGCTCTCACCAATAGTGCCAATTTTGGAAAATAATATTAAATAATGATGAAATAATATTAAAGCATATGAATGTTATTTACAAAATTTTTCCATCTTGTAATGATTAAATTTGATTGCCAAGAGATTGTATGAATATTTTTTGATAATTTCATGGCATTTCGTATCTTTTGGAGCAGCTCATGTTCGGCAACAAAATTATATTCTACCATAGTAATGACTTTTAAATAATTAATTGAACATATATAGTTTGATATTATTTCTTTCATTGTTTCTTCTTTCTACCTTTATATATTTTTTAAATTAATATACTTAGTAATATGATGTACACAATGTCGTTAGTGAATAATCGATAGTGTGCAGGAGGCCTTATGGTGCATTACAGGAAATATGCAGGGTGGATAAGTGACATACAACATGACGCACTCTATTGAAAGTCGCAGTCGATGGATTTACTCGAGTTTTGATGTAATGTTACAAAGAAATTGATCGTTTCGTAATACTAGTTTGTTTGCTTAACTTTCGCTTGAAGATATTAAATTAATTTGAGTAACTTTAAGTCAAGTTAATCCAAATAATGTGTGCCTTTTATATCACAGTTTCTTAAGTTTGTTTTTTTTAATTTTAAGGCTGAAATACGAGTTTTTAACCTAGTTCGGGTGCATGCGTTATTGTGTAATATAATGTGCATATATATTAGTACTAAGTTTGAAACAATTTGTACACTTATAAGCAAATAAAGATGATATTTTAACCCGTCAAAATGCCAGTCCATTATAGAAGGTAGTCATCATTCAATACATAAGCTAAACACAATCGCTCTACCTGCAATTATTTTTAATGCTCTGTTCTAGAAATGCGCTTTTCTATTAAATACTTCGGTATTCACATTGGCAAGTCCAAGTGACGTTTGTTAGCCAAAAACTTTAAAAAAGAATCTATTTGTATTTGTTATATATGTACTTTATAATTGCGCATATGTTGTTTATTTATATAATATAATTAATATAATAGTATTTTAATCGCGACAAAGTTTTTAAGCATACACCTCATTTCATCTCTGCATTACCCTAAGGTTGACTGGTAGAGAATGCCTAAGGCATTAAGTCCGCCTTTATATAAACTGTATATAAAGCTTAAATAAATAAATAAATATTTGTTTAAATAAAACTTTAACAGTGGTAATAGTTTGTTTCTAGCTGCAGACAGCCACGCTCGAACAGAATACCAAAGTAAAATAGCAGCATAATGCTGCTGTGTTTCGTCTGGTGAGCACACAGGGATCCGGAGACCTCTATTATTAGTGATGAGGCATTCCATCTCAGTCCTCAAGGGTGACGCATCTGCATTATGATTTCTTGTCAAGGATGAATGTAGATGTCATGGGCCGCAGGAATCACTTGCCGTCGGGTGAACTGTGTGCACGTTTATTACTCTCAATGTAATAATAAAAAAAAGATCAGACAACTGAAAATCAACTATGTATTTAACTATATAAAAAGTAGTTTTATTAATAATAAATAGGAAAATCTATTACTACTAGTAATAAGAAAGTAAATTACTGCAATGATATGTATTCAAACGAATTTAAAGTAAAGTTTGTCCGATAAAAGATCGTAGTTTATATATTAGTTGGGAGTGAAGTAATGTCGGACACAGGGATATCACAATATCTGTACATACGCCAAGTTATACTTCGTTTTTTTTATTATTAGGTAACCCTAACAAACAAGCACAAAGTCAACCTAATGGTAAGTGATAACTGCAGCCCTCGACATCTTCGTCTCCTGGAATACGTCGTCACCTGTTGGGTCCCAGGATTCGTACAGCCATTCGTGTTGCCTTTAGAAACTTGCTGCTGCGTGAACCTACCACAGTTACCACTTTTAATATAATGGCATTTTACTATATATAAAACAACACTATTACTTTTTCGTGTCTTGATATCTGATACCGAGGCTTTCCATTTTAGTTACAAAGTAGTGACAATTTTTTTCTCTATTTCACTTTTTTTATTTATTTATTTAATATAGACAAATGTTGTGTTATATGCAGACTTAATCCATCATTGATTTTACCTATCTACCTTTGGTAGAAGCAATAAATGATTTATAAAATACCTAAAATATTATTTTATCATGTACATATATTACATAAGCACACAAAAAAATTATTAGTGAATTTCATATTTCTAATCAACTAAAACAAGCTTAACTTAGTTTCTCGTTTTTATTAAAAAAAAATGAACACCATGGGTGTTGCCAAATGTTTACAATAATTTTCTCCATCCTGTAACTGTTGCGATTTAGAAAGAGTGCAATGACTGTATTCGTATAATTACAGAATTATTCAGATCAAAGAAATGAGGCGAAGGTCTCCAAGTAAAAAGCGACCAAGACAGATTCCGGTTCTGTCCCTCTGTCGACACGTTACAGCATCGGGTCGAAGAAAAAAAAAAGCAACACGGTCGCTGTATTTAAGTAAGGAGGTTTTATTAGTTCTTAACGAACGTAATGGATAAAAAGATATTTTAATGATCGTTTGAAATGTACGTGAGTTTATTTATTTATGTAACTAGTCGTTCATTATATATGATAGCGTCTCAATTATCAGAGTGGGATAATTAGTTACGGATCGTAGGCTCGCTGCTTATTTTTTTTAAAGAATAGCTAGAATGCTATTAACATTACTAAAAATTCCACTTAACCATTCCAACTAAGCTTAAAATGTTTGCGCTAGGAAAAGTTCACGAAAATAGTCTAATGGTGGATTCGAACCTACGACATTAAGTTTTGCAGACCGTACCCTACACCATTAGGCTATTGACGGTTAGCAAAATAGTTGTATAATATAATAAAATTAGTTTTAGTAGAAAGTGTATGTGCTATGTTATATAAAAGCATTTCAACAAGCATTCTTAAAAGAATGCTTGTTGAAAAACGGAAACAACCGAAGATATTACTAGTTATAAGGCTTGAATTTATCTTACTATATTGTTTTTGTCATTTGGATTTGTTACTAATGATGAGAAGGCAATGACAGCAAACAAGTACATAATTCACAGATGCTAAATGATGACTGCGATCCATAAACTTACATCCAACCCCATAGATTCAAGGTGGATTTCACGAAGAAAAGGGTCTCCGTTTTCCTAAGGTATGGTGGTAACTGAATAACTGAAGATGGAAATTAAAAATCTTGATGCTCTCCAGACTATTGTAATTTATTCGTGTTACAAGTGTTTCATTGCGGTGTACCTAACATCACGTAAACGTGGACAGATTCGACTCGAACAGGTTAGGATCACGCCCCCACAGAATAGCTGTGTTTAGTCTGGTGAGTGTAGGAATCCAGAGACTCTTATTACTGGTGACGAGGCATTGGATCTGACCTCAAGTGTTTTTTTTTATTACATTGACAGTAACAAACTCGCACACAGTTCACCTGACGACAAGTGATTCCTGCGGCACACGACATCTACATTCATCTTGGCCTAGGAATCGTAATGCAGATGCGTTGTTACCATTAAGGACTGAGATGGAATGCCTCGTCAATAATAATAAAAGTGTCCGGATGTCTACACTCGCCAGACGAAACACATCAACATTATGCTGCTATTTCACGCTGGTATTCTGTGAAGGCGTGGTCCTACCCCGGTCGAGCTGACCCATTCATTCTTTAATTAGAAACTAACTGCAGTCTCTCTGTAAAGTAATGCATTGTCACCCTTAAGGAGTAAGGACCAACCAAAAAAAAATAAACTCACATAATCAATACTTTAATAACATAAGCGGAAATGTAATTTCTTATCAATTGACAAGCCAATGACATAAACAGCTAACGTCATATAACGCAGTGACAGCAATTAAAGTAGATAACTATTAGATACAGAAGCGCGTGCAATTTTGCGCTGACGCAACTTTGCCCCTAACGAACCTCTGTACGTTTCCTCCGATCATACGCGCCTTATCGACAGAACGTTGGATTCACGTCTAATTCAGCTTAATGTCCGATAAGACATGTTTCTATTATCGATTCGCGAACGGCTTACCTTCTAGTTGTAGGTGGTCTATTAATCTATTTTAGAAAATACCTAGCGCTACTATGTTTTGGTAAACGGAAACGATCGAAGATCCCATTGCTAGAGTTAGTATGGGACGCGGATATCACTTGTGATCTGGTACGAGCATATAGTTCGTTATAGTTAGTTTGAGGTGTTAGATGAAATGCCCCGTTGTCACTAATAGGTTTGGCAGATCGTACACTCATCAAATAAAACACAGTTATTTATGTGTGTAGGATATAAAGAGGTAATATTTATAAAAAAAAAACGATTGTAATTGAGAAGTAGAATCATGCTTTTAGATTCAAATAACAATCCGTAAAATTTCCGCAGCAAGAAAGATGTTACCGGCATATTTTTTTTAATTAATCAATATAACCAATAAATCTTTGCAAAAAGTAAACGATAGCATCCCCACAACTGTTAATTGATTATAAAAACTCATTTAAATAAAATACCTTTAATAAAATAAGCAAAATAAAATAACGTAAGATGAATATCCGAATAGTAATAAAAAAGTTAAATTTAATCTCGCATGTTGTTAGCTCGAGAAACAACCATAAACTCGAAGGGTTCGGAATCAATAATTTAAATTTTAGATAGCAACTTTATTTTTATTTTTTAATTTCGTAAGTCCTAAAATACGATAAGTTACTGAATGTTTTATTTGTTTAATCTGGATCATGTTTCTTTCATATACGATAAGGAATTTATTGCGCGAAAAGTATAAGACTTCTTACGAACAAATTGTTTTAAATAAAGTGTTTTTTTAATTGAATTAAGGGTAACAGGCGAGACACCATTCATGCCGCAGCTAGAAACAAACTCTATCGTGGCTGTATCACTGTGGCAACGTAACTCTTTGAAAGGATGATTTTAGTAACCATAAATTATCACTGGTGTAAGAGTATTCATTCTAATTCTCAGGGGTGCCAAAGCATCTGTATTACGATTCCTGATCGAGGATGTGTGAGTGAGGAAAACAACTTTTTGCTGGTCGTCAACCTTGATGTCATATAAAAAAAACTTTGATTTGCTTTCTGGTTTCCCTTCTCACCTTTACTCTTTGATTCTTATTTTTATATATTTGTATGCAGTAAATATACTTGTAAATTAGTAAATAAATATACATATGATATCGTCAAACCGCAGAATTGCTTTTGTTGGCGAAATCACACTCAACGTATAATTTTAACGTATTTTATGCTACACATTACTACAATTAACTTTTACTTTTCTGTTTATTTTTTACGTTATATACGTGAACATCTTGTGATTTCTGTTTTCAAACGTTGGCAGTTTTACAATGCTTACAAGTCGGCAATAAACTTTATTATTTTAGTGTATTTATTTGCACAAGAATTAGTTTAAACCCACCGCACTATCTAAAGATGGCAATAAAGATATACAGTTTGACATATTTCACTAATGTATTACTTAGATATTACGATAATTACAAATTGGTGTTAAGTGCAGGCTGTATATAAAGTATGGGACAGATCAGGAGGAGTTGGTAATCATTGTGCGGTGGGCGTGTCCGTCAAAAATTGTTTTTTTGTCTTTTTTTCAATTATGTTTTATCGGCAAAGGGAACGGGTAGATTATGCCATACTCCTACTGTCTAAATCGCCACGGTTCTCGACAGGAACTGGACTAATGCCTATGACTTGTTATGTTATAGTGTGGAGTTGGAGTTCTCAATATGTCTGTCCATCGTCACTTATTTTATATATATTCAATAATAGTAAACTTACTTAAAGGATAAATTAGTAAGAGTAGAAATTTAAATCTTATTTACTGCTGAATTGGTCAGGATGTTGAGGTTTAGGCAATAATGATCGAAACAATTAATTAATAAAATAATTAAACTTAGTATATAGCCTTACTTATACATAAATAATTTATAAACATCTTACTTACCTATATAGTTATAATAAACAATATGTCATAATTAGGTCGACTGTGCAGCACAGATAAACCCGAGTGGTTTTCGTGTTATATATATAATTAACCCTCGACCGTTTGGTTTCCCCTGTCTAGGGATTCCCGTCTGATTGGTCTTTACATATGTATTATTGTATATATTGTATTATATATATATTTGTTTTATTATATATTTATAATATTTTATTTATTTATTGTATCCATTAACCAACCATACGGATATAGAAAAAAATACCTAAGTAATAAATGATTTTGCGCACGTGAATTTTCCTATAACCTTTAGACCACCTTCACTCTGTTTTAAGGGGATTCCTTTAAAGTAAAGAAAGGAGGAAGTACAGCATTGGCACACTTCAATCGTATCAAATGACTATGAGTTTACAGTACAAGGCTACTGTAAGATCTCAATAGCGAGGTGTGAGGATTACTAAAAATCTACTAAATTTAGGTCATAGACTAGTGCTTATATTTTTATTTTACGTTACACATCTAGATTAAATATGTACTTTAAGGCGTTAAATTTACATCAATGGCACAATGACCAGCGATCCCAATCATTTTCAAATTAAAGAAACAAAGTAACGAGTTAATATTTCATTTGTCATAAAATGGATATGGTGATAAAGTTTTTGAAGACCTCAGTGACTATAAAAAAAAGAGGAAAACTTTATGGCGGAAGTAACTATGGACCGAATGATAACTTAAGTCTTATGTCTCCTATGGGCAAGTCTTTATACCTTTTCACGGAAAACAATCAGCGTCAGTAAAAAACGATACGGAATTAATGAAACATAATGTAAATGTTTTTTTTTGTTTTAAAATTTCGAATGCTTGTGAATCGCGTGACGGACTATGCTCCACTCTAGGTGGGGAGCCCTATCAGTGAGATTTATATATACATACGTATTGTTACTTTAAAATTAAAAAAAAATATTAAAAAAGGCGCATGACACAATTTACATTCATAATAAATAAAAGAGGGCTTGTTTGTTCTAATGTCTATACCAATCTATACCAACGAGAGTTGCACGCAACATTCACCATGATGCGTTAACATATTCAATTATTTAAACACTATCAAAATGAGGGTAACACTACCTACCTACCTACGCACTTCTTACAACTTTAATTTCGTAAATCTGTAAAACCTCATCATCAACAAGTTAACTATGTGCTTGTTTTTAATCCATATTTTAAAAAAAAACACATAAATAATCAATTGCCTGTTACACTTAAAAACAAAGTAAGTATATTTAAAACATGGTAATTAAAATTAGTAATAATAACTTAATTTATAGCATATATTACATTTGATTAACCTGTTTTTTTCAAAAAGAATAAACTATTTTGCAGTGGAGCTACATTGTAGTTTATATTTAGCAGCAGAATGAATGGGTCAGCTCGACCGGGGTAGGACCAAGCCCTCACAGATTACCAGCGTAAAATAACAGCATAATGCTGCTGTGTTTCTTCTGGTGAGTGTTAGGATCCGGAGATGACGTGGTATTCCATCTCAGTCCTCAAGGGTGACAACGCATCTGCATTATGACTCCTTGTCAAGTATGAATGTATATGTCACGGGCCGCAGGAATCACTTACCATCTCAGGTGATTCGTAGGCTCGTTGTTGTTGATGTGTGGGCTTGTAAAATATATATAACATATATACAGTAATAATAAAATAAAATACAAAAAATATATATATTATTTTATTGAACAGCCAGACGAGGACTGTAACTGAGGAACTGAACTGAACTGAACTCCCAAGGACGGTGATGGAATGCCTCGTCACCTTTAATAATAAAAATTGTGCGAATTTGTAATTAGTTAATTTTATCGTAATCATGGAATGCGATAGTAAGAGGTTAGCAACAAGTGTCTCCGGATCCCTATACTCACCAGACTAAACACATTATCTTGACTGACACTGTGAGCTCGTGATAGAACATGGTACGATCGGAAAAGCCCGATCGAAACGATCAATTTTGTATTATTACAACCAAAAATATAACTTTTCGGATATTTTTTATGATATTAAGACGACAAACGGGCGTTTAAACTTTTGTTAAAGTTCGGCCCATGATAACTACAGCTATTCGTCAGGAACACTGAGTCAAATCAAATGTCTTTATTCAACATAGAATAATATAATTCTTTATTGGTTTTTTATTCTTTTTTTATAGAATACGTGGCAAGCGAGCAATCTGATCACCTAATGGTAAGTGATTACCGTCGCCCATGGTATACGCAGATACGCTGCCGGCCTTTAAGAAAGATTTAGGCTCTTTTCTTGAAGTTCGACATTTATAACAATTCTCGATAATTATATTTCAGACACATTACTCGAAGGATACAATTGGAGATGAAGATCACGAAAAAGATGTATGGATTGAATGAAGAATTATATGATAGTCTTGGGCAGGAATAACCAATAGAAAGACGAAAGAAAGAAAGACATTATGTCACGAAAGACAATGTTTTTCGGGGAAGTCCCCGACCCTAGTTACAAATGGGACCTGTGTAAAGTTAACGATGAAGTGTATATTAAGATAAAGTGTAGTTATACCCTAAATCATAAGCTTACATTCGATTATTTTTTGTGTGTGATTATTGCTGTTGGTCGAGAGACCTCTACAGCTTTATCTAAATACACTGGCGAGCGGGAGGCCCGCTGAGTAGGGAGAGAGGGAGAGAAGCTGGCGCGGAGACTGCTGCTGCACCACCGCTGCACTCCGACCCCTATGGACGAAGACCGTCGACGACAACAGAGGGAGGCGATAATACGATCTGATAACCCCTCATAAGGAGGTCCTCGGATCGCTATCTATAGGGAGGATCTTAAATTCGAGCTATCTAGATTCCTCTATGGTCACGAGTTCGATGTCTAGGTCCTAGACGTGTTATGGCGATTTTAGTAAAAAAAAATCATCAAACATCTAAAAATATGTTTCTTCATTTCAAAACATTGGCGCTATCAAATCAGGTAAATGATAATGTCACTTGTAGCTATTTTCATAAACGCTGCCCAACCTAAACCGGTAAAGCTATTTAATCAAACTGGTATTGAAAAATACCCAACGCTACATATATTTACATTGTATATATTACGTATTAAACTTATATCCTTGTACTATGAGTTCCCAATACATGTTATGACAGTCGTGTGGCCCAGTGGTTGTATTACCCGCTTTCTGAGTTCCGAATCTGAGGTTCGATCCCTAAACGGGGCCAATATATGAGGTATATGGTTGAATCGTGTTTTTGAACGTTCTCTGTCACTAAGATTGCATTAAAAACTTCTAGTTAAGAAACCTCTTAGTAATTGGGTGTGACAATGGTAAACCCACGCTGCAGCTTGCTTTTAGTTGCACCATAAACGGTTTGGCTCGACCGGGAAGGTTCAAGCCGTCACAGAACACCAGCACAGCGCTGCTGTGTTTCGTATGGTGTAGGAAGCCTGAGACCCAATTACAGGTAACAAGGCATTCCATTAGCCATCCTCAGGAGGACGGATTTGCAACTTAAATATTTTCTTTAGGATGTCACGAGCTACAGAATTGCTCATCATCAGGTGAACTGTGTGCTCGTTATCACCCCTAATCTTGTTAAAAAAACTGTTCAGGTTAAATTAAGGTGCTTTCAATATTTATATTAATATTAACACACATATTTTGTCCATTTTACTAATTCGTTATATCAGGCCTGTACAATAAAACTAGAAGATGGTATAGACATGCAGGTTTTCTATATATTATTTGATTTCAGAGCGACATACGAACACACAGTTGAACAGTGGTGGAGCCTCACTGCAACTAGTTTCCAGTTCTAACACGAATGAATGGTTCCGATCGGGGAATTCCACGACGTCGCAGAATATCAGTTGAAGTCAACTAAGAGGAGATTATCATATAGTGAGTATAGGGAACCGATGTTATTTTTTTCGTGCTGATGGCCGCTGTTAGCTCGAGGGCTTTTACAGTTTCACCGGGTTGTGAGGTGACCGAGCGCTTATGGTACTCAGTCGAGACCTCTATTAAGGGTAAGCAGCACAAGGACTCGGCTTGGACCGTTGTCCTGACGACGAGTGAGCGTCGCTGTGTTTACGGCGATATTTACGACGTTATAAAAGTATTCTGTGCAGTTGAAATCGACTAAGAGATTATCATATAGTGAGTATAGAGAACCGAAGGTCCATTTACAGATAAAGGAGCATTCTTTCTCTTTCCTCAGGGGTGTCAACTCGTGTGTTTCTTGAAACTTTGTTGTGGACGGTTGACAATCTTTATGGAACGCAGTCATCACTCCTCATCGAGTTTGGTCACCCACGGTTTTTTTTAAAAAAAAACAGCTGACACAGACACGAAAAACTGAAGAGGAACATATATAGAATATATGGTTTTCGATATATTTTATATAATATAGACAAAAACTAAGAATATTATTTTATACGTCTTGGAAAGGTTTTATATTTAAAAATAAATCTACGGTGTTCATGAAACATGTTTTAAAAATATTTATGTGTTTCTTCGCAAATAACGTAGGCATTTTATATATTTTTATGCGTACATATCTGACGTTGCATAAATTATATGCTATATTTGTTTGAATGTAATATGTTCGTTTTGTTAGAAATATGTAGCCTCTGGATAATGCATGTGTGTAAAGTTAAACTTAGCTTTCAAAACGAGTATAATTATTTTTCCTATTTAGACTTAATTTATTTTTTTTTATTAAAAGAAAAAATAAAAGTTAAAATCAATAATACAATCAGTATAAGAACACTTTTAAATCTTTTTTTTAATGTCAGTATATCCAAATATAAAAAAAATAAGGCTGAATGTGTTTGGACTTTTTGCCACCGTAAAAAAAAAAAACAAAACCAACCTCATCGTAAAAGTCCGAATGATATTTCATGGAAACCATCAACACATTGTCCTTCGCCAACTTTTTCATTTTAATTTATTTATTTTCACTTAAATTATCAGGATTTATATTAATCGAGAGCTTTCTTTGAGAGCTGTTAATAAACTAGCGGCCGCACGAGGCGTCCATCGTTTTTATTCGTAAGATATAATACGACTTTTCCTTAAACGTATTTCCATTGTTATATATGTATAATTATATTATAATTTTTGTAAAACCTGTGTTGTGGTCGCGGGGGTACGTCCACGGAACGTCAAAAGAATTTTAATAGATTCATCGCGTCGTTAGCTCGGTTTATTTTATTCGTCTGTTTAATGTTATTTTTACTCATGTTTTGCTAACATAACCAACAAGGTAGACATGATCACGTGGTAACATAAAATTACAATTACGATAGCTTTTTAATAGTTTTAATCGTGTTGGTGTAGCGCTGAGATATGAAGTTTTACGTTGCAAAAGAGGTTGGATCGATACGCACGTGTTAGTGCCCACGTGCGCAAAATTACATCGTATTATTTGTTAAGAATAACTAGCGGTTCTAGGATTAAGTGACCATTTATATATATGTATATATATATATTCCTATGAATAAATACCGCTTACACACTGGCCTACCATGGCTCTATTCATCTATTTTATTCGTGCATTTAAAATTATTTTTCGTTTGAGACGAATTTAAATAATGTAAATTAGAATTAATTATATTAGAAAACACATTGCTAGAAACATAAATTTGAATATTTATCGTAACATCTAGCAAAAATAGAATTGTTTATTTTATTTTTGCCGTACACCCACTAAGCTTTTATCATATTAAACTGCATCGCCTCTTATCACCAGGTGAATATAAAGGTAAATTAAAAAAAAATCATGTAAGACGACACAAAAACAAATTGACGCTAACAACCGATAAAACTGCGTGCGTCGCAAAGTGATCCATTGCTTACGTTATCTATGTTTGCCATCACTAAAATATATATTTATAAAAAAACTGCGTGCGTCGCAAAGTCGTCCATTGCTTACGTTATCTATGTTTGCCATCACTAAAATATATATTTATAAAAAAACTGCGTGCGTCGCAAAGTCGTCCATTGCTTACGTTATCTATGTTTGCCATCACTAAAATATATATTTATAAAAAAACTGCGTGCGTCGCAAAGTCGTCCATTGCTTACGTTATCTATGTTTGCCATCACTAAAATATATATATTTATAAAAACTGCGTGCGTCATAAAGTCGTCCATTGCTTACGTTATCTGTTTGCCATCACTAAAATATATATTTATAAAAAAACTGCGTGCGTCGCAAAGTCGTCCATTGCTTACGTTATCTATGTTTGCCATCACTAAAATATATATTTATAAAAAAACTGCGTGCGTCGCAAAGTCGTCCATTGCTTACGTTATCTATGTTTGCCATCACTAAAATATATATTTATAAAAAAAAACTTATAGACGATATTTTTTATATAAATAAAATAACGATTTTATTAAAGTAGTTAAAGAACTTTATTTTATATAAACGATTTCAGAGTAACGTAGAGCGAGTCACGATGTAACTGGTTTATACCAATAACATAACCACGTCTTCACAGAAAACCGGCGTGAAATAGCAGCATAACGGTGCTGTGTTTCGTACGGTGAGTGTAGGGATTCGGTTACCCAATAACAGATAAAGCATTATCAATCCCCAGGGTTGACAGTATACCCGGTCATGTATATTTGTTGATGATGTTAGGTGCCGCAGTAATCACTTACCATCAGGTGAACTGTATTCTCATGTTTGTCAACCCTAATATGATAAAAAACATTTCGAAATAGCTTTAGGTTTGTTGTTTAAGTTGACCGCGCCCTCCGCAATCACTCGTGGTATTGATTGTAGCGATCGTCGATAAACGCTTTGTTTACTGTATTTATAATATCTTGGCATTGATTCTTTTAGCTAATTAATTGATCATCGCCGCATATTATATGATCGAATACCAACATCGCTGAGCATTTATCAGGTTTATGTTAAAATAATATTTAGAAACGTAAAGGTTTTACGCTTTTCTCTCCGGAATTAGCTTTCAAACTGCAGATACTCAGGAGGACCGCTTCTCTTTAGGCAGATGTAGGCTTTTTTTTTAGGTGAAAGGTTTAGACTTAAGTAACTATGTATATATTTGGCAGACAGTGACAATCTTACCCTAAACCTTACCTTTTTAAAGTTGAAGTTAATGTTAGTAGTGTTTTTAACATCGTTAAGATTCCGATTTACCACTCCAACTAGGAAGATGCTTTTACTAGGATCACGACAACAGTTGAATGGCAGACGACTTTAAATATCGCAGACTGTACCCTAAACCATTAGGCTATTGACGCTTTACCACTTCGTACATTACCACACTATATTGCTGATGATGTTTATTCCGTATATATGAATTTAAAAAATCTTTTTACATTTCGCATAATGGATTCCCTTCAAATTTAATTGGCTAGATTCCCAAAGCTATACGCTTCGTTGTTAAGTTTTTACAGGCTAGTATGCAATCAAGCAATAGTTATCAGCATACAGTTAACTACTACCGGTTTTGAGAGCCCTAAACTGACGGAAGAGTTATCTCTCACATACTTCGACACTAATAAACTGTTTAATTGCTAGAATTTATAGGCTTAACCTTCATGGGATTATTAGACAGGGAGAGTTTATCGTTAGTGATAATGTGTCTAATTGCAATGTTTAATTACAAATGTGATGACCCCTTGGTCAATCTGGAACAAGAGCGTATCTCTTCAAATGCGAGGGATGTAGTTTACTTTTTTTTTAAATTTCATTGAGAGTAACAAATGAGCACACAGTTCACCTGATGGTAATTGATTCCAGCGTCCCATGACATCTACATTCATCCTTGAAAGGAATGCTTCGTCACTAGCAATAAAGGTCTCCAGATCCCTACACCCACCAGACGAAACACAGCAACATTATGCTGCTATTTTCAGCTACGTCTGACCCATTCTGCGGCTAGAAACAAATTGCATTGTAGCTCTACAACTGCCAATTATATATAGTATATTGTACATACATCTATTTTCAACGAAGATTCAAATAAAAAACAAACTTTGTTATCCCTGAGGATTGAGATGGAATAAAAAAAATGAAAACAAATGTCCACACAAATTTAACCTTAAGATTATGTCTCATGTGCATGAAAACTTCTCGAAACGAGCGTGCGATGGTCTTTTGTTCTCTTAGTTTTATATATATTTGGAAAATCAACTAGTTGGAGTAATACTCGGGGTTTTTTTTGTGTTTGTTAGAGCATGTGTAGTGGTCAAATCGTAAAATGAGCTCATTCGTTTCATGGAGTGGTGGTGTATACGAAATATGACACTGCCGATTTGTCATATCATGTTTTGAATTGGACTAATCGATAAATTACAAAACGTTTTTAGATATTTTCGTATAACGAACGGTTCACTATGTGGCCAAATATATATTTATAATTTAACAACATACGCCATTACTTATCTACGTTAGTTACATGGCGGCTGCAAACAATGGGAATATTGTTGCAATAGAAGCTAATAATACTGTGTTAAATGCAGTGGAAAATTATAATATTATATGTATGCTGCAACGGGCACCGCTATTAATTCTGGTATTCGGTTGTTCTGGTTAGATCATGCGAAACACAGTGATCGAAAGTATTGAAAACGGAAAGTATCGAAAGACAGTAGAACATTTTTGACCTACCCGATAATTTATGTAACAATTTTCTACCATACTTAATCGGATTAAATTTTTACTATCTTGAACAAACTGTTAAGTCATTAGGATTAAAATTAATAATTTCTACGAACTACTTTACCTTACTATTAATAAGTCTGTGAAGAATTAGTATTATACATACGTTAAAAATTCACAATAGCTGCTTCCAAAGTTTAAATCAATAGCCTAATGGTAAACTACAGGGCCCGGTCTACGAAATTTAATGTCGTAGCACTACTAATATTTTTTTAATACAAAATATTAAAATACCTATGTTTATAATAAATATTGTTAAGATTGAAACAAGTTTTGAGATAATAAGCTCATTATTTGGTAAAGTGAAATTGCCAAAAACTTTGACAAAGCTTTAAAGCACACACCTATACCTCATTTCATACCTGTATCACCCTAAGGTTAATTGGTAGATAATTCCAAAAACTTAGATAAACAAAATAAAAATATTTTTTCCAAATTTAAATGTGTACCAAGTGAAAAACCTCTGGTCGTATCAGTGTCTAAGCACTCCCTTTTAATTTACAATACGTGGTGTCAGCACCAATGAAATCGTTAATAGCAATTTTAAGTGCTAATTTCGCATGTGCTTGGCGGAGAAGGAAAATATCATGAGGAAATGCTGCATGTCTAAGTTTCAATTCCTTAGTTATATAAGAAATAAACAAAAGTAAGGTGACCAAACAACTGTTATTGGAACAAGTGCTTTTGGAGTACACACACAGAAATGAACAAGATATTCTTGGATATATCTTGATTTTTTTAGAAAGAAAGAAATAGATATTTTATTCAGACAAGAAAAGTAACAACAAAATGCAAAACAGAATTACATTGAAAACTAATCACTAAACTAGCCTTGAAAATCAAAAGGGATAAAAATATGACAAATAAAATACAAAATCAAAAAAAAAAAAAAATAATACACAAAATCAAATAGATCAGACTAGCCCACCTTCAGCGAATACAGCGAGTGGTTTGTTAAAAGGAATGTTATTCAGGATTCACTGAATTCACCATTCCGTATTTTTAAGAAATACCATCTATATATTCTTAGTATATATACTAATTTTGTGGTCTTGTATGCCCTACTCATAACAGATATATATTAATCGATATGCCAGATAATGGTTGGTCATATCATGCAATCACACCATTTCGCGAAATAGTTGGACGCATCATGATATGGCCCTTTTAGAGGATTGTGTTACGACACATGCATCACGTTACGAAGCTTTTTAAAAATCACACTGCTTAATTTTTTATCATTTCGTTTTTTTATCGTAATCTGACAAGTTTATACCAATTTAAAAAGAAAGGCTCTTGGAGTTTAGTTTGAGGATAAACGGTGTTGACATTTTTCTTGTTAATTCGATTATCTGTGCTTTATCAGAAGCTAAAATTATCTGGATTGAGTAAAAAAATTATAGCTTTAATAGCCCCTCGATACACGATATTTTTGTCTTAATAATGAAAAGGGAACGTACACATGTATGCGAATTATACCCCCTTGGAGAAGCACAAATATTTTTATTTATTTAATCTTTATTTGAAAATAAAAGATAAATACGTGGACTTAATGCCAAATGGCATTCACTTGACAATCTCAGTCCTCAAGGGTGACAACGCATCTGCAAATTGATTCCTTGTCAAGGATGAATGTAGATGTCATGGGCCGCAGGAATCACTTGCCATCAGGTAAACTGTGTGCCCGTTTGTTATTCTGAATAAATAATAAAAAAATTACATAGCATAGTATACACACCGCTATTAACTTACCGTAGCAGAAATCGATCCTGCACAACGATTCATTATTGACACGCACTGTAAGATTATTAGAGGAAAGGTTCTCGTGTAGCAATCGCAGCGTTAGACAACCCCCCACTAGATGAATACCTTTGCAAATCTTCCAGGAGTCGCGGGAGGGACTAATGATAGGCTGAGATGGTGACGATGATAACGAACTATACACATACGTATAACAGCATGATATCTGACTTATGGAACCAAGTACAAGTTTCCTTGTCCACTTAGCGGTTCTTCGTAACGACAGGATATACAATACGCGAGGCTACGTTTTACCATTTCGAATAATATGATTACCATCCAAACTAGTTTAGAAATGATGAAGATAATAAAATAATAATAATAATTTATTCCTTCTTGGCATACATAAACAATACATAGCAAAATAAGGTACAAATAAAAACAAACAAGAAAAAGACTTTTACCTAATCAAAAAAAAGAAACTGTTGCCGCTGTGCGCCAAATAAAGAAAAGGATCACTCAGGTACTGTTGTGACTTAGGGTCACAGCTCTGATCTTCCGTGAAGCCTACACCAGAGAAGTGGCGCTTCTCATTTTATAAACTATATTAAAAAATAATAAAACAAAGCACAAAACAACTATTAGTGCGAAACAAAACAAAGCTGACAAGATACGAGTTATTGTGTATTTTAAATACAGGTTAAAAAATAGCTGAAACCAGTAGAAAAAGAAAGATTTTTTATATTGGGTACGTTTAACTTATTAAATACATAATAGATATATATAATAGTAAACTTCAATTGAGAACTTCTTTCGGTTTTGGAGACGGTTACGATCTCATCGGAATCTTTTTGTTCTCCTGTATTAACCAATTCGATAACGTATCGAGAATTAAATACAACGCGTTAAATATCTGCGTCGCTCTAACATTACCTTTAGTTCGGATTTGAAGCCAGAATAGGTGCGTTCACCTTTCACACGGACGAAAATAAACATTCGCTCGATCCGTGTGTTTGTGTAGAAATATTCTCAGTTTTATATTGTGAACGCGTTTTATTTTCACACCGCTTCGTTAAATATCAAATACACTAAATTAACAAGTGGAAGTTTGGGTTGGGGGGACCGTTAATTTTATTGTCAGTGGGAAGACTGGAATGTTGTTGTTTTTGATTCTAGACTGGTTTCATGTTAATAAAATGCATAACCTAGATACTAACTTGCGGGTAAAGTAGGTAATATTTATTTGTTGTATACCGTTCGTGCACGTTTATCTCCACGATGATTGAACAAGGATAGAGGTAGAGCCACACTGCAGTTTTTTTCTAAGTGCGGGTCCGTTCGCCCGGATAAAGGCCAAACCCTCACAGAACACCTGCGTAAATAGCATAACGCTGCTGTGTTTCGTCTTGTCAGTATATATAGATCCTTCGCCACCGGTGCGCCGTGGTTATTGCGTAATGAATATCTACATATAGATCTTGAGCTCCCGACCATAGCTCAGTACCTGAAGCTTGCTTCCCGCCGATATTTCGAGTATGCCGTCACACACCTAAACCCGCAGATTGTGAGTGCCGTCACTTACAATCCCATCTCGAATATCCTCCGCATCCGGAGGAGACTGAGGCACGCCCCCGACGACTCGCGACCACCAGGGCCCTCCATAAAATACTACACACATATAGTGCCCGTTCATATCTCTCCCGCCGACGGCGAGGACGTCGCAAAAAATAGAATTATTCGCGATACCGCCATGTAGCTGGAATTTCAATCAATTCCATCGAGATATAAGTTTAGAAATACAATAATCAGAAGCAACTGATCGAGCCGAGCTTCGGCCACCCACGAGTAAGTCGCTATCGCGCAACAGGGTAGCGGTCGAGGCTCCTTCTCGTGACCCCTTGTGCTAATTACCCACTATTAGAGGTCACGGCTAAGCGCCATAAGCGCTCGGAAACCTCTCAACCCGGTGAAACTGTAAAAGCCCTTGGGCTAACGGCGGCCATTAGCCGACGAAAAGCGAAAAAAGGGAGACCCATTTACTGGAGACGAGGCATCTAAATCCTCAAGAATGATAACGTATCTGTATTATGATTCTTTATTGAAGATGAATGTGGGTGTAAATAACCGCAGGAATTACTAACCATCAGGTGAAATGTATATTCAATAACTCATTGCAATAAAAATTCATTTCATTATCAGTGATGTATTGAGATAAGTTTGAACTAAAATTTGGTGTTTGTTTCATTTAAATCGGTTGACATTTAAAAAATATATGTCAATTTTAAAATGTCTCTTGTGCATAGATTAAATAGACGCATTTTCATCGCATATCCTTTGCGCACATGAAATCACAGGACCAACTACTAGTATTAAATAAATGAATGGCTTAGGAATACAGTTTAGGGAATTTAAATTTTAGTTATCTGATGAACTATCACAGCTAAGTGTCTAAGTTTAATTCTTTGTACGCCAGCAAACCGATTTCTATCCTCGGTGCCGGCATCTATGAAATTGTTAAATGCAATTTTTAGTGTTGATTTACTACGTACTCGGCGGTGAAAGAAAACATCGTAGGGAAACCTGCATGTCTGAATTAAAAAAAAATATATATCTAAGAAGTGCGCCAACCCACTGTTGTACGGGATGCTGGCCTATGCACTAACTAACTTTTCTAGTATTGACATTGATTTATTGTTATTTTTTCCATATATATATATATTGGGAATCGGTAGCACAACAACCCTTTTTATCAGATAATTGTTAATAGCGGTGATAAGAGTAGATATACCAATAAACATAAGTCAAATGTCAGACATGACGTGAAGCTTTCGCTGAGGTCAAAAGGCATCGCTGGATTGCAAAACGCATATAATGCAATCTTGATAGATTAGCATACAATACAATGTACACTTATGTCTTTAAACACGTTAATTTTTAAACACTTGGATATGATCCTTTTGTAATTCGGTGTAGTAAGTAATTTAAAGGGTCAATTAGGGAATACCGCACATTTAATAGTAGTGCGAAATAACAGCGTACCGCTACTGTTTCGTACGGCTATTGCCTCGGCGTGGGCAAAACTAAGAAGTTTTGACACCACCACTCAAACTAGACTCAAACTAAACTAAGCTAAACAAGTTTTCCGAGAGTTTTGTCTTCAAAACTTTTATTAAAAGCCAACGAGGAAGCAGCTCACTTAATGACTTACGTCTTCGTGTCTGCGTGTTTACTGCATTATAAGATAATCCGCGCTTGTTGATGATGATGTCTGATGTCTTCCTGGTCAATTACGACCACGACGATATCTTCTACTCATTGCCAGATGTCATCAACTAAGCAGAATATATTAAAGTTGTGTAAGCATTTGCAAACACAGAGGCACTCGTGTGCCCTTCCCTATTCCAATGTAATGCATTTTCATTTGCAAATAAAATCAAAAACAGGAAGGGCTCAAATGCAGTGTGCAACAAACCCAGAGCTAGTTTATATGTATGTAAAGTATAGATAATTTTAATTATTATGTACATTATTTCTATTAATATATTATTTATTACATTTATGGACTTTTTAAATTGAAATTACTTTTTTTCATGTATCCACAATATATTCTCTGCTCAACCCAAAAGTAGTCTGATTGAGAATGCCTTTTGTCATTCAGTCCGCCTTTTTGTACAATGTTTGTTTAGCTTGTGCAAATAAAAAATAACTAAATAAATAATATACGCATTTAGCGTTCCAATAATGCACGGTTTTTTTTTAATTTTTGGATCTACACCCTAGTTTTTATTTTTCAAATTTTGAAAGACAACTGCAGCTGAGATTTTTCTCCATTTCACTCCAGCGTTGTTAATACCTGCAACAAAAATACATGAAATGAGTTTTGATGATTTAACGCAAACATATGCTTTTTTTTGTGTATTGTTATTACTGTTGGTCTAGAGACCTTTACAGATTTATCTATTTAGTCAAACACACGCAATGATAATGAACACTATTAACAATCAGTTAACCATCATAATTTAGGTTAAACGTTAAATTAAAAGATGGTCTAGATTCTGTTGATGTTGATGCTGTTAGCCTATGCGGCTCTTATAGCTTCATCGGACACAGGGCTCACGGAACTGAGGGGTCCGTGAGCTGGTTATAAACCGTGTTCCCTATTGTGGTTCTCTTACTTTACTCAATGCGCTCATAAACTGAGCGTGTCGCTCCACTCTCTGGTCTCATACCTATCTGATGATGCCACCCAAGTTGCAATTCCCTAGCTATCGAGTGATTCTCCTGAGTGGAGAATGGACGGTGATGACTAATGACCGTCCGAGGTTTTGTTGATTAAAAGATGGTTCGCGACGGTAATCCAATAACTGGTTTAAAAATACGATGTTAAATGTACCCATACTCCAAAACTTCAAGACATTAGCATTTAAAACCCTACATTAAATTAAAATTATTTTAGTTTACTTGAATTTCTAAAATTAAATTGATTATTAAGAATTAAATAGAAAATCTGTGAATTTGAAATTCGCTTATACTTTGAACACGATACGATAATAATGATCCCTTCACTCTCCAGACTAAACACAGCAACGATATGCTGCTATTTACACTGGCATTCTATGACGGCGTGGTTCCGGTTCTAGCAAACGAGCACACAGCGATAACTGCGTCCCCTGAAGTAACCGCACCTTACGTCATTTCCAACAATGATTCAGTATGCAAATGCGTTATTCGGAAACATTCAACATACGAAACATGGCAGCGGTATGCTGCTATTTGACGGAAGATCAGGGCTGTGACCCTGAGTCACAACAGTGACTGAGTGGAGATCCTTTTCTTTATATAGCGCAGGTTTCATTTGTCCATCATTTATTTATTATTTTTTGTTTTTCTTTTTTGATAATGTAAAAGTATTTTTCTTGTTTCTTTTTAAATGTTTTTTTTACTCTCTCTGATTTTGCTATATATGTCTGCTAAACAGAAATAAATGAATATTATTATTATTATTTCTCATATCCGTCCTTCCCACGTCAACCCCGACCCATTAATGTTGGAACTAGAAACTAGATGCAGTTGTTAATGGCATCTGGTAATAACCATAAAAACATCGACGTGGCCAAAATTTACTATAACATTATAGCAGCACATTGTAAACAAAAGCCACGTTTGTCGGTACGTGTTAATCTCGAAAACAGCACAACAGGTTTTAATCAGGTTTACCCTAATTACAAGAATAAAAAAGACAATTGGGAAAAGAATATACGTGTCAGAATTATAGCGTATTTATATAAACTAAAATAAATAATATAAACTGAAGCGTCACTATCCTACTCGCTTAGGTCTGCAAAGTTTAAGGCTTAAATCAGCAATTCGACTATTATCATGAAGCATCCAGCAAAAACATTTAAGATTAGTTGAGTGGTTAAGGTAAGTAATGCTAATACCACTTCAGAAACAAGACAAAGCAAAACGGAGCTCCTTCCTAGTTTATGATAATTAATTTTTATCTCAATAATTATATGTGAAGACCACACTTCCATCCGTGGCTGACAATACATTCGAGGCGTCAATATTCTTAAGGTCCCGTTTGATGGCTGTGTAATCAATCTTAATAATAGTATATAGTAAGCTTTAAATTTAGACTAACCATAAATGTTCAGTCATCGGCGAATCTATTACCATGTCAATGGCAAGTTCTTACGATTTTAATAACATATACTCGTAGTCAATACAACAGAATGATATTATCAATTAACTGTATCTGCCTAGTGGTAAAAAGAAAGCAGTAGTAATATAAGGTAGCAATGCAGTAGTATTAAGATAGTGATCTGATACAGCATCCGAATAATTTTCTTCTTTTGTTCTGATATAGAAAATTATTTAATCTTATATACCAGTATTTATTTATTTATATTAAAGAAAATATAAATAATTAAATACTGATAATATAAATTACTTATTATTCATTGTACAATTAACAGTTTACAATTTTCTTTTTGGCGTGGTTCTTCTCCTATCGACTCCCAGATACGAGAAAGACCACGCCAAATAGCATTACTACGCTTCTGTGTTTCGTATGGTGAGTATTTTGGTATCCTGGAAACTAATTATAGGTATATACTAGGCATTCCACCTAAGCCCTATTGAATCTTTATTAAGAGTGGATGTGCTAAATGGTATGACCCGTAGTAATCATTTAGCATCAGTTGGCCTGTGTGCTCGTTTCTCATTTCATATCACGCTAGACTGATCAGCAATGGACTCATGAGACTCAGATGACGATGTCGTGGCTAGATAAGACTAACAAGCGTTTAGATTTTAGTTTGAGGGGTCAGGTCATCGTCAAATCATGTGAGAAAAATCTAGGCACACTTATATTATAAAGTACATATAAATAATAATTTATTCATAACTTTTTAAGTATTTTTAGTAAGTTACCCTTTTAAGTATTATTATTTTGGGAATATCTTTTTTTTCTATCTCCGTACTTCTTTCTTTCTGTTGTATTTGGGCGACAATCGAACATAATGCATCTAATGATATTGATCCCTGACACCCACATTTATCCGCGTAAGGGAATCATAATGCATTAGCACCCCTGAGGTCTGCGGACATCTACATTCACCAGACGTTACAATACTGTTTTAATAATTATAATGAAACAGTTTATTGCCAAATACAAAGAGCCTTACTCAGCTTTTGCTGACACGGGATTACAAGGCCACGTGGCCATGGTCTATAGACGATGTTATGCAAGAGACATAAGAGTTGAGGCCTTCTCAAACAAAATCTAATACTTGTGTATGCATCAAAGGAAGAGATAAAAACGATTTACGCAGGTATTATACATATATGGCTGTGATAGCGTTGTCCTTCCCCTATCGAGCAGACCCATTAGTGTTTTAGTTAGATATAAAACTGCAGCATGGCTCCACGTAGTATAATTTTTTCTTACAAAATGTGGATGACAAATGATTCCTGCAGTCTATAGATATTACGTCCATCGCCGGTGACGCATCGTGATGAACGTTCCTTGTTTTCCCCAAGGATTGACGCAAGGATGGAACGCTTCTTCATAAGGTGGGTTTGTTTTATATGAGACGTATATATTTTTAGAAAATTCCGTTACAAATCATCAAATGCGTCACTATATAGAATACTGGAAACAGAATATGTTTAGAATAATAAAACACAAAGTACACATTCTGGACAGCTTGCGTATGACGTCATTTGTTATACAGTCCGCTTTCGTCAGCAATGTAATTTTACTAGACACCGATAATGAAATATCGAAAATACTGAATCTTTGTCAGGCAGACTAATTAGAGTTAGACCAAACGTGAAGGACAAAATAACAGCATGGTGTTGCAGAGTAATGAAAGAAGACGGACACTTCTGGTCATGAGGCATCCATATAAAGGATAGGAAAGGAAAGGAAAGGAAGTACCTGGAGTAATTGAAGCGTCAATAACCTAATGGTTAGGGTACCGTCTGCCAAACTTAGGGGTGTTGGTTCGTTTCCGCCATTTACAACGAAAGGCTATTGACGTGAACCAACTCCCAGCACAAGCTTTCAACTTAGTTGGAGTGGTTAACGAGAATGATTACTAATTATAGCTCAGCCAGCATTCATTTTGTTTTAAAAAACAAATTGAAACACCTTTGGGTGAACTAATAGTTCATTTGTCAATATCATAAAAACAGAGGTAATTAGTACGTCGATTGTCAATAACCTTTCCCACTGTGCTTTACACTATATGCTCTTATCCTTAAGAAATTTCTTCCAGCAATCAAGTTGCCTAAATAGCTAACTATGGCAAAACCAATTCTTCAATACCTACGTGTAAAAGGTGCTAATAATTTTGTTAATATGCATCCGTGAAGCTGAAGGTTTACCTGAGCGCGCTCGGTGCCTTAATAGAGGACTGATGCGGATTGATGATCATCAAAATTTTAGCCATCCTTAGTCTATTACACTAATTAGCCCGATGCCAGTGATAATATCCATTGGGACCGATAACCGTTGTGTTCATTTTTATCAAAGTGTGTCAAACTAGCACATAGGTCAACAGATAATGAGTGATGACTGCAGCTCTTAAATCCCTGGATCCATCCCCAATAAGGATTCAAGATGCACATGCGTTGTCAAACCCTATGACTGAGATGGGATGCCTTATAACCAGTAGCTTGGCCTTCGAATCCGTATACTCACCAGATGAAACACAGTCCGATAAAAACGTTATGCTGCTGTTTGACACCGGTAATCTGTCAGGGCGTGATTCCTTCCTGGATCGACTGCGGCATTATGATTCCATTTAGAGTACCACATACATAACGTGCGCAGAATACGCAACGTAGACATCTGCAGCTAAACAATGGTGATGGATATAGCTTAAAAGAATGCAATGGCTACAGGTCAGCTATATAACTTGGAGAACAGATCAAATGGCCTACCCATTCTTTCAAAGGTTCTCAAGTGGCAAAGTCTACTGGAATTCGGTTGATACAGACGGATGGCTCGGGTAAGTGCTTTCTGGCAAACAATGGGGTAGGTCTATGTTCGGTAGCGGACTATTGATAGGCTGTGATGTCGATGGTGATGAGTCGGACAAAAAACGAGTGCTACTGTAATATATCCTGTATAGGTGATGTAATCTGGTAACAGCCGAAAGACGCCGCTATGGTCGAACTAACCTAGAAGACATTTCTCAGCTGTAACGTGGCTCGTATCAGGTGCATCGTCGTTTCGTAATCAGCCTTTCAAATAGTAAAAACTTTAAACCACGAGTACGTGAGGAACGCAAGGTACGCCGCGACCAGTTACGTGACATCAATGATTATAAACTTCGTCATAGACCTCGCTATAAAATATTTATATAATGTAAAGCGAGACTTGATATAGTGATGAATAACCGGCGGTATTCGACAATGGTGAGCTGTCCAATACACAATTGTTATCCTTAATCATCGTGTTATAGAATTCTTAAGAAGAAATTGGATGCCGGATGCCGCCTACATCCCATGAAGAATACAATATGTATTGCAACGTGTTACAGTCAAGCTTTATGTTGATTCTTAGTCAAGTAAAACTTATTTTTAGAATAGGTATCAAAAATCCCTATCTAGTGGTAACTACTCACCTAGTGATAATGGATCACCATCGTCGATAAACATACGCAACACTAGAGGAAAACAAAGTATGCTTTACTATAGTCGACGTATTTTAAACTGAGTCGTCGGGCTATAGGAATGTGCACGCAATGCAACCCGTTATCGATACTTAGCTACCTGCGCACGCGGGGTCCATGCGTCATCCCTAGAAAAGATAATAACGGTTGCCCTGCCTATATCCAATGTGCTCGTAAGTAGCACAACATAAGGGGAAGATACATTGACGGGTCACCTACCAGACAATATAAGTGTCACCATTTTCGAGATATTGTGATTTTTGAGGGATGTTTTTTTTCTTAAATTTAAAAACCATCCCGCAAAAACCCATTTGGTTCCAACCACCTTTACAAATAGGTAGATAGTTTTATTACATTTTTTTTACATACACTATTGTTCTACCATATTTTATAATAATTTAGATCAATTTCGTTGGAAAAGTTTTTTTTTATTCAACTTATGTCTTCGGTGGTAAAAATAAAATATTCTAAGCTGTGCTGCATATTGCATAAATAAATAACCTGTTTAATAGAGATTTCAGAAAGTTGTAACATTTATTACATGATTCTTGGTACTTTTTTAAAAAAAAATTACAACTCTCAATATGTCGAAAATGGTGATACTTTTCTAAAGGTAATTTATTTGTCTGGTCTTTGTCAACCTATATGTTGTGCATGTGTTATCTAGCACATCAGACATCGGATCGTCAAAGGCCTCAGTCCTCCCGTGACCATGAGTTTCAAAACATCGGGATAAAAAAGTTCAAAATAAACACAAGTCAAAATAAGAAACCATTATATGATGTTGAATCATAGCCTTACTCATTGTATACACAACGATTAACTCGTTGAAATTTAGTCATTATGTGATTACATGACGATGTCAAAAAGATATATACTACGACAAATTATCAACGCTATTGTAAAGATTTAGTTTGTGGTGTACATTCGGGAAATAATGAATATCAAAAGTATATAATAATTAGATAGACGGAATACATTAAATTATATATTTTGCAAAAGAATAAAGAAAATAAATTAAGTTAGAAGGTTAAATTTCAAAGGTATCAAAATAACTATTTGAAATAGTGTTGATGCCACATTTAACATGTTTCTTGGTGTATGCATGAATGGATTGGTACCCTCTATCGTCCGAACGATTTCTGTACTAATCAGTGGATGATCAACCATGGGTAGAACGAAGAAGAACCCATACGCTGGACGCGTATGACGTTGGCATTGCCACTCCTATTGCCTCTACGTGATGGACTCTAAGGGCCCGTTGAACATGTATAGATAGCGAGAGTGGCCTGTTAAAAACGCGCCCCCACCGCCAACAGTTGCCGCTGATGAGGTTGCGGATGTGCTAAGGTGGAACATCGTATCCAAAATCGAATCCGATATCGAGCCCCTGCGAGAGTATGAGTATATAACAGTTTGTTTCTAACTGCAGAATGAATGTGTTTCGTTTGGTGAGTGCAGGGATCCGGAGACCTTTATTACTAGTGACGAGGCATCTCAGTCCTCAAGGGTGACAACGCATCAGCATTATGATTCCTTGTCAAGGATAAATATAAATGTCATGGGCAGGAGGAGTACTAACCATTACATAACTGTGTGCACGTTTGTTACTCACAATTTAAAAAAAAAGCAACGCAAAATGTATTGCAAAAGTTTATTGTAAAATGAAAACAAAAAAGAAACATCGTCACTAATTTCCTAAAATTATGCTAAAACTAAGTCCGTACGCGTAGACCGCACCGTTACCATCAATTCGACCAGCATGTCATGAAGTGAAACCAACTGGGGACAACCATATCAACTATTCGTGAGGATTTAGTCAAAATCAACCGCGGAAATATTATTATTCTTACTCGTATCTAATTATAATTTAAAATTTTAATAACTAAGTGATTAATATTGAGCTTTTTCAATAACACTACAGTTATGGATTAAGGAAAAAATAAATATAAAATAGTAACGTAATAACATTTTAATCGATCTTTTAGTGAGTTTGTCTGTACTTTTATGCACGCTAATCCACATTGACTGAACAATTTTTTGGTGCGTTTTACAGTGATTAATTATTTGAAAAAAGCTTGGCACTAACCTTTAGTGATTGTTTCATTTAAATCGATTGACAAATATGTCAATATTAAAGTGCCACTTGTGGGAAGAAAACAACGTATATGGAAACTAGTGAGTGTTAAGTATCAATTTAAATTATTGAAAAAGAAAACCTAAAAGTGTCAAACGCTATTAGAATCGCGTACACTCGCTACACCCGCGTGTCAGGGCGGTTCTCACCGCCCACAGCTTCCGATTGATATGACAACAGGTGGCGTCCGTCAGAGGCTAGGTTCGCATACCGAAACCTCGGACGGTCATTAGTCATCACCATCCATTCTCCACTCGGGAGAATCGCAATATAGCTAGGGAACTGGCAATGGGTGGCATCATCAGATAGGTGTGAGACCAAAGAGTAGAGCGACACGCTCAGTTTATGAGCGCTTTGTGTAAGTAAGAGAACCACAGTAGGCAACACGGTTGAAAAACCAGCTCATGGACCCCTCAGTTCCGTGAGCCCTGTGTCCGATGAAGCTGTAAGAGCCGCATAGGCTAACAGCATAAACATCAACAGAATCTAGATCGCTATTAGAATGGAAAATACTAACCATGATTTTTCCAGTGCTCATGTGAGAAATCTTCAGCTCTTCGTGGATTACACGAATCATAATGACTTTTAAATTTATTCGTGTTATTCAAAACTTGCCATTCTAAATAGTTCATGTTTGGGAAATCCCAGCTCAATAAGCGTAGATCATTTTTGACCATAAGGATAATGGAATTTGTGATAGTCATCCAAGAAGAGTTAGTAGACATTCCTATTTACAATAATATGCCCATTATTTTCATTCAAGAGGAACCCAGCCTATAATTGAAATCGCCATTACAGAACCTTTCTTCCCCGTCAGCTATCAGTGTTATATTTATTCATATATATGTATATATTTACTTTAGTCATTGGGCCAAGCCGTAAGAAATCATTCGATCTAAAAATTTAATCAACTGCACTGGCAACTTGCCTGTATCATTAAAATATGTTCATAAATTTACTTCACGATAGAGACTAAGTTTATGAGCTTGACCCCCGGTAAACAAACATCCACATTAGTATGGATGAGCTAGTTTGAACTTCGATATAACACTGATAAGGTATAATATAATGAAAAGCAATTTTACTGGAAGAGACTACAGATAGTAAGTGAATAAATAAAACGGATATGAAATCACACACAATGCTGATCGGTGTAATTCATATTATCGTTATCACCTAAGCCCTTAACTAGTAACCCATTGCTAATACTCGCGTCCACCTCTGATTGTGGCCTATATTAGTGATTGAAAATTTACTCTCATCACGCCCAAAGTTCTACCTCTAGAACTAACGAATGAATTTTACAAATTGTACGACTCGTAAAAAATGTCAGAACATTTATTGTATCGATGAGTGTAATATATAATTAAATAAATATATATAATTATTTTGGTATATATAATTCAATCATCGTCAATAAGTATAAAATAAAAAAAATAACAATACAATTAAATAAAAATATAAAAAAGACCTATACAGACATTAGCCCCTTGATAGGGGAGTCAAAACGTTAGTGGGTTAGACGCCCGCCTTCTGCATTAGTGCGCGTAGCTAACCAAGACGGATCCACCACTCGCCTCGGATGATTCGAGAGGCCAGTCAGGTTTAATCCGTTTGTAAACACGACAATACAGATAATTTATAACGTTCATTGCATAAATCCGACCTCACACAGATAACCCTCGTTAAACACACAAATGTCTTAGCGAATCAATTAATGGTGGACTTTAGTCGATCAATAAAAGCAATACAACACGATTTATTGTTAAATACTCCATATGTACGTAATGATAACATCAATTAAAACATATATGCAACTAATGTTTATGTACTTCCGGTCAACCTTTGGGATATCTTCTTGGTTTTTTTTTAAGAATTATAGCAATGCTATTAACAATACTAAGATACCGGTTACCCACTCCATCTAATCTTAAAATGCTTGTGCTCTCAGGAGATGGTTCACTACAATAGTTGATCGGTGGATTCGAACCTACGACCTTAAGTTTCGCAGACCGTACCCTAATAAACCATTAGGCTATTGACGCTTCTAACCGCAGAATATATTACAGCGAGTAACTAGTCGTGAGTATTAGCGCAAACAAAGATTCACTCATTCCCAAGTATAAATCATCCCCGGCCTAGTATGAATAATATAGTCGGAGGAAGATACAATTGAAAAATTTACAGTGGTAGAGCTACGCTGCAGTTTGTTTCTAGCTGCAGAATAAGTGGGTCGGCTCGACCGGGATAAGCGTCACAGAATACCACCGTAAAATAGCAGCATAATGCTGCTGTTTTTCATCTGGTGAGTGCAGGGATCCGAAGAACTTTATTACTGGTGATGATTCTATCTAAGTCCTCAAGGGTGATAACGTATCTGCATTATGAATCCTTGTCAACGATGAATGAAGACGTCATGGGTCGCAGGAGTCACTTGGTGGCATCGTTTGTTACTCTCAATGTTAAAAAAAAATGCATTGTGATGGACATTCATATAAGACACACAGACCAACATAACCAATAGTTTGTGATGCTAAAATTTGTGTTCTTCAGTTGGGAATCGAAGTCTGGACTCGCTACTGACCAACGGTATTAGACCAAGGACCTACACCCTCCATTCTCGAAGTCCATTTCATTCTCAAATTAATATTATCTAATATGGCTTAATTAAATACTGCGAGTTACAAATATTATAATTGAGAATGATAAAATATTTCTTACGTTAATCTCGTTATATGGAATTAGTAATTTTTTATAAAACTGTGGGTGACAAATGATTACACATTTTACATTGTGACTGGTGAAACGCAATAATAAACACCAACTTTTTTTTTAGATTTAACCACTATTGATATTAATATGAATATCAAACACAAACTGTATTCCTATAAAATATGTTAATCGGAAAATTTAAATATATAACATGTAAAAAAAAATACAATAACAACGTTCCTAACTAGTAAATTTAAAAAAGAAAGAAGTTTTAGTTGTTTTTAGCTTTTTTTTTTAAACAGGTTTCCTATAGAAACTATGATATATTTTATAGTTTTCTTTACATATATAAGATTTGATAGTTAGAGTATCTGGCCTCTGAATCGCGGGTCATGGGTTCAATTCCATTAGTCTAGAAACATTTTTTGATTATTAAGGGTGACAACACGAAAACGAGCACACAGTTCACCTGCTGGTGAGTGATTCCTACGGCCAATGACATCCACATTCATTCTCGATAAGGAATCATAAAGAAGATGCATTTTGATCCCTTAGGACTAAGATGTAATGCCTCGTCAACTGAGATGGAATTCCTCGTCAATATTCCTGCAACATAAATTGTAGATTTCGGGTGTGTGTTTCCTGTGTTATTAATACTGAATTTGTACGTTCTTCTGATTTTACTGAAGATATGGACTAGTGCTGTCAAATGTAATCTTACATAAAGGGTTATTAGTAATGCGTATTCCCGTTAGGAGATGATAGGGGTGACTATTTGTGATTTAATTTTAAACCCCATATGCATTACGCAAAAGTGAGTCCATCTTTCAGTTATCATGTTTTTTAGGTTTTTCAAAATTAGTCAAAAATGCAACGTCTAAAATTTATTAAAGAAAAAGTATCAATTTAAATCTCATTTTTTCTTCTGATTTAAAATAATTAAACACTGAATATTTAACAAATCGTAAATACGTAACCATATGGGGTTTTAAATTATCACAAATAGTCACCCCTATCACCTCGTAACAGGAATACGAATTACCAAAACCCTGTATGTATAGCTTCATATTCAGCGAAAAGGCGTACTAAGAGATCCGAGAGTGAAATTATCAATTTTCATTAAAACCAATTTAGTTAGTCTCGAGTATATTCGTAGGGTAGCCAGTCTCTCGGTATTCAACAGGATAAGATTTTGGAGTGTGCATTGGAGTTTTACCATTGAACAACCAGATGTAAGATAGACTGCATCCCTTCGTTGTTAGAATGGTAGAGAATGCCTTTTGAAATTAATTCGCCTTTTCATACAATGTTGTTGTTTTATACTTGTGCAAATAAAGAATAAATACTTTACCTGCATATCACCATCCGAATATAACTTGGGTGATATTCACAAAGTCGGTTCGTTCACCGTCTAACATCGGGTAGGATAATACTTAAGACTCTTTTACCATCTTTTTCTGTTATAATAAGCAATGTAATCTATGAATGCAGGTGGCACAGGGTCGTGTTTTATGGCAATCTATGGGGGAATACTATGTTTAGCGATGGACTATGGATAGGCGGTGAGGGTGTTGATGAGTATCATCGTGTTCTAGGTAACAGGAAATTCTTAAATATATAGGGACAAACATGTTTCTTTTAAAACACTAACGATGACAAATTAATACAAGATGGAATGCCTACTACCTACCTAAACTGTAATTAGGTTTCTGTTTCCATACACTCATAATAAGTAGTAACGCAACACCGTTATAATATCTATATCACGTTGGTAGCCTGTATTTATTTTAATTTTATTATTTCTTTTTTTCTATGCTAAAAACTGGCAGCAGTATCTTCAAAATATATCATGTATATATGTATATATATATACATATCAGTGAGACATATTATTTCCCCGTCCACCTTGGCAATGACTCTGCGGAACGGGTTAATTTTTTATATATAAACATCAGCGACATCATTTGTAGGTCAAATCTTGAATACAAATCGATTTGTAAACGTGTACATATATATTTATTTATCTATACTTTATTACATTTAGCTTTAACAAGAAGAAGGTTATAAAGGGTGCAATTAATACCTATTGGTCAACCAAGTCAACTTATGGTGTAGTGCATGAATCAAAAATAACTAACTAGCAAAATTAAATTATTATACATAATAAACTAAAAATATATAATGAACAAGTAATATATTGTACGCTTGTCTAATTAAATGTTTAGACAAAAATAAACTGGTATACACACACGCACACTTCAACTTCTAATTTAATATGTGTTATGTTGACATAAATGGAAAAAAAATACTTATAATTTCAATGTTATATCTTAAAGAGAAAGACACAATTATTATTTAGACAGAATTATTTCCAGGCCTCTGAGACAGAATTATTTCCGAAGCCAGGGAAATTTATTGATTGTGCAAATATCATAATAACAAAGTTTTATCTTTTTGATTATGCTTTAGATTCTATTGATGTTGATGTCGGCTCTTACAGCTTCGTCTGACACAGGGCTCACCGAACAGGGAGGTCCTTGAGTTGGTTAAATTATGGGTCTCTTACATACACCAAAAGCGCTCATTCACTGAGCGTGTCTGTCTGCTTTGATCACGTTCCTATCGGAATACCACCTAAGTTGCCAGTTCCCTAGGTATCGGAAGATTCTCCAGAGTGGAGAATGGATTGTGATGTCTATTGACCGTCGTAGGTTAGGTATGCGGACCTAGCCTCTGACGGACGCCACCTGTTATCTAGTTAATCGGAAGCTGTGGACGGTCAGAACCACTCTGACACGCGGGTGTATCTAGTTTTTCATTATGCGTTGTGGTTTTTGGCGTGTCTTTACACTTACATGAAGATGAAGATATTAACGAGTCGTTATGTCAGAAGACCATTGTGAAAGAAAACGATTTTTACTGAGGAGTTCAGTTTAAACACAACATTTTTTTAACACACTGACCTAAAATAAATTTTGTAAAATGTTTTTTTTTAAATCCCACACATGACTTGTTTAAGAATGTTTTTTGATTTTTAAGAAAAAAGATACACACAGATTCCTTCGGAGTCAAGTTAAAAAAACTCAAACATTTGATGTGAACGTTATCATTTTTGTGTGTTACATAAAATTAACGTTGTTATTTTCATACAAGAATAACTTATTTTACGACTCTTTTTATGTACTCGTTCTCGTTTTCGGAATGAATATTTAAGAAATAACAAGTTTTGTTCACATTTGGAACATCACATTTTTCAACCGGTTTACACGAAATTAAATTAAAGCATGTTAGTACACGTTGCTTGTCATTCCACTCGTACAAGCAGCGTGGCATATTATATATAATATTATTAAAGTAGAAAATTAGGGGTGACAAAAGAGCACACAGACCTGATGGTAAGTGATAACTGCAACCCATGACATCTAGATCCATCCAAAACTAGTATTAAGATCAGTTTCTTTCATGCACCATAGGAACAACAGTTAACCTAGTATTAAGTATGAATACTGTCATTCGTGAACTGCATTCTCGTTTGACAATCAAATGGTTTAGCGGTTAGAATATATGGGTTGCTAATCCTGGGAGCGAGCTGAAATACAATAATTATACTGTCGTCCCATATCACGGTATGTGATTCTTTAATAATATTAGCTATCGCCGTATATAGTATTTTGATATTTGATATGAATATGATATTGATATATATATATATATATATCTTTTTATAAAATCTAATTGATTGTTTGATAAGCCTAACCATTTTTATTATCGTTAGGATTTTTGTTAATGTTAACCTATTTTACATGTTTATATAAATTGTTTCAGGTATGTAGTGTATAAGAAAATAAGCCTCATGAAACTTGGCAGTAATAATTTGCATTAACAATGGCAACACGTAGCGTTAAGTCGTTAATAGGGTAACCATGTAACAATTAACTAAATCCTCATAAATTAGTAGGAACAAAAACAAAACACAAAACACACAACACTAAATAGATTCTGGTGTAACGAAACAACCCCTTTCAAACAATGTTAAACATTATGCCAAAATCATCATGCGGAATATAAAATTAAAAAAAAGCGGAAATAATTTAGTTGATGATGATGTCATAACTAAATGTTATGAAGACCTGTTCATAGAAAACGATCGCGTTGGTTAATGAGATAATATGAATCCGGGATTCGATACCCTTTTATTAACACGGATGACAAACGGTGAATAACGGGTGCTCTTGTAAATTTAAAGATTCACACACACACGTCACGCATTGTCTATGAAAAGGAAAATGTTATGTTTCCACTCGCTAAGATAACGTGCAGCATTCTTTCTCTCCTTCAACAATAATTATCCGAGACAGCTAATTTAAGTTTCTGGTTACAACATAAATGAGTCGGCATAGAAGATCAGCGTGAAATAGCAGCAGAAAGGTGCTATGTTTTGTATGGAATTCCATAACAGTCCACGTGAATGATGATATACGTGCGCTATTCATTTTTATTTAAAATGGATGTAGATTTCATAGGCTGCGGTCTTCACTCATCAAAAAAAAATTTTTAATCAAAAGAAGCTTTATTCAAGTAGATTTATACAAAACACTTATGAATCGTCAACATATTAATGGCGGAAGGCAGCTGCTAGCGAAACGCTAGAAACTCGACCAGTTGCTCTTTTTTAACTAATACATAAATAAAATCATAAAACATAAAGTCCAGGATTAATCCAGTTCTGAAATCAGTTCTCAAAGCTAGATAACTCCAAGCATTTTTGTCACACAAATATATTGACAAAGAGTAGTAGGAATTTTTGATAAGTTGGTTTTTAACCAGAACTTTAAATCTGTTTAACTTACCGTAAAGTGAACTGTTCGGTTGTCAACCCTAATATATATATATATATATATATATATATATATATATATATGTATAACACGTGGTTACCCTAGTCGGACAACGAGCCGCCTAGTTTACGGCGCATTCGCGCATCCACGAACAAAGTCATTGCCAAGGCCGTATCCGTCACACCTACTTACATAACGTACCAGCACTCAATGTGTGACGTCAGAATGGCGACGTCGTCATTTAGACATGGCCCATTATTTACTCCTTTTATTTATAATGCTGTTGTTTTGCTTACTATTTTTTAATATTAGTTTGTTATTATTTAAATGAATAAAATATCCTCAACGCTTTTTGAAAATATGAAAAGAATTAAAGACATTGTATAGTTGATAACTTGATATTTAAAAGTCTCGACAATTTGCATATTTAATGATTGTATTTACTATGTTTATATAAATTGTTTCAGGTATGTAGTGTATAAGAAAATAAACCTCATGAAACTTGGCAGTAATAATTTGCATTAACAATGGCAACACGTAGCGTTAAGTCGTTAATAGGGTAACCATGTAACAATTAACTAAATCCTCATAAATTAGTAGGAACAAAACAAAACACAAAACACACAACACTAAATAGATTCTGGTGTAACGAAACAACCCCTTTCAAACAATGTTAAACATTATGCCAAAATCACCATGCGGAATATAAAATTAAAAAGCGGAAATAATTTAGTTGATGATGATGTCATAACTAAATGTTATGAAGACCTGTTCATAGAAAACGATCGCGTTGGTTAATGAGATAATATGAATCCGGGATTCGATACCCTTTTATTAACACGGATGACAAACGGTGAATAACGGGTGCTCTTGTAAATTTAAAGATTAATACGCATACTACGCACGTCACGCATTGTCTATGAAAAGGAAAATGTTATGTTTCCACTCGCTAAGATAACGTGCAACATTCTTTCTCTCCTTCAACAATAATTATCCGAGACAGCTAATTTAAGTTTCTGGTTACAACATAAATGAGTCGGCATAGAAGATCAGCGTGAAATAGCAGCAGAAAGGTGCTATGTTTTGTATGGAATTCCATAACAGTCCACGTGAATGATGATATACGTGCGCTATTCATTTTTATTTAAAATGGATGTAGATTTCATAGGCTGCGGTCTTCACTCATCAAAAAAAAATTTTTAATCAAAAGAAGCTTTATTCAAGTAGATTTATACAAAACACTTATGAATCGTCAACATATTAATGGCGGAAGGCAGCTGCTAGCGAAACGCTAGAAACTCGACCAGTTGCTCTTTTTTAACTAATAAAATACATAAAGTCCAGGATTAATCCAGTTCTGAAACCAGTTCTCAAAGCTAGATAACTCCAAGCATTTTTGTCACACAAATATATTGACAAAGAGTAGTAGGAATTTTTGATCAGTTGGTTTTTAACCAGAACTTTAAATCTGTTTAACTTACCGTAAAGTGAACTGTTCGGTTGTCAACCCTAATATTAATATATATATATATATATATATATATATATATATATATATATATATATATATATATATATATATGTATGTATAACACGTGGTTACCCTAGTCGGACAACGAGCCGCCTAGTTTACGGCGCATTCGCGCATCCACGAACAAAGTCATTGCCAAGGCCGTATCCGTCACACCTACTTACATAACGTACCAGCACTCAATGTGTGACGTCAGAATGGCGACGCCGTCATTTAGACATGGCCCATTATTTACTCCTTTTTATTTATAATGCTGTTGTTTTGCTTACTATTTTTTTTAATATTAGTTTGTTATTATTTAAATGAATAAAATATCCTCAACGCTTTTTGAAAATATGAAAAGAATTAAAGACATTGTATAGTTGATAACTTGATATTTAAAAGTCTCGACAATTTGCATATTTAATGATTGTATTTACTATGTGTATATTAGATATTCCTAGCTCAGTCAGCACCGGCTCTAATTTTTATAGAGATCAAATTTTCTAATGTACACAAAATACACACGTATTACTTTCTATCTAACACTAGTCCGAAATATATGTATTGGAGAATATGGTTAAAAATAAAATTTAATTAAAAAGTTATCAATGGTTTTCCTTACCTTTTAAAATAGTAGACATATATAATTATAAATCATTTTTAATTCGGTATTCGGTCTTACGTTGCTAAATTGCGTTTTCGTTGTTGGCGATTGGAATTTAGTTTTAGTATTTGTTTTTTTTTTAATAAAAGTAAACGAACATAAGTAAATTAAAAGAAATCTCTTTAGGGGGACCTATGAATAGAACTTTTTTTTTTTTTGTGTATTGTGTGTTGTTTTTATGTGCTGTAGGTCTTTTGCTGTAGAGGTCTACAGTTTTAGCGAAACAGACTCGCGGGGGCCCGATGAGTACGCAGACAACGGTGATGCTGGTGCGAAGAGCGGCTACACCACTGCTGAGCTCCGACCCCTTTAAACGAAGAACTTCGACGATTACAGAGGGGGGCGATTGCGGTCCGAGGGCCCGTCAGAAGGAGCCCTCCAAGGAAACCTCCAGACGGATGAGGGTTAGGGGGAAGAATCTGGTGGTCGATAGGACTCCCAACCGCCTAGGAGCCCCTGGGACTTAGGGACTCCCAACCGCCTCGGATAATTTGAAAGGTAAGTTGGCATTAACGCATCACCGACACGACAATAGGGATAATTTTATTTTTATTTTCATTATTGGAATAGTCGTGGTATCTCAATGTCTAATCTAGCGAGTAATCGCCGAGTTCCCGGCACTTTGTTTATACCAGCGTAAAATAGCACCATAATGCTGCTGTGTTTCGTCTCGTGAGCCCAGGGATCCGGAGACCTTTATTCCTGGTGACGATGCATTCCATCTCAGTTCACAAGGGCGACAACGGGGAGCACCTACATTATGATTCCGTGTCAAGGAAGAATGTAGGCCGCAGGAATGACTTACCGTCAGGTGAACTGTATGTGAGTTTGTTACTCTCAAGAAATAAAAAAATACAAGTTTAAGTGTTGATTTACCATGTGCTCGACGGCGAAGGAAAACACCGTGAAGAAATCTGCATGTCTAAGAGTTTTAAAAAACCTATTTCGAAGACGTGTAAAGTCCGCCAATCCGCCGCGGAGACGCGTAACACCGTCCAGAGAGGAGGCCTATACTTTTATTATAACCAATATCCAAGGATTTATTTATTTAGGAGTTAGTAAAGTAATCGAGTTTTACTCGGTATATATAAATGCTTTGTACCCATTGTAACTATAGAAGTAATAGGAAATATATAAATTAGAAAAGGTTAAAGAGGCGGCCCTTGAACACCATACGAAGGTTACGGAAATGAGAACCAGCTTCCGAACAATAAGTTTTTGTTACAAAAAGGAAGTGTGTTTGTTACAAATGTCTGCATTGTATGCGAAAACGTTGCCAAGAAGTAAGACGTTTTTTGTGTAAATATAATATTATATATAAGTAACAATCAAATAAAATATAGATTTTGCGACGAGGCTATTTAAATGTCTTGTATCAGAGGTGTGATAGTGGTATAGCTATCTATATACTGCAGTTTGTTCCTAGCTACAGCATGAATGTTTCGGTTTGATAGGGAAGGTCCACTAGCGTACAATAGCGGCCTAACGCTTGTGTTTTCTATATGGTGAGTAGAGATCCCTTATAGGCATTTGATCTCAGGGGTGACAACGCATCTGTATTAAGATCGATGTTGAATGTGTCGCAGCTGGCCACAGGAAACGATTATCACAATGTGAAATGTGTGCTACTCTGGTACCTCCTCAATACAATAAAATAAAACCGATCTTCTAAAATAATAAATAAATAAGCTTAAGATTCTTTAATCTTTTCTTTTCTTTGTTATGTTTTTTTATATATTTATGTTGCATAAATTTTGTAATACGTTCAACTTTACGACACCGTTAAGCAATTAAAATAGTTTAGAGAGAGGAACATTACAATTTAATAAGTACCGGCACGGGGATCGAAGTCGGTTAACTTGCATACCGTTGAAATAAAATGTGGCGCTTCGATACACAGTTACCGCGGCTGTATGATATATAGGGTATGTACTTATCCTTATCGGTAAATCACACTTGGGACTATCCGAGACTTTTTGCTGCAGCTTTTTTTAATGATTTTAGATCTCTACAAAAAGCAAATTTAGTATTTCTATTCGTTTTACGTTTCTTAGCTTATTTTGAACGAGTGTCGGGTCGTATTAGAAAATATCAAAATAATAAACATAATCCCATATAATTAACTACAAGTGTACATTTTTTTTAGTTTAAAGGAGACGGGGGTTAATTTAACATTGGGTTTTAATTATATAATCTTGAATATTTCGGACAATATGAGTATATGACAACCTGTACAGTTTAGTAGGGAACTAGAATATTCTGAACTTGTATAATCTTACTGCATGTTCATGGACAAGGAGAAGTACCTCATGGTTTGTGAGGATGCTTACGGCACTGTGATATCCAATATCGTGTGCAAATGATGTCATACATATGTTAACAACCGTAATTGGGGGCGTATTATGATCAAGAAATGTCATTTTTGTTTAATAAAATAAGGTTTTTTATTACTTGAGCTCGCAGTTCATTTGATAATTAATTTAAAACTATACAGACATAGACAGATACTTATTTCTCACGAATGACAAAGCATCTGTATCTTGTTTTCTTACTGAACTGAAGACAAATTTAGAAATTAGTTTTATTGTATTAATTTAGAAGTCACCTAGTTTAGACTAATGTTTATTTTTTTTATAAATCTAACAATGTCCAGTTTGCTAGTGTTAGTGCAAACGCTAGTTGTAAGCAGAGCATGTCAACTGCGCAAGATATATTATAGTGCCGTAATTATTAAACGCAAACAGCTAACTATGTTAATAGATACCTTACATTTCCATAATTTTCCACTTGTACAGAATACCAATTGTTTCATATATATATATAACACGTAGATAATAAAAATCTTGTTAAAGACACACACCTGTGATAATGTTTTATGTACACACACAACGCCGGATTGTTTTTCAATACATATTAGTAGTTTGTGAATTACCACGTGCCCGACGGTGAAGGAATAAACCAGTGAAGGTATACACATTTTTCTTTTTATAGAATAGATGGCAAACGAACAAGCAGCTATCCAGATGGTAATCACTGCCGCCCATGAACATCCGCAACACCAAAGGAGACGCAAACGCGCAGCCGGACTTCTAGAAAGGTGTAGGCGCTTTTCTTGAAGGTCTCTAAGTCGTATCGGTTCGGAAACACCGCTGGTGGACAGCTGATTCCACAGTGTTATGCGTGGGGGGAAATTTCGCGTATAGCACGCAGTGGTGGATTGCCAACCATTGAGATGATGAGGATTCAATTTTAAATAATGTCCGATGTACGATGTTTAATTTCAGCTGCTGGAATTAATTCGATCACTCCCCTGGTAAATTCGGTAATAAATGCATTGAGATGCAATATCTCTTAGGAATGCCAGTGAATCAAGCAGATCGTAAAGTACCTGGTCATCAACGTTTCGAGCCGATTTTTGCTGAATGATTATGTAGGGGAGTGGGATGTATATACAGGCTTTTACTTCTCTGTCTGTCTGCGAAACTTAAGGTCGAAGGTTCCTTTCGACTGCCATTCGTCAACCATCTCCTAGCGGAAGCGTTTTCAACTTAGTTGGAGTGGTTAACCGGAATATTAGTTATGTTAACAGCACCATTTTTTGAGAAAAATAGGATAAATATTTTTCTTCATAAACATGTAGAAAATGCCATTTAAGAACCTTTTTTCCATGTATTTATACCTAACTCACGATTCGATCGACAATGTCCACATATTCCCATAACGATCACAAACAAATTTATTGAAATCTAGACAGGACAACGTCTGTCGGGTCAGATATACCTATTTAATATTTATTTACGGAAAACTTAGTAAACTTGACAATGTTTAATCTGCTAGTAACGACGAATGACTAAAAACATGTGTATCTAGTAAACAACTTATAAATAAATTATTATTGAGATAGTAATACAGATAAAATATTTTAAACAATTGTTGAAATATGGATATAGTTGGAAATAGAAGGAACTCATAAACGGTATATGAATTTAGGCCAGCCCCAGTTGTCTTGGACTCGATAAGCGCATAAAGGCCACGCAGGGGTTGACTGCAGGGGCAGAAATGACGGTACTCCTCTCCCCCGTTTTCCCACCACATCTAAGGTGAAATCGCGCATGGAGAGGAGTGTCGGTGTCGCATTATGCCGCACTCCCTATCCTCCACAACTCAAGCGATGCTACGCCTTGGTGCGGTAATGAGAGGGGCAAGGAAGAAGAGAAGTGTCGTTGCTACGTTTACACTCTTCTTATCCTCCGTAGCCGAATCATAGCTGGTGGAATTGCTGATGTATTACTTGCCTTTCTGGTTCCCATAGCCGCTGGATGGTGGGCTCGGGGACGTCCGTTGTTCTAAGATCCACATCTCAGCCGTGTAGCAAGGACCTTCCCTCACGTGTAGGGGGATGAAATTCTCCGCTGGACGGAGCTGCCCTATGCGCGATGATTTAGTCGGTGTGAGTCCGATATCCTGTTCGTGCTCCCGGAAGGATGGGTGTAAAAAAAGGTCTACTGGAAAGACGATATAGTTTTTCTATTTACAATAAATCTGATAGACCACTCTCAAGTTACTCTTAGTGAGACATTCAATCTCAATCCCTAGGTGTGAAAACACATGTGTATCCTTGTATCTTTGCTGAGGACGTATGTAGTTGTTTATTGGCCGCCACTATCGCTTACAAGCAGATGACCTGTATGGTAGTTTGTCGCCATAAATAAACCTTATCTGTCCTACCGTTTAGACAACTTTAGTTTAAATATATATTACTTGTGATTAATAAGATAAATGTAAATTAAATGTTAATAAAGGGAATTTCCTGGATGCGGAAGAATCTTTAAGTTTTTAGTTTAATTGATGGACTTTTATCAATGACCATTTGACATTTATGGTAAATTGGTAAGTGGTCAGGTCGACCGGGGTAGGACCACGCCTTCACAGAAAATCAGCGTAAAATAGCAGCATAATGCTGCTGTGTTTCGACTGGTGAGTGTAGAGATCCGGAGATCATTATTACTGGTCACTAGGCATTCCATCACAGTCCACAAAGGTGACAACGCGTCTGCATAATATTTCCTTGTCAAGGATGAATGTAGATGTCATGGGCCACAGGAATCACATACCATCAGGTGAACTGTGTGCTCGTTAATTACGCTCAATGTAATGGAATAAATAAATAAATAAATCAATTATATTGTCTGTAAATTAAAAACAAGATACACGATGACATGTACTCCTCACATGACATGACATGGTATTCCTCATATATCCTCAACCGCTGCAGTTATTAGTTGTAACATAAAAGCAGGTTGACTTGGTCTAGAAATCACCCTTCAAGAATCATTATAATTTGACCAATAATTATACAGTGACAAAGCTACGGTGGTGTTTCTGAGTGAATGGGTCAACTCCATCAGGAAGGACCACGTCCATTAAACGCTGGGTTAAATAGCATATAGTGAGTATAAGGTACAGAGGAAGGAAAAGGCACGAAAGTTAATGTGTTTCTGTAAATTCTTGCGGCGCTATAATGTATCGTAGTTGATGTCTTTTGGTAACCGGATTATATTACCGTGGTCAACGTAGTCTAGGAAGTCGAGTCGTTTGTTGCTTTAAACAAGTACTATTATTTATTTATACACGAAGAAACCTTATTCGTGAATGACGCATACTATAGGTATTCGAACTGTGGACTTTCCGGAGCGTTATCCAGTCCCAATTTCGAAATGACCATTAATGTGCTCTCACTTTCAACGGCAAGGTCATGTAACTTAAAAAATAACATTGTTAAATGGAAAACCCCAATTGCACAGTTCAAGTGGTACGTTTTAATTGGGCAATAAAGAATATTTTTACGAAACAATGCGTAACAAACGGACAGTTTATCTGATAGTAAGTTATAATGGTGACTTTTAAACGTCGACACCGATACTTGATTAACATTCAAGATCCACCTGCGTTTTCCTCCTAGCGACAGAGATGTAACGACTAACCAGATAGCGGGTCCTTGCACTCACTAAACTTAAACACAGTAGTTCGGTGTTATTATTTGAGGGCCTGGTCCTCCTGGCCTAAACCGGCCCTTTCAGCGGAAGATAGAAGCTAACCGTAGCCTGGCTTTACCATTGTCAAGCAAGACGGGTACAGTTTTACTAACGGCTTATAATAGAAAGTTTGGCAACAGGGAAACAGTAAAGTTTTATAAATTAATAATATTTGATGTAAATTTATGTGTCGCTTTAAGCTCCCCCCCCTTCCTCGCCGCCCCAAAGGATTCTTTCTTTGTCAGTGGTTAGTAACCGTGGTCCCCCACGGTGAATCTAATAGAAACCCAAACGGTCGCCGAGGGAGACGAGGGTCGGTGTTTCGTTGTCGCTCTCCCTATCCTCCGCGACTCAAGCTAACGCGGTTGCGGTGAGGCCGCGGGGGAAGAAGAGTCCCTGTCCCGCGGCCGAACTCGCAGCGGAGCCGTAGACCAGATCCACACAGGGGACGCGATATTTTATTGCTTTCCTGGCCTCCATGGCCTCTGGTGGTGGATTCAAGGGGGTACACTTCCCACCTAAAGAGAAGGCCGAGTAAGAAGGCCCACTCGTGTTCCGGCGCGCCTTGTCTTAGGGGAAGAGTGGGGGATGTCCTATCCCCGGAGGAAGGGCTCCTAGAGCGGCCGACGCAGGCGGGTCTCGAATTTGTTTTTATTTGTATTCAACCCCGAGATCCTACTCAGTAGGCCTACCGCTCGCGAGTCTAATTAGATAAAGCAGTAGGTCACAATAACAAGTCAACAAGGACACAAAAAAAAACATCAACCCTGAGTATTGAATACGAACACCAGTAATTTTTTAGCACTACCAGTATTTTTTTTATATAAATCCTATACAATTACGCCCAACTAATTGTGTAATTTAATTGTAGTAAATTTTATTAATTTTAATATAAGTGAACGAACTGTGTGATCATTTATCAATCCCAATACAATAAAAGAAAATCAGTTTAGTGTTTTATGACTTTGTTATGACGGTGTAAAGACTCTAGTCTTTGATCTAGTTTTGTCGGGTAAGACGACGTAATCTCTCCAGTCCATACAGATTTTTTGCGCCACTTCTTCTCCTGCGCCCACGCATTCCGAAGTGGTGGTACAGATACCTAATAATAATAATATAGATATTAATGCAGATAACTCTTAGTCAGAAGAAACTGCTTGCGACGGAAACGTAAGGGAGTTCTTATAACAACTTTACGGCATTAACATTACATTCTACAAATATGATTCTTGTGACCTTAAAATGTTGTTGAATTTGATAAGAGAGTAGTTTTAAATCGCTTGTACTGTCTTTGGGCGCGATGAGTAAAACAATTTCAAGTTCTATTACAGTGGTCGAAAATAACAGAAAACGGTCGATAGCTCGAAAGAGACAACTTAACTATCAATATTGCTGGGTTAGCTTGTGTTCTCCCTTCCACTTCTTCCTCTCTTACTTATTTATTATATACTTAAAACGTTTAACAGTGGCAGAGCTACACAGTTTGTTTCTAACTGCAGAATGAATGCGTCAGCTCGACCGGGGTAGGACCACGCTCTCACAGAATACCGGTGTGAAATAGCAGCATAACGCTTCTGTGTTTCGTCTGATGAGTGAAGGGATCCGGAAACCTTTAATACTGGTGACGAGGCATTCCATCTCAGTCCCCAATGGTGTCAACGCATCTGCATTATGATTCCTTTTTCACTTAACATCAGGTGAACTGTGTGCTCGTTTGTAACTCTCAATGTAATAAAAAAAAAAGAAGATAAGATCGTCAGAGAATTTTCATTTCTGTTATAATACATACATTAAGTTGGGCAAACTCTTTGTTTTTAAGGGTGTTCGAAAAATCATTCTAAAGATGCTGGGTAATTGGTACATAGGATAGGATAGGATACCTACGTTGGTGAGGTGTAGGCCTGGGTGGGACCGGTGATGAAATGTCTCGGTCTCATCCTGGATGGTGGCTGGAGCTTCGAAGTGTCTCGCGCCGGCGCACGGTCAGCGCGCCTTTGCCGAGCTTCGAAGCCTGGCTGTGTGTGAGGGAAGAGGCGTACGTCACCTATCGACTGACAGGTTCGCGGGCGAACAGTGTGGGCCCTCTGCCCGTCCGGGTTCGCTTATCCGAGGCGGAAGGATATATATATATATATATATATATATATATATATATATATACATATATATTTATATATATTTAGACCCATCAGCGTCATCAAGCGGTCACTTTCAACTTAGAGACACGCGCATATTAGAGTTCAATCACCGTTGTCGGTGATTCACATTAGGTGACACAATTAAATTGTAATTGGAACTTATAATGCTCATTTATAGAAAGATTTATATATACATAACATATTACTTTTCTTATCTTTTATTGTTATACAAAAGGAGTGTGTACAAATAAAACTTTATTTTTAACTCGTGGACCACAGATATTGTAATACACGTTTACGCGACGTACCCGATAGTAAGGGCACGAGTATTACATTTGGTGATCTAGTATTACGACACAGGTCGTGTGCAGGTGCGCGTAATTACTCAGAATATATCAAAGTACCGTAAGGGTTTATGGAAATACCAAAGAACTCGTTCGTTACCCTTATAACGCAGATATGTATAACGATAGAACGTGGATCTATCATTGTTGAAACAGGTGAAAACTTTTAATAGTTAACAATAACAAACCAAATCATTGAATACATTTAGTGGAAAACTAAAAGTCTTTGTATATGGACGTTAACTGTGGTCACCCTACAATGACCACAGTACCGACCGATGGAGGCTCTGAGATTATTTTATTTTGATGTGAATTGTATACATTTATCTTCTAAATAACGAAAAGTCAATAGCTGTCAATACGTAGACCGTACCATAAACGATTAGCGTCCATGGTACGGCTGCGAAACTTTACACTACTAGACTGTTGGCGAAAACTATTTCCTTTTTTTTTACGTGGGAAAACTAATTACGGGATTATGCCAGACTCCTAGAGGCTAAAACCCCACGGTGTTCCTCTTGACGCAATTGATCGGGACAACGGACACCGTCGCATTCCTGAGAGCGTGTCCTTGAGAGTGGGATGGAGCTGGATCCCTCCATCGCTTGGCGCCTTATACTGACTGGTGTGAACCATCTCCTAGTACAAGCAATTTCAGCTTAGTTGGAGTGGTTAGCCTGAATGTTGTTATAAAAATAGCGCTTCTAGTATTCTTTAAAAAAATATATAACAAGAAGGTAATTCCCCAGCAGTGGTTATAGGAAAACTTATCGAGATTATTATCTCGTTACACTAAGACCATATGATTATATATAACAACGGGAAGTGTGTATGTTTATTATTCTTTCGACTTAAACGTAGGGTTATCTGGCATATGTTATTAAAGTTATTTGTGTAACAACTTCGTGCTTTAGCGATCAAAGTAATTGCTTACCTAGAAGTGTGTACCGGCTCTAATCTCCTTCAAACAAATCTTTGCGGGACAGATAAATATAAGTTAATTTTAGATGTATTTGTTGCTTTACATCTCAGACAGTCATGCAAATATTTTCTACAGATAAACAAGTGCACAAAAAAACACGAGTGGTATCCGTGTTAAAAAAAAATTACTAGTTTGGATGAAAGGTGAGAAATATATACATCTTATGATACTAAAATTTTAAACGTTTTTTAAGAACTACTGAGATATTCTTTTTTATAGGTGGCAAACGATTTACTATATACATCTCAATAGTTTTGGCCCCTTCACGAAACGAGGTTTGAACCTCTTTATATGGGGCTCGGATTATATATCGCCCCCCTCTGTTTTTGTCGACGATCTTCGTCCATAGGGGTCGGAGCGCAGCGGTGCAGCAGCAATTTTTATGCCAGCATTATCAATATCTCCCTACTTAGTGAGTCTTCCACTTGCGAGTCTTCTCCGGCATAGCTGTAAAGGTCTCAAAAAAAAAAATAAACCCCATCACTTCGATAACTTACAAATTGTACTTTATAAGCTCACTATAAATATCGATCTGTCTTTGTGCATCAACTTTCATAAAATGCCTAATTTGTGCACAAACGAGCGTACAGTTCACCTGATAGACTGTGTGTTCAATGGCAGAATTAATAATCTAAGTGTATGTTAAGATAAAACAAGTAAAAGAAATAAAAAAGGGGATTTTTTATTTACAGAGCAAGGTGGCAAACGAGCAAGCAGCTCGCCTGATGGTAAGTGATCACCGCCGCCCATGGACATCTGCAACACCAGAGGAGTCGCAGATGCATTGTCGGCCTTTAAGAAAGGTGTAGACTCTTTTCTTGAAGGACCCTAAGTCTCGTATCTTTTCGGAAATACCACTGGCGACAGCTGTTTCCATAGAGTAGTTGTGCATGGGAGAAAATTTCGCGTAAATCCCGTCGTGATGTACGATGTTTAACTATATTTTTCTACTACATTCTCATTTGTTCCATGAAATAATATACGAACCATAACAATTTAAATAATAGTAGAACCACGCTCAACTTAATTTCTAGATGCGGCGCGATGGTTAACGCCTTCATAGAATACCAGAAAACAGCAGCATGACACGTATTGTGAGTGCAGAGATCCGGAAACCCAATTACAATCGAAGCCTTCCATTTAAGTCCTAAGCGATATAGATGTTAGGGGCCGCTGTCATTACTATCTGGTGAGCTGTGTAGGCGTTTGTTGTAGATGATGTTCCAGGATGTCTATAAATAAACCATAGACCATCAATCAAAGGACTACTGATCACTGGACCATGTCCCGTCGAGTCACATCTGGGTCAGCGATAATTATCGTCATGCGTCCCGTGCGTAGCTTCAGACTTTCCGGCTTCATCAAATGAAACTGTAGGACTTCTACTAATGTTATTATATTGTTATGCACAAATGGCCATTTAACAAGTAGAAATAATATGCACGGAATTTATTATAATTAAATTAGTTTAATAATATAACGCGGTGTGTTGTCAGTGTTAATATGTCAATTTCTACCTTTTTTTTTTATTGGAATGAAAAGTTTTGTAAAAAAAAGCTCCCAGTTTATTGATAGCGAGTAATGATTATGACTTATTACGTGCCCAGCCGTTGTCAATGAAGAATCAATATTTATTTTTTTTAATTTGGGTCATCTACAGTGCATACATGAAAACAATCTTATCCATAAATACAACGTGAAGTCAAATCTGATGCATGCACCGATTAAAGATGAACAAATCATTTGTTATAATTAACGGTTATCGTTTTAAAATAAATAATTAATTGAGTAAACTAAACAATAACTGATTCAAAATAAAAACAAAAAACAGAATTAAATTATCAAAATTAAATAAATTTAATAATAAATAATATAAAATAAAATAAAATTAATCATAATAAAAACATGCGTTCTCACCCCTCTGGGATTTAAATGGAATTCCTCATAACCTATAATTGGATCCCGGGATTAGCAAGCTGTAGTGTGAGTGGGCAGGTAATATATGACGCAGAACTGATGGTCGATGGGCAGAGAGGTTCTTGAGTGGCGACTGCGAATCGGCAAACGTAGTGAAGGGACGATAATTTTCGCGGGCAGAGACTGGAGGAGAAGAGCTGAAGACCGACCTCAGTGGCCATGGCAGAAGCCATACAGGTCCAGCAGTGGCCTAATACAGGCTGATGGTATGACGTGTACACCCTAAAGTGTGTGTTGTTGCGAGACCTTCCCTGGTAGAGGCGACACATTCATAATGCTCCAAAAAATAAGCAACATGGTGTCTCGAACACTGTACAATAGAAGAAAAGCGGGTCTAAAACGTGGGTCTATTACTGTAGTAAAAGGTTAATTGATAAACTTAGGTACATATAAAGGTCTTAGCTTATTACGAAATATAACCTAAATTGTAAAATCAAATAACATTTAGTCACGCGATCAGGTAACTACGTTACACTAAAGTGATGACCAACTTTTGATAAACATTCTTTCCTTTTTTTTCCGACAAAAACATATATATATACATATATATATACATATATATACATACATATATACATATATATATATATATATATACATATATACTATTTACTATACTATACTATTTTTGTATCGAAACGTTACATAGAATTGAATTAGAAATTTTTAGCGATGCCATTTAAGTAATGAAATATATTAATCGGACTTAATTACTGAAAACTCCTATTACTTCTGACGAAGTTATGTACTTTTTAAATTTTACGTGATTCGTTAGATTAAAAATGATGTAACGAAAGGCGATTTATTACATTAAACACTCTAATTAAAGTTAAAAACTAAAAGTCGAAGAATCGTTTATCAGTTCTATAGACATTCGTGCAGTTTTATTAGTTTAAAATAACATCTCCGCTTGTCTGCTTGTACGCAATTATCTCGAAAGTAAGTTAACAGATATTGTTTAGATTTTTACGTATACTTAATCTGACTCTTAAGGGATATTTGTAAATGTATAATTTATAAATATGTTATATAGGGTATGTATCAATCATAACTTATATATATAACGTGCTAATTAGCTTTCTTCGTGTTAAAGATATGCGTATAATTTAATTTAAAAAAATGTATTTACATACACGCAAAGATAATATTTGCACCCGTTCAATTGGCCCAAATAATTGTTATTTGTAACTAATTGTTATTAACGTTAACGAACTTTTTTAATTGGCGTTTATCTTTGGTGTGTATTTAAGGGAATAAAATTGTTAAAGTACATTTTACTCAGTAAAATGTTTATGTATTTATATGAAAAGAATATGATTTGAATATTTTTTTTTATTGAAGTAAAGTTTACAAACGAGCACACAGTTCCTGCAACCAGTGACAACGACATCCACACTCGATAGAGAGTCACATGACATGCATTTCCATCCCTAACGACTAAGCTGAAAAACAACAGCAATACGCTCTCGTCTTCTGTGAGCGCGTGGTTGAGCGGACCCATCCATGCTGCTTCTAGAAACAAACTGTAGCGTAGCTCTAACACAATTAGAAGATATTCGGACATTGACTCCAACGAAAATAAATAGAACAAGCTTCAGTAACAAAAATGTTCAATTACGATAACGGACAATGCTCCTGTAAACCAACGTACGCGAGTATCAGGAAACTTGGTCTCGAGCACCCTCGAGTCAGTCAGAGCCCTCGTGCAGATTACCCACTAATAAACACCTTTCAACCCGGTGAAACTGTAAAAGCCCTCGTAGCCCGAGGGCTTTTACAGCGGCCATAAGACTGAAATAAAAAGTCATTTCCGAGGATTTCATCGAGAACCGGAGACAAGAATAATCTTGTCTAAATCTTAATTCTCCGTCGAAGATAAAATTAGGATAAATAGTAACAATTAAATTTAAATAACCAGCAGATAACAAGCACGCCCTGACCCAGTTTCTGTCTGCTGAATGGGGCGTCCTTCAGTTAAATTGCGGTATTATTTGCAAATTGTGTGAATTTACAATTTTGATCACACAATTATAAAAATTTACTTTAAAGTCTAACGACGAAACGAAGTTATTCTTCGTAATGACATATGTATGAAAATCAATCGTATGAAAGAAATTCTTTATTTTTACTTATTTTGCATTACGTTTTACAGATTTGAAGGGGTCGGCTCGACAGGAGAGGGCCCCATGCCCTCGCAGAATACCTGTTCTGGTATTTTACGCATAGTAAAGTATAGTAAGTGCAGAGACCCGCCGAGACCAGGTCTTGATGTTTTATTTCTGTTCCATTGTTGTGTTTAAATCATGTGATTCAGATTTCTTGAAGGCGTCCGTGACGTCACAGACTTCTCCCCACCCACCAGACACCCATGTGCAGGGAGAAATACAGAGAACCTCATACTCATGTCGAGTCCATATTAATTCTCAAGAATGCCAACGCATCTGCATTATGACTCTTTATCCCTTAATTAACAGTGGTAGAGCTACAATGCAGTTTATTTCTAACTGCAGAATAAATAGGTCAGCTCGACCGGGGTAGTTTACGCCACGCCCTCACAGAATACCGGCGTGAAATAGCAGCATAATGCTGCTGCGTTTCGTATGATGAGGTGTAGGGATATTGAGACCCTTATTACTGGTGACGTGGCATTATATAAATGTCATGGGCCCCAGGAATCACTTACCATCAGGTGAACGGTGTGCTCGTTTATTACTAAGCGTCAATAATAGTGTAATGGTTTAAGGTACGGTCTGAAAATGAAAATTAAAACCGTAAATTCAAATCCGCCATACGACTATTGTCCTGTACCATTTCCTTATAATATTAAGTTTAGTTTATTAACTGGAATATTAGTAATGATAACAAAAATGTATACCTTTTCGTTCTCGTTTATGTTTCAAGCAAGGTTACTAAAAACAAAGTAAAAAAAGTAAAGTTAAAAAACGTTACTTTTTTTTAAAAAATATATTTATTGTTTTTAATAAAGAGCAGAGAGCACAGCCGTGGTAGTTCAGTGTTTTACCTTTAATTCACGATACGCGAGCAAACAGTGTTAGATCCCCGGTGCCGGCTTCAGTGAAATTGTTAGACGCAATTTTAAGTACTGCTTTGGAAACATTCCGAGGAAACACGCATGTCTGAGAAATGAATATAAAAAAATATATATATTTCGAAGACATGTGAAGTCAGTCAATCTTAGACCGTGGAGAACCGTAGTCGACTGTGGTCTATGCTATCGCTATGTGGACAGGTGGCCTATGGATGAAGGATTTTGTTACCTTGGTCCCTTTTTCTATAAAAAAAAAAAATGGAAATTTATTCACTAAACAAAAAGACACTAATACACACTCAGACGACTTTTATTCTATATATTATATATTACAAAAAGAACATATTTTCTTTCCGCGTATGATTTGTGAAATCCTCTTTTTCTTGCAATTTATATTATCTTGTTACATATACTAAGGAAGAGCTCTGAGGTACCTTTTATCTAGTGCAGACCCGGATATCTCAACATACTTAAGGAATACCTAAATAATAATAAAATATAGATCATAGTTTAGGTGCATTTATATTACGATTGTTTATGTAAAAGGAATGAAATAAATGATTATTATTATTTAAAGTATTTTTTTTCTTTCTCTGCCTAGTTAGCCGAAAAATAAATAAATAAAATACTAAAAACACATAATAAAACAAATATGTAAAATACAATATAATACATATATAAAGACCAACCAGACGGGAATCCCTTGACAGGGGAGTACAAACGGTCCAGGGTTATGGCGAAAGCGAGAGAAACCTGCGGACTATAAGAGCGGTGTCGAGGAGCACCGTCTTCTGCATTTGAGCCCGGAGCTGCCCGTCCCGGAGCCCCAACGCCTCAGGTGATTCGAGAGGCGTGTTGGGATTAACCCGTTTGCAGATACGGCTATAGGAATAATATATGATTATTATTATTATTTATACATATTATGTATATAGACTTTACTTTACTACTTTTTTATTGTTTTAACATGGCGTGTAGATAAACACGGTGCACTGATGCGTGGCAATTAATCTTCAATTGAAAATTGATTTCAAACGCAAAACAAGCAAAACGCTCACTATGGATTCTGCGCGCATGCCAATAAAGAGTTTAGCCTTGTACTTTATTCAACGATATTAGAACCACGTCGTAGCTTGTTTCTGACCGCAGCATGAATAGGTCGTAATCTCCATTATTATTATTGGCTATGGCTATGTACCTCCACTTCGGAACGCGTGGGCGCTGGAGAATAAGTGGCGAAAGAAACTCCAGCGGCGCTTCTAACTGTATTGACTGGAGAGAACCGGCCTGTGACATGGGGGTATCGCGAATAACCTTGTTTGCGTCGCCCTCGTCGTAGACGGGAGCAGTACGAGGGTGCAATGTACGTGTGTAGTGTTTTATGAATAGCTTGGGCCCCGGTGGTCGCGTCGTCGAGGGTCGTCGAGGGAGTGCCCGAGTAAACTTTCTTTCGCACGCGGGTAAATCTATGATGCGCGATGGGATTGTAAGTGGTGGCACGTACTTGAAGCCTGCTTCAGGTACTGAGCTAAGGTCGGCAGCTCAAGATTGTAGATGTAGATGTAGATTGTAGATTGTTGTGTAGATTTTCATGACGCAAGAACCATGGCGCAGCGCGTCGCTATGGTCGAAAACCAAGCTGGACTTGGTTGAAATATGGTATAAAACACATTGCATCAAAATCCTTAGTAGAATATTATAAAAACGTAATACAAGGCGCATAATAAAGCAGTTTACAATCTTTCTGGCGAACAAAGCACATAATAATGCAATAGAAATAAATTATTAAGGTCATCGACTCTACAATGGCGATTAAGTAAACGGTCCTATCACAGACAGCTCTGTCCTTAGAAATAATAAACCGCTTTTCTTGACAACTGTATATATTAATTATTATTTTAAAGGAATATTGTTACATTATACGAAATTATATAATCATATCTTAAAACTTTTCTGTGATATATAATTATAAAATAATATATGTGAAGATAACTATATTTTTTATTTACGATATTTTTGATGTGTCTATTAGTTTTTTCTATGGTTCTGAAGAGTTCTACGAGGTCAAGTTATAGTGTAACGATATTTGTATGACGTTTCAAACTGAAACGTTTTTGACATAAAATAGGAAAATGAGAACTTGACCGGAGAGAAAAAGAGATAACAATACTATAATAATATTAATTATTATCATATTGTTTTCTCTCACAAATTAAGATTTGTAAATATGGTACAGTACAGAAACTCACAAATCATATTTCATCACTGTGAAAGTGATGAAATAGTATTTTGAGTAATTTATTGAGAGTAACAAACGAGCACACAGTTCACCTCTCTACTACCTACTTTCATCCTGGACAAGGAATCATAATGCAGATGCGTTGTGGACTGAGACGGACCGCCTCGTCACCAGTCAATGAAGTTCTCCGGATCCCTCTACACTCACCAGACGAAACACAGCAACATTACGTTGCTATTTTATGCTGGTATTCTGCGAGAGCGTGACCCTGTCCCGTACGAGCTGACCCATTCATTCTGCAGCTAGTAACAAACTGCAGAGTAGCTCTACCACTGTTAAAGTGCAACATTATTAAATGTACAAACCGTTCCTCTAATTACATTTCAGATTGTTCATAATATAACTCTAGTACAATTGAATAATTGTTTTACTATCAGAAAAAAACTTGATTCTTGTTAGTCAAATGAAACACTTTTCCACTAATAAAACAACATAGATTGACGTTCATGCTCGAACGAATAAAGAAATCATATTTATAAGTAAAAGAACTAAAACAACCAGTTTATGATTACTTTGCTCTCAATAAAACGGCGATGAATTTTTGTAATCAAGAAATTTCCACGTGTACAGAAAAGAGGTGACCCCATTTTACAAGCTAACCAATCTGATATCGTCTGTCGATTAAATAATACAGTGGAAAGGATATCAGGCTACTAAATCACGAGACCTTAGTTCAAATCTGGAGCAAACCGATATTCGTGCAAGATACAAAGTAGGCTTTGTTATTTAGCCCACTTGGGATGCCTAGGTAATGCTCTATAATCAGATATAGTGTATCTCCCGTGTCCCTAACACTGCATCTGAATATTTCTCCAATCTTATTGCACGTATATTATCGGATATATAATAGTATATTATGGAATAGGCAAATTTATGACGAGTGTGTGGCTCTGTGTTGGCGCAAATGCTTTTACGGCTATTAAATATACTGCGCCGTTGACGTCTTCTGGCAATAATCAAATGATACCGCCGTGGTCGAATTCGATTTATTCAGATTTATTCATTTTCTATATTTGTTGACGACACTTACATATTTATTATATAAGTGTTATAAACACTTAAGTACCAACAGGTGAGTATGTACCTAAGCTCATCTTAACTTGTACCTCTTTATAGTACCTTAAAAAATCTTCAAAGATTTTGAATATGATTTTGAATCGCACACCTAGTTTTGCTCGATAATCGGTTAAAAAATGACATGCGATTTATTCAGTTTTTATCTCTATATATTTTATACAACACGTACATTACCAAGATCATTTTCCTTTTTATGAAATCGGTTATAATTTAAAGTAATTTCGTTTATATGATTATAAACAAAGCTTTTTTCTATTTCTGGACGTCAATTGGTCTACATGTTGGAATGTGTAAACACGATAACTTTCGAAAGACCCAATAAGTCCAGTATATTTTTTATAACGTTGAGAATTATGTACAATAAAAATCCATCTTTCAATGGTTTATTTATAATGAATTACTGATCAGTGAATTTAACATTCTCTTTTTATTTATATTGATACATTTTTACAAAATATTATTTATAATCCGGATCCCTACACTTGCCAGACAAAATACAACAGCGTGATGTGCTATTATACGATGGTATTCTCTGAGAATGCGTTCTTTCTGGATGAAAGGGTCCATGCTGCCACTAGATGCAAACTGCAGTACATGGACGACAAGTTTTCTAAGCGACCAACAATTTCTCGTGACAAGGAGGCCATTCATCTCGCCCACTGCGGAGGCACTTTCCATTGCATCCCACTGCGCGCACCCAGGTGCGGTGAAACTACCGCGTATATCAAATATTGATCTTGTTAATATAAACCGGTATCAACTTGGGAACGAAAATGAATTAAATATAAGTTTTTTTTAAATAGGGATGCTATATGAACATGTAGTTGACTTTATATTAAATTTATTATTAGGCAGGATATCGACACAATGTCAATATTGGTAAATAATCTTTTGCCTTTCATAGCAAATATCTCCATCAGTCTGAAATATGGAGATAGGAGGAGACACCCAAAGTATGTCTTTTTATATGACTTTATAGTCTAGCGTCTTCACATCGTAATGTACATATGTACTGTCGCAAGTATGTAAGTATACGCACACACTCTAGCCGATAAGCAGTAAATAAAGATGAATACCCGAATAAAGGGGATACCCGGGGGCCCGTTACGCAGCCCTGCAGGCTAGCAGACGCTACACACACACCGGATATGGAATCATAATTCAGATACCTGAGAAATATGACGGAACACCTCGTCACCTTAGGTTATAAATAGTTTATAGATGTGTTAAAGACGTAGTGGTATGCAAGGAGAGGAGGATCTTATAGTTGTGTTAAATAAAGTGTAAAGTGAAATATCAGCATAACGCTGCTGTGTTTCGTATGGTGTGCAGGTGTCCGAATATCCAATTACAGGTAACGAGACATTTCATCGCAATCATCATGACCCTTAGAATTATAAAACATAAATACTTATATCAATATATTACTGAAAACCACATACAAATTGGTTCCACCATTAGACAGGTAAGCGTACATAAACACGGACAAACTGATAGAAGACCATATTTAAGTTATTATTATATAGTATAAATTCCCTAAAATAATAACTCCTTTGCCACTTTCTTATAAAGGCAGTAATGTTTTACAATAGACAATTAAAACTACAATAGACAATTAAAATTTGTTGAAAATGAAAAAGCAGAACAATGTAAAAGTATAAATTTTAAGGAATCGTAAATATCCCAAACAATTGACCCAATTTGCAAAAGATTTATATAAATCTTACAAATAAACCTCGATGTGAGTTCTTTAGTGTATCAAAGGTTGATCGAGATAAATTTGTGTGGCGCAATTCTATTTAGTATTTAATTTAAATGCTTTAACGCACATTTTAGGTGCGTGTATACATACAAAGATATAAAACACCGACTAGAAATAACATAACTTTCAAATAATAACATTGGTATGCAAGAAACGCAATTCAAAAGTGTACTACTATAAATTATGAAAAGAACAATATAGAAATACATACGAGTACATCGATGTACGTTGCGAAAAATCCTTCAAACTATTTCTTACAACCACTGTACCAACCAACCAACCAACCGTGTATTTTTTCCCGTCATCTATGGGGAGAAATTACATAAGTCAAAAGTTTAATAATATTACGGGATGAGGGAACCTGGAGTTCTATAGCAGTTAAAAATTTATAATCTAGTGAACCTTTGTATAAACAACGTTCACAGAGTGAGGTATCTATTATTTTTATGAGTATATCTTAACCCTCAGGGGTCACAACGCATAGGCGTCTTGAATTTGGTGGGGAAGTATGTACACGGGCGTGTTTCTTCAATTACCATGCGGTGAACTGTGTACTCGTTTGCCACCCCTAGTATTACATAAAAAAAACTTATTAAACATGAAGATCTGCTGATATGTTAAGGCCGAGGTGAGCAGTAAATGCAACGAGCCTTCCAACGATACAAAATACGAATCCGGTTTGAAACCGAAAGTATTTTTTTGTTGCAAAAGTAATTATTAAAATGAATTTTGCACCACCGGCGGGGTTATTACGAAATTATTAAGTTGCAGCCTTATTATAAGTGCTCGTTTACGCATGCGCTAAGTTATAAAAAAAAAATATCGTATCTGTCTCTTCTAGTAATATATGAGAGAAAGAGATGGAAATTTTTTAAAAAAGCTATTTTAAAAACTTTAAAAAATATGTAACATTTATAAAGTCTATACTCTATAACTATCTTATTATTACACTATAGAATTATTATTATTACACTATAAAATCGTAAGCAGTCTTGTCAGTGCATTCGTGTACGCTAATCTTCACAATAAAACAGGTGTAACAATTTGATAGTAAGTTTGTGATCAGTAATGTTTTGGGATAAACTTGGACTAACTTAGCGTTTGTTTGATTGTTTTTAGAGAAAAAATATATATTTGTCAATTTTGTTAAAACAGCACAGCGTCCCTTTCGTCCACATGTTTATCCCGAACTCAAAAAAATTTAATCCTTCAGTATTATTGGAAATATATATATAAATAACATAAACATTAAAAGAATATTGTTCGTGTATTTTTTTTTAATTCGTAAATCTACTAACCGTATTAACATTTCACATTATTATATAATAGTATGATACCTTTAAAAAAAAAGGTGTTACCATAATATATAACGACTTTTCTGAAACACAACAGATGTTTTTGAGTAAGACCTTGGCCGTGTATGACGCCAGCTAAGTGAATAATCTTTGCGAACTAAGAAAAACATAATGATTCGCGCTTAACAATACAATAGTCTTTATCGAACAATGTAAAACTGATAACGATATAGCATTACATGTAAATTGAAAATTAAAATCTTACCTTTCCTGAATGCCAAGCATGTTTTTCTGTCATAACAAATCCTGCATTATCGTAGCTACACTTCTCACCGCCGATTTTGTTGCGTCCAACAACTTTGTCGTAATAGCCCATCGTTTACACTAAATTAGTAAGACAAATGCTTTCTACACAGCTAATAGCACGTGTACCTAAGACCTTGAGATCATTAACAAATGCGAATTAACGTTTAATATTTCGCGTGACGTGTCCGTGAAAAATAATGTATAGTCTGTTATTTTTTTATTCTTTTACAGTCTGTAACAGATTTCCCGCCGAAATCGTGGTAGCGCGGGAAAACCACTCGGTCTGTAGCGCAGAGGTGTACTGCCGAGAGTCTTAAGAATTAACCCAAATAAATACAACGTAAGTAGACGGTACAGTTTTCACAGTTTATTATTAAAAAAAAATTATACTCGCCTTGTATACTAAACCTTTTACAATTGAATCGCTTAATATGGCTTTATTTGATATTTAACGATACATAAATGTCAATTCGAAACTAATATAAACTTGAGGATTTAAGGGTTTAAGGTACTAAATCATTTTATTTTGGTTTGACATCCATAATTGTTAATAAATAAACTAAACCATCTAAATGATTAAGTAATAAAAACTTATTATAAATATATATTAACATCGTAAAGCTGTAACTGCAAGGTCGGGCTGAACGAGAAAGGATCACTTGTTTGCTGAATACCAAAGAAAAATAGTAACTGTGGTGTGTGTATTGGTGACGTGTTTCATGATAAGTAAAAGAAACCGGAAGTCCTATTTCTGGTAAGAAGGCATTCTATTTTAGTCCTGTAGGACAGTTTGTAAGTCTAGTAAACTTAGCATTTTATACATTAACTTTTTTAGTTATTTTTTAGATTTACCACTGTCAGTAAAGTAATTTATTTAAATAATTTCGAATTGTTTGACCTTAATATTTTTTTTTGCTCACCAAATTGCCGACTGGGTAAAGAACAACTGCTTGTCGGGCGACGGGTATCGTTGGTTTTTGTGCGATTATCATTCAGAATCGCTGGATAAAATTGCCAACTTTTACCATACTTTCAATATCTCTAACACTTACACGTAATACTGGAAGCGTCAAATATGTATTTTTTTACCAAAGCTCCACCATTGTCCAAACTACAGTCTGTTACTAACTGCTGCATGATTCGTTATTGGATGAAAGATTGATTAAATAAAGATCCATTTCATTCATATCATAGAAATCAAACTAATAAAAGCATGTTAATAATAATTAGATGCGTTGCTATCTATGTCGCATAAGATGGAATTAATATTTACCAATTGAATCTTCATATCTCATAGATCACTATATCAAAAACATCAGCATTTTTTTAGTTATTCAGTGTGATTCTTGTTCCTAATTCTCTTCGCTGTTTGACCTTTTCAGAATACTGATTCGGAAAATGCCAAACATAGCAAGATAAAATACCGAGGATTTCAGTTTTTTTAATTTCAAACTTTTCGTCAGATGTTTTGTTAAATTTCAGTTAACCCGCAATACTTACCGATTCCAGTTAAGTTAGAGTATTTTTTGCTCATAACGGACTGCGTAATTTCGTCGATTTCTTTTTGGCTCAATTTACAATAGCTATTTAAATTTATATTTCATATATTTTAAACAGATAGTCGTGGTAGCTCAGTGTCAATTTTTAATTCAAGGTACGTGAGCAAAACTAGTTCGATCCCCGATGCCAGCATCACTGAAATTGTTAATTGCTTTGAACATCGTGGGGACCCTACACGTCTGAGAGATAAATAAAGATTTCTAAGATATGTGAAGTCCGCCAATCCCCAATGGACCCGCCTAGCGGACTATGCTCATATACCCTTAGAGACCTGAGTGGCCTTTACCGAACAGTTGGATCTATACTTAATGAATGTAACTTTACTTTTTGTATCTGAGATTAATGTAATTACATATTTTAATATTTGCATTTTAATCTCAAGGTTAAACAGAAAACGTAGCCTCTACCGAAATAGCAGAAAACATTACTATATATTTTATTTTTGACTATATTTGCTCGCTGTTATATACGCAATGGCGCTTTTCTTCAGACTTAGTAAGTGTCACAACCAACGCGTGCGATACGCACTTTAAAATTTACATATTTTATTTGTCAACCAACAGTTGCAGAGATATGTTACAGCTTGTATAGGTGCATGAATGGATCGCCTAGACCGAGGTAAGAACTCGTTCTCGAAGAATGCCAGCGTATAATAGCAGCATAACACTGCTGCTGTGTTTCGTATGGTGAGAGTAGGTATCCGGAGACTCAATTACAGGTAACGAAGTTTTCCATCTCAATCCTTAGGGTAGACAACGCGTGTGCTTTATGAATTTTGGTTTAGGATGGATGTAGGTGTCAAAAGTCGCAGTCATCACTGACGTCAGGTGATCTATGTGCTCGTTAGTTACCGCCTCATATTATAAAAAGTTATTTAAATGAAACAAACAAAAATGCTGGGCCAGCGGCACATGGCAGTACACATTGTGGAGATTAGTGTGCGCAAACAAACATACAGACAAATATTATGTTTACGTTAGCATATATGTACATATATGTACATATATCGGCTACAAAAAAACAAGTATCTCGTTTTGTATAGATATTTATCTTGGTCGTAAACACCGTCCAACTTTATCTCCGAAAATGTCCGTGTTAATTAATTCGTCAGAGCGATTCCACTGAGTCGAAAATGTGTTAATTATTCATCAAATACACGCAGATAAAATATTGATAATCACCTTTTGAGTGAACTGCAATCTATTTACCTCACACACGGCGAAAAAAGAGCCAATGTTTATAAGAAATAAATAAATTTGAAGATATCTTATTTATCCATTACTAACTATTTTTATGATACGTAGAATAAAATGGCGTTATATAATGGTGGGTTCCTTATCGACAATACATATAGAAAAGTAGAACACTATTGGACATAGGCTTCCTCTTTAGAGAAGATGTATGAAATTGCAATGGCAAAATAGCCTAATCCACCACACGGCTCCTGACTGCAGATAAGAGCACTCACATATTTTTTTTATTACATTGTGAGTAACAAATGAGCACACAGTTCATCTGATGGTAAATGATTACTGCGACCTGACATCTGTATTCATCCTTGTCAAGGAATCATAATGCAGATGCATTGTCACCCTTGAGGACTGAGATAGAATGCCTCGTCACCAGTAATAAATATCTCCTGATTCCTGCACTCACCAGACGAAACACAGCAATATTATACTGCTATTTTACGCTGGAATTCTGTGAGGGCGTGGTCCTCCATTCTGCAGTTAGACACAAACTGCAGTGTAGCTCTACCACTGTTAAAACTTGTTTTGATGATCATGTTATTTTATCAATTTCTCAGACATGCATATTACCCCACCACGTTTTTCTTCACCACCCACTGACCTAAAATTGTAATTAACTATTTAATTGATTCCGGCATTGATTGAACTCGATTTTCTCGCGTTCCTCTAAGTACTAAGTAGTCTATTATATACTTAATAATATACTCAAACAAACATAAGAACCTTCACCTCCCTATAGAGCAAAGTGTTACAAAAAACAATGTCCCTAGACTGACTTTAATTTGTATAGACCCAAACTCAATTTCGTAGCAGGCCATCCTACGCATTAGCCGAGCTTCTTATTACTAATCTTTAAAAAGCTGTCTATATCTCCGTAATCATAGTGTCAAATAGGAGAGAATATTTTTTAATTTAAATTATGTACGTAATATTACTTAACGTTATTATTTCATCCTACCTAACTTTGATACCATATATAGATATTCCTTAATATATATTCAATAACTTTCTAATATAATTTCGCAGGCCTGAACTTACCAAAGTAGGAAAGTAATCAATAAATTATTTAATACGTTACAACTATTTGGAACTGTTATCCCAGATATAATTCAACTAGACTGGTTTGTAAGCGTAAATCTAAAAAATATAATACGCCTAAGGGGAGATGATAACTCAATCAATCATCATGACTACGGTTAATTCTAATCATACCCCACTTAAATTTTATATTACATCGCGGCTATCCGTTATCAAACTTGTTTCTGCAATCCAAATATAATTGCCTAGTCATAGGAGGCATCCCGCTCACCAACTTACAAGAATTGGCAGTTTTGCTGCCGCTTTTAGATCCACGTATTTCCTGCAATAGACTTTATACCGTAGAGAAAAAGAAGTTACTTGTATTTTCCAAAAGAAATACACATCGACTTTTGAAAAGAGACACCGCGATCAATAAGCGTTAGTTTTTAGATCGTCGCCTCCGTCACATGATCGTAGTTGATGTGCGAAAGAAATGACTGACGCTCTATGAAACTAACGTTACCGATCATGTGCGACTGTCTCTTTCAAAGGTCGACGAATCATTATTGGCCTATTACTGTACTAACGTTCCAAGATCTCAAACGTATCTAGATTTAAATGAAAATCAACGCGACAAAAGGTTTAGACACCGGTACCCATGTTTAATAATATATAATTTCATTGTAATAACATGCATCAATAACGTCTCCTAACGGGTATAAGATTAGCAAGCTGAACTGGCCTGGATGGCCATATAGCTCGTGGAACGGATCATCGATTGGATGGAAAGGTTCTGACTGGGAGTCGCAGTGTACAACCCTCACTAGATGGAGCGAAGACCTATGCAAGTTTGAGGGAAGTCGATGGAGGCAGGCTTAGGAACATACTCTGTGGCATCTATAAGAGATGCCTTTGTTGGGCAGTAGACAGGCTGTGTGATATGGATGGGCTGTGAAAATGAATATGCTAATCACTCTTTCGAAGTATTAACATTCAATATCATATTACAACTCACATACAAGCACACTTGACAAATATTTAAATAATTTCTGACACGTCACAACACATGAGCTTAATGGAAACATAATAGAATCTGCTGTCATGAACCCTAATTGATGGATCCGTCTATACTTATTAGAAGTCTATAGTCAAATTATAATTCATAATCACACGCCTGATGACCTAGTCGGTACGGCGATGACATTTTTCTAGTTACTCCATATTTGTATAGTGGAAATAATGGTCTAGGATATGATGAAGTGGCCATAGCCTGGCAATTCGTCTAAAGGTCGGAAGGTCAATCTTAAGGTCGAATATTGTCGCGAAGCATCTCTTAGCACAAACATTTAAACTTAATCAACGAGAATATTAGTAATGGTAATAACACCGCTCGCATTACTTTTAAAGAAGACAAGAATAAAAAAATGGTGTTACTCGTGAGATTCAGACTTGTACAAATCCCCGTAAATCATTTAAAATGAATGGATTGGACAAGATTATTGGAGAAGATCAAGGTAATATCAACACCAAAGATAGGAGACAAACACAAAATAGCCTGAATGCAAAACCTATAAAAATATTTTGCCAAAATATTTTATTACACAAGCAAAGATTCAACAAATACTATAAGTGATTCTATTTACCATTAATTGGATTGTTACCGAGTTTATTTGTCTAATATAAGAAATTAATTACACACGACAGAAATTAATCTTTTTTTATGATTCTTGATTTCTTGTCTTTAAGTATATTTTATAAAGATTGTAAGTGTCACAACGGTAAAAAGAGAGCGAGAGAGGGAAAGATGAAAGAGGAGAACAAAAACAAGCCCATCAATATAGTTCTCTCTTTTTCTCTCCGGAAAAGTGCTTATTTTCCGTTACAAACGTTTCATAAAACGTTACATACAGAAACGTTGCCCTCCGAGTCTCTGAATTTGAACTCGATAATTTTGCTACAAAACCTCTTAATACATCCTCTTTACGTGAGATACAAATTATTATCACCCCTGAGGAATGAGTCGAAATGTCTCGTTAACTGTTACCTTCAAACTCACCAGAAACACAGCGACGTAACGCTATTTCTGTTGGTATGATCTTTCCCCAATTACTGACCCTTTCACGTTGCGAATGGGAACCAGCTGCGGCGTGACTCTACCACAGATAACAGACACAGGAAACGAACAATTTGTCTATGTAAGATTTAAACCAAGACTCCATATGTAGGCGTGCTATCTACTAAACATCAGGTTTACCGTGATAGTATCGAATTAAGGATCGTTAATCACAAAGCTTTATTGCTAACGAGCCTGAATAGCCTCGCGGGCAAAGCACTAGGCGATAGTAGAAGGTAATTGAATCTACCGTTATATTGTAACGATGCGGGAAAATCGTCGGTACGCGTAAGCCATGCCCAAAGAGAAATTTTGCAATATTAGATACACAAGTTTTCACTTGGTGTTTTCTATTGCTGTTGTCTTGAACCGACTTTGTAAAAAAATGAGGTTCTGTAGTTAAATCATACGTATGTAATGTTGTTGAATATACGTATAATTAATATAATATATGTATAAATAATAAACAAACTAAGCATGTATGTGCTTTTTAATTAACCTGATGGCAAGTGATACCTGCAGCCCGTGGACACCCAAATACATCCTCTACAAAGAATCGTAAAGATATTAGATCGATGTACTAAGATAGAATGCCTCGTCACCAGTTATAATGAGTCTCTGAGTCACTCACCATGCGAAACACATAAAGGATGTTTTCGAATCTAACATTATATTAATTAATTCATTCTTATTTCTACATTTAAATCGGAAACAGATATTCTATCTGTATTTTTGGTCCCTAATTTCTACAATGGATGTACCAATATTAATGTGTTACATTGTTATAATTATATATATATATATTAATAATGTTATTTAGATTCGGGATACACGCACACACTCACACACACGCATACACTAGTGCCTCGTGTTTGCCACTTAGAGAATTCCTGCTATATATAGATTAAGTTCAACAAGGCAAATACGAGATGAGCCACATCCGTTGTCCAAATGTAGGGATGCGTTCATGAATTTCCGGTCACGCCTCCGCCCACAATCAACCGTCTGTCATAGTTGACGTACAGACAAGTGTCTGTCTGGATTATTATTCAATAGACTTTCATCGATTATAATGGCTTTGAACAAGGATCGCATACAATAGACGTATAGGAATACATAAGCTCCTACACTATTTATATAACGACCTAGCGCTGGACCAACCTGACTATGGATATCGATTTAGTCTTAGATGATAAACGTACTGACTCAGTTAAAGCTGAATAGGCTCTTGCCTTGAGGACACTAAGTTATATTTGGACGTAGGTGTCGACAGACTATTCCAATTCGTTGGTATACTGTTGAAGACCCCCAGTTTCCGATAACAGGTGACGACCGTCGAGGGCTTTTTTTTTATTACACTGAGAGTAACAAACGAGCACACAGTTCACCTGATGAGATGACAAGTGATTCCCGCGGCCCATGACATCTACATTCTTCCTTGACAAGTTTCAATTATAAAACGAGTTTTCTATGCGATTGACTAAATTCTACCAATGGTCAACATTAAAATTATTTAATAGGGTCAATAACTTATAGATTAGGGTGCAGTCTGCGAAACTTAACTTCGCAGATTTGAATCGATCATGCAATATTTATTTATTGAACAGTGCTCACACACTACTTATTGTCCATATGATTTTTTACATTTGTTTTAGTCAGATGTGAGTACCAATTACAGATGTAAACAACATTGACAGAACGTTTTACATGCTTTAGCTTAATATATAAAATTAATATATAGAATTAACAATAAAGATTAACGCTACAGCATATTTATTCGTAATATAAAAAATTGAAAAATTAAAAAAAATAAAAGATAAAAAAAAACAGAAAAAAAAGAGCAAGTGTAAATGTTTTATCTATAAGTAATATGCTTGCGTATATTGCTTTTGAATTGCGGCAAAGAATCACAGAAAATATCTATATCTGGTCGTTCCTTATTTATTTCATTATATTCCATACAGATTCTAGTTGATGGCGATTGTTTTGCTATATTAGTTTTATATCGATATTCAATATTGTCGATATCCTCATGATCGGTTTCCACCACGGCTTTATCTTCGGTTATTACCAGATGACATTAACTGCGCATAATATTTTATAGTGCAGTAAACATCTGCGCAAACACTCGTCGCCCCCTTCCCCATTCCTATGTAGCATATGCAATCGGAGTAAGGTTCAAATACAGTGTACAAGCACGGTATATATATACAACACACTCGGACCCGAATACCAACAATTTGTGAATACCACCAAATATTGTTCCTCGGCTAAGAACCGAACATAGGAGTTGCGACGCAGCATCAAGTAACTCCAATCACATCACAAAGCGGCCCTCAACGAGAAGTCAGCAATAATAATAATAATATTGTCTTTAAAAAAATATCAAAATCAAAAAATTACACATTGGTTCATCCAACGTAGGTATATAAACTATAGTGTGGCTACACCTTAACAAACAGTATCATCTACATATATCTTTCCACTGAGAATGACAATTGATCAAAGAAAAATAATCAAAGTAAATATACACGTTCAAAGAGAAGTATTTGTACATTTGATCGACTAAAGGCTGGACATTGCAATGTAAACACTACTACACAAATATGTTAGTCAGAACTCATGACATCTTATTTATGAATGATGTGACGCGTTGCTCTGTGGTCATCAATTGAACGAATCCTGCCACGACGCATCTGAATATCCTCGACTGGGGTAAGATCACATCTTACAGACTAGCGTGAAATACCATCATGCTGTTTCGATTGCAGAGTTGAATGGGTAATAAGATTTTCATATTATTTAATTCTATTTATTCATATTTTTAACAGTGGTAGAGCTACGCTGGAGCTTGTTTCTGCATGCAGAATTAATTGGTCAGCTCGACCGTGGAAGGACTGAGCCCTCACAGAATACCAGCGTGAAATAGCGGCATAATGCTACTACTGGTGACCATCTCAGTCCTGAAGGGTGACAACGCATCTGCATTATGATTCCTTGTCAAGGATGAATGTAAATGTCATGGGCCGCAGGAATCACTTGCCATCAGGTTTGTGCCTGTTTGTTACTCACAAAGTAATAAGAATAAAAAAAACTCGACTGCCTCTACAATGACGTCATATGATGATGAAAAATCTATAAATCATTAAACACGTTATTAGTATTTTGGATTTGTCTATATGAGTAACAATATCTATATGATCGATGACAGTTTCTGGCTATCATCATTCAGTAATCAAGACCGAAACAGCGTAATTCTGTTTTATTTAACTGGTATCATCGGATGCGGCCTCTAAAATAACAGAATTATATCGTTGTAGTTGAGTGTAGCGATCCTTCCTCTTCTTCTTAGGGGTTTATATCTTCAATGACAGTAATGGTAAATGCTAAACATTTTATAATAGGCATTGTCCTAGAAATTACATTACATTTTGGGTATATATAATATCCTTAATATTAAATTAATAAACTTTATTTTTCTTATTGTGTGTCATTAAAGTTTGAGTACGAGTATCTATTAGTAAAAACGTTCACTAGCTAAAGTTCTCCAATTTAGCTGCTATGTAGAATGTATTAAACTTTTTAAAACAAAAATCAATATCGGTTTATATTTTTTTTTTCAATATTTAAAATAAATACAATCAATAAAATAAACAAAAATATAATAACCCAAAAATTTAATGTATACGTCGAACGAAATAAATTCGATAAAATGTATATCGTTTTGTTTCGTATGGTTCTATGCGAATAAAAGATTCAATTACTGATAGAGATCCTTCCACATCCTTTCCAAATCCTCAAGAAGACAACGCAACCTCATGTCAAGGTTGAATCACACGTGTCTATAATGCGACACAGATCTTTTCTCTGTTTATATAAACTAATTCCAAACTTTTGCATTAAATCATTTTTTCTTCGATTTTATACGTTAAAATAACTAACTTTGTCACATTTTCTTATTTACGTAATCATGAGTCAAGGTTGAGATTGTTACGTATTACCCTAAAATATGCAGAACGAGTGATGAAATACGACCTTACACCCATCACTTAGGGCTCCAAAAATAACCCCTGAATGACCTCTGAATGACACCGCAAACAATTATCTCACTTACCTTTCTCTCTAGCAGGCCGATCATCTCACCAGGCTCTGCGGGTTTCTCTTTCTCAGACATTTCACACAAATGATTGTTTCGTATCGAATTTACTAAATACCGGAGCAATATTTACAAGTCGAATTCGCGTGGTTGACTATTTTATTGCTGACAGTAACCCTTGGACACGCATGCGCCCCGCGGACGGCGTATCCCGAACAACAATAGTCCTTACTAAACTCGAATTGCGCTGGAATAGAGCAGCCATAGTTGACGAAAACGCTTTCAATATATTAAGCTTTAGTTAATTTTGTTAATTATTTCTTTTTTCCATATTCTTTGACAATGTCAGTTAATTTTAATTAATCAGTAATCAGTATAATAGAAATATTTTATTGTTATTTAAGTAAGTAATTATTATTATATCCTTTACGTTACCATTCAAATAATTTAAAAGTTTACTTTATTATAGATTCGTTTAAACGAAGGAGAAGATTAATTTTCTCTCTTGTAATTATGTCCAGTGTTCTTTGGAGTTTCTCTTTTTGTTAGATATTTGTATGGTATTAAATATTAAAGTGGAAAAAGGGATTGCCAATCATACTTCCCCGAACTGCTCAAGTGATACCGCGACAAACGAAAAAACCACAGAGTATTAAAATCCAGTAAAGCCATAGCTCTACAGCCTATAAAGTAAACTTACCCGAAGCGAAGATCCCAATTTCATTAAAATGATTGTCCCCCTAGCCGGGACGACGGACAGGATACCCTCACAACACGCTATATCGCAACTCCTACTCCTTAATGATAACGAGCACTTTGGCTTAATTCAATTTACTGTGCATCTAGATAATTCTGGTAAAACATTACATTATGCAGTAATTTCTTTTTTTTCAAATTGCCAACTTGAATAAATTATGTTTTAGTTGTTATTACTGTCAATTTGTTAAACAATCGCTTCCATAGGTCTAGCTGTAAAGGAGATGATGTACTTAGCACGTGACTAACCCTGCGACATCTGCATGAAATGTAATTAAACCAAATAGTTTTATTCAACATAGAAGCATTACACTTAATGATCGTCAAAACACTTCTACCGGTTCGGAAAATAAAGCCACAGTTAAGAACCCGCAAAAATAATTAAGCAGTACTATTTTTTTAAAAAATTATATAATGATTTAATGTCTGTCCCGTCCCGTGTGAGTGATATCAATGAGATGGGAAGATTCCTTCTCCGAAACGCAGTTGATGTCATTTGGCAATAATCAGAAGATATCGACGTGGTCGAAATCTACATTCAGGGGTTAAGTGTTTCATAATGTACGCTAGTCGATGGATTAGCAGTTGCCTAGGTAAAAATAGGTTCAAAATAAGTTTAGATTTATTTGCATCATGTAAATAATTGCTTTAAGACTCGTCACTTTATTTGACGAGCTTGATGAAGTTGGTTGTGAAGCCACTGCTCCAGAGTTAGTTTCCAAAATATGTCAGACCCCTGTCGGGATGAATTTGTATAATATATATAATTGTGTTCCATCGGTAAAACTGCTAAGTTTAAACGTATAAATTTACACATTATTGAAAACATTCAAGTACGTCATTTCAATTTTGGAGAAGGCAAACATTGCTTATCAAACGACACCAGTGCGTATAAATGAGTAACATATACCTGGAATACAACTAGTATAACAATATTTGTATGTACTTAATTATTGTTTTCTTTGGCGCAGTGATGTTGCAAATATTACAAAATTATATATGATCGTCTTGAATGCAACACGAATACCGTTTCGCTTTACTACTTTTTTTTTTGAAACCTTATTAAGTCAAGCTGTCATAATGCGAACATTTATAACTGCGCAAATTGCAATCAAAAGCATCTTGCTTCTTTTAAATTAAACTATTATTTTTAATTTAATAAACCTATTGTGCGGATCACAAGAATCAAAATATTTAAATAATTAAACTCGACTTATTTATTAATGAAAGTGTAAAGTAATCTCTATGGTTAATATGATTTTATATATATATATATATATATATATATATATATATATATATATATAATATATATATATATATATATACATAATATATATAATGATGATGAAGTCTATTCTAAATGTTGTAAAGCCATTAAGCAACTTATGGTTTGTTTGGCGATTTATATGCTAAAATGGAAATCGTTCCGTTTTTTATTCCTTACGCTTATAATACTGACTTGTTCCACCATCTTTAAAAGATAAAATAAACGCCATTAAATTAATTTTAAAAATAATATTAATATATTTAATAGTGGCGAGAACTAAAACAATAGCATGCATAATATTAGTAAGAGAGTAAAAGAGTGTATGTGTGTGCGATAATTAGTTACATTAAAAAAACGACCGGAATCAGGTTGACGTTATTGTATATTTCTTCTTGACTTTGTTTAATATCACAATAATTATATTTATTATTTAATAGTTGAGTTGAGTACATTGTACTAGTTTCCGTCTTCAGTAACAATTATTTTATTTGCAAATTACACAGATACATACTCATACTGTCAATCTGTCAAACTCAAAATATGTCATTGCAGCATCACACATCTTAACCTTGTGTCCTTGACACAGTCCCCCTAAAAGGAAACGGTTTTATAATAGCTGAATTGCAACGTGCATAAATATTTTTAATAAAATACCTGAACCGGTTAAAGAGTTACCACTGCATAAATTTATTATAACACTATTCGTTAATTTATTATTACCCGTTCGTTATTGAAAAAAATATTGGATTATTAACGAATTCCTAAATACTTCCCTTACATAAAGATGGAACACACTGCGTATATTTAAACTAAAAACATATAAAAGTATAGGAAAGCGTTAACGAGTTGCATATATTTCATTTGATATACATTGAATTTTGATTTAATAATAGTAAGAAAAATTGATTTTTAAAAAAAGATATATATATAAATATATAGATAAGATAAAGATATAATTATCCTTGTGTGTTTAATTAACTAATAATATTGTAATTAGTTTAAAGAACTTTTTCATATTAGTTATAATAATATTTCTATTGATATAATGTAATATTTTTAATTTGCATGCTATGTGTAGATGGCTTTACAAAGGAACTAATAATGCATAATTTGAAATGTATACCATCATAATGAAATACCTTGTATAATGGTCAATAAATTATTATTATTATTTTGGGTGATAAACGAACACACAGTTCATTTAATAATCACTTTTGATCACGGCACCAAAATATTACCTAACAAATGTCACCCTTGAGTATGGATATGCAATGCCTCACCAGTAATTTGGTATGCGATTCCATACCCTTACTACACCAAACACAACATTATGCTATTGCATGCCAATATTCTGTGTGGGGTCTGTATCCTTGAACCATCCCTGAACTGACAGTCTTACTGTTGCTAGGAGATGGCAAATATGAAATAAAATAATTTGTAAGTTAAAATATCTACGAAGCAAATTCGAGTGTTAATTTTGAATTTCGATTTGTGTGCGGTAATTTTACCTTAAGCGTAATAAAGTGGGAAAAAAAAATATTATTTGTGTGGATATATTTATTTTACAATCAAATTACACGTATTATGAAAAATCGCACAGATCGGGGCCCCAATTTGCCCGCGCTAACCCAAATCTATTTACAACGACTATCCTAGATTACTCGAGATGGCTTTACTTTACTTAACAGATAGTAATATCAGTCCACATCACAATCACAATTTCAAATATTATGTATACAATTTAAATTACACCTTCCATCAGATGATGATGATGATATAAATTTAAAGGCAAAGGACTTTAGTCCATACAGCCAGGTCTTGTTCGTATGATGGTTGGTCTGAAACTCCTTCCATCACATTAAATCCGGACATAAAGAGTAACGTTCCGAAATTACAGTGTTACCATAATTTAAACGTGGGAAATTATTTTTTTCTAAGTAAACAAAATTATGTTTAATTTAGAAATAAAGTTATGTACAATAATAGCTTATATTATAGATACAGAATTCTAGTTAACTAGATATATTCTTATATGGATTATATTTAATAATATAATTTTGAAAATAATTCGCAATTTATAAATTTAATTTCTCAAATAAATCAGCTTTATTATTATTCGAATAAAATAAATCAGTGCACAATTAAAGAGTGGTTATACATTGGTTAAAACAAAGGAATACTATATACATTCAATATACATTTTAATTGATTTTTTTAAATATTTCTCCGTATATCACCTGTGGCAAGACATCTAACCTAGAACAGATTAAAGCTGTTTTATTTTAACATTAAAAACTAAGAAGATACGTAATTATAAACATGGGAAATTGTAGGTTTTAATATAAATTTAAACGTAAACTAAAAACTTTATGGTAAGCAAACTTTAAATAAATATATTGTTTAACGAATTGACACGTCGGTTTATATACTCATTGTGTATAAAAGAAATTTTAATGACAAAAATATTTATTGTAAAATATTTTGACTTGAAAAATATACCAAAGCTCTCTAGCGTTGTGTAAAAAAAAGTAGTATGACAGCTCTTAATTGTTGTCAAACAGCACATTGTAAAATTTAAAACGTTACATATAATTAGGTCCCCGGTTCCTACAATTATACAAAACAGCAGAGATATGGTGCTCTTTGACGCTGGTCTTCTGCGAGAGCTAGATGTTACGGCCGACACGCTCCAGTCACAAACTGTCACAAACACACCAACATTCCCATGCAATACAAACAATTTAAAATAATAAAATTTTATACATATCTAATATAAACCTTACAGTTTACCACAAAATATATACATGACCTGTTGTGTAAAGTTACTTGTAATTTTTTATTTCTCACATATTAAAGATATTTTTTAATTCTTTAAATAGGATTGTATTAGAACAATATATTTTCCAGGAAGATCTGTATATTTTCGTGGTAAATATAACGTTAGTATAGAATAGAATATAGACTAATTAGACGCTAGTATTCTCAAAGCAATAAATGTATATACAAAACGTCACTAACATAATATTGAAGTCATACATGGTATATAAATGTATAATAAACCTTGCCGGTTTTTTAATGAACTTTGATGAACTTTTTACATATTAGAGGTGACAAACTAGCACACGATTCAGCTGACGGTAACCACAATAGGGAACCGTAATGGAAATGAATGCCTCGTCACCGTTAATAGTTAATAAGCTCACCGGTCTCTTTCCTTCACCAAGATATTGAGCATACGTCGGCATGGTTGTTAGGTCTAGCGGACCTACTCGTGCAACATCTAATTCGTAACCGCGTCGACTGCCACGTAGACGTGTTGGTGACGCTTTGTCCTATACCTTTGTTAGTCCGAGGTAGTAGTATTACTTTTATTTCTTCGATCTCTACTAATTATTAGGCCGGTCACACTACTCGTTGCTTCGGTGACTTATTTCCTAGTTATGATAATTGACAATGATTTAGCGTAACGTATTTATTAGCGAGCTATGTACATAAAAATGAGTAAATATTAACTTATATAATACATCGATTCACATAAGCACGAAACTACATTATATTTTATATATATTATTTAATTATATTGCTGCATTAGCATTTATAATGATAATTTTTAATGGATATGGAATGAGGATTTTGTAATGTCTTCCCGATCGATTTAGACCACGGCGATATCTTTTGATTATTACCAGAACGTTCAATGTAGTGTCGGTAGTGTGCACACAAATGCCATCGACGTCTTTAAAATTCCGATGTATTGCAGATACAACGACATCGGATAGTTCAGATACCGTGTTCAACTGATATATTATAGTGCTGCAATATTGTATGTTTAAGTGTAGACTTAAGTGGAAATACCCCAGGAGTAGATACATTCATTCATCCCAAAGGATCAAAATCATTATATGCCCACACCAGAAGAAATGTTCCTTTAAAACAACACTACGATTATAATCAATGTCTAAAAAAACCAACAACATTTGAATAGAATCCAGAATCCTGCAAAGGAGTAGCCAGGCACTCTAAGCAATGAACCACACACCGCCGCCTATTGTTATACACGAGAGACATGGTTTAATAAGCAAAGGCTTTAAATACAATTGAAGAATACTAATTGTTAAATAAATGAAGAAAAATAATATTTTCTTTATAATTCATCGTCAAGAAATACAAGACTTGAGCGACTGTAGAAGTTTACAAATGTACATACATGAATGACGTGTGGGAATTTTAAAATTTAGTTTACTATTAGGTCAGTAATGTGTGTATTAATTATTAACAATAATTTGTGAAAAAAAATTTCATTGACCATTGCAGATTTTCAAGTAATAAACTTGAATATCAAAATATATATATATAAATATATATCATAACACTGAAAATATAATATAACTTCCATAGTTGCAATAAATCAATTATCATACAATATGTCAAACAACGTTGACCAAAATCTCGTAAATACACCTTACCAATTACTCTAGTATTAAACTTGAATAAATATTAAAAAAAATATAAATATCATAATTCCCCTTTCCAACTATTAAAGATGATTGGAAAAGTAACAGTAAAAGTAAAGTTAATTATATCAAATCAAAATAATATATCAATGATATTTTCTAAACTATGGCCATAATCTCAAAAATCAAACACCTGGGAATCACTCTTGTATTAAACATGAAAATCAATTAAAAAAATATATAGCATAATTTTAATTTATTATTTATTTATTATTAATTACTTTAAATTATTTTTTTTTAAATTAAGATTTAAAGACACTGAAAAAAATAATTTATAACATAACTTACATCTAAGTAATAAATCCATTAAAAAAAATCTTTCAACCATAGCCAAAATCTCGAAAATCAGACACCCGCCAATCACTCTAGTATTAAACTTGAACATTTAAAAAAATATAAATAACATAATTCCCCTTTCTAATTATTAAAGGACATTGTAAAATGTAGCTTATATATAGCTAAGTATAAGTTACGTTAATTGTAATAAATCAATCCAAAACAATAAATCTTTCAATTCTATCTCAACCATGGTCAAAGTCTCGAAAATCACACATACACCTATCACTGAGTCCGTACAATCATCAGCTAAATTTATCCTAAAAAAGATTAATCGATTTACTACTGACGAAGTTTAATAAAGAGTAACCCTGATGAGTTAGTGAACCCTAAATCTTGGTCTATATAAACGTAGTTAGGTTTTAATGAGACTGTAAATGCGTTGATATGCATGAAACAAATTCAAACTTATTTTTTATGTTCTAAATGTTCTTCACTGAGTGCAGAGAAAACGTAAAAGTTATACTTCTCTATGGTAAAATTTTACAAGATGACGGAAGTAACGCGCATGACATGTCACCTAAAAACCTTTAACTATGGTCTAACTTCCGAATTCGCGCGGCGCATAAATGACGTCAGAGCGCAGAACGAACTAAAAAAGCTATACCAAAATAAATAACACAGTTTTTTTTCTGCAAAGTTATAAGTTAACAAACTGTATAGTACTCGTATTGTTTTACGGTCATTCTTCATTTACTGTCTCTATTACCACTTACTCTGCTTTTCACGTTGCTAGAAAAAGTATAACTTCTCACACGCATACGAGCACGCACTTTTGTGTGTGTGTTGTTGATCGTGTATATATTTTTTTAATACATCAATAATAAATAAGTGCAAATGAATATACCCTGTGTTTACTTATGGTAATTAGCCAATACGTCACAACACGATAATTTAACACCGTAGTAATAATTTTAGATTCATTGATTCATTCACACATACTTCCCAAATAATTTTGCCTTCCCACTCGATAACTACTGCAAACTAAATATTGTAAACTTGAAAGAGGTAGAAATTTATTTTTATCTCTTACTATCGGATTACTTAAAAGATAATAAAACCTGTCGCTCATATATAAACTCATCGCTAAATCATTGATATATTTAAATAAAAGAATTCGCACCACTAGGAGCTTACTTAGACCATTGTTTCTCAACCAATTTCATGTACGCGACCGACGAAAAAGCCAAAAATGTCAGTAAAAAGCCTTGCGAACTTCACTAAAAAATCATAATAATACGTTAAGTTATTATTACATGGTAAAACAATTTTATGAAACTACATTAACATTAATTGCTTTAATAAAATAATATTTTTTTATACAGATTGCGACCCCCAGGTTGAGATACGTCGACTTGTAATAAGCCACTTTCTAGACACAATACGATTAATTACAATAATTTTATATCTAAATTTCATACATTACGATAGACATAGTAAAATACTAATTATTTTATTTATTATACAAGTTGGAAATATTTTTACCATGGAGTATGATATGTATCGATTTCAAAATAGCGAGAAACGTAAACTTCACTAAAATCTTATCAAATACATTTTATATTTACATCTATACACAATGTAGTTGATGTTAAAATATATTAGTAGAATTGAAATGGGTTCCCTAAGCTTTAATATCGGACCTCTCGCTCGCACTTATATGATTTAGCACTATTTATGTATCGATACCGATTTTTTTGTCTATATATTGCACATTAGCGATTTTTTTATTAAAATTATATTAGTGAGTTAGATTACAATTTTTTAACAAGTTATTCCAATTTAATTGCATAAGTGTAATAAATCCAGTGAGATAAATTAATAGGCATCTTAAATTGAGAATACAAAAAATATATATATATATATATTGAAGTATTAAGTAAAAAGAAAGAGAAGAAATATTTAGTAAAATATTAATTTAACTTATGTATTCACATAAGCTCGGTATGTAAGCAAAGAGTTAAAAGTGGATACGTTCACAGGAATCTAGAATAAGTTAACCCCAATTGTCCTGATTATTCCATTATAACAAACAGGGTAACATTTCGTGAATTTACAACCATGTTTAATATTTAGTTGCTTTGTAGATCTTTAGATCTTTTTGCATGATTGTTTGATTGGCTGGACTTCGCCTGTGTGTCTCGTTTAGTTCTGATCTGAAATAACCTCATAAGTTAAGAAAAATGGAGCTTCCATCTCTTCGCTTTTAAGACAAAAATATTGACTATTAACGGTTTGTATTATGTTTAAAACCTTTAAAACATAAAGTGTATATTCAAATTCCGAATGGATTTCCTAAGCGAGCCCATTTTTGAGAGCAAGCTGAAAATTCAAGAAACCAAACCTGCCCCTATATATCATAAACGAACGGTAACATCGTCATCAAGGCTAGTTTCGAGTTCGCAACATGACGCCAGCTCCTCGAAGGACATGCCGTCGAGGGTCATGGTGATGGATGAGATGCTTTTGAACAAGGCCTCTGGATCCAGATCTTCAGGCAGTTTCGTTAGGAACTGGGCCGCGGATATGAAGTCCATGTCTTTTAGCTCGTCTTGGTAGAGGTGGAGAATACCTGTAAGGGAAAAAAGTATTTTTTTACATCATATACAGGGTTATTTTTCACTATCTTATGCAGGGTTAGTCCTTACTCGATCGAATACAGAATACTGTATATAATACGACTAATAAGTCGTTACTCCGTCTTATACAAAGTAAGTCGGCAGTCCATCTTATATAGGGTTAAACGTCACTATCTCATGCAGGGTTAGTCGTTACTCGATCAAATACAGTATTAGTCGTTACTCCGTCTTATACAAAGTAAGTCGTCAGTCCTTCTTATACAGGGTTAAACGTCACTATCTCATGCAGGGTTAGTCGTTACTCGATCAAATACAGTATTAGTCGTTACTCCGTCTTATACAAAGTAAGTCGTCAGTCCTTCTTATACAGGGTTAAACGACACTATCTCATGCAGGGTTAGTCGTTACTCGATCAAATACAGTATTAGTCGTTACTCCGTCTTATACAAAGTAACTCGTCAGTCCATCTTATACAGGGTTAAACGTCACTACCTCATGCAGGATTAGTCGTTACTCGATCAAATACAGTATTAGTCGTTACTCCGTCTTATACAAAGTAACTCGTCAGTCCATCTTATACAGGGTTAAACGTCACTACCTCATGCAGGATTAGTCGTTACTCGATCAAATACAGTATTAGTCGTTACTCCGTCTTATACAAAGTAAGTCGTCAGTCCTTCTTATACAGGGTTAAACGACACTATCTCATGCAGGGTTAAACGTCACTATCTCATGCAGGGTTAGTCGTTACTCGATCAAATAAAGTATTAGTCGTTACTCCGTCTTATACAAAGTAACTCGTCAGTCCATCTTAGACAGGGTTAAACGTCACTATCTCATGCAGGATTAGTCGTTACTCGATCAAATACAGTATTAGTCGTTACTCCGTCTTATACAAAGTAACTCGTCAGTCCATCTTATACAGGGTTAAACGTCACTATCTCATGCAGGGTTGGTCGTTACTCGATCAAATACAGTATTAGTCGTTACTCCGTCTTAAACAAAGTAAGTCGTCAGTCCTTCTTATACAGGGTTAAACGTCACTAACTCATGCAGGGTTAGTCGTTACTCGATCAAATAAAGCATTAGTCGTTACTCCGTCTTAAACAAAGTAAGTCGTCCGTATATCTTATACAGGGTTAAACGTCGCTATCTCATGCAGGGTTAGTCGTTACTCGATCAAATACAGTATTAGTCGTTACTCCGTCTTATACAAAGTAACTCGTCAGTCCATCTTATACAGGGTTAAACGTCACTATCTCATGCAGGGTTAGTCGTTACTCCGTCTTATACAAGTAACTCGTCAGTCCATCTTAGACAGGGTTAAACGTCACTAACTCATGCAGGGTTAGTCGCTACTCGATCAAATACAGCATTAGTCGTTACCGATCAAATAAAGCATTAGTCGTTACTCCGTCTTATACAAAGTAACTCTGTCAGTCCATCTTATACAGGGTTAAACGTCACTATCTCATGCAGGATTAGTCGTTACTCGATCAAATAGCATTAGTCGTTACTCGATCAAATAAAGTATTAGTTGTTACTCCGTCTTATGCAAAGTAACTCGTCAGTCCATCTTATACAGGTTAAACGTCACTATCTCATGCAGGGTTGGTCGTTACTCGATCAAATAAAGTATTAGTTGTTACTCCGTCTTATACAAAGTAAGTCGGCAGTCCATCTTATATAGGGTTAAACGTCACTATCTCATGCAGGGTTAGTCGTTACTCGATCAAATACAGTATTAGTCGTTACTCCGTCTTATACAAAGTAACTCGTCAGTCCATCTTATACAGGGTTAAACGACACTATCTCATGCAGGGTTAGTCGTTACTCGATCAAATGCAATTATTAGTCGTTACTCCGTCTTATACAAAGTAACTCGTCAGTCCATCTTATACAGGGTTAAACGTCACTATCTCATGCAGGGTTAGTCGTTACTCGATCAAATACAGTATTAGTCGTTACTCCGTCTTATACAAAGTAAGTCGTCAGTCCATCTTATACAGGGTTAAACGACACTATCTCATGCAGGGTTAGTCGTTACTCGATCAAATAAAGCATTAGTCGTTACTCCGTCTTATACAAAGTAACTCGTCAGTCCATCTTATACAGGGTTAAACGTCACTATCTCATGCAGGGTTGGTCGTTACTCGATCAAATACAGTATTAGTGGTCACTAGTAGTCTATCTAGTCCGTCCATCTAGTGGAATACCTCTACTGGGAGACAAATCGCAAGAAGCCCTTTGTTACTCTTTTTTAAAGGTTTTGCAACAAAGAATTAATTTAAAATATATATTTTTTTTAATTACATTGAGAGTAACAAACGAGCACACAGCTCACCTGATGGCAAGTGATTCCTGCGGCCCATGACGTCTACATTCATCCTTGACTAGGAATCATAATGCAGATGCGTTGTCACCCTTGACAACTGAGATGGAATCCCTCGTCACCAGTAATAAAGGTCTGCAGATCCCTCACTCACCAGACGAAACACAGTAATATTATAATCCTATTTTACGCTGGTATTCTGTGAGGGCGTGGTCCTACCCCCGCCGAGCTGACCCATCCATTCTGCAGCTAAACACAAACTGAAGTTTAGCTCTACCGCTGTTAAATAGAAAAGAATTAACAAATAAAACATATATATGCCCTACCGAGAGTTGGCCTGTACAAGGTTGCTGTGGATTCTAAGACCTATGTGATAAACGCATTGCCCCAGCTTACTGATCCTCTGAGTAAATATATTTACGCAAATTCAGAACACTAGATTTTATTTTTTTTGAGTTTATTTTGTTTTATTAACGTTATTTGGTTTTCCAACAATGAGCACCATAAACACTTTACAAAGCACAATACCGTAATTGAACTAATCGTCTCATTACTTACAGGAAAACACAGCATGCACAAAAAACATACATTCTTCTTACTTACGTAACGGCTACATTAAAAAAAAACAATACTTATAAAACATACAACGAGAAAAGAAAAATTATTATTCTTGGCTTCCTGCAGCGGAGTCAAGGGTACAGTTAAGAACAGTTCCGTGCTTACCAAGCGCAGCATTGAACAGGAAGGTGTCCCCGTCCCGCAGGAACACGTCCCAGACCCTGCACGCGGCGTCCAGAGGCATTGCCTTAGCGTACGCCGTGTACAGCCACTCCACCAGGTATAGCTCCGGCGCGACGAGGTCCGCGAGGGTCGGCAGGTTGTGCCTGAGCAGCCGCCCGTATGCCTTCCATAGACGCTGTTGATGAATTCATCTTTAGGTTTCGGCATTTTTCAAATAGCTTGAATTGCATGTTTGTAAAAAGTAACCATGTCCCTATTTATACTGACACATTTTGTTGAATCTATCATTTCCATTACATTTTATATAAGAAAGTGTGACAAACGAGCACACATTTCACCTGATCATAATTGATAACTGCGGCCAATATTTAAAACAAAAAATGCCCGCTGTAATATTAATAGTAATAACATTTCGATTAACCACTCCAACTAAGCATGCTTGTGCTATGAATGGTTCACGACAATAAGCGAATGACGGATTCCAACACATGTTTCGCAGACTGTACCCTAAAACTAAAAGGCTCTAAGGGATATATGGTTACATGCTCCTTAAATAAAAAAATCATTACTCAGCGGGCCTCCCGCGCTCGAGTCCAATTAGATAAAGGTCTCAGGAACAACAACACATGCACACACAAACCTTTAATTAAATGATGCACGCGTGTTTTCTTTGACTGAGATGAAATAGCTCGTTACCAGTAATTGGCGCACCAACCTTATAATACTATTTAGCGTTGATATTCAATGAGGGCATCGTCCTCTGGTGGAGCGGACACATTCATGCCGTAGTTAGAAAATAACTACAGTGTGTTGGCTACATTAATGTTGTTTTTTTTTTTGTGTTTGTGTGATGCTGTTGGTCGTGAGACCTTTACAGATTTATCTGAGCAGACTCGCGAGCGGTACGCCCCCGGTGTAGGATATTAATGTTGTTTATATGTTATAAATGTATATATACCGTATCGCGCTGGAAATGTCTTAACGAATGAGCCTTAACAAACGTTTGTAATTAAACGTATATTCAAAACTGTATGTTATATCTGTTCTTTTTTTATATATTTTAGTTCATTATATATAATAATTATTTTTTTAACATTTAAAGCACATATTTAAAGTAGAGAATGCCAATCCCAAAGGCCGCCCTTTGTAACCTTTTTTTTGGGAAAGATAATACCAATAAAATATAAATAAAAAAAAGCCATACAGCATTGATTGTTTCTTTACAGCACAAACTATTTCTTACTAAATTATGGAACCGGAGTAACCAGCCTAGTTATTTGAAGTCCAAGCAAAGTGGAACGGTAAAGTCTACTAATTCGGTATTGAAAGGTAATATAAAAAAAAGTTTTAATTTTTTTTTTGTTATGACGATGAAGACAACTACGGTGATAGTGATGATGGAAGAGCTAAAGAAAAGTTTGTACCAGTTCCTAATTCTGGGGAGGACCGTCTGCTTACCTGCATAGCAGCTCCATCCCTGGTGAAAGCGGCTCGCAACACCGGTCCGTCCAATAAATTGGCGAAGCACACGAACGCCTGTGGAGCCTCCATGTTCAGAATGAGCACGGCGGCGATGAAAGACATGCCCTGAAAAGCGGGAGAACTTTTTAATATATCTGTTGGGGTCGAAGAGTTATCGAGTACGTACAGAGTCCCGACCACACAGATAAGATAACTGACGTCCTGACAATGAACACAGATATGTAAAATAAAAAATTCTATCAGTAAATATTATTTTATTATCATCAGGATTGGACGATCGACTTACATGTAATATTCTACCTTCAAGCTCACCTGGATGTATCCGATATCAGGTCTATAGCATACATATGCTGCGAGCAGTTCATGCAGAACATCAAAGTATGGCCCGCCTGGCTGGAAGATGCACAGATGTGGAAAAGTTCTGGCTATATCCAGCTGAATGAGCTCCATGGAACACTCATCACTGTAATCTAGGAGATTGGGATTCGATTTCGAACAACACTTCGTTGCACACGTTTCAACGTTTAAGGTTTTCAAGTTTTGTTCGCTGAAATTCCTCGGGAGCCCAAGCCGTGGCTTTTCTTCTACGCTATCGTCTGTTTTGGATTTTTCTGGTATCTTGTGTCTATCTTCTTTGGATAATCGGTCTGCGTCTTTGATCTCTTCGACATCACCATTCTGACAGCCGCACGCGTTGCGATTCTTGACTTTCAGCTTCTTTCTCCTCTGCTGAGCTTCTAAAAGCCTCTGTTTCGCTTTCGCGACGTAATCCTGGTACATTTCCGGCGTGATTCTCAGTTTGTTCTCGATGGCCAGCTGCCAGACCTTGCCACGTATCGATGGAGGGAGTCCACTCCACCACAATTCTAGTGTGTGCTTTGCGTTTTTCCTGTGAAACGAGTTTAATTTTTAAATAACTATAAATAACATCAATGAAACTATAATAATAAAATGTTTTTGCGGATATAATTTAATAACTCATGATGATGAATCAATGACTCAATTGTCCGCCTGACTATATAGGTAATAAGACATGCTTCTCCTTCCTTATTTCAGCGAGATACTTAATAAAGGACAATTTCTTTAGTGTTGCGGATGTTCACGGACGTCGGTGATCACTTATCAACTTGCTCTATTGCCACCCATTCTATAAAAAAAACCCGGACTACGGAAAGGTATGAAGCGAGTGCCGCTGCGTTTATTCTAATGCTTACAGCGCAGGTGAACCTAGTTTTTTTTGTATATACATTACAATATATAATATATATATATTGTATTTTTAAATATATATGACTTGAAGACTTTACACTGGCACAGATTCCGTGATAATAATTGTTTAGCCACAATGACGAGACAATGGACTTGGGTGAAACAAACGCGAGCAGCAGACAAAGCGGCTCGGACATTGGGTTCATTGTTCCTTGCACAATGCGAGGCGCGATTAGCTACTTGTGTGGCTGCCTTACTTGGCGGAGACAGTAGATAAACAGTCTTTCTGTTTGTCTGTTCTACTAGATTAGACACGACGACGTAGCTTAAAGTAATGAAAACAATTATGGGGACATGAATACTTAGACCTTTATTACTGGTGACGAGGCATTCCATCTCAATCCTCAGGAAGGAGGATATTTGATTGCATAACGAGGATTAATGTGGCTGTCATGGAAGGTACAAATAGGCGACAATAGGGTATGGTCTGAACGAAACTATATGTCGTTTGTTCGTAGCCGCGTATACTTAAACAAAAATATTTCGAAACCATATGAATTTCGGGAATCCAAAGTGGAGCTGCTTGGTGGACTATGCTCCAACCACCTCACCAGGGAGTACGCTTATGCCCAGCAAAGAATACATATATATAAATATATATATCCACATAGCAATATCCCGAGCCACGTGCATATGTGAGCTGACAATACTCACATGTTATTCCAGTCGGGTAGTATCGTGCGTGCCCACTCGTGGGCATGCCTCGCGAGGCGCTCCTCGAGCCGCAGGGACTCGTGGAGGCGCGCCAGCCGCGCGGCAGCCTCGCGCTCCACGCGGCGGCGGGCCGCCTGCACCATGCGCGCATGCTCCGCCTTGTGACGCAGCGCCTCCTCCGTGCACTTCGCGGGCAGGTTCGAGGGTCTGCGGGTCGAAGGCAATTCTTTAATATATAAATAGAAAATTTTGAAGCGTCAACAGACTAATGGTTTGGGGTACGGTCTGCGAAACTAAAGGTCGTAGGTTCGAATCCACCATTAGACTATTGTCGTGAACCATCTCCTAGCACGAGCACTATCAGCTTAGATGGAGTGGTTAGTCGGAATATTAGTAATTTTAATAGCATTGCTAACATTCTATATGAGAAAGTTCAGCGAGCTATACAGAGAGCTACGCTCATCATCCGCAGTAGAACGAAGGTGACTGACATATCTCGAAAGGTCAGCATGCTCTAACAGTGGTAGAGCTACACTGCAGTTTATTTCTAGCTGCAGAATGAATGGGGCAGCTCTACCGGGGTAGGACCACGCTCTCATAGAATAGCAGCGTAAAATAACAGCATAATGTTGCTGTGCATCGTTTCGTGGGTTACTGGTGATGAAGCATTCAAGGTATCCATCAGTACTCAAGGGTGACAAGGCATCTTCATTATGATTATTACATATATATGATAGTTAAGGATGAATGCAGACTGTGTTAGCTATTATCTAAAGGTAAATTAAAATAGGAATTCGAAGTTAGTTAAATAAATCACTAAATATTACTTCCATTATATTCTATTCAAATATCATGGGCATCTCAGTGTGATTTTATTTCGTTATACCAATTTCAGCCGTACCAATAAATTAATTAAGTTGAATTTCAATTGTTACTTCGCTGCCACGTCTGCAGGATGCCAACCAGGATTATTAAATCCATAATGTTCAATAAGTTTAAGTTAATATTTATTAAAAAAAATGTGCTAACGTATTTAATATAAATTTAATTTATATATAAAAGAAATAATAATATATTTATATTATGTTCTTATTGGTCTGGAATTAAAAAGCGAAACAAATTAAAGTATTACAGGCTAGTAGCTTACGATCAATAAAATACAAAATTTATTATCTCATTCCTTCACCGGGGTAATAATATTTTGTACAGACTCCATTTAGTGAAAATAAAAAGTATACCTAATCTATATTTGCTTAGAATTAAAAAGTGAAGCAAATCAGTCTTACAGGCCATTAAATTGCATCCAATAAATAAACCAACTGATTAAATAATCAAAAGAAAATCAACCGCGTACCAAATTCATTATATCATTGCGTCGCTGACGTAAACAATTTTTGCACAGACTCCGTGTAGTGAAAATAAAAAATATTAATTTCTATTATATTTACTATCAGCTAAGATTCAAAATAGATAGAAAGGTAAATATACATTAAAAAGTATAACTAATAAGTCTTACAGGCCAGTAATTTGCGTTCACTAAACCAACAGATTAAATAATAAAAAGAAAATCAACCGCGTACTGAATTCATTATCTCATTCCATCGCTCAGGTAATCTTTTTTGCGCAGACTCCAGTTAGTGAAAATAAAAAATATTTATATCTATTATATTTATAATAAGCTAAGATTAAAAATAGATAGATAGATAATTAGAGATTAAAAAGTATAACTAATTAGTCTTACAGGCCAGTAACTTGCGTTCACTTAACAAACAGGTAAAATAATAAAAATAAAATCATCCGCGTACAAAATTCATCATCTCATTCCGTAATAAGGTTCATTACCGACTCTAATTTCTTAATATCTGTACTTACTTTTCCTTTTTTACTAATAATAGGGGGGTGAAAAAGGAGCACACTGTCCACCTGATAGTAAACACACATCTATATCCATCCTTAACAAAGGTGGAAAAATACATTGTTGTCACATTTGAGGACTCAGATACATCTGAGCATGTCTGTCATTGCCATGGACACGGTATTCTGTGAAGACGTGGTCTAATCAACCCATTCTAATTACAGGGTGACTCTACCACTATAAATTTGAACGGGCCGTCAGTTTATTTGATAGTAAATTGATATGACTATTCACCACCGAAGATAGAAAAGGGATCATAACGCGTTTTCAAATTTGAGAGCTATGTTGGACTGCCCCGTTACAAAGAATTTCGAGAAAATAATTTAAAAACATAGCATCGGTAAGCTGCACTTTTGAAAGCGTGTTCCCGGTCGTGTCGGCGACACACTATGTTAAGAGAGATCGGTCTCAAAAAAAAACTTAAAAACAATATCGAAACCTTAGCCCCATTCCAGGTGGCGTGTTCCACACATCACTGACCGTCCAAATGATTCCAATATGTAAACATCGCGTGTCCATTGGGATTTTTTTTATTTTGATATCGTGCTGCATCTACGAGAACGTTATCCCTATTTGCATGAATGTATCCGAGAAACAAATGTTTCTTTATATGTACATTATTTATATTTATCGCACACTGCACGAGAGTTGGGGAACAGGTGAACGGCCCCCATACAGAAGTTATTTGATTTATAAGTCTAGATAAGGAAAGAGGGTCAAACACCTTAATAATGTCCATTAATGTTTCAACTTAACGAGAAGTTTTACGGTAAATTTTGCTTCCCCCAATGGGGTCGACGACCTAATTAACATTGAGATTTGGGTAGGAATCGAATCATTGACCCATGTATTATAACCATTTACCTCTACATGTCTATATAGTGTGGTTACATTCTTCATAGTATAGGTTCTTGTATCGCCATGCCACGCCCTTATAGAATACCAGCGTAAAATAGCAACATAATGTTGCTATGTTTCGTCTGGTGAGTGCAGCGATCTGGAGACACTTATTGATGGTGACAAGGCATTTCATGTCTGTCCTCAGGGGTAACAACGCATATGCATTATGATTCCTTATCGGGAATGTAGGAGTAAGGAAACGCAATACCATCAGTTGAACAGCGAGCTTGTTTGTTACCTTGAATACAAAAATAGGGCATGCAGCCAGCAGGAGACACTCGGCTCTCATTAAATCCAAAATACCAATACCTTCAGAGTTCTGTTGATGTTTCGTCTGCGGTAAATCAGCTATGTTCGCTGGGGTCATCCTACGTAAGTTAGTTACCTCAATGATGCGCCGTCCGGGAAACCTCAAACTGCATAACGACCGTGCGTTATGCAGTTTGAGGTTGTGTGGACACACACCACATATGTATGTACATACCGGCTATATATATAATAATAATAATATATTTGTCATTACACAAGGTATTAATTAGGATTGTATAAATTTCAAATTATGCAATGGTTTCTCTTGTATAGCCATCTAAATCACATAGCATGGAAATTAATGACAAAGCATTGTATCAAAAAAATATTAAATATCAGATATGAAAAAAAACCTTTAAAGTCGTTACAATATCATTCGTTAATTACGTACACAATGATCGTTGTCAAAAAGTTAACGTGTTATAATCTTATTCAAAAAAAAAAAAATAAGAATTATATAATATATGTTACCACTACATTATATATGTAGCCGGTGACGTAGGATGCCGGAAATAATGTTAAATGTCATCCCGTTAATTATATGTAGTAAGTAAAACAGCGGCCAAATATATATATAAATACCACTGTTAGGCATTGGCCTTCTCTCTAAAGAGAATGCTGAAGCATCCTCTAACACCATTCTCTATGACATGTACATTTCTATGAAATTTTTTCTTATGTATTTCTTAGATATGCAGGTTATATATATATATATATATATATATATATATATATATATATAAGCACGATATTATCTTTTACTACCGAACCACACACAGTGGCAATTCAGCACTTATAATTGAAATTAATAATTTCATTGGACGACAGCACCGGGGCTTGAACTCTGCTCGCATGCCGTCAATTAAAAAGCTTCCACACTGAGCCACCACGGCTGCAGTCTATGTGTATACCATATTTATTTGTTTTAAATGCTAACATAGCCTTAAGTTTGTTGCTAAAGCAAATATGTAAGACAAGTATGAAGCATTTATACTACACTATTGAGGAGCCCGCATCTAAAACTATCCTGTTTAATAACTCCCCGCTCTCCCTTCATAGGAATGCGAAGGGTCCGGACCCCTCTTTCAATCTAAACAAAGCGTCCATCTAAACATCTCGCCAATATAATCTTGTCGTCAATATGGCTAAACCTTAATTTTATCACTTGAGAACTGATAGGGCTGTTTCTTTTAAAAAGTTGGTTATATTCCGAATTAGGTTTTTGTTAAAAAACTGAAATGGAAAAGTTGCCCGGATAATAGCAACCTCGCGTGCCAAGTACATATATTTTATCTTTTTACCGGTTTCACGAGGTCCTCGTCATATGGAATGATGATGTCGGCCAAAAATATAGTTGACTGTGTCCAGTCCGATCCAGCAAGAAGATATCAGACTTATTTGCAAGAATAGTCCTTTCCGTGATGATGGACCACCAGTAGTTACTATTATCTTAAGCACTCTATTTAAGCTTTCCTTATAAAGGTAATCATGTGTCAGTTTCCTTCCGTAGTAAATCCGCCGCCAGCTCATTAATAATGGACGCATTGCAATGAGGGCGGTGGCTGGGGTCGTTCCCCTATGCACGCCTCAGATGTAGTAAAATGTGATTTATGTGTGACTATTTTTATATACTACTCCTAGTAATATGCCGCTGCATAGTGTGTTCTGAGTTCGATTCATGGCGAAGGAAATATATTTGTGCTTAATATTTTTCCATTCCGCCGATCTTATTATGTACGTATTATATCTGACACGGGAAGGCGATGACGATAGACCTGTGTTTGCGTAAACGTTTATCCCGCGGAATTTTAATAATTTGATAATAATTGATGATAAGATTATCACATCATCCGTCAAGTCCATAATCTAACGGCGGATTCGAACGACCTACGGCCTTAAGTTTCGGAGAACGTACCGTAAACCATCACGGTTTCAGAGCTGCCAGATTTGTTTTTTGTAAAGCATCATAAGGCAGATGGATCTGGAGAAGACCTCTAAATATGAAGATGGTTTCCCTCATTACTAGTATAAGGTGTGTGTTCCCATCGTACAAAAAACCCACATTTATCTCGAGTCGTTGTGAATAGATGGACTCTAGTGTCTCATTCTAACTCTAAAACAGACAGCATTATTAACATGGTCCGAAACTTTTATTTTTAATATAATATGAGGGGTGGCAAGCGAGCTCACAGTTCACCAGATGCCTAGTGATGGCATTTATATCAACAACAACACATTTAAAATACACATTTAACAGTGTTAGAGCTATACTACAGCTTGTTTCTAGCTGCAGAATTAATGGGTCAGCTCGAACGGGGATGTACCGCGCCCTCGAAGAATACCAACATAAAATAGCCGCATAATGCTGCTGTGTTTCATCTGGTGAGTGCAGAGATCCGGAGACCTTTATTGCTGTCGACGAGCCATTCCATCTCAGTCCTGAATGGTGACAATGCATCTGCATTATGATTCCTTGTCAAAGATGAATGTAGATGTCATGGGCCGCAGGAATCACTCCATTATGTGAACTGTGTGCTGGTTTTTTACTCTCAATGTAATAAAAACTAAATAATAATAACAATAAACATACGATATATTTAATAAAATTCCGCAAATAATAATCGATTTACCATTAAACTGATTTAAGATTTTGGTAAAAACGCAACTAATCAAAAAATCTTACTACTCTTAGTCAGAATATTTTTCGGACAAATGCTTCGAATCAAAGCTTATTATTTAAAAAAGAAAAGAGCAACTAGTCGAGTTTCATGCCGTTTCTTTACACTAGCAGCTACCTTCCGAAGCGGATGTCCTATTAGTTATATTGAAGGTTCCAAATTGTTTTGCATAAACATACTTGAATAAACCTTCTTTTGATTTGATTTGATTCGTGATGGAATGCCTCATTGTCCTGTAATTCGGTCTCCGGATCCTTAGTTTCACCAAACACTTAATAATGCTATACTGTTATTTTCTGCAGGCATTTTGTAAGGGCGTAGTCATTCTCCATCCTGTTTCATCCATGTTTCATCCATCCATGTAGCGAAATAGCTACAATGTGGCCACACCATTATTAAAGTGCTACTTCATGAAGGTAAGGTACATTGGAATGTTGCGTATAAAGCAATTTCGATACAAATTAATTTCCGTAATAATAATCGATTCGACATAGGACAAGATATATACACAGGAGAATTCTGCAAATATTTACATTACAACGCCTTGAAGGTAATTACTTCGTGATAAATTTAACGACTGATATTTGAACGTAAATTTATATAGCATTTAAATATCTCCACTATTATAACTCTTGTTGTGGAGATTCTTATTCTAAAAATAAAGGAAACAAAGTCCATTTTAATAAAAAAAATAGGGACGTTATCGTTCGTATTGTACGCGATAAACATTGACTTTATTTTCTATTCTTTTTCTCAAAAACAAATAATAAAGATAGATATAAGAAGATAAAGATAGATTTTTCCCCCATAAATTGCCACAAAGTTCGAATGATCGCACCTGCACGAGCTCAGGCTCGATGCAGGTACATTCATCGACTTCCCACAAACTCGCATAGGGCGTCGGCTCTATCTAATGGAAGTCCTGCTACACGGCGACTGACACTACGAGGTTGCGATAGGAACAAGACCTTTCTTTTTTATCTCCTCATTGGTTCTCGGTTCTATATCGGTATTCTATTAGGCAGAGAACACTGCTCTTCTCCATAGCTCATAGATCATAAACTCTGTTTACATATTAAATGTAGATATCTCAGAAGCTCTCTCGAGATTTAATTAACTATAATCAGCAACATTACTCGTACGTTGCATTAACCGAACCGATGCTGCGTTCGCAGAATCAATCGGAGCGCTGATTTCGCAAATTGCCCTCCTAGAGGCAAGTCACGAACGTGTTGAATTATACAGTAACGTCGTTGCCATGCGGCGAACCGGAGAATTCTGTCCTCAACGGTAAGATATAAACTAGTTTTCTCATTATATCTTCTTAGCCGATTACGACGAGAATTTTTGGGTGTAATGTCAGATGATTTTAAATGTTCAAGATCTATAAGCGTTGTAAATATTCATTAACACTGAGTAATTCATACGTCTTCCCACTGCATTAACATCGGGAAAGGGGGCGGAGAGTGAGAGCCTCTTTGCGTGAATGTATTTGTACATTAATAACCAGGAGATGTCGCCGTGGACTAGTTCGACTTTGAGGAACATCGTTATTGTATTTGAGTTCGACGTTTTCACTTTTGTTATCTATCTTCCATTCCTGATAATGAACATCTGCCTTTTGTTTCATTCAACTTCATTTCGCGACTTAAAGTTGACTTAAAACAGGACACCATTTTTGTTACGATAGCAGTAGGCACACAGATAACCCGATAACAAGTGATTCCTGCAGCCCATAACACTCCTGATTTTCCAGATCCATTCTCAAAAAGAATCATGAGTGATAAGATGGAAAGCTTCATCATCAGTAATAAGGGATCGTGGTTCTTTCACCACACGAAACACAATAATGCTATACTACTATTTATCCGGAAAGCGTAGTCTATACCGGAAAATGTCACCCATTCGTGCTACACACTAGTTCGTAATTGGCTTGTGTCTCCGCGACGTAAATCATTTATTGCATATAAATAATTTCTTCGATAAATTTGTTGTTTTCAACTTGCAATTATTTGCTATTAATTGATTTTTTTAATTAATATAATTGTACATCTTTCTTATGTTGGGGGCAATTAAATTGGCGATGTCCTTTCAGCACCTACAATCGAATTTAGATCACTTAGGTGATTTGTGCAAAGGAAATGGGCCATTTTCGGCCCAGCTACTCGTGCTCTCAAGGACATTAATGAAATATCTATAGAAAAAAACATTTCATTTTTACATACTTATTATAAAATTTAAGGGTATTTAAATGGTAATAAAGTATAGGAATATAAATAATATTTAAGCTGATGATGATGTTAAAGTGTCAGTGTATTGACAGCAAAATCATATGATATAACCTAAAATTCTTATCTTATTTTTTAAATGTCTCTGTATCCCCATGAACAATATTGATTTTAATTTGTTTATAATAAAAGGGATATATAGTCTGTTATTAAAACTTAATTTCATTACTGTCCTTGAACTTCGTTTAGTGGGCCGTGCAATGTATGGAGAGTGGCCCATGTCTTTTAATAAAATAAATAAATAATTGGTGCAAAAATATAGAAATAGTTATTGTAGTGCCGTAAGTATTTGCGCAAACACCGATGTAATCGTGGTCGCCTTCCCTAATCTGATTTAACGCATATAAAATAAGATCATTGGAAGCCTAAGATTTTTTTTTAATTGTACAACAAACGAGCACACAGTTCACCTAATGAATATTGGAAAGTGATTCCTGCGGCCCGTGACATCTACATTCATCCATGACAAGAATCTTTATGCAGATGCGTCACCCTTGAGGACTGCGATGGAATGCCTCGTCACCAGTAATAAAGGTCTCTGGGTCCCTACACTCACCAGACGAAACACATCAGCATTAAGCTGCTATTTTACGCTGGTATTCTGTGAGGGCGTGGTCTTACTCCAGTCGAGCTGACCCGTTCATTCTGCAGCTAGAAACAAACTGCAGTGTAGCTCTCACCGCTGGCAAAATGGAGAGTCGAGGGGACACGAGAAATATTTCCAAAACATCCAGACCAGAAAGCCAATCTTTTTTGATCCACAAATCTTGCCCGCATGCACGAGCCAGATACTCTAACCACTACGCCACGCGGATGACGATGTAATTTGATACCAAATAGGATCGGCAGCCGGAATCAGGTCCACCGGTGCGTGACCGTCCATGAAAACTGTCAAGTATTGGAACACAGCATGTCGGTCACATGCTCGCTCCACCGCATCCGCATCCGCGCGACCACGGCCTCATTATATTAGGGTATGGCCTATATCGTTAAATTTAGCCCTAGCCCACCCTAGGGTAATATTATATAACCATCAATAAAGGCACAATTCACCATCCGCTTTAATAACATCGGTGACAAATGACCACAGTTCACCGGACGATAAGTGATTACTATAACGTATTATAGGTTTTATTAACACAATTTTCAACAAAGACGTACATAACATGGCTCTGTCTCTGTTTTTATGGCTGGTGCTCACTGTTAACTCGAGTGCTTTTACAGCTTCACCGGGTTGGAAGGTGGCTTGGTGAACGCTTGGGGCACTCAGTAGAAACCTTTATTTATGGGTTCCCGAGATGGAACCTCGGTTTGGGCCGTTAAACTGCGCGTGAGACTCTTCTGATGGACTAACTAAATTAATATCATTATTATTAACGAACGATTTACATGCCTCGTCGCTCATACGGACTCAGATGAAATACTTCCGTACCTGTAGTTGGATCAACGCTCCCCTACACTCATCACACGAAACACAGCAGCATTGTACTGCTATTTCACGCTGTTATTTTGTGGATGCGATTCTTACCCTGTTATGTTTTCAGGAACAAATTGCGTTACTCGTAACAGTAGAACCATTAATATTACTTAAAAAAAAACTTATCATGCTATTTTTACACAATCGCTAATCCGTACTATCTCATATTACTTCAGTAAATAATGCAATTCTGATAACTTTCCTTTATTCCACACCGCATTATCTGTGTATTCTTGTTTTTACCGATTTTTCTCAGATATTTTTCGAGATACAGTAAAGGATAACAATTTTACAAAATAATATTGAATAAATTAAATACGAAATGACGAATTACATAATTTGAAATCATAATTGAGGAGTTATTATTTAGAGTACGCTCAATTGCTTTTACATCACATTTGCTGCATAATATTTAGTAAAGGTATTATTTTAAATAAATACTCCTATATACATAGCTCTATAAATGGACGACGAATGACGTCATCCGTGTCGATTTCGATAACAGCGACATTATCTGGTTATATCAGGATATATTATAGTGCCGTAGGCTATAACGCAAATCCACACAGGCACTCACTCGTAACGAAGGCGTTTCTAGTTCGATATACCCAGATTGTCGAACAAGTTAAATATAGATAATTAATCACTCATGCAAACTATAGGGGAGACCTTCTGAAGTGGAGTACTGATAGGCTGTGATTATAATGATGATTTTTTTTTAATTACATTAAGAGTAACTAACGAGTACACAGTTCACCTGATGGCAAGTGATTCCTGCGGCCCATGACATCTGCATTCATCCTTGACAAGGAATCATAATGCAGACGCGTTGTCACTCTTGAGGACTGAGATGGAATGCCTCGTCCTCAGTAATAAAGGTTGCCATCAGGTGAATTGTGCTTGTTTGTTACTCTCAGTGTAATAAAAAAAAACTCGACAGAAGAAACGCAGTAGCATTATGTTGATATTTTAAGGTGGTATTCTGTGAGGGCGTGGTCCTGTCCCTGTCGAGCTGACCCATTCATTCTGCAGACGAAACAAACTGCAGCGTAGCTCTACCACTATTGACCTAAGGTAGTTCAATGACCTAAAATAATAATTCCGCTCCCAAATAATGTAGTACAAATCTCCACACCCACGCGATCGACAGGAACGAGGAATTTTGTAAATGTCCTGGTGAATTTAAACTACGACATGCCTTTATATGAAAAATAAACCGTTGGACGATCCCAAAATTATATCAGAAAGGCATACAAAATGTTAACTAATTAGTAAAGTGCTGGCCCGAATGAACCATTCCATCAACATAAGGGTCCTTAGGGTGACATTTTGACATAGATTAATGATATTGTTTTTTGTTTAATTTATTATGGAAACAGTTTACATTTAGCAAGCGAGGTTAAACAGGATTAACGTGTTTTCATAACTAGGATATATTTTGTAATTTCATAACTTAATTCACTACTAAGTGAGCGTGCGACGGTACCTCCAGTTAACTATGACATAAGGTCATCAAACTCCTCCGTAGTGACCGAACCGACCAGCAAATTTCGACACGAAAACGTCGATCCAAACGACCATTGAAAATACAAATACTATCCGTCGCAACAAAGTGACTAAACTCTCGCTTTCAATACACAGTACGGTTCCCTGCATGTCTAAGAAATAAATATTAAAGATAAGTACTTCGAAAGACATTTGATGCCGATGTGGAACTCGATTACGGCAAAACTTTCATCGGATCAATTCAAAAACCTTTACTACTGGAGACGAGGCATCAAGGGTGACAACGCATCTGCATTATGATTGCTTGTCAAGGATACATGTAGATGTCATGGACGCAGGATACACTTACCACCAGGGAGGGAAGTGTGTGCTCGTTCGTAACTCTCAATGTAATAAAAAAAAATTAAACTAAACTTTTTTTATGAAACTAAAGAAGACAAATCAGCACTTCAATTCAATTCAAAATGGTTGTGTTGCTATCCTAGAAGTTAACAATGATTGGGTTCACGCAGCTTCTTTAGAATAATATACCAACTGATCCCTAGGCATCTACATACATCCTCAAGAAACTTTCAAGATGTTGATGATGATTGGGTCTCTGAATCCTTGTTATATATATTTTTAAAAATAATATTAGCAATGCCATTAACATTACTAAAATTCCGACTAACCACTCTAACTAAACTAAAAATACTTGTGCTAGGAGATGGATCACGACAATAGTCCAATGGTGGATTCGAACCTTCGACCTTAAGTTTCGCAGACCGTACCCTGAACCAATAGGCTATTGACGCTCATACGCACGATACAAAGTTTTTAAGCAGTCTATTCAGCTATTTCACGCTTTCACGGATACCGTACGCTGTTAATCTCTTATTAAAATTATAACTAGAGAAGATTATAACACACTAACTTGTTCAATGTTCTTGCGTCAATTAACGTCTTCCTAGTATACATGTAAATGATGTAATGACGCTTCATTTAACTTGTATTTGCCACACATTTACTTAAAATCATTTCAAGTAGATAGAAGAATGGCACAGTCAGACGAATGTACAACAAAGAAAACGTTCAAATACTATACGTATAGGAATTTGTGAAATAACAGCTTTAAATGTCGTTTCTCTTTTCAGGTAAGATTTACTATTAAATCAATGGTTCCCAGGCTTTTTTTCTCATAGACCACTTTCAAAATTTAGCTGGTTCCGGTGGACCCCCTGCAGCTACATTTCTACCATATTGCCAAAACTAGACAAAAATGCGTTGCGACTGTGTTCCAACCACGAATTAATAGTTTTCGAAAAAAAAAAGTGAGAATTGATTAGTTAATTAATTAATTGATTGATTGTTGCAAGTTTTTACAAGTAACAGTCGCTGAGCTTCTTAAAATATGATCTGCCTGCATTGATAGGTGAAGTCAAGCCAACATTTTAGTTCTTCACAATCAAAGCAAATACATTTTCGTGGACCCCCGCTTACGAATTGTGAACCCACATTTTTTTGTCACGCCAACGCAGACCCCCGCGAGGGGGCCACCTGGACCTCTTTGGGACATTAAATGAAAGTTATCTAAAAGAGAAATATGTAAAGCATTGTATATATGTATATATATTCTCTTTTCACGTCAACTCAATTTGGTTTTTATTATGCGGTTCTAAGAAAACGGGGCCCGTATACGTATAATGACAATTGAAAGGAAAACATATCAAATGAAAAAACAAACTAATGACTCAATGAACAGTAAAGGGGAAGTGAAGTTTGTTCTTCCGCTTCCACCGATAATAGCACGCTTCCAGGAGAACAAGCGGAGGAACTGAAACGGAGCTGCTTTTCAACATCCGCTATCAGTAACATCCTCGTTATTAAATATTTACGCTTAGTTAATCTTATCTATATATGTATAATTACTTGTCCCGACTTACGGAATGATTCTACAACGCGGAGACTAAACCGCTGGGTCTACAAACTTGAAATTTTGGCAGTATATGCCTTTAATGTTGTAAGCATCCACTGAGGAAGGGTTTTTAGAAATCCCAACCCTAAGGGGGTAAAATAAGGGATGGACGGTTATATGGAATTCCATCATTTTTAAAGTGAGAAACACGAAATTTCATATACCTGCTTCTGTATAGAAATAAATATGTACGTATGTATATCAGCGTTTTCAAAATTATAAGCCTAAGGGGGTGAATTAGAGGTTAAAATTTATATAGGAATTTCATTACTTTTGAAGGAAAAAGAAGCACTAAATTCAATACGAAATCTTCTTAAAGTATTTAAAAAATATTTTAATTAAGTATGCGTCAAAGCTCGATAGATGGCGTTGTGCACTTTATCTGAATCACACGCTATGGTTTCATTAGGCGTCTTTCATTGTTGAGTACTCAACTACCTACTACTACTAGCACATTATTATACATTTGTCTTTCTTAGTCTTTTCTTTTTATTAATTAATGTATTGCTTTACATATCACCACAGCTTGGGTTGATTGGTAGAGAATACTTTTGGAATTGAGTTTGTCCACTGTGAACCTCTAATTATGTCGAAGTTAATGCAATAAAGAGTAAGTAAATAAATAAATAAATAAAAATCGTCGATCCCACCTTAGGTGGCAGATTAAATACCAATAAACATTAAGTGCCTTTGTTCTTATTGAAAAAAAAAAGTAGCTGCAATGAAGAATGAATGAATAAATATAACATACGATATACAGCAAATCGAGTCGACCTTCAACCGACTTCCCGCCTCGATATAAATTGACAAACATAACACCGGATTCAGATAAATAAGCACATTCCTTACACTCGCTTTGCTGGTCGAGAGTGGAATGTAGATATTCATGGTTCATTGTTATCAACGCGTACATGACGTCCGCCTGATCGATTACGACCACGGCGATGTGTTCCGATTATTACCAGATGACATCAACTGCGCAGAATATATAACAGTGCCCGTAAGCGTTTCCGATGTAATGCAAGTGCAATAAGATCGGAGGAAGGTTCAGATGCAGTGTCGGGGACACGGGACATACACACAACACGCCCGTATCAGAAAAATAATATTTTATGATACACGAATATTGTTCCTCGGCTGGGAATCGAAACCTGAAACTCTAACCACTACACCAGGCGTGCGTCATATACAACAAAACGTATATAACAATACTTAACACTTAAACATATCCCTTATACGTTATCGATGGCGGACCATCATTATCGACATGAACGGGTCGTCTCGACCGGTGATCCAGCATAAAATGGCAACATAACGCTGTGTTTTAGAGTTAGAGAGGCATCCCATTCCAGTCCTCGGACGTGAAAATTCAACAGTATTATGATTTCTCATTGAGAATGAATGTGGATGTCATGGGGTGCAGGAATCACTTACCGTCAGGTGGGAATTGTGCTCGTTTGTCACCCTTAATACAATAGAAAAAGAATCTTGCGAGCTTGTCAATATACAATAAAGATATATAAGTCTACCTGTCATGTTGGATGAGGGCTATAGAGCTTGCCACGAGATCTTCAAACTGCTTCTCACTGGCGGAACTGCCCTGCCTCTTGTGGTGGTGGGGTGTGTTAGCGGCTGAGGACACAGGGGTTAATGATTTCTGACACTCCGTGCTCGTCTTCACCGTCAGATTGTTGGTGGACTTGCTGCCGAAGAGTCTCCAAGTCACACCTGGCGTGCTGGACTCTTGAGCCTTTGATGAATTGCTTTTCCACGGGAAGACGCCTCTGTAACAAGAAATAAATGTTTTAAAATTATTATATGAAAACACTATATATTAGAAAAAGAGGAGATTTTAGAAATGATATATTTTATATAAATTTTATAAACATAATTAATTAATATCAAAAAATTATGTGACGTTATTCTTAATACATTATGTTCGACAAACGAACAGCTGAACAAACATACAATTCAGAACAAAAGAACGAAATTACAGTATAGAATATATTAACGCTCCTTTTAATGGTGTACGTAATAATGTTTAAGGCTATAGAAAAAATTTAATAAAGAAAAAATATTTTTATAAACTACATAACAGTAACAGGCCATATATATAAATCCCACAGCTGGACATGGGCCTTCCTTTTAGAGGCTCCACTGCGGATTGGCGGACTTCGCATGTCCTAAAATAAAATATTTTTTGTAACTTTCTATAAACGTAAATTTTTCGCGATGTTTTCCCTGCACCGCCGACCACGTGGTCAACAACATAAATGTTTTAAAACAAATTATATCGAATTTTAACAAATATTTTAGTGTAGTTTAAATAACTATATATTGGATAAAATATAATCACTTTAAAACAAAAACATATGTGTGAATAGTTAAACTAATCAAATTCTCTTATTATTGACATGTAAATATATAACTAAGACATTTTTATTTATCAGTTTAATTATTACTAATCTGTTTGAAATTTATAACTATTAATTTGTGATAATTCATATAGGATTCATTTGTTTAATTGTCGACAGTAATATAATGTAAAATGATAGTGTGGTAATAAACAAAAATAAATATGACGAGCTACTCATGAACTAAGGTGACATTGGCACATGCCGAGTGGGATAAAATGTAGCATATAAAATTTTAACAAATATTTTAATGTAGGATAAATTTGTGTTATTGCCGACAGTAATATAATGTAGAATGATAAAGTGAGATAAAGCTACTTTGGAACTAAGATGTCATTGGCAATACGCCGAGTGGGATAAAATGTAGCATATAAAATTTTAACAAATATTTTAATGTAGGATAAATTTGTGTTATTGTCGACAGTAATATAATGTAGAATGATAAAGTGAGATAAAGCTACTTTGGAACTAAGATGTCATTGGCACATGCCGAGTGGGATAAAATGTAGCATATAAAATTTTAACAAATATTTTAATGTAGGATAAATTTGTGTTATTGTCGACAGTAATATAATGTAGAATGATAAAGTGAGATAAAGCTACTTTGGAACTAAGATGTCATTGGCAATACGCCGAGTGGGATAAAATGCAGCATATAAAATTTTAACAAATATTTTAATGTAGGATAAATTTGTGTTATTGTCAACAGTAATATAATGTAGAATGATAAAGTGAGATAAAGCTACTGGAACTAAGATGTCATTGGCAATACGCCGAGTGGGATAAAATGCAGCATATAAAATTTTAAGAAATATTTTAATGTAGGATAAATTTGTGTTATTGCCGACAGTAATATAATGTAGAATGATAAAGTGAGATAAAGCTACTGGAACTAAGATGTCATTGGCATGCCGAGTGGGATAAAATGTAGCATATAAAATTTTAACAAATATTTTAATGTAGGATAAATTTGTGTTATTGTCGACAGTAATATAATGTAGAATGATAAAGTGAGATAAAGCTACTTTGGAACTAAGATGTCATTGGCACATGCCGAGTGGGATAAAATGTAGCATATAAAATTTTAACAAATATTTTAATGTAGGATAAATTTGTGTTATTGTCAACAGTAATATAATGTAGAATGATACGGTGAGATAAAGCTACTTTGGAACTAAGATGTCATTGGCACATGCCGAGTGGGATAAAATGTAGCATATAAAATTTTAACAAATATTTTAATGTAGGATAAATTTGTGTTATTGTCGACAGTAATATAATGTAGAATGATAAAGTGAGATAAAGCTACTTTGGTACTAAGATGTCATTGGCAATACGCCGAGTGGGATAAAATGCAGCATATAAAATTTTAAATAAAATATTTTAATGTAGGATAAATTTGTGTTATTGTCGACAGTAATATAATGTAGAATGATAAAGTGAGATAAAGCTACTTTGGTACTAAGATGTCATTGGCACATGCCGAGTGGGATAAAATGCAGCATATAAAATTTTATGAAAACCACGTACATAATAATATTAGTAAATAAATTATTATCATGTGAAAAAAAAGCTAAGTATGAATACGGGCGTCTTGCGTATGACTTTTAATTAAATTTAACCATCGGGCGAACTGTGTGCTCGTTTTTCACTGTAAGCCATATAAAATCAAATCACATGCAAATCGTATTTTAAAAAAAAAACACAAATCTTGTACTTTTACGAGCGTATCGTAAATATGAACAGTTGCCCGCTTCGACCGCAGCTCAATGGACTGGCGACCTATAAATACATCCCGGACAAGGCTTGCTACCGGCCACACCAATACTTAGCACCCGATGAGTATTAGATTATATAAAGTTTCTTATATTTACGCGAATACTGCACATTGAATTATGATATTTTTTAACTTCTTTATTTATATAGCAGGGGTGAACAACCTTTTTTTTAGCAACGTGCCTATCCAAATTTTGAAATTTTTTCGCAATATCACACTTCTTAATAGTAATTAAAATTGTATTCATATTATAAACATTAGATTACAACTTAATATATTAACGGGAGAATATCTGTAATACATATAAACAAACGCTTGGCGGGCCGCATAAACTTATTAAGCGGGCCGCACGGGTTGCTCATCCTCTTTTTTTTTAGCGTAGGGAAATGCCTACATTTACGGGGGCGAGGACGAGTTATGTCGGACTCGCACCGAATAAAAACCCATGTTGGTCGCCACTAACGCTGCCGAGAGTTCACGGGTTCTCCGTTAGAACCGCATCCGCAAACCCCCTGCGCTTCACTGGAATAGCCCGTCCCGGGGGCGTGCGTGAAGATCGCACCCTGAGAACCCTCGCGGAACTATCACGACGACACTCTGCTCACCCCTGCTCTACGGCGTTTACGGTCACGGGGAGAAGTGAAGTGTTGAAAGTTCTAGTTATCCCAAACAACAATCAGCTTTTTTTTTGTATTTTCCGCCTTTAACTCCTTTGAGATTGGTCGAAGACTTCCTACAGCTACATTGTTAATTATATATATTTTTATTCTTATATATTTTATGTACTTAAAGCGGAACTAAATTAGAGTGATTAATTTATTTCCGTGGATTACCAACATTGTGTAGTTTCTCACGGGTACTTTAATCTAACTTATATTCTGCCGTCAGCTTGTTATTATATAGCTTGCGTCCGATCTACGCAGAAGGAGATCACGGTATCTTGAGGTCTTTCAGCGATATATCTAGTTTGGGATTTAGTTTTATTAGATATCAAACCCATGGTAGACAACACATTTTTGCTATTGAAATTAGGACGTTGAATTTTTAATAGCCTCACGAATCATCCATGGCATGAATCGGTATTCCTTGACGAGGATATGTAGTTTATCAAATGCGATGTAATAGCGGGGACGTTCCAATGTGGCAGACTTCCAAGAGCGTCGATGTTTTACTGTCAGCTATATGATCTTATAACCGAGACTTATTAAGTATTATTAATATATAAACGAGGAACGACGTCAAGCACTCAAAACGTTGCAATAAATAAGTTAGAAATAAACGCGATAAAATCCATAAAAACTAGTTTTATTCAATATTGGATTGCAATTTCATTTATTGTGTAAAACATTCATATCATTTACTTGCTGTGCCCGCGACTTCGTTTGCGAAGACTACAGGATGCTTGGTATGTGTCATATAAAGCTAGTCTTTTTTTAGAACTTTTAAAGAGAACAATTCCGTCATACATGGTTTTAAAGAGAACAATTCCGTCATACATGGTTTTAAAGAGAACAATTCCGTCATACATGGTTTTAAAGAGAACACCTGTCATACATGGTTTTAAAGAGAACAATTCCGTCATACATGGTTTTAAAGAGAACAATTCCGTCATACATGGTTTTAAAGAGAACAATTCCGTCATACATGGTTTTAAAGAGAACAATTCCGTCATACATGGTTTTAAAGAGAACAATTCCGTCATACATGGTTTTTGCGTTAATTTAACCGTTTACGCAGCACACGCAACGGAAGCTATCAAAAGCTAATAATTTTTCCTATTATTGCAACATTTTCCATTGATGCTCCACTCCTGATTGTCGAAGCGTGATGCTATATTTCGAACCAGTAGTTCCTGAGATTAGCGCGTTCGAAATAGATATACAGTACAGTATAATATAAACAAACCCGAGGTCATAATGTTATCAGATGACATCAACTCCGCCAGATATAATATAGTGCTGTTACATATAGGTCAAACATAGACGCGCATATTCCAATAAATAAGGTCAATGAAACGTTATCAATTTGTCCCGCAGATGATTTGTCCCAGCGCAATGTTCACTCATACGACACTCCAGCTGAATTAGGATCGTTGTAACTGTGATTTATTTTATTTTTACAGAATTTTAACAATGCTATTAACATTACTAACATTCCAGTTAACCAGTCCAGCTAAGCTAAAAATGCTTGTGCTATGAGATGGTTTAGGACCTTAAGTTTCGCAGACCCTACTTTAAACCATTATTATTTTAACCACTGTTAGCCAGAGGGCTTTTACAATTTCACCGGGTTGAAAGATGGCTGAGCGCTTAGGGCACTCAGCCGAGACCAAATTGCGAGCAAGTGAGTGTGATTTGGCGAGTGAGGAGATTTGGCATGATTAATGTTCATATACATAGATGAGTGCAGAAAGTTTGTTACAAAAAACAAAAAAAAGGCCTTTGAAATAAAACACAAAATGCGGTGGATTTAAATCTGTCAATGTCAAACAGGTAGTCTATGGTCAAATAGTCGTACAGAGTAATATGTGTAATCATTGACAGATATATATAATTACTAACAATAGAAAAAATTATGTATTATCTGTCATTACAGATTATGCCCTATTTTTTTATAGTTAGTAATTTAACGCGATAATTAAACACGACGACGTAAAACAAAGTTTTAGAAAATTATATGGAATAATTGTAGAGGCATACTCTTTGATAAATAAACTCATAACGTTCAAACTTTGAACCATTGGCCGGCCACAATTAGTTAATTATTTGATATGATGGTGTCACGACGCAGTTATGAACTAGCCGCAACACAAATAAGACTTAAATTACAGGTCTATAGTAATAAGTAGACCATGTAATTTTCACATATCTTCGTTTATAAAATATTCTAGTAGCGCCGTTTCCGCGTAGATAGGTTATCCTTTTTAGCTACGATTATACAGCAATTCTATCAGCCTCAAATCTTCTAATATACTTTAAATTAGATATTTAACAATAACAGAGTAACGTTGCAGCTGATTTCTAGCCCCAACATGAATGGGTCAACTGGGGAAGCCCTATAACGTTTAAACAGCATACCGTCGCTATGTTCGTATTTTTAACAGTTGATAGAGGTACGCTGCACGTTGCTCTGGTATGAATAGGTCGGCTCTACCTGGTAAGGACTGGGCCCTCAATACCAGCGTAACGTAGCAGCATAACGTCCTATACTGATGTCCACCTTAGTCCTAAGGTATGACAAAGCAATCGTATAACGTATGATCTACTTTGTGATACCTTAACGAGGTTGAATCTCGGTGTCAAAGGCCACAGCCATCACTGGCTGGTGGACCGTGTGCTCGTTTGTCACCTTTGGTATTATAAATAAAAAGTATTATTATCAGTAACACTGACTCGAATTGTTTTAAGGAAACGAACGAAGCCAGCCGTGGTATCCAGCAGAGTAAGGTCGCGCTTCGTGGGAGCGTGCGACATTTGCCGTTTCAATGTGGACTCGCGACCTTTCCAATTATCGTCTTTTGCAAGGCTCGAGGCGAAATATGCGCTCTATACTAAAACTTCAATCTAAATTTGATACAAAAACAGAGTAATCACTAACTTTAATTAACCAAAATGGAAGGAATATTCATAAAAGGGACTGACAGAGCTAATTTTTAGATGCTACATGTAGGGGTCGAAACGACTGGATGAGGACTACGCCTTCGTTGCTGTGTTTTGTATGATAAGTGACTAAAACCAGGGACTCAATTACAAAAATTCCGTTGGTAATAAATAATAAGGTAACGAGACACTGTATCTCAGTCATAAGTCAGATTTCGAGCACGGCGATATCTTCTAGTGATAACGAGATGATATCAACCAAGCAGAATACTTTATAACATCGTAAGCATTCGCGCAAACACAAAGGCACTCGTGGTCCTCGTGGTTCTCTATACCAATGCATGTACAATAAGGTCAAAGGAAGGTTCAGATGCGGAGTCAAACACACGGGACATACGTAGTACACCCAGAACCGAAAATCAACCCACCACCTAAGCTAGAAATCGAAATCAGGACCTGCAACGCTGCATCCTGGTACTCTAATCACTACAGGGATAACAACGCATGCGCAATTATGCTCTTTGTTGTTAAAAAAGTTATGAAGTATGTACATGTGTTATCTGTTGTAAGATCTTAGGAAGCTGAAGTTCTCCTGATTCAATCATTAAGATGAACGTTCCCGATTTCCGTTTCCGAGTTCCCGAAGAACGTTTCGTGCAATATCCTTTTTTCATCACAAATAACGATACGATTCAAAGTTTCCGTGTTATTGTGAAGGTTGAGTAATTAATTATAGCATGCATAGCTTAGTCATCATTAACACGACTGTGGTGCAATCGATGCATCTCTAAGAATCAGTACAAGTTACGAGAGTCTTGCTCTTGTTGTCGCAAATTAAACGATTAACTCCTCAATCAGCAGTCACACGGCAGTGGCGTCATCTCCAGGAATCAGTATACAGAAAATAACCAAATATCTATGTTTCGCAAAACGAACCCTGAGTGTAAAACGTAGCATACGCCGTGTGATACCCAATCTGATTCTTGAATCGAATAGGTTCAGACCATTTAGTTGTACTTTTAGTTTATAATTTATATTGTACCTTTGTTATATTGAATAATTATAAGTAAATTATTTTTTTTGCGGTCCATCATCTATGCTTTTCGTAATTAATGTAACGCAGCACTCAATGCGTGTTTGTTGGTGTGCTTCACTCAACTCATGCGGTATCCATTTCTCTAGTTAATTCGCTTTTCCATTTTTTTTCAAGTAAATTAAAATTGTTTTGTCACTCACACCAAACCCTGCCGCTAATTCGGACGGGGATCCGCTTTAATTCTTCATTGGCAACATGGGTCACCGGCCGTCCTCAGGGTTTATTTTGGAGGTCAAAATCTCCAGTACAAAAACGTTGGAACTGAAAAAGTACCGTGCTTTCTTTTACAGTGGCTTCTTTGTTCACATCATTAATCCTTCGAGCTGTTTCTGCTGTGCTGGTAGCACTCATGTGCGTAAATAATGCAATATTTCAAGTTCTCCATTTTGTTAACAGAAGGATGTTAAGAAAAATAAATGGCGCGAAAACAAATGAATCACTAAATTCGCAGCACAACTATACAAGCCTAAATTGGAAATACATTTGAATTTGAAATTCCTAATCAAACCCCAGATTATTTAAGATCAAAGTGGCCAGTTCGACAAAACACCAATTTCTGTAATACGTCGTAAACAAATTATGGCAGTTAAAAAAATCCTTGTCGCTTTTGCGCAAAGTCACACAAAATTCACGCTTAAACCTTGCAGCTTTAATGGATTCGAACATTTTATTTGTGCTTCGTTTTTACCAGCTTTTACCATTATATTCTGGTTAGTTAAAAATAAACCATCAGGGTCAATATTGAAACACGACAAAAGTAATATAACGTAGGTGTTCTATATCTTTCACATTTTAAAAATTGTGTAATCATGTTTTATTTTTTATAATATTAATTTTAAACGGACAGACAGATTTATTTATAGCAGGATGAATTGAATTTGATGATGAATTTTTATATCTTGTTTAAGTATCAGACTATGATGGCAGAATATGTTAAAGATATGTTTTTGAGGTGATAAACGAGCACACATTTAAATTTAATATAAATTTGATTTGACTTGATTATTTGATTTATTTTAATAAATCAAATAATAAATCAAACTTAATATAAATAATGGTCTTTTCTATATCCTCTAAAGATGCAAGATGCACATGCGAGGACGAAGATTGAATTCTTTGTTATCTATGATAGAGTCTCAGGGTCCCTACGGTGAGTTCATACAAAACACAGCCTAGCTGATCCATTCATGTTTCACCAAGACACTAGCTGGAGCAAGGCTCTATCATTATTAAAATAGTACTACATTACATAAAGGCATGACGATATTTTAGATTCTACAACAAAGAAGACGACAACACAATGCAATTCTATCGTCGACTACTAGAATGTAATTAAACCGATTCGGACATTGTATCATATTTTACGCGACCTACACGCATCAGACTAATATGTGACTTTGGCCTATACCAATAGATGTCACAATCGTTTGAAAGACTAGAACATAGCGGACGAAGACAACGCATTAAGGTAGGATGTCTGAACTATAGATACGATCAATGTGACCACGGACCCCTCAGTTCCGTGAGCCCTGAGTACGATGAAGCCGTAAGAGCCGCATAGGCTAACAGCATCAACATCAACAAAATCTGGAGATCAATGTACGCCATTATGTTCGTCTATGAATTTGACCAAATGCGACAAGTTCGATGGCATGTTCCGTCCAACAGTGTTTAAAATACAAGGTATTGCATTAACTGCGAGAACGAGATGCACTTACGCAAGACAAAGTAGGAGCAAAAGTGACGCAGCTAATACTTCCCCTCTCTTATTCTTATTATGTATACAATTTTAGAATTTATTAATTTTATATCGTTTCATATTAATGAGCGTTATTCGTCTACTTCCACTATGATTTTTAATTTGGCTGGGTAATAAGTCGTTGGCAAGCTTACATACTGTGACGTAATATCATACTCTACTTATGTCTATCATTATTTATTTGTCAATGCTGAATGCTGCTGTGTATCGTATGGTAATTGTTGGGAGAACCGAGCTACTGGAAGTCAGGCATTCCACCTCAGTACCCAAGGGGAAACTTTGTTTAGGATGTAGATGCAATTGGCCACAACGATCACGCACCATCAAACGAACCGTTTGCCAGTTTGTCGCCCTTCATCATCATCAGACCATCACTAGTCCACTGGCGAATATACCCCCCACAGACCGCCACATAGTACGTAGTATAGAGGTAATAATATCGACATGTTTTACCATAAAAACGAGTTCTGAATAGGTATAGTGTCATTTATACTAAAATACAACAATATACCAAATGCGGAAGTCCTGAGTTGAATATTTTTACTCATGTTTTACCCTCGCTAGGAATCAAAATGTATGACGTAACGATTCAATCATGCCGACATTTTTAAACTACAACCAGTTTTATGTTATGGCATGGGTCAAAAAAGTAGTGTGGATGTACACACGTAAGACACGCAGTAATCAATTAAGTGGCTCCAAGCCAATTGCGTGTCTAGCGCGTAGAAAATATAAACATATTTTAAGGCAACTTTAATATGCCAATAATAATATATGACAGTAAAAGCGAAACCAAACTAAAAGCCACGGTAGCTCAGCACCATCAGGCACCATTGGAATTGTTAATTACAAATTTAAGAGATCCATCACGAGTTTGGTGGCAAAGGAAAATATCGTGAGGAAACCTGCATTTCTAAGAAATAATTTAAAAAAATCCGGACTACAGTCAGCTTATTATTATTTATTATTGTATATTTTATTATAACGAAATATGTCCAGCCAACGGTTGCACCTAGCCATCTTCTATTTAAACATTTTTTTTCTCTTTAATATACTCGCATATGATCCATGGTCAGGGTTCCTCTGCGATTTATCAAAAATGGTGGGGCAGATCCTAAAGTCCACAAGCTTCTTAGAGCGTTCCAAGTCAGCTTTATGTTCTTAACATATAGTAGCTATATGTTCTCAACATATAGTCTTAGTCCGCTCCCCACCTCAGTCCCCCCGTGGCCATGAGTGTCGTTAAGCATTCGAAACGGTTGAGTTAAAAAAATGTTATAAGAACGCAATAAAATCCATATTCGTGTATTATATATTTCATTCAATTCCCACAATTTTTTTTATATTTATAAGTACAGAGTTACATACCTAAACCACAATGCCATTCATTATGTATTGAAAATAATTGTGCACAGTAAAATTTATTAATCGACTTTTTTTATTATAAAATGACACAATACAAAAAAGAATAAGTTATGTCAAGTCAGAAATTGTGGCTCTAGATATAACAGTATATCTATGCTTACTCAAGGTCACGTTTAGAACTTGAAAATCTAGTTAGTCTATTTTTTTGCCTATTGTTTTTTAGACTTATAAAAAATGAAGGGGTAAGCAATAGTAGCCTGATGTATTTCGAATGATGAGTGGGATTCAGGGATCCTTTTATATAAATAATTCTGCATACCCAGGGGTGACAACGCATATTGACCGTCAGATGAATTGTCAGCTCGTTTCTTAACCTTAATATCATAACAAACAAACGAAAAATTATTTAATCTATTTAATCAACATCTGAGTACAGAAGGAAATAATGGTCGCGTCAAGCGGTGCCTGGTACCGCGCCGTACCTGCGCATGCGCCGACACCGCCGCGATCCATTACGTTGCATGACCGTTGAACTACACTGCATCTTCTTAAAATATATTAAATGCTACTAAAACGTCAATAGCCTTATGGACTTATGGTACGGTCTGCGAAGTTTAAGGTCGTAGGTATATCTGCCATTCAACTAATGTCGCGAACCATTTACTAGGCACAAGCATTTTCAGCTTAGTTGGAGTAGTTAAATATATTCCGGATATTAGTATTGTAGCACTTCTACCATTTAAAAAAAACTCACTCGCTAGCAGCTATCTACTAGATACTCCAGTAAAACAAATAACATTTCATAGAAATAAAGTAAAAAGATAAGCCCTTGATTCTATAAAAAAAAACTATTTAGAACAATTTATATTAAATTAATAATTCTATTAATATTCCGAAATAAATTTTATATTTGATTATCTAGAATTAGCCTAATAGTTTACGAGTAGAAACTTAATGTCGTAGTTTCTAATCTGCCATTCAAATACTGTCGTGAATTATAATTATTAAGTCTCCTAGCATAAGCATATTTAAGTTAATTTTGAGTGGTTAATAATAAAATAATTACTAGCATTAATTTTAAATATAAAAAAATGGATTGGCGCGTTTTTCTCTATTATATGCAGTTGCGCGTTGTCTTTCCTGAGGACTAAGATCAAATGCCTGGTCACCAGTAATAATAATTTCTAGGAGATTCCTAGAAATTATTATTACTGGTGACACTCACTGAAGAAAACACAGCAGCTTTATGTTGGTATTCTATAGGGGCGTGTTCTTACCTATTCTGTTGACACTAGTAATAAAAATGAGATTGAATATTTACGACCGTGACTCTAGGTAACATACGTGAGCTGATCTCTCAACGGCGAATGGCATAACATAACAAAAAGGTGCGAGAAGCTCCGTGCCGGGCCGCGCGTGGTACGCACTCTTGCACACGTGTCGCTATTACTTGACACGTTCACACGGATCGCACTCACCTTGTAAACAATGGACATGATAAGATTCCTCTCGACTGTAATTTAACGTGCTTGTTTTTATATTGTTTCACGTTAACGATTTAATATAATACATATTGTGTAAGACAGACATATACATATGAAGATATATATAGTTAACTATTTGTCTTTTACGCCTCTCAGATTACTCGGCGTAGACAATTATAGTAAATGTTATCCACATTTCAAGCTTACTAACTCACAAAATGACTGAAAAGTATCAGCGTAATTGTGCACAGAAAGCACTAAACTCATCGGTAAAAGCAATATGGCATTCAGAACCACGAGTCCGACATCCTAGCATGCTATAAGCATTCACTAAATAAATGATAACTTAATATAGGAAATCTTTAGACATATTTTATATTGATATATCTTAAATTGTAACCAATGTTATATACTAATATTACTAGGAAAATATAATAATAAAAATAGCATAAACATAAGATCGAATTAAGTTTGTCGCATTACACGTCTTTCTATACACGTAAACAAATGTAAGTCGTCAGAACCAGTTCCCACGGGGTGCGGAGGTAAGAACAGCTCGTAATATCCATCATGCACTATAGTCCATGATGCTCCCTTTTTTTTATCCAGCAAATGATAACGATAACAAACCGGAGGAGCCATTGAGTAATTTAATGACCACTTATTATTTATAAACAACTATTAAATATTCTCAAATTTAACATACGCCATTTTGATAGAATAAATTGTTTAGTTTAATAATTCTTGTCAATCAGCGTTATGGTTTCTATAACGTATGCCCTGGTAACATTAACGTTAGTTCATGAATTGTATTTATTACTTTGTTTGTTATTCTGTTTAGTTAATTTATATTTGTTTTAGAGCGAAATAAATTCTATAACATTTAATATGTCCCCGAAGATGATTGATGCACTTCATCAAATTGACTCTGAACATCTGCGACTCTTCTGATGTTCATGGGCAGCGGTGATCACTTACCATCAGGTGAGCCGTTTGGAACTCATTCTATAAAAAAAAAAGTAAGGCTGCCTTTCCACCAGATATGAGAGAGGATCGTTTGTATTTCATACCTTACCTCGAGTCAGCTCTTGTGGAAAACTGTTCAACGGAGCTGCTATAAGTTTTACCTACTAAACAGAAGTATGCGAGATGTATAGCTATCTTCCTCGCACATCGTACTCGCTTCTCTAATCCACTTAGCTATAGTGGAATAAAACATAAACTTTCGTTACCATAACCCTGGCCTCGCTTAGCTATGTAGCACAATTTTTTTTATTACATTATGAGTAACAAACGAACACACAGTTCACCTGACGGTGATTCAAGCATCCCAATATCTACATTCATCCTTGAGAAGGAATCATAATGCAGATGCGTTATCACCCTTGAGGACTGAGATGGAATACCTCGTCATCAGTAATAAAAGTCTCCGGATCTCTACACTCACCAGACGAAACACAACATCATTATGTTGCTATTTGACGCTGGTATTCTGTGAGGATGTGATCCTACCCCGGTCGAGATGACCCTGCAGCTAGAAACAAACTGCAGTGTAGGTCTACCACTGTCAAAATATGTATAAACTATTATTGGATTAATCTTATCCAGTTGCCATGCGATTCGTGCCAAGCCTTGCCGGTGGGTTGGCAAGCACATTATCATAACTTGAAGTGAGGAATGTTGTGTATCGTCTGATATGTTACCGTTAAGATGGAATATTAAATCGATAACCTAGCCTTTTTATTTTGACCTATCGACTTTTACTGTACATTTTTTTTTAGTTCCTTAGCAGGATTCTTAACCATCTGCATTCATCGCTCTTCTCGCGAACTTTGACGGCTGGTAAAGACCACACCTTCATAGAATATAAGCGTGAAATAGAAGCATAAAGTTGCTGTGTTTCTTATAGTGTATGGATCTGATGATAAACAGGTATTCCATGTCAGTAACGCATGTGCATCTTGAATCTTTGTTGAGGATAGTATAGATGTGGCGGGCCGCAGTTATCGCTTGCCACGGGGCGAACTTTGTGCTCGTTTGCCATCTCTAATATTATGAAAACACAAAAGGTGATATGTGTGGCTTGTGGTTATAAAAAAAACGAATATATTTAGAAACTATACAAACGTTAATAGCCTAATGGTTTAAGGTACGGTCGGAACAAACAATTCGATTATTGTCGCGAAATATAATCCCAGGACAAGAATTTGAATGTTAGTTGGAGGGGTTAACCGAAATGTTAGCTGGAGTAGTTAACCGAAATGTTAGCTGGAGTGGTTAACCGAAATGTTAGCTGGAGTGGTTAACCGAAATGTTAGCTGGAGTGGTTAACCGAAATGTTAGCTGGAGTGGTTAACCGAAATGTTAGTTGAGCCGTTAACCGAAATGTTAGCTGGAGTGGTTGATGTGAATATAATTGTATGTATCTGTGTGTTGAGATAAATACATATATGGTATATTTATTTGATTTCTTTCAATATATTATGTATTGCAACTTCATATTTTTACTATATAAATAAGAATATTTACTTGCACCCACCATATATATTCTGCTCAACCAAAAGGTGGTTTGTGAGAGAAAACCTTATTACGAGGGGCGTTCAATGTATTCTCGGTATCGGTACTAATGATGATGGTAATTAAATTGTTTGCTCATTCGTTAAAGACACTCTTTCAGGGTACAAATATAAAATTTCATTTAATTGTTACTATTAGTATTCAAGATATCATTACAAAAGGGCAAAACGATGCCTGCTACGACAATGTTGACAAAAATCGAGCATTGAGCTGTGATGACATTCCTTACAAAACGAGGAAAGTTATTCACAAACAAATGGTGGTTTACCAAGATTCTGCTCCTTCATTATCTACAATTCACAAGTGGTCTAGTGAATTCAAACGGGGTAGATCTAAATTAGATCTCTTATTGAGATCGAATGATGACTAATTGAGATTGTATTGACGAAGACCCCCGTGCCGGTGCGCCGGTTGATTCCACTACTGAAGAAAACGTCAAAATCGTTGAGAAACTTGTAGTCGAAGATGGCCGTGTAATAGTGAAAACATTAGCAGAAAGAACTAAACTATTCGTGGGTACTATTCACACTATCCTACATAAGCATCAGCATTTTTCCGACTATGAATGAGTTGAGATCAGCAACACTTTTCAGACAAGGAAGAAAAATATTTTTAAAGGTATTGTAAAGTTACTTTCCCGCTCAAAAAAGTGTATTGATGTGATGAGGGACTTTATTGAAAAATAAATCTTATTCAGAATTCTTTCACTACTGAGAATAAATACATTCCAGCACCCCTTTTTATAAGATTTGACGTTTACCTTATTATACTTGTCTTTTACCGCCTTTATTCCACTGCTAACCAGATCCTATGTAGCGAAAATATATAGTAATACATCACCTTCAACCATCGACTCCAGGTTGTACGTCCAGGGGGAGTTTGTTTTCCTCTACGTTCACTGAACCAAGTTACCAATTTCCTAATATATCAATGGCCATATAACTTAGGTTAAGGTAATAGTTTGGTATTACGTATTAGGGGTAGTCTGTGTTAAAATCTGGTGAAAAGGCTGTCGCGATAGTGTTTGTTAAAACTTTAATATTTGCTCCAAAAGTAGTGGTAGAGCTACACTGTAGTTTGTTTCTAGCCGCAGAATAGGTCAGCTCGATCAAGGTAGGAGCACAACAGCATAAAATAGCAGTATAATGTTGCTGTTATTCGTCTGGTGAGGACGGGTTGAGGACTTCCATCTCAGTCCTCAAGGGTGACAACGCATCTACATTACAAATAGTGTCAAACCAAACCTGTTAGCTGACGTGGTGATATAGTAAATCTTTGAAGATTGAAAGAGGCGTAACGTCACATGCAATCATCAACATTAACAAACAGAGTGACGTTAATAATGATCATACAGACCTTATAAATCCATCAAACGACCTAACGAATGCTGTTTTTATCTCGTTCTAGCCTCAAATCAAATATTAATTCAATATTCCCAAGAACAAACAAGTAAAAGATCATTACACAAATCACGTTTTGGTCAATATCGCCAACGAAATATGACAACGAAATTCACGGATTTGCAAAGAAAGACGTCGGTGTTATTGAGAAAGCAGTATGACGTCACATCGCAGAATCCACCGGCATCAAAACAGATCGTTTACGGATCCGACATCGAGACTTTCGAAAACAACCTATGAAAGTCGCAGACCGACCGTGAGCCGTGAGCTATGAAGCCAGACAGACAGAAGTTGCGCTAGAGAAATTGTGTTTACGTAATATATTGTAGTATTCTAATCAAACATTTTTTTATTAATAACAATTTAAAAAAAATATATATAAGTACATAGTATCAGTAATTTAGTACAAAGTTGCGTTTAAAAACTAACCCTTACATAAATGTTGTGAACTTTGTAAAAATCAAATTTCAATTACCTAGCCATAAAAACTAGACTTAATTTCAATGAAAACTACGAAGAGAATTGATCCAGTATTTTGAGTGTTACCTGCCCACATATCGTCCTCTTAGTGATTGAGAGATTAAAGCGAGAATTGTTGATACTGTCTTAGAGGGATATTTCAGTTCAGAAACGAGTTATGCAACGGTGAAGTGTACTATAAATACATATTTCATTTAATAGTGAATGGATATCATTTCAAGGTGTAGAAACAGGTATTATAGTCAGGTAGTAGTTGAATTGTCGTTTGTGTGTAAAGAAAAAAGAAATATTGAAAAACAGCATAGTTAAAATTTGAACTTGAAGAATAAAGCTCATAATACAGTTTGACATAATCAGAGAAATTACATGCAAGAACCAGTTTTTCAACGCAATTTTATCTACATAGTATATATATTTTTTGTATTAAGCGGTGATTTTGACGTTGATATATATCTATATATAACAAGTACTATAAAGTACTAACCATATGTAATAATCTCCTTTAAACATCATAGCGCGATGAACCATTTCTTGGTATAGTCAGAGAGAACGTAGATCGCCGTCGGTTTTTCGATTAATCGGTTTTTAACCAATTACCTAACATTTAGTAATACAATTGACTTAACTACGGAAGGAAAACTGGCATTTAGAAAGAACACAAATATTAAAAATTAAAGTCAGCATTGTTAATTCCTAAAGTGAATGGTCATATACGTCCCATCTGGGCATCAAGCATTTCACTTTCCGAAAATACTCGAGCAATTCTTTTTTATTTATATAAGATCTTTTTGTAATGAATCCTCTTTTATAATAGTAAACGAAATTAGTTTAAGAAACATTTTATTATATGCTTACATAAATTTACATAAATTCCAACAAAGCGGCAGTTACGTAAAATCTTTTGTTTTGTATTGATACCGTGGAATGTTAAAAACTTGTTACGCACACGGCAAGGAATCCATTGCGTCATGTCGCCTAATTGCCCGCGTCTTGTTACATTTATGGACGAAAACCTCACGCCATTCGCGAAGAGGGCCGCCTCGAGAATTGCAATTACGTGAGGTCAGAGGAAACGCGTGACCTGACAACCATTGCCTACTGCAAGAAATTTATAATTTACTATTTCTAGCGCTAGAAACGAGCACATAATTCATCTTATGATGTATGAATCCCATAAAACAAAAATACTATAAATATTATCTGGATTTGTAATTTAGTTTTAATTATGTGAGATCTATCATTCTTAGATCGTGTGTAATGTGAAATAGTCAATATCCGATTTGTCACTATTGACATTGTTAAAAATAATAATTGATTGATATCTTTAACTATATTAAAATTATTGTGAAAACTTTTTTACTCGTGGCAATTTAAAAATAAATAAAAGAATATTATCAATGCTATTCACATTACCAATATTCCAGTTAACCACTCCAACTAAGCTGACAATGCTTGTGCTAGGAGGATTAGACTATTGTCGTGTTGTGGTACACGGCAATAGTCTAATGGTGGATTAAACCAAAACCCTAAACCATTAGCCTATCGACATTAGATTGAACTACTAGTACGATTTTATAGGGCCACGCAATATTTTGGGCCATGCATTAATTAAATCTTATAAAATTATACGCAAAATTTCAGAACGCACATGTGTTGTCAACCTTGCGAACTGAGATAGAATGCATCGTTAGCTCCATGCTATTCTATACAGACGTAGTCCCTTCCGGGTCGAGCAGACCCATTCTTATACCTCTGTTAAAATGAAAACAAAGGACGCCGTTCATTATTGACTCTTCTCTGATCTGACTGCAGCTTCATTTCCGAACCGTTGGGATAGTTTTTTTTTTTACAATTTAAACATGTAGAGAAATAAACTTAGTTCGTAACTCTAACTGGTATTTGGAACTCGAGGAATTCGAATTGTCCATTCATCACACACCTAAGAAAGCGTTGAAGTGCTTTGTGGAGAACGTTTAGTATGCAGCTCACAGTGCTAGGAACCCGCCGTAAACATTAGTGGTGATGTCCATATGCCAACACTGTAGATATGTAATTCGACAACAATATTACATTACGTATTCTTGTTATAAAAAATTAAAATGAATAAAAACTAAAAGTATGAAACATATTTCATAAATTGTAATGACACAGTAAAAAAACCAAAAAGGTTCTTCAGCTATATTTTATAGAATTCATATGAAATGAGAAATGCATGGGAAACTATAACCATTAGGGGTATACAAACACTAAAAGAAAACTAACAACGAAAGAACAGAGATATTTTCACGAAATGAATATGATCTTAACTTATGTTAAATTTACTGGATGCTTCCCTTCACTTTAAATATAACTGAAACATCACTGTTACATATATATGTAGGTATATCATGAGTTGCAATTGATTTTCTTTTGAGTGTTTTGAATTAAGGAGCGAGTCCTTCTGCCACAGGTATCTTTAGTTAAAAGAAGGCCTCAACCTTGTACAATGTAATGCAAAAAGGAACAAATAGACGTTATTATTATATAACTACCTCTGTATTTTTTATATCAAAGCTTACATGATTACATGGACACCAAAACAAAGGCCCACGATGCGTCTGCCACTAACTAATCTTAAGAATTTATTGAACAGACTTTCACATATGAATAGACTGATCTCCAAATAAGGTGTTCCTATAGAAGCTATCTTTCTTGTATGTAGCCTAGATTGGCTGTGACACCTCAGACGTGGGATATTGCAGCAAGCACCCGACAAAGTGTGAACAAGAAGATCTGTGTGTCCGCGGTTAATATCATATAGCTTAAGTCATATAGGGACATAGAGCCGTGGTACTTTCAATTAATTTATCGCAAATACGAACAAAAAGTTAAACAGGCATTCCACCGCTGCGTTTACAGCATTCCACCGCCTGTCCTTGACCTTCCGAGCATCAATGAGTGATATACAGGTTGCGAGTTCCGTGTGGGTTGCGATGTGTCTGGTATAAAAATACATTTAATTAAACTCCGCAAATTGAATCTTACGCCGTTGACATACGGTAACGAATTTACGCAAGACAGACTACACTCAGCCAACCGGTACTATGATGGCATTTTATTTATATTTCCGTTCACAGGAGCCGTGGTAGGACAGTATCTCAGCAGGCTCACTTTTAATTCACGGCAAACCCGAGTTTGGTCCCCGGTGACAGCACCAATGAAATTGTTAATAGTAATTTATGTGCTAATTTACCGCGACAGGCATGAAGGAAAAGATTTTTTTTTTAATTAAATATATTAATGTTTTCATTAAATTAAATTTTTCATTAGTTTAATAATTATTAATCAATGGATTGGCAGGGGAGCCGCGATATATTTAAATATGCAGAATGAATGGGTCAGATCGACCGGAACCACGCCTTCACAGAATACCAGCGTAATATAGCAGTATAATATTGCTTTGTTTCGTCTGGTGAGTGCAGGGATCCGGAGACCTTTATTACTGGTGACGAGGCATTCTATCTCAATGCTCAAGGGTGACAATGCTGCATTATGATTCCTTGAGGGATGAATGTAGATGTCGTGGGCCGCAGGAATCACTTACCATCAGGTGAACTGTGTGTGAGTTTGTTACGATGTAATAAAGGAAAATATTTATAATAAAGTAAGTAATGTACAAAGTTAGTTGCGTGTCTTAAACACACTATTTGAAATAATTGGGGGCCTTGAGCATCCGGTGCATGCAAACGTTTAATAAAACCTGTAATTACTTCAACATTTATATAACAACTTAAATATTTAATTGTTCTGGATTATATAACGCTTAGTTAACAAATAACACCATAAGAATTCAAACTTATGGAAATAGAAACTTTGTCGTTTTTGTGTATGGCTTTGGGCCCAAATGACCTCTACATCTTCAACGATAAAGACTCGCGAGCTGAGGGTCTCGCCAATAAAGAGTACGATTAAGAAACTAGATGGAAGAGGGCTGCATCACCGCTGCAAAATCCAGGGCAAATAACGATCTAAAGGCTTAAGGATGGTCAAACCACTGTCAGCCCGAGGACTTTTACAGTTTCACCGGGTTGAGAGGTGACCGAGCGCTTATGTCGCTCAGTCGAGACCTCTATTAGTGGGTAACCAGCACAACCTGCCGAGGCTCCGAGAGGGAGCCTCGGCTTGCTCCGTTACCCAGTTTTGCGAGAGCGTCTGACTCGAGAGGGCCAAACCTCAACTCGGTCAATTGCTTCTGACTAAGGATTATCTAAATTAATATCACTATTAATAATAATATAGCTATCTGTACCACCACTTCAGAATGCGTGGTTCGGATTCGCTATTGATAAGTTTTTTTTTCATTAATAATTTATTTTCAGATAATCTGCTGAAGTGACAATGGACCCTTGTATATTGTTCGTACAACTGATAACTAGGAGAGCTTTCTAGATTTAAGGATGACAAGTGATCACAAAGTTTAAAGCTTCAGCTGTTACGTGAACAGAATGAGATGATGAAATACTTTATGCATCCTTACAATAAGGTCGAGTAAAGATGTAGGTGTATTGAGGAAAATGGAACGCCCCTTTACCTTTATCACGTGTCTGGGACTCAAATTCGTATTGTATATATTACTATATGACATATATACCCTTCAGAAGACAAAAGCGGCCGAGGTGGAAGAGTGCTTTGTTTCTGTAAGACGCGCTAGATTTGTTTGAGGAAAGTATTTTATAAAAAAAAACAAACAAACCTGACATGATATATATTCTAGCTGTTGCCCGCAGCTTCGCATACATAGATATATTAAAATAAGGATCGATTGTTGAAGTTCCGAGTAGTAAAAAAAGCTAAAAGCCGCATAACGAAACCATAGCTCGATTCAGAAACAGTGCTCAACGCCATCTATAGACTTTAGATGTTAACTTATTTATAAAAAAAATTCCTAAACTTTATACAAAAAGATTTTATATTGAACATCATGCTTCTTCCTTAAAAAGTGACGAACTCCCCATGTAAACTTTCAACCCCTAATCAACCTTAGTCTTAGTGGTAATTTTATTTAAAACATTGATATATGTCATTTATTTATAAGCAGTATAATGAATTTTCGAGCTTCTTACTTTGGAAAATGACGGACTTCCATACAACCGTGCGGGATGCACGTCTAGTCCAAGAGAGTGATTCTGGAGAGAGGTGACATTTCCAAAAATCCTTCCTTATGATGCTTACAACTAAAAAGGCATGAACTGCCAAATTTTCAAGTTGATAGCCCTAGCGGTTTAGCTCCGTGTTGATGAACCAGTCAGTCAGTCGAGACAAGTAATTATACATATGATATACACCCACTATCAATATTTGACGCAATAATAATATCATCTAACCACAAACATATTCAAAACAAGCATTCAATTTAATAGCTCATTATTATATAGATCCATTTCTGTAATAATTTGTACATATTACTACCTTGTTTATATATAAAATTCGTCACTATGTTTGTACTCTTACTCGTCAAGCTTTTTTACTCAAAAATCTCACGTGATGATAATCATCACCATCCTATGAACATCATGTGCATCATGTTAATTGATACTTTTTTTTATGGCTGATGGCCACTGTTAGCTTGAGAGTTTTCAAAGCTTCACCGGGTTAATAGGTGGCCGAGCTCTTAGGGCACTCAGCCGAGACCATTATTAATGCCTCGGCTTGGACCGTTACCCTAGGCGCGAAAGCAACTGACTGAAGGGTGCCAGAGAAGGCCGAACCTCGGCTCGGTCAGCTACTTTTTACGGATTACGTTTTCTTTATGAAGATTTATGTCGTATCTGTTAAACGACACCACTGGAGACAGCTGATTCAACAATGCTAATAACACGATAAAAAAAATCAAACCATTAAGATGGTGAAAATAATATATAAAATTCTAATCGCTACCAGACCCCCAGACTCGTACATCTTGAATCCCTATCCTTTGAAGGGATGGATGTATGCCCTTATATATTTAAGAACATCAATAAAAAAATCTTGGAAAATTTAATATGGTCACAAGATGCCAGCGATAACTTACTGTGTTTCTGTTGACGAGGGTAGGGATTCAGAGAGCCAGTTACTGTCCCGTTACAATCAGCGGTATAGAACATGTGCATCTTGAATTTTTGTAGAGGATCGTCATATTACTATGGGATTTAGTCAAAAGTTACTATCAATGTGTACTCGTTGCGGCACGCATATTCTCATAAAATCGACCATTTCATTTGCCCTATATATTAAAATAGTACTATAGTTCTTTTAAGAACGTCTCTAAAATAAATAATTTAGTTTTGGTGTTTATATTTAGGTATATATAGTCGGAGCTGTTCGAGAAGTCTAGATAAAACATTCCCATTGTGGTGGCGAGGCGTATTCATTACGTCGCTTTTATCTCGCGACCTTCGGGTTCGCTTCTCGGGTGGAGCTCTTCACAAGTATACTTCTATTATCTTGTCTTTTGTGTGTCTATTTTGGAATTTCGACTCGGTATTCATTGTTCAAATTTATCCTAATGATGAGAACTTGTTTGCTAATTGATGTTAGTTAACGATTTAACGGGCGCCCATCATTCGGTATATGATTAAAATCTAAGTGTAGACCATAATACTTGAAAATTAAATTAAGGTAGTTATATATAAGACCTATTATATATATTTAAACAATTAACTATGTTAGGAAGTTAGTATCGGAGTTGGGTAAATAAAAACAAAGGCACTTCATTATATGTACATCAACAAAGAAATCCGTATCCGCAAATGCTTTGTATTTAGGTTGTACGATGATTGCAAAACAAATATTCTTTTACCATGTTGAATAATATATATTTTTTTTAATTTAAGTTTTTCATTTCTGACGTTTTGACCGCTTTATAGAGCACAGGAGTAAGGGGGCGAGGGGGTGAGGTGTTGTTATCCCGGGCTACCGGCAGTTTATAAATAATAAACTTTCGTCCATTCTGTTCAGAAAGAGCTCTTTTACCAACGTTAAAATCTACATCTAAAGTTTTTTTTTTTTAAATCGTACCATCAATGGAAATATAAATAGAAAACTTAATTATTTTATATAAAACCGATCCAACGATAAAATCAGAATTCGATATAAATGTTAAACCACTATATTTAATTTTAAGTGACTAAAAACAAAAGTAAATAATTTGAAAATATTTTAACTCTTGTTGAAATATGATACCGTCGTACGGGTTGCCGCACTGCCCAGGGGGTCAGGAGGGCTTAGTAGCCATGACTTGTTCATCCGTGATGAAGTAACTTACTCCCTGGAGTTTGTGGATGCAAACACAGGTGGTCGCGGATATGTACAAGAACGTTCCCGAGGACCGCCTTTATGCGGCGAAGGGGAAACATCATATGGATTTTTTTTGTCCGATACATAATTATTCTTTCCACACGTATAATATACACATATAACATAATAATTCTGACAAAAGTCAGAGAGGTTGTTTTAGTCGTGAAATGCTACCGTGATAACGCAGGCTTATATATATATATATATATGTATATATATATATATATATATACGTATATGTATATTATAAAACTGAGAAAGTTGATTTGCATTGTTGGAATAAAATAAGAATTAAACTAAATATTTGAATAATTACAAACGAGTTCAACTTTCTCTTGAACAGCGCATTTAAGAAAATAATAATTACGATGATACGTAGGCCTTTACGCATCGAGAAACTTTTAAGTTACAGCCAATTTCTAAATAAATCCAACACTCCTGGGCACGAGTCTCATTCAGAAAGGGATAAAAAAATCGATGTCCGCCTGTGTCCATCATTGCTGAATGATGGATTTTATGTCTTATTTATAATAATCTAGGAATATAGACGAGCACAAATATTGGTTTGTGTATTACAAATTGTGAAGTTTCGGGTCTGGGTGTGTTGTATGCGTGTACCGTTTATTTACATATATCTATTTTTTTTTCTTTCATTGTGAGTAACAAACGAGCACACAGTTCACCTGATGGCAAGTGATTCCTGCGGCCCGTGACATCTACATTCATCCTTGACAAGGAATCATAATGCATATGCGTTGTCACCCTCGAGGACTGAGATGGAATGCCACGTCACCGGTAATAAAGGTCTCTGAATACCTACACTCACCAGACGAAACACATCGGCATTATTATACGATACGGCTGCTATTATACGATTATATTATGTGAGGGCATGGTCATATCCCGGACCTATACCGTCTCCTTGATATTCCACATGTATTACATCAGACTAGGGAAAGGGATAACGGGAAGGGGAATTAGTTTGGGGAATGTTTACATTGGCACTATATATATATATAGTTGATGTCATCTATTAGCGGCTAGATGGCTGTGGTGCGGCGTCATATAATTATATCAAGCAGACATAACACACATATTTAACAAACTTTCAAATACTTATTATTAATTAATTATTAAATACTTATTACTCAGGGTTATCGTGAATGATAACTCTGACCCGTCGTCAGGGGATGGCGTAAGATGTAAAGTCGTGGCTAGTGATAGAGAGCCTTGCTGATATGGTAGGACGGGCTCATAGTGACGTCATAACCTGTTTGTACGTTGTGTTGTAACGGTTCAAAGCTGCATGCAAGCGTTTGAAGGGTTACGATGCAACACAAGTATTTTTCTACTGTCCTCTGTGTTGCCAGTTATTAGTTGCTAAATCAATAGGACCATTTCCTGCTGTTAAATGGTTACACGAAGCAATACATTTTTCAACAATCCACGATACAAGTAGCTTCTGCTAAATGAATTGGTCCGCTTGACCGGGGACCTCGCCCTCACAGAATATTAGCGTGAAATAGCAGCATAACCTTGCTGTGTTTCGTTCGGTGAGTGTAAGGATCGAGAGGAGACGAGACGAGACATTCCATCTTAGTCCTCAGTGGCATTATGATAATAGTGAATTATAGTGTATTACTTTATTTCTACTTACCTGGTAGCACATTGTGTCACCCTCGCTTTTAATTAACAATATGCGAACAAACAGAGTTCGATTCCCAGTGTCGGCACCAATGAAATAGTTATCCGCAATTTTCGATGTGCTCTAGCACGTCTACAATATAAGAAAATCCCGGCATGTCTAAGAAATAAACAAAAAACTAAATCGAAGACATGTGAAGTCCACCAATCTGCAATGGACCATCGGAAGCGAAGGCAACCTACGCCCAGCAGTGGGATTTATATATACTTGTTTTATGTTACTTTACTTTATTTAATGGGACTAAAAATAACAAAATAGCTAAAGTGAAACATATAAAAACATTTTGACACAATTACACGCGGATGTGAAGTTGGTAATAAAATGACGCATACCGAGTTAATTCCATGTGACTAAAATGCCCGTATCGTCTGCGATCAACAAACAGCTAATTGATACTATTTATTGATAGATTTAATGGAATTCTTGCAATCCAAATGAAGTGTCCGATATAATATACAATATCATACAAGTCTTACAGAACTCGAGAATTTATGACGTTTTCAACGTTAGAGTAACAAACGAATACGATTGACCTAAACACCAATTAAGTACTAACTGTTTGTGGTAGATACTTAAATCTATACTCACATGCGTTATCACCCGCAAGGTCTGAGATGTAACGTGTATCAGAAACTGTGTCCTCGGTTCCTTGAACACACCATACGAAACACAGCAGCTTTATACTTCTATTTAAGAGTTGATCTTTGTTGATTTATACTCGATATCACATTCTGATCAAAACGTTTTAATTAATACGTTTAAACGTTTATAGCTTAATAATGATTTCGGGTACGGTCTGCAAAACATAAGACCGTTGGCCCGAATCCGACATTCGACAATTGTCGTGAACATATAGTTTCACTTGTTAACTTAAGATAGCTTAGATAGCATTGTTTAAAAAAATATATAAAATCTATGAAGACGGTAGTTCGGGTTATACTACATCTAGGACATCAGGACCACAAATACTAGAAATCCGTATAATGAGTTTCTTTTTATAGAATAGGTGGCAAACGAGCAAACAGCTTCTCTGATGGTAAGAGATCACCGCCACCCATGAACAACCGCAAAACCAGAGGAGTCGCAGATGCGCTGACGGTCTTTAAGAAAGGCTCTTTTTTCCAGGTCCCTAAGTCGTATCAAGTGAATCGCATAATTATTATAATATAAAAAATGCACAAACAAACAATATGTATATGTCCAAATAATTCAGAGCCCCCGAATAAACAGACCTTAGTGGGGCTTATGGCACGGACAGTAATCACGAATATCAACGCAAGAGCAACTTAGCAACGTTTAATTTCGCAACGTCCGGTTAGAATCCGGACGACACCGACGTAACCGGCGTGAGAATAGACGGTGACGCAAAGAAACGTGCGAGTGAGACGACAACTTAGTTGCAATGTTACAATTTATTTATTACAAAGCACCTTGAGGTTATATGTAAATATATATGTATCGATATAGTATTTCACATAAAATCCGACGTCCAACATGAAATGCCAATTTAGCGCTAATATGCTTCTGGTGAAAGTAAGAAACCCTTCACCTTGTACTAGAGAAGTGGCATCTAATTCGTAACAACCAATTTGCATTATAAGTTCTTATTGAATATGAGAATGCGTGTGAGTGTATTGGCCACATAGATATACGGAAACATTAAATACATTCACTAACATAAAGATATATCTAACTATTTAGAAAATATCCTCAAAATAATAGCGCATTTGTGCCCTCATTTAATTCACTGTTGCTACACTCGTGTTTTTTACTACGTCAGGATTGGTTATTTACGGTAGAATTTGCCAAGATAACCCTTATATGCGATCGCTTGATGTTTAGTTTTTTTTCTTTTATCTAATTATTATTACAATGCTATTCGTTAAAAAAATCCAATCGTAACGTATCTATTTTGCCAACTAAATTATATATCATTTTTAAATCTGGCAACCCTAGCGTTGATTGAGAGCGTAAATAGGTCTTGGTCGTGTATATTTGTACTGGTGAAAAAAGTTAGTTATTCGATGAGTTTGTTTCATAATTGGAATACCCACCTTACTGGCTTCATATAGAAATATACCAATCAACAACGTTTTTACAATCGCAGTCTAGGAAGATTACCGACTTGATCGAGCGATGACCTATACAAGAGGTTTTTTTTTTTGACGGAAGTCGAAGGATGCTGTTGCCTTAGGATCATGGTTCATATCAACCGGCAACGGACTGGGATTACGGTGATGATAATGAAAATGAGATATATATATAAAATAAGATACAGATGCTTGTTTAATTTGAATTAAATATTATCACCCCACAGGAGCCCAAAAATAGGAAACGAGGCATTCTAACTCAGTCCTCGGGGGTGACAACGAATGGGCATTTTTGGATTGGATTTGGACTTGGATTTTTGTTGAGGATAGAGGTAGATGCCATTGGACGCGGTCATCGCTTAACATCGAGTGAACTATATGTTCGTTTGTCATTCCAAATGTCGATGCCAGATGAGGAAAATGGGACGAGAGAATCAAATATACATGCCAAATGACTCTTGCAACGACAGTACGCTCCTCGACACGTCTGCCCGTCGTGATGAGAAAAGGTAAATCGTCAACTTAAACTATCACAAATTATTCCTCCAATGTCAGCAACAGTGGTAGAGCTACGCTGCACTTTGTTTCTAGGTGCAGAATTAATGGATCAGCTCGACCGGGGTAGGACCATGCCCTCACAAAATACCAACTTAAAATAGCAGCATAATGCTGCTGTGTTTCGTCTAGTGAGTGTAGGGATCCGGCGATCTTTATTACTGCTGATGAGGCATTTCATCTCAGTCAAGGGTAACAACGCATCTGCATTATGATTCCTTGTCAAGGATGAATGTAGATGTCAAGGACAGGAATCACATACCGTCATATGAACTGTGTACTCGTTTGTTATTCTTAATGTAATAAAAAAGCAAAACTAGTCTCCGACTCTTTCTAGCCATTTGATCACCCTAGCTCTTAGCAAACAGTGTGCTCTTTCGTAAACGCAACGTAAACACACACGCAAACACGCCACTTTATAGAGGAAAATTATCGATAAATTTTGTTATGGAAAATTCCGTTGCCATATCTATATAAATAAAATTAAAAAATGCTGTTCTTTGGTTAGCGTATTACTTAAACGGCTGGACCGGTTTCCTTTTTTTTTAATAATCGTGTAACAGACCGATTTTATTTTTCAGGGAAATATAATATGGAAAAGTATATTTGATTTTAGATGAAACTTCAATCTCATATTGGATTTTTGTATGAACTCAAGACCGTCTCAACTCACGATTCGAACGATGAATAATTTTCACGAATTCACAAAACGATCACGAACAAATTTATTGTAATTTGGACAGGACAATGTCTGTTGGGCCAGCTATTGTCTGTTAAAATATATTTAATAGACACTATCAAAGATATATAGCGAATTATTACTTAAGTTATAGAAAATTAGAAAAAGAAAATACTTTATACTTCAAAATGAGAAAATGAAAAGAGCATCAGCATAACCTCAAGTTTGGCAGATATCCATAAGATTGTATAGAGATGGAACTGCGACTATCATCAAGTGCACGAACGAGCACAAAGTTTAGCTGATGCTTAGTGATAAAAGTGGTGTAATGCCTGTAATTGGGTATCAGGATCCCGAGATCCTCCCTCTCATCACACGAGATACAGCAACATGATTCTACCACTAGTGACATATAATATAATCGGTATATGTATATAAGTATTAAATTATATTTCGAACATACGTCACCACGATACTCATAATATATATATATGTATATATATATATATATATATATATATATATATATATATATATATATATATATATGTATATATATATAAAAATTATATATACAAATAATTTAATACTCACGCAGCGTCCGGACGCATGGCTGGTTTCCGAGACCACCTCGTTAAGCGCAAGTTCACAACACATCTGATAAAACATGACGATACGTGAAAACAACCTGCAGACGTGCCCAGAAACTGACGCTCTCAAAACGTACCGCGCGTGTGACTGGAAAACAGATGCCGTGGAAAGACAAATATTTTCGACGTATCCAACTGTTGAGCCTCGGTAACTTAGTGTCTAAGCGCTCGCTTTTAATTCACACCACAGAGACGAACAAAGCGAGTTCGATCCTCGATGCCGGACGGAACCAATGAAATTTTTTTTCGCAGTTTTAAATGCTCATTTAGCACGTGCTCGGCGGTGAATTGAGTATTAAAAAAAATCAATACAATACATGATTTTTATTCTTGGTTGTGAACAGAAATGGTGATTTTTTATTTATTTATCAGACACCTAACATAAGTACTATTATTAATAATAATTGAATGATATTGTATATAATAATTGAAATAATTTTATCAGCAATTCGGATGTGGATGTGCAGAGTGAACGCCTGAATTTTATCTGTACCCCCAGCCTAAAAAAAAGTTGACATCCGTAGTGGGGCCACGTGGTGGACAAAACCCTAACACCCGTTTGTAGGATTTATACAAGTTGTTACTTTATTTTAACAACTTTTTTAGGCAACATATAATGTTTCTTAAAACTGTTTGTGTGTGACAAACGAGCACACAGTTGACTTGATAGTAAGTGACTCCTGCAGCCCATGACATCAACATTCATCCTTAACAAGGAATCATAATGCAGATGCGTTGTCACCAGGACTGATATGGAATGCCTCTTCGCCAATAATTAAGGTCTCACGATCCCTACACTCAACAGACGAAGCACAGCAGCATTATGGTGCTATTTTACGCTGGTATTCTGTGAGCGCGTGGTCCTTCCCCGGTCGAGCTGACCCATTCATTCTGCAGCATAGCTCTACCACTGTTAAAAATGCAACCAGAATTGAGGCAAATAAAGTTTTGTATTATTATTATTATCGTATTGTATACACACTACAAAAACTTATTTAAAGTTACAGTTCAAGTGAGGCAGCCTTGCATTCCGCAACCTAGACTTTCTCTTTGTTAAACGTATCGAAATATTCGGTTATTGACTTAATTATATCATGCAATATCACGTATAAAATAATCGTATACGTGGTAGAACCACGTTGTAACTTTGGCGTACTAGAGTGGTCGGCGTTAAGTAGTGTAAATTGGAGGACAATATTCTATAATGTTACTATGATACGAACTTTTTATTTTATTTAGTTAGCTTTTATGTACACGCAGTATTAATAGAAAAAAAACTAAGATAAGAAGAGTATGTACAAAGGCGTAGCGACGGGCACCCTCCAGTCAGTTGCTTTCGCGCGCAAAGGGAACGGTCCAAGCCGAGACTCCCTCTCGGGAACCCTTGTGCTGATTACCCATAAATAAAAGCCCTCGGACTAATAGTAGCTATCAGCCATAAAAAAAGAAATGGCGTAGCTTATTTTAACAATCAAATTCAGCAGGCATTCAGCAGCTGTTGGACGTATTTATTTACAAACACATGCATATAAATACATAAATAATAAATATAAACACATACAACAATAAAGATAACACTTTTTTTTTTATGTATTCCTTAACTCGTCTTTTAAATGACACAACAGTTCTCGCGGTTAGAATTTTTCAGGAAGAGCAATCCACAAACATTTTTTTTTTTTAATAGTTTGTAGAATGTTGTCTACAAAATAAATTAACTTAGAATGCAAGCTAAGCTAAAAAAAATCTCACAACTTTTATCTTATTTTATTATAAGTGAGCACATAATTTTCAATTAAGATGGAATATCTCGTAATGTGTGATGATACTCTTTCACAGTGCGGGCGTGGCCCCATCCCCTGTCGTGTCAACCCATTCAGATAAATTATCTGCACCGTGGCTTTAAAAAAATCGTATGGGGTCAGGTTGACTAAATCTATTTGTGTAACTATTTTTACCATGATATTTATTTTACGAATATCTAGGCTCGATCGATAAGGCTACAAGATACATGTCCATCCATCGTGGAAAAATCATTCACTCACGGAACACCGGCACAGAATAGATGCAGTTTTTTACCACACTGTTTACATTATACCCACGAGCCAGGGACGGAGTCTTATTTTGATATTTACACAATTCATTTATCTTAAAAAAAATGACTAAAACGCGTGAGACCCGCAGTTTTCGTTATTAATTATCTATTAAGAGGAATCTTATTTTATTTTTTTAAATTTAAAATTAAACCTAAACATATTTTTTTATACTAACGTCAAAAACAGATACATGATTAAATTTAATTCGACAACCGACGGGAGACGATTTCATTATCTCGTCTCGATTTTTTACCAATATCTCACCAGCTGTCATCGTTATAAAAAAATAGAACAAACAAAACCTTTGTCATAGATAGACCGCAGTAGAGTCCTATAAATAATGTAATTAAGTGGCCCGTTATCACAAACACGAGTGGCTCTAAGCCGTAGATAACGGAGCGCCTTGATTTCCCCAAGACATTTCGTCCTTCGTCGCCTCTGCGGGCGTCGAACAACGAGATAGCCCTTATTTATAGTAAAGATAAACAGTGAGGCATTACAATTTTACACGCAATTATTGATATAGTCTAGTTTCATATTACTTTTTCTACAAATAACTTGGCAAATGGAGATATATTATAATTTTTGTAATCCACACATGCATACATACATGCATATATATATATAATGTTTCTTTCTATTATTGTCGGTGAATAAAACCATGTGTTGGTCTGTAATCAAAGAAACGACATTTAACGTTTATTATTCACAATCTCAATCTTTTCTTCAATATTTTTAACACTTGAACACAATAATAAATTACACTCTTAAATATTTCAAACATCAGACAATGACAGCCCCGCTTTACCAACGTAGTAGATTGCATCCCTTATACCGCCATCTGTCGACCGAGCCCGACTCCACACTTCTTTACCAACAGAGTGAGTCACGGCTAAATTCAAATTAAAGAAATGTTCTATAATAACTATTTCTTTATATATATATTTATATATATATATATATACAAAGTTCGATCCCGGTGAAAAGAAATTAGTAATCAGAAATTTTGGTACTGATTTATCGAGTGCTCAACAGTTAATGTTTAAGAAATAATAATTATAAAAAAATATATATTTTTAAGACGTGAAGTCCACCAATCCCAACTAAGTGGAGGAGGCTTATGCCCAGCACTGGGATTAATATATATAAGCTATTACTTTACTTCTTTTGGTATATTTATCAAAATCCACCCGTCGTCAGGAGAGGACATAAATTGTATAGTCATAACTTGTGATTGCGAGCCTTGCACATCATGACATGTTTGTACATTGTGCAACGGTCTAAAGCTGCACGCCAGCATTTGAAGGGTTACACGATGCAATACAAATATTTTTTTACTATCCTCTTGTGTTGCCAGTTTTTAATTGCAAAATGAATAGGGCCCGCACGACCGGGGAATGGCGTACACGTGATACCAGCGTAAAATAGCAGGTAACCGAGAACCCGATTACAGGTAACAAGGCATTCCATCTCAGCCCTCAGGGGTGAAAATGCATGTGTATTTAATTTTTATTGAGATTAGGTCGCTTCAATGCTGGTCATTTGAGAGTCATTCAGCGAGCTATGGATGGGTATGCTCGGACCGCAGTCTTTCTCGTAAGTACAGTTTTAAATGGTCAGCAAGCGATTAGGACATGCCAAAAGGTGCATTAACATGGACCGGTTGGGAGAGCATCAGAAAACGATGACTTCAAGACCCATAAACTCACGTATCGAACGATGCATAATTTTGACAAATTCACATAACAATCACAAACAAATTTATTGATAGGAGAACATCTATCTGGCCAGGTAGTGTATACTTAAATAATAAAAATAAATATATACTAAGATACAATAATACCACTTTAACACAATATTTTATTATATAATCAGCTGGATACAGATAGGTAGTGGTCTATCACTAGTTTTTTAAGCAACACAACAGTTCAAAGTACATTTAAGTATAAGTATATCAAATTTACCAATATTAGTATTACCGGAACGAGACTAATTTATCTTTTTAAATTCAATACGTATATCGTAATACACACGTATCCGGTTACAAATGACATATGACTTGACGTATTGAGTTATGCCGAATTCGCAACGATATCGATTTCTCCAATATATTTTAGGAATGAACGATGATCGAGCATCGATACTTTATACGTAATTCGTTTAATCGTCTAACGTGTTTCTTCACGCGACCTTACTTTCACTTATGATTTTGGTTGCAATTTAAACGATTTTTTTAGGAGGCACGGTCGCTCAGTTCTAATTCACGAAAAGAACAGATTTAGATTCCTGGCGGCGTCACCAATAAGATCTACCACACATTCGGCAGTTGAAGAAATCAGCATCCTGTATGCCTAAAAAAATAAAACAAAATGTATATTTCTACGACATGCGAAGTCCGCCAATCAAAAATAGATCCGCGTAGTATATATGTGGATGAGTGTGTATATATATATTACTTATCTATTACACTGCCTTTACATTTTTTTAGGTGGAACTATGTCCACGTTTAACTCAATTGGCATCCAGAAGTTGCAGCCATCATCGCTGGTGAAAATAGGGCTCTTATATTGGTCGCCACGATATACGACCCAATTTAGTACGGCCTTTATGATGGTTACCAGAGCGGGACGAACAATCGATAATAATGTGCTAGTTATTTAATAACATTTTCAAATAACATACTGTGTGCACAGCAGTTTAAACGGTGACGTCACACCCAACGACGGTAGACGATCAGAGATTCAATGGGAAGCGTAATTGAGGGATTTAAGCTATTAATGCCAAAGTAATTTGTGCTCAAGTGCTGTAAAGCTACAGCACAATTTAGTTTCGTCGCAGTGATGGGACACGATGAGATCATCTTTCTTATCTCCGGTGCAGTATAAAGCGAAGTATGCAACTACCATTACAAAGTAATAGGGCACATCGGCGAGATACTATTACTGTGGGAAGGGCCAAGTCTCCCATCGGGACCGTATATAGGATGTTTGTATTATGCACGAGATAAATAACTGTTACGATACGACATAGTATTTATTTTATGCATCTTAAAGTGGCCAAAGAGCTCGAAGTTGATGGTAAGTGTACAGGTAAGAACATGAACACCTGGACAGAGATGGAATGCATTGTTATTAGCGATTGTGATTCCAATGTGTTGATTTAACTTTTTTGCACAAAAGCTAACGTGCGTGATGATTCTACCAACATTTTTGGACACAATATTTTTTTAATTATATGTCATCAGAGATACCTTTTATTTATAATGTATACATTCCATTATAAATTTTAAAAAAAACTGTCACACTTTCACCCTTACCCTGATCTGGGTAGGGAAAAAGTCAAGATACATGTTCCCAGTTGCCATGCCTACCCGTATGCCTTATATCAAACACAAAAGTAAGCAAGTCATAATTTTATAGAGACAAAACATCCTAGCCATTAGGTTATCATATCAATCCTAAAGGCCGGCAGGGTATCTGCGCCTCCTCTGGTGTTGCGGATGTTCATGGGCGGTTGTATTCACTTACCATGATGAGCTACTTGCTCGTTTGCCACCTATTCTATATAAAAAAAGCCTACGTGACATATTGCGTATCATAAAAACGTCGTAATTAAAACATTAAAGTTTAATTTAACATATTAACTTTTGCGTTGTAGGGCCATGCCACAGATATTAACTACCTATCACTAATAAGTATAATAATAAATACAATAACAAGAATAGGTGTACTGAGTCGGGTAGAGAGGACATTTTTACAGGATACCGACATGAAATATTAACTTAACTCTGCCGTGTTTTACTGAGCTGTCGTGTTAAGGTGAATAAATTAAACAGGAGATCTAATTACTGGTGTCCTTCATCGTATTCCATATCGAGGATAAATGTGGACGTCATAACCCTCCGACCTTCATCACTTACCATCAGGTGAAGTGTGTGCTCGTACCTCACCCGTAATATCATAAAAAATACTACCAAGGTATTGCTGAGTAAAATTCAAAAATGATTTCCTTTCATTCAATAAGAAACAATCAACGCATGCCGGCTTAATTGGTCAACTAAGCTTTTAACCTCGACCCTTCCTCATTTTCCGCTTCACGTGGCGAGAACAATGGTGGTATCACCTGCATCCAGGTCACGCTCGAGCACCGCAGGATACTCCGACAGTTTGGAAGCGTTTCAAGAGGATGTCTGGTATATTATATCAGTAAACTGGATAAATATTTGAGACCTACATTGCGAACAAACGTAATCAGTTATTAATCTTTAATAAATAAATAAACACCATCATCTTATTTATTCACCTTTGAAGTTTAGTTTTTTAAACTTGAAACGAAGCATCTAATACACTCTGAGTACAAATGAGTAGAAAGATCCATAATTTTCACAAATTCACAAAACGAATCAGCTAGTTAGATTATATTAATTAAAAAAAATCTTTTTAAATATTTTATATTTTCAATTAGCAATAGCAAATAGCAATTAATATTAACCACACACCTCACTCCTTTTTAAAGAAATAAGGATAACAAGCTAGCTGTATATATATGTATAATAAGTATATATATATATATATATATATATATATATATATATATACGTACAAATTTTCGTAAAAAAATATACACATTCAATAATTAATAATCATGAAATAGTATAGCCACTCAATAAAAACTCATTAATTGCATAAAATATAAAACATATCTTACTTTTAATTACAAAATGAGTCTTACACATGTAGGAGTCTATTTTCTGTTACTGGCCGCTTGGACGCCTAATTAGAAACATTTTGAAAAATCATCCATTGCTCGTGATTTTTATGAAATTGGCGAATAACATTTCTTTGTTGGCTTTTTCTATTATTTTAGCGGCAATTCAATATTTAATCTGAATTTTATTTTGTTAAAAATGGGCAAAAATAAAAAATGTGACGCGTCAACTAGGCAAATAATTGTTAATTTACACATAGATCATAAGTGGGCGTACAGAAGAATAGAGCACTTAAATTGTTCTGTTAAGAAAGTTTTTAATGTAATTGATCATTATAAAGCATAACATCTCCCAGAGAAGATACGCTTATCGTTCGTGTTACTAAAAGACCCTCCAACCAGATTTATAATGAAGTTTTTCGATGGGCCGAGAAACATCTCGTCAAGACTGATACGCCGAAGATTAGTGGAAGCTAAACTGTTTGAAAGAAGGTACCGCTTCTTACCAAGCAACACCGAGAGAAGCGATTATTATTCGCTAAAAATATGTTAATTGGAATATATATATATATATACATCGGTGAAGAAGCGAGGGTGGGTATATGTGAAACATGTTACGACGTTTGAGAACCAGTTGACAGTGACCTCAGTAACACGAGCCGCCAGGGCGTGACATAGATATCCGATACATTAACATTATCACAAGGATCGTCTTTATCTTCGTTACCGTACAGAATACGCACAGAGTATACATTACTAATACGGTTTCCATGTCATAATCTCTGCCAAATGGTGGTGAGAAAACTGTTCGATGATTACTCGACAGTTATGGTGCAGCTGACTTCTAGCAGCAATATGTTTAGGGTCAGCTCGACTGGAAGGAACACGCCGTCACAGAATGCCAGGGTGAAATGGCAGCATAAAGCTGGTGAGTGTCTGGTGACTCGACAACAAACATCTTAGCCCTCAGGGGTGAGAAAGCATATGCATCTAGATTCATTGGAGGGTGAATGTAGGTAATAATCTGAATTGGACTTTATTGGAAAAAAATAATTGGAGAAGTTGCCTGGAAAATTGACAAATTCGGTATTGTGATAGATGTAGATGTCATGGGTCGCATTCATCGTTTAGTCAGGTGAACTGTGTAAGTATACACTTAGCTATTAGCAATACTTACTGCAAAAAGCCCGAAATAATTTTCCGATACCAATTTTTTTTAATTATTCTGATGGCCACTGTTAGCCCGAGGGCTTTTACCGCTTCACCGGGAACTTTGGAAGTAAGGCGCGCGCTTAAGGCATTCAGACGATATTTTTATTAATTGGTAACCAGCACAAGGGTTCCCGAGAGGGAGCCTCGGCTTGGACCATCACCCTGTTGCGCGAGAGCGACTGACTCGAGGGTGCACGATAGGTCGGAAACTCGGCTCGGTCAGTTGCTTCTGACGGATTAAGTCGGTATTTCTGTCCGAATACAATATGGGCGGTTCTTAAGAATCAGAAGGCATTTAATAATGAGGGCTTTTCTTTAATGATTACATTATTTAGTCTACAGTTGCCCGCGTGGCGTAGTGGTGCTGGGCATGGTTCCCATCCGAGGAGTTGCGTATTGGGTTTCGGTGTTTTTGACACAGCATCTGAACCGTTTGTTTGCCTTGTTGTATTTGGATTATATCGGATTAGGGAAGAGACGATGAGTGTGTTTTTGTGCAATTACTTAAGACACTTGCGCTGTCATAAGCTGATGTCAGCTAGCACTAACCTTGACTTGTCCTTAATTCGATTAAATGCTTGTATAACAAAATCGGGATGTGCATACAATGACTAGAAAACCAACAATTTTACACAGTTTTATTATCAATTATTATTTCACAACCAAGGATCTAGCCCGGTACCGGTGACTGGCCTGGCTGGCTCTCCGATTCGAAATTAACCATTTGATAAGCCTTATCGTAAGTTAATAAAAATGCAAAAATACACACATAATACATACCACCACACAACATTCGATTCGGCACAGGTTGTAAAAGAACCATAACCAAAAACCAATGAAAAGATTAACAGATTTAGATAATGGGCGCAATGAATTTAATTACCCCCAACTATTTATTTTTTATGATGGCGGTGTTAAAACTTTACCCAACATCCAATTCCAAAAGTTCTTGACTATTCGATAGTTAGATATATCTTGTATTTCTCAGTTGTTAGCGACCGGGGAAGGATCACAGCATACTAGCGTGAAATAGCAGCATAACACAGCTGTGTTTGGTGTCATGTGAACCCTCAATAGGTGACATTATGATCCCTGAATGTGACTATTACTTCAGGTCACACAGCATTCAGGTTGACTGTGTGCTCATTTTTCACCCTGAATACAATAAAAAAATGTATGCACATGTCTGAACTGTCTCGTGAACTTACCACGTCTCTGAACCGCGTGTCCACATAATGTAATGCACAAAATTTCTACAGTGATGAAATAACTATGTTCTGTAATGTAAGTAAACAAAAAAAAGGAAGATGAGAGTTTATTTTAAACGCATTTCTAGCCGCCCTCATTTATCACTCTATTTCCGGTGGCATATGAAGTTTTACGATCTCTGAGTAGACGGGATAAGTGCGGCTTAAATTGTAGTATGGGAGCGTAAAGATTTTACACCCGGGACCATATATATATGTATATATATGAGTTTAAACAATCGCGACCGAATTCAAAGATTCATCCTCATCATCTCGATGGTTGGCAATCCACCACTGTACGCTTATCACGAAATGTTCTACCACGCACAACTACTCTACGGAATCGGATGTCGCCCAGGACAAGAACCGATATGACTCGGGGACATTCTTTTAGGCCGGCAGTTTTTAGTGTCGCGAATGGTCATGGGCGGGGGTGATCACTTACCATCATGTGAACTGTTCGCATCTTGACCACCTCTTCCACAAAAAAAATTGCAGAATGTTAAGTTTTCATGTTGCCTTACAACACTCTAATCTAGTAATACTTGTCCAAATGATTCGGAAGAAAATACTACTTCTAGTTTATAAAAAAAGTGTTATTTCTTAAATATTATGAAACAGATATGTTTCTGAGATGTATATATATACAAATAAGCTATTACGACTGGTATAGTTCGGCATTTGAAACTGCAATTAACAATATTTATTCAATGATAGAATACGGTATGTTCGCCTAGGCATAAAATAGATCACTTGGGCTCAAAGCTATATAATTTTTTTAAATTTAATTTGGGTCATCTACAATGCACACATGTAGACAATCTTAATCCATAAATACATGAAGTCAAATCTGATGCATGCACCAATTAAAGATGAACACATCATTTGTCATAATTAACGGTTATCGTGTTACAAAAATTTACCTATACAATTTATGTTTTGAATAATTTATTAGCGTAACAATTGGGCTAAAAAAAATAGCACACTATATAAATTAGAAAAAAAAAATAACGCACTAGATATCAGTGTCCGAACGTTCACAATTCCCCATGATCAACTTTCGCCGGGCGAAATTTTTATTTTCGCCTCAACTCCATTCCAATCTACATCGCAATTACTGCGCCAAAAGTAATGTTCACTGCACCGGATTAATAAACCTTCTCTTTCTTTTTTATAACCATTATTTCGTAATGCGGTTTATACACATTTGAACATGTAAGCAAGTATACTAACGAACAATTTACAGGAGCATAACACTGCTGTTTTTGTCTGTGTCCTCTTTCTGGAGGCGACCTGATCACAGATTACGAGGTCGCAGGCATCTCATTCCCACTAATCCTTAGGCTGGTTGACAACCCTCGTGCGCCTTGAACCTTTGTTAAGGAATATAATATTCTTATACTTCTTATTATTTTAGTATAGGTTAACTTCGTTTTTATATAACATAAGGGTATGACAATCTAGCACACAGTTCACCCAATGGTACATTTTAACTTTATAATAAGTTGCAATGTATGCACACAATGCTTACTGAGAACAAATGCCCCCGATGTAGTTAAGTCCCATATCCCTTACTCGCATCATTCCAAAACAAACTAGTAATCTGTGAGGGCTTGGTCGCCGGTCGAGGCGACCCATCCATGTCGTAGCAAGAATCTAACTGCAGCGTGGCTCTATCGGCGTCGAACTGTTTGTTTGTCACTTATAAAAAAAAATACATTACATCATTTTTATATTTAATTTTATTATTTTTATATCGTTCGATAAACTTAGTATGCGTAGGAAGCCCTATAGCATTGTTACTTGAGTAAAATTCCCGCGAATTGCGGCCACAATTCGAACATCTCGCAACCGCCATCCGGTACAAAAACTGAATGAACGTTAGGTAACATTTCACACGCCATTACAATTGTTACTAGAACCTAACATGTTATTTGAACCTAACATGCTATTCCGACCCTAATACAAAGCAGAATAAAGTAGATTATTCCGGGCGTAACAACTTTTGCACGTGTCGTGTGAAAGATTTCATAACCTAATGTTTATCGTATTACGAAACGCTACGATAAGATTTTACGTAAAGGTAATGATAAAATTATCATTGATATGTGATTTTCATTATTTACATTTCTCTAAATATCGTCACGGAAAGAGAATGTTTTTGTTTGCGACTTTCAGAAATGTTAAAAATCGCATGAAAAAAAAATGGTTAAAACGAGTGTGAAAGAAAGAGTTAAAGAGATAAGGAGTTATATAGCATAGTTCTTTTTTTCTTCCATCGTCTATGCTCCGTCCTTTTTGTGTCAAATACGTTGTACTTAATTTCGGCCTTAAAATTTCATTCTCAACCCGGCCAAAGAGATTTCACTCCGAAAAACAAAACGCGTTATCAAGGTACACCAAAACTCATTTGTTTTTCATTATTTTTCTGTTCTATATTCGTAAAGTAACACTGTATTTTAATACGTGCCTATTACGATTCCTAGCATGTAGGTATGTGGTGTGTTTGTTTTCACTCGAACTTTACTTTGAATACTCGTTGGATCTAAATTGAAATATATGTATTCATAAGTCATACGAAATTTCAATTTCATTTGTCAAACATCAGCGTGTTTACACTCTAATAACATTACGAAATAAGGATACTACACGGTAAAGAAATGCCGAAAGGAATTCATTCTTTGTATTCTCATATATATTCTTTGTCAATTTTATTACAATATTTGATATTTTTGATATTTATTACAAAATTGACACAAGAAATACAGAATCGAAGTCTGTCAATCCACGGCTAAGTTCTTTGCATGAAGATCTAACGAATATTTTTGTACGTATTCGTGTGTAATATTTACAGTTGACATTATTTCAGAGAGAATTCTCGGCGAATATGTTCCGACAATTAAACTACGTCATGTCTAAAATTGTACATATCCCAGATCGATCACAATACGTATTTCTAAACGCAAATTTGAGTTATTAATAATACGATGAATACAGAATGTTTTTAAAATGGTTATTTCGTTAAATACAATTATACGAATATAAAAAAATAATACTAAGATTTTAAATACTACACAAGAGTTAAATAAACAATATAACATGGACCACCCATGCTATAGCTGCTTGAGAGCTGAAGCACGAATCTGTCGACCGGGAAACTCCTGCCCAGAAAAGCAGTATGAACTTTTGTATTTTTTTATAGAATAAGATGCAAACGTGCAAGCAGCTCACCGGATGTTAAGTGATTACCGCCGCCCATGAACTTTCGCAACACCAAAAGAGTCGCAGATGCGCTGCCGGCTTTAAGAAAAGTGTAGGCTCCTTGAAGGTTTCTAAATCGTATCAAACGATGGTGAAGTGACCCGGGGACCCAGACTTGACACTTCGTTGAGAATGGATCCAAGTGAGTACAAGTCACCACTTATCACCTGAACTGTGGTGACCGGTGTGCTCGTTTGTCACCCTTTATATCATAAATTTAATACTTATTATATATACATAAAATAAAGACCAACTCGACGCCTCCTGGAATAATAAATAGACGTACTAGGTTGTCGAATGTGACCCAATTCTAGAAAAAGGTTATTATTTCCTCAAATTAAAAGCGTCCATACAAAATTCAAGTAATTAAACAAAGTTCTTTAAAACTTACAAAATAAGTTTCTTCTTTTCTACGTAAAGTTGAAAAAAAAAGTGTTTCTATATTATACTGCTTCTTGTACTAATTTTTTTTTCTTGATAAATGAAATATATATATGCATCAGTTAAATATACGAGTTTGTGAGACATAATACAGACTATGATAATCTACTAACTTATGACATTCTCCTATGAACATGACGAAATTTGGTACAGCTCAGATGGTCACAGTTGATCATCATCATCGTGTGATATGTATACTTACAAATCCTCTTCAAAACCTTATTTCTCAAAAATAATTAGTTACGTAAAATTTATTTTTAAATGGCTACGTAACTAAAGCCTGTTAAAAAATCTGTGAGAGATAAATCTAAGACAAACAGCTAAATATAATGGCTGTAACCAGACTCTTCGAAAAACCGAAGAACTCGAAATAATATCATTTGACTTTAACTTGATTTAATTTATTACAAACCGAGATTGTATTTTCCTTTCGTGTGTTCTTTCTACTCCACTAAGATCACATAGTATACACTCACTCCCCAAGGTTGTTTGTAGCAACTTGGCGATGAATGGGGACCCATTTGTCATTGTCCACGAGCCAATGTCCCAATTGATGAGTCGTCTTCTTTTGTTAAGCCTAAAAGACATATTTAATCTTCAACCGTATTGTTTTTTTTTTAATCAGACTTTTGGCCTACTCTAAGGCAGCACAATTACGGGTTCGCAGATAATTAGGGTGGGGGCGAATCGTCCAGGATAGCGAACCCGGGGAGGACGGCAAGACGGAGTGGTCGCGGGTTGCTGTAAAAATAACAGCGACAATGTTAGGGGACAGGACAATGACAAATCCCACATTACCCCGAGACACCAAAGGGCAGTTCAAAGAGATCCATTTTTAATAAATTTCATGTTGCAGGTACATTGCAACACCTGAGCACTGAGCCATCACGTCTCGTTACCAGTAATTGGGTCCCTATTCAAATATTTTCTAAATTAAAAAAAAATGCTTTAATCTATTTTAAGGGCCTTTTTCCTCTGCCTCGGTCTAGGTGGCAGCGCATGGACATCTTCAATCATTGCTGAGCATGGGCATGTTTACGGTCGGCATTCATCACCCTTAGTTTCACAAAAAAAAAACATACTGCATCTCAAAATAAGCTGCAGTACTACCACTGCAACCGATACGGAAGCTTCTTTGATAATAACAATAATGAATGATCATATATATTTCGTGTACCAACTGCGTGGCGAACATGACGTAACCTCACTATTCATATCTCAAACAAAGCAAGTGCAAAGAGCAAACAACCACTTAGTCATTATGTCGTCTGTGTACCGGGATGGTTATTATGAGTATTAGTCAAAACATTCTCGATTGCCGGTGACTCAACGCTTTTATTGGACTACATACGACGTCCCATTACCGAAATGTGGCGGAATTTTGGAGTTGTTCAAAGTTCGAAACTTCGATATAATAAATAATGAACAAAAGTACAAGTCCAGTAATGGAAGAATATAAGCGCAAGTCCAGTTGTCTAAAAATACAAGCACAGGACCAGCTCTTTAAAAACACAAGCACAGGTCCAGCTCTTTTAAAACACAAGCACAGGTCCAGCTATCGAAGAACAAAAGCACAAGACTAGCAATGGAAGAACAAAAGCACAAGTCTAGCAGTTGAACACAAGCGCAAGTCCAGCTCTCTAAGAGCACAAGTCCAGCTAGTTTTCGATACGTATGGCGTAATATTCTTTGCACTCCGTGGCCACAAGGCCACGAAAAAGGACTTTGGGTTCGGCATGATCGTCCACTTAAGTGAAGGCAAGGCGTGATCCACTCAAGTTTCTGCTGGGAATCTACAAGGGCGTCGTTCTGCCCCTGCCGAGCCGACCCAATTATGCTGCAGTCAGAAACAAGCTGCTATGTGATCACCGCTATCACACAAAGCGTAATGACAGCCGATATTAAGTAAAAACATATTATATATTTAACTTTACGAGGAAACACGAAGGCCTGAAATAAAATGACTTATTAACAGAAAGTCTCTCGCCATTACAACTGTTATCAACATTACATTTCTACATGATCACTCGAGTCTTGCTTACATTTGAACTCACGCGTATACTTAATTGTTTAAGTTTAGTTATATTTAATTTGTATGATGATCGATGGTGATATCTTCTGGTTATTCATCAACTGCACAGTATTATAGCGCCGTAACCATTTGAGCAAACGTAGCGGCACTCCCTTTTCGTACCCTTTCGTAGTCCGATGTAACGATCGCGGAGGAAGTTTCAGATGAATTATGAAATATACGGGACGTACATATGACACGGGATTTAACAGTGGTAGAGCTAAACTTTAGTTTGTTTCTGACTGCAGAATGAATAGGACAGTTCGACCGGGGTAGGACCACGCTCTCACAGAATACCGCTGCTGTGTTTCGTCTGGTGAGTGAAGGGATCCGGAGACCTTCATTACTTGTGACGAGGCATTCCATTTCAATCATCAAGGGTGACATCGCATCTGCATTATGATTCCTTGTCAAGGATGAATGTAGATGTCATGGGCCGCAGGAATCACTTAAAATCAGGTGAACTGTGTGCTTGTTTGCAATGTAATAAAAAATATATGATGTATCCAAATCAGAAAACCAACAATTAATGATACACGAATATTGTTCCTCGCCTGGGAACCGAACACACGACCCGCAACGCAAGCATACGGTTAATCTAACCGCTACGTCATGCAGAAAAGTTCAAACGAGTAAAAATTTACGGAATTTGTCTTCACATTTATAAATAAAAATTAATAATAAAGCTTTTTTTCATTCAAATTCTTCATCATAAAAACTCACGAACGATAAGTACAAAAGTTTTCCACATAAAAATACAAAAAATTAAGAGCAATTTACGTGAAATATTTTTATTGTAAACAAAATTCCACAAACTACCTGAGCAAACAAAAAAGAACAAAAAAGGAACAGCGAATCGTATCCACATACTCATTGAAATACAATAAGCAAAGGCTTTGGACGTGAACCTAAAACCTCGCACCTTTCAACACCGGCGCTACGATAACATTTCAATGTGTAACATCCAATACTGCAACTACTTTCAAGTTACAAAATTGCTAGAAACTAAACCGTCAATGTATTGCACGGTGTATTAAAATTCCAAGGTTAGGTCATTGCAAACTTTGTTCATGGTGTAACACCTTGAAAACAGGTTCCCGGGCTGGAGTGTGTCACTTTGAGTACAAGCGGGACTCGCTTAAGCATTTTTATTATGACCGGGTTTTAAAGTGTTTTTATTCGGGTTAATTCAACTGACCAAACATATCTATTCGCGCTTTTGTTTATAATAACTTGGGTCGAAAATAAATTAATACGGATATTTGTTTGGATAACACGTTTGATCGTCCTAATCATAAGTGGCTTTTCATATAGTTGGGTTTCAAAATAAAAAAAATTGAAGACCCTTCGTAATATATATTACGATAAACTGGTTTACCGCTTCAGTAAAGAGCATGTACCTGTAATTATATACAATTACTAAGGTTTTATATGAAATAACTTATTTCTTAGGGTTTCATATTGGTGCATTGAGTAGTGGGTCGCGAGATAACCAAAATTTTTTTTCAGGACTGACGGTCGCTGTTAGCCCGAGAGGGCTTTTAAGTTTCACCGAGTCAAAATGACTACATAATATTTTTTTATTTAAATATAGAAATGAGTATTTTTTTTACAGAAGATTGATACTTCACCGGATTTAAAGTAAGAGTGTTGCTCAGGTCAGACCTTTCTTATAGGGTCTTATGGGATAACAGAAGGATTCCAGAGAGGAGCCTTGAACCGTTATCCCATTCGCGTAATCAGTCGCAAAACTTAAACGTAAAATATTAGCAATTACTAATATTCCGGTTAACCACTCCAACTAAGCTGAAAATACTTGTGCTAGCTAGGTTCACGACAAATTATATAATGTAACGTGAACCATCTAATTGTAGATTAGAATCTACAACTTTAAATTTCGCAAACCGTACCCTAAACCATTATAGGCATGGAGAAGAATTGTGCATTTTTGTTTGCCTTTAATAAAATACGTATATTTTGTATATATAAATTTTTAACATACAAAAACCACTGAATATATCCAAGATTGGTATCAGGTCCATTGTTTAAGTAGCTAATGTGAGTGGTTACAGTGTCGATGCCGTTATATCCTTAGATAAGGAAATTTCGACCACATAGTTTTCGTGATCAATGAGCCGTAAGAGGTTGCTGGCATCTCTAAGAGGTGGGAGCGGAATTCGACGTACATAATAATGTCTAAACGATGATGATATTTTTATTACAATTTTTAATTAAATTTTAAAAATTTAAACACCATTCCAAATGCCAATGGTAGAGCCACGTTGCAGTTAGTTTCTAGTTAGGGTAGAACCATGCCCTAACAAAATACTAGCGTGAAATAGCACCATAATGCTGCTGTGTTTCGTCTAGTGAGTGTAGGGATCCGGAGACCACTATTACTGGTAACGAGGCATTTCATCTCAGTCCTCGAGGGTGACAACGCATCTACATTATGAATCCTTGTTAAGGATGAATGTAGATGTTATGGTCCGCAGGAATCACTTACTATCAGTTGAACTGTGTGCTCGTTTGTTAACTCTCAAGATATACAAAAACAGATATATGGAAATGAAATTTCTTTAGTAGTAATTGACTGGCCTCTGATGCAATGTTTTAAGCAATAATATTTTAGCATTCATACCTGTCCATGGTCTAATGAACTCTAAACGTTGGCCACCCTGTAGATCATGAGCAACCCACCGGCATCCATCATAAAATTATAATTAATATTGAATTTATTAGTGTTTTCTATACTAACGTCTAACATATGAAATTAAGAGTTTGCATTTAATAAGCCTAAATACTTTCATGTTTTACGGTGCCCACTTATTTTAGAAGTAATAAAGTATATATAATTTCAGAGAGAGTAAATAAAGAGTACAGACTCTTAAAATAGTGTATTTTCCCATTTAAAATTATTAAAACATAATTTTTTACACTTTGTAGGAACCAACAATTTTTATTTTATTTAATAATTTTAAATTTTAATAATACATGTATTGTTAAAATTTAAAATAAATTACTAAACTTAAAATACTTAAATACTTTTTAAGAGTCTATATGTAGAGTACTATAAATGTTCATTTTCAAAATACTCATTATGTGTAGAAATGGCTGGAATACGGGGAGGACTGAATAAACTAAATAAACGCGATAAAACACGTAAAACTAGTTTTATTCAATGTGAAATATTCCCGGAAATATAAGCAATCATTATGTACTTTACTAACGTTATAGATTATAAATTTTAAAACACAAAACTCTATTTTGGAGTACCTATGACAACCAAAACTAGGGTTGCTATTTGATATTTTATCTATGGTTAAACTCATCATTATGCCCCTTATATTAATCTATGGTTAAATGCATTAAAATAAGCGGCATTAGAAATGAGTTTAGTAATGAAATCTCCACAAATTGTAACAAATGCTAATGACCTCCAACACTCTATGACTTCCTATTAATAAAATCTAGACAAGGAAGTGTACAGTAGACCATAAACTCGTTATTGGCCATTGATTGTGATTCACGTAACGAGAACAATTCTTATCGTTAAATCCCTCTCGACTTCAATTCGTAATGCCCGGGAGTGTAGCAACAAACAATAGAGATTTACTATTATTCACAGCGTTACGAGGTAACTCGTGACGTGTTAGTTTGTGTGAAAATATATTTATAATTATGTTTTCCGCATTACAAGAATATTATACGGAACAATATGGACCGGATTTACTGTTTAAGACACATACGAGTGATTAAAAATGGAATATAAGTAAAATGGTAGACACTCTGCAGTTGATCTATCTAGCATACAGGGGCGGCCATACCGAGGAAGCCCTCACGTGTTGTGTTTCATATAATGAGAGTATAAATCTCGGACGATGTGAATCTTGAATCTATGCTGATGATGGATTTAGGTGTTTATACTTTACCATCAGGTGAACTGTGTGCTCGTTTGTCATCTTTAGTATCATAAAAATAGACTTTTTGTTATTGACCGATATAAAGGTCTCCGGATCCCTACACTCATCAGATGAAGCACAGCAGCTTTATGCTGTATTTTACGCTGATATTCTGTGAGCGCGTGGTCTTAACCTGGTCGAGCCAACCCATTCATCCTGCGGTTAGAAGCAAACTGCAGTGTAGCTCAAACACTGTATATTTACTTATTTCTATTATTATTATTATTTATATTTATCTGTATATTTATAAATGTTATAATCTTTATATCTAAGCTAAGTACAAAAATTAAAACGAGAAATTAAGTCACTATAAAAAATATCGATAATACATAAACGCGACGTCCAAACTTCATCGTTTTTTATTAAAAAAAACAAATGAGTTTATGGCCGGCATGTAACCACGGATCCAATTATAGTTAACGAGATATTCAATCTGGTCTTTAGGGTGGCAAGGCCGCAGTAATCATTTACCATCTGAACTTGGTGAAGTGTGTGGACATCCCTAATATTTTATTTAAAAAAATACTCTTTGAAATCTTAGCGGTTGACAAAACGGCGTCAAGTAAACAAACAGAATGCAATACCCCGACGTAAATCAAACGCCATTAACAAGTACGTGCTAACTTTTGACGTTAAGCTTTCCAAGGTGAGGTTTAATCGGCCGTGTGGATTTATAAAAGGAACAACCCCCCCTCCCCATAAGTGCCAATTAAATATTGCCAACCATTTAACCAATTAAAAATGGGAGGTGACGAACTAAGGGATAGGTCAGTAGGGGTCGGTACACGGGTATAGGGGCCGGGAGTTAAGGAGGTATTCCGTCTCAGTCCTTCGGGTGACGCATGTGTATTCTGAAACCTCATCGAGGATGTCATTTGCCGCAGTCATCACTAACCATCTACGATCCTGTGACCCTGGTATTATAACCTAAAAAAACCTGATGATAAGTGATTGCTTCGACCCATGACGACTATATTCATCTACCTTATCAAATCATAATCCAAATGGGCGCTTTAGATGGAATGCTTACCAGAGGTAAAGTCTTACAGTTATTATTTTACCCTGTACTTTTGAAATTTAGTGCTTTCCCGTTCGAGCCGATCCATCCAAGTTAATAGCGACATAGCACTACCACAAAAAAGTATTAAAAAAATATGAGTAATTCCCGAAGATCGAAACCATATTTCACGTAACACATCAACCATGACATGACCACTATACAAAGACCGAAGTCATAACTTTGAACTTAATGATGTCATTGGTCTTCAGTGATTGGTCACCTTTACCGAAAAAATAGTTGCGACTGACGGATCAAAGACCCTTCGTTATCTTTATGAGATCTAACAGGACCCATTATTTTAAACATTCGTAAATATCTTTTATATTCCTACATTTGCTACCATAGACAATATGTGTATGCATCTAAAACGGTTGAAAACACATAAATAAGCATTGTAGTATATTTTGTTACACTATCTGTTTTATTATTATATTAATAGTAGATATTGAATATAGATTTTGAAGTTTATCATAAAATAAGAAGTTAAATGTTTTGATACAAACAGCAAAACCTTTTTAACTAAATGTTCGTGTTAGTCTGTTGATAATAGTTTTAATGTAAACTTAAATAGGATTCTTAATTATTATTTAAATTTGTGTAATTAACTTTCAGTTCAGTTATTATTCGTTAATTTTATAACTTTAAATAAGTATGTATAATGAATTGATTCTGGTAGTCTTCACTTAGTAATAAAATGTATCGATAGATGGCCTACGAGAGGGCTATAAATAGAAATAATTTGTGTATTTTCTGTTTGTGAGCCGACAAGAATAAATTACTAAAACTGCTGCCCTACGTTTAAATTCTTGCTGCCCCTCGTGTTACAATTTTTTTCTGTATTGTTATATGAACTCTTAATGAAAAAGTAAAATAAATTAATAGCATATCCAGATCCTCCTCTCTAGAAAGGATATAGAAGCTCAAAAAAAAGTCAAATATAACCGCGATATCTTCTGGTTAGTCAGTTGATATTTATTTTATTACTTTAAACTTTATATCTTCATTTGAGACAACAATTGAGGTCCGGTTGTTAATATTATGTTACTTATTCTACGTTAGTATTTTTCCCTAATGTTAGTAAATACAATAAATTCTTCTTAAAACTATGGTAATACCTAGTAACTAAATCATATTCCTATTGTATTACTACATTCTAAAGTTTCTAAGTGATTGCACAAACACAAAGACACTGACTTGTCATATCACTTGCCTTCCCTACTCTGATGTAAATCATGTGACTGGAGAGAGATCAGACGGACGCGAACAATACCAGTCAAATGTACTAGAGTACATTTTACGAACTACATCTAAGTATATAAAATAATATAAGTATCGAAACCGAGGTAAGAAAAGAATCACTTAATATCGCTAAATCCCACTTAGCTTTAAAACATACGTAACGTATAAATTACGTAATCACAAAAATATTCAAACTAATTAACATTTAAGAAGCCATTTATTGTTTAATTGGTTATGTTGTTGTGCTTCATTTCCATACATCACGTAAGAAACCCAAAATTGGACTGTGTTGAAAAATTTAGACGGAATAATGTATGGACTTGCGTGACCGTCTCTACATTGCGACTCTTCCTATCTTTACAGATAATAACGATTCAAAGTTCCACCCATTTACAATATGGGCCTTATTTTTAATCTATGTTCCATTTGCTATAAAAAAAATCATCGTTCGCTCCATTACACAAGAGCGTAAATACATATTAATTTTATGATAACAATTAGAAATCTTGTTGAAAACAAAGACGTAATGGGCCTGCACGAAAAACCAACGATGAACTTTTAAACCACTTGCATATTTTTAACAAGTTTTATATATTCTATATGTTTATTAACTATAGGCTATGATATTTTCATATTCCTTTATTCGCTTAACCAGTTGTTCATAGACAAAGAACGATAGATAGAGTTTGTAAGTTAACCGTAGTCTACACGGCAACATTCAGGACTAACGGTAGTTGGAATACAAACAACGAAGCGGGAGAAAGCGTGTAGGATCGGGCGGGTGAAAGCATCGCCAGTGTAGATGCCGCGTCGTGTAGGACGGTCGACATAACCTCAAATATGTTCGCGATAACAACAATAACGGTAATAACTGCCGCGGCCGCAATCTACTGGTACCTAAACCGACACAAACCTATAAAGCACTTATTGAGCGATTTCCGATACATGCTGGACATGCAAGGAGCCGGCGCTGGGGGCCTTATCGACGACTGGGTGAACATACGGAGAAACAAAATCGTATTACCAGACGCAAGTAGAAAAATTGCCGTTATCACCGGCGGAGCGCGAGGAATAGGCACTGAAGTCATCAGGGGGCTGCTCAAAGCTAATGTTACCGTTATAATGGGCATTCGGAAACCGGAGTCTGCTAAGAAGATGATCGAAACAATGGAGAATGGGCAGAATTTGCGCGCATTCGCACTCGATTTAGAATCATTAAAATCCGTTAAGGAATTTGCTAATTCCGTTTCGAAAGAATTTCCTGAGATAAATATTTTAATAAACAATGCAGGGATAATGTATGGGGATTACAAGTTAACAGAAGATGGTATAGAATCACAATTTGCAGTGAACCATTTAAGTCATTTCTACTTGACACACTTATTGTTGCCAGCATTAAAAAAATCGGCCAGGGTTGACGAACCTTCAAGAGTTGTCAATGTTACATCTTGTGGTCATTTTCCTGGAAAAATATTTTTTGAAGATGTTAATATGAAAGATCATTATGATACAATAGCTGCCTATGCCCAGTCTAAGCTTGCACAGGTATAAAATCACCCATTTATTCATCTATAATCACTTCTTATAAAAAATATTTATTTTTAATATCATTGTTTCAGATAATGACAGGAAGGTATCTTAATAAATTACTTGAAATAGAGGACGCATATATAAAATTTTATTCTGTTCATCCTGGAATTGTTGACACAGATTTGTTTGAACACACAAGCTTTAACAATCTGCCATGGTTGAAAAAAGTTTTCTTTAAAACTCCAGAAAAAGGAGCCACCTCTATACTTTTTGCCTGCTTCAATAAGGCAATTGAAGAAAAAGGAGGTCTTTACATTAGCAACTGCGGAGAAGGCATCAGCAATAGATTTTCTAAAAACGCAAATCATCAGAAAAGGCTGTTTGAAATTTCTTGTGAACTAGCCAGTATTGAATCTGAAAAGTATGGCAAACTCGAACTGTAATATTCATTTATTTTAAAATCCCAAAACCCTGATACTTATAATTATATAATTGTCATTATATAATAAATTTAATTATTTATACACTTGTATATTTCTATGAAAGTATATTGCATAAAAAATTTAATTCTTTTTATTTACCCTACTGATTTCCCACACAAAAAATATTGATATGATATCTTCCATTAACCTGTATCTATAAAAAAAGAATATAAAAAATAATAGTGTCTACTTTAAAATATACAGCTTTAGCAGTCATTGAATAGAGTGATAGTTTAAATTCTGTATCATATAAGTTAAAATATTAATTGCAGTTTTATGTGCCAATGATGGAAAATGTTCTTGACATATCTGAAAAATAATTAAGTGATTTCAAGGATACGAGATATCCACCAGTGCCCCTGTCACCTATGGTCCTGTTGGACTACCTTTTGATTTTAACCATTCAGACACCATGTGGGAACTTAATTACAAGTAATGAGGCATCCCATCTGAATCATCAAGGCTGACTAAAAGTAGCTGTCACAGGAGGGGACATGAGACTATAATTTGCTGGACAAAGTATTTACTCAAAACGTGATAAAAAATTATTTTAATTCCAAACTCAGTCACAAGTTGGGAAACTAGTCAATTTGCTGACAGCAAAGGAACAATCAGTGAAAAAAAGTGAGGGCTAGAGAACAGGGATGGTTAAAGGTGAACTCTGTCAATGAGGTCTTCCATAATACTATTAGTTGAAGTATTTGAATAGCCAGTGCATATGTATAAATAGCTGTATAAATGTTCAAAAACCTAATGGTTTATGGTACAATCTGTAAAACTTATGGTTGTAGGTTTGAATCTCTCATTCAAGTATTATGGTCAAGTTACATTAAACTGCTAGCATTATATTAATAAAATAAGAATAGGTGTAGTACCTATAAGAAATGATATTCTCATTTTAAATTGACCATCAGCGAAAAGTGCAATTTGACTTCTATGTTTATATGTTTTTCATTATGTGCATAAAATACAGATAACAAAAAAAAATGTATTATTGGGTGGGCTGATAGGTTTGGATCCGCATTAGACTTGTCATGAGCTATCTCTTAGCACAACCTTAGAGTTGTTAATGGAAATGATACTTATGCTATTGTTACTAATTCAAAAAAAATATAATGTAATAATGTAAATCTATTGTGAGTACAATTAATATTTTTTTCTTTAAAAACATCTTTTTATTATAATTATTTCATCTTGAAAAAATATAATTCTAGTACAATTATATATAACCATGCCGTAAACACTTACTTAAGGTGAAAAACTTGAATGAAATCTTTTCTTTAGATTTCTTGATATATCAATCACATACAGATGAACAATTGGTGGTCAATGGATGAACAATGGTCAATTTCAACCTTGGCAATTCTGGTTATTGTAATTACATTAACTGCACAGGTTGTTTTATGGTATTATAAATGTTTTCACAAACACAGTAGCACTCACTAGTTGTTCAAAGATCGAAGATTGGATGCAGTGTGAGTTACTCGGAACATATATACAACTAACTCAGACCCAAAAACCAACAATTTCTAACTCAAATATTGTTCCACGGCTTGGAATCTAATCCAGGACCAAGGATAATGTAGCAGCTAGGTACTCAATCAACTACACCATGTGGACATCATAAATATTATATAATATATAGTATAATAGATTTGCTACTGTAGCTGATACAACAGGATAGGATAGTCTGGTGTAATAGGTGTGGGTAATGCATTTATAATATAACTTGGGGAAGGTTCCACATAGACGCCACATCCAGGACACAAAATATACACACAACAAACCCAGACCAGAAAAACAACAATTTTCTATTTTCAAATTTACAATCAAATTTGTGATACACAAATATGGTTCTTCAGCTGGGAATTGAACGCACAACCCATGATGCAGTGGCCAGGTACTCTTACAACAACAATATGTGGCCATACATAGTAATAATTAATAAACTTCAAAATAAATATAAGTGTAATACAATAGTAGTAGTACAGGTATATATGTAAGACTTTCCAAAACAAATGTAATAAAAATAAACACTTGCCTGCTAAAAAATCCAGACAGCCCTTTCTTCTTCAGCTTGCTATTCCCTTGGTCATTGTTCACATCACCAACTTCGTCTTCCTTTGAAGCACTGGAGCCTAAGGAACATTCAGATAAGCTTGACACTGTACTTGAGAATGAACCACCATCCTTCCCTCGGTGATGACCACTCACACTACCACCCCATTGCAATGTACTCTTTGGAGAGTCACTTGTATCACTCTTCTCACATGTTGAAATTGAAAAGTTTCCTTCGTCGCTGAAACTGCTCTTTTTTGACAACTTATCAACTTCATCACTAGTTGGAACTGGTTTCTCTACTTTCGGACTTACAAAGTGCAACTGCTTTGTTATGGGGTTATAAGCGAGTTGAATGTTGTCTAAGGCTTCGCTGAGGCGCATTCCGCCTTTTGAGCATGCCGTCGTCGACATAATGCAATTCGAAAAACGAACTACGCTCACATACTACATCCATGTCCTTTTAAACTCGAAGTAAACATCATCAGTGATCATTATTTAGCTACTGTCATTAGTTGTACTATTTGTTAATGGATTTCCTAAATGCACATCACTACAAAAACAACACTCAATGTAAATATTTGATTAAAATAATGCAAGACAAACGATATCTTCGAAGGCTATTAATGTATTCATAATAATTTGTATATACAAGTCACTAATCCATTATATGTAATACGTCTTCTACCTCTAACACTACGTTTTATTTAATTAAAAATCGTCAAACTAAAACACAAAGCAACACACCCACCACCTCCTTCCGACTGCAAATAAATTGACATTTGCTTGGCTCAGAATTAGTTCATGATAAAGAATGTAGTATTAAGCAACTTAAAAAGAATGTTATACAATAACCAGCATATTGTCTGAACATTATACAGTTTAAGTTAGTCGGATTATTTTTCTGATGTATTTCTAAACGAAACTGTCAAATTGACGTTCTACAGATAGTATTTGCAAAGTAATTTAACATATTAAAATTAAATATTATTTTATTGATACTCAAAACATATAGCATTTATTTAATATTATTTATATATTAACAACTTAGGGAACATTTTAAATAGATTTTTATTATTTATATTCTGAGGCAAAAGCAAAAAAAAATTATGTTACCAAAGACAAGTTAATTATATACGAAAAATGAATATGTAGTAAAATATAAAAGTTCTAAATAAGAAAAATAAGCTTGTGCTCCACTTATGTGAAGGGTTTTATCTGGTTACATGAAGCATTCGGAAGAATATAAAATAAAAAACAAGGTTACGAAAGAGGAATATATTTTAAACAGCGCAGGATACCGTATTCATCATCATCGTCTATATGCAAAATATCTGCGTACGTTAACCATATTACTGCAAGCAATCTCGAATAGTCAAATACATGTTATGGTTGTTCCTAGTCTGTAGTCTCTCCTAAGAGAATCCAAAAGAAAGGCGCACTCTTCTCTGTTAAAAACGTTCCTGCTTATACTTTTAACTTAATGTATATTTTTATATTTATGTATTCTTGCTAACTTCATACGAATTCTGTTCCCTTACATTTTTGTTTCTTGTATAATCTCTAATCGCATATTATGAATTAGTTACTCACATTTCTGATACAGATTATAAATCAAGTTTCAATAGTTTTAATAATCAAATTTATAAGACAAAGTTTCTTTTTCGTGCTGATGGCCGCTTTTAGCCCGAAGGCTTTTACAGTTTCGCGGGGTTGAGTGGTGACTGAGCGCCATATTAGTGGGTAACCAGTACAAGGGTAACCTAGAGAGGGAGCCTCTGCTTGGACCGTTACCCTGTTCCGCGAAAGCATCTGACTCAAGGGTGCCCGAGAGGTCCGAACCTTGGCTCGGTCAGTTGCTTCTGACTAAGAATTATTTAGATTAATATCACTATTATTATTAATGGCTATCTGTACCACCACTTCGGAACGCGTGGGCGCTGGAGAAGAAGTGGCGCAAGAAACTCCAGCGATGCTTCTATCTGTATTGACTGGAGAGAACCGGCCTGTGACATGGCGGTATGGGGGTGCAATGTACGTGTGTAGTGTTTTATGATAAGCTTGGGCCCTGGTGGTCGCGTCGTTGGGGACGTCGAGGGCGTGCCTCGGTCTATCGCACGAGGGTAAATCTATGATGCGCGATGGAATTGTAAGTGGCAGCACATACAATCAAGGGGTTTGGGTATGTGACGGCAGAGTCGAAATATCGGCGAGAAGCCTGCTTCAGGTACTGAGCTATGGTCGGCAGCTCAAGATCTATGTGTATATTTTCATTACGCAAGAACCATGGCGCACCGGTGGTCTTGCGCATGAAACGATTACCTGACGGTATTACCTGAAGTCGGTGAACGTGACGGAAAGACGAGGCTTGCGTATGTCATTATGGGTCGAATGCACGCTTGTATAGTGTAATTTTATTACGCAGGGACATTTTGCTATTTTTATTGAGTAACGAGTGCAAACGACCTAGGACCGCTGCTCGATTCCGTACGCGGACCGAAGATGAGTCTTCCTTCTATAGAGATGTTAAAGTATTTGACTGTCTTTTCCCAGGGGATTGGACGTTCAAATAGCTCTATGGTTGGGATATGTGGCGTTTGTTGCGCCGAGAGAAGTACATGGTTGCATTCTCCTGCTTGCGCGGTCGCAGGTTTTTAATTATAGACTCAACTCGATGCATGTAACTAAAGTAACGGAATCGCGAGGTGGTTCCTTACTCCTCTGGTCGACTTCGCTGTCAACCATTGCAAGGTGAGCGGCGTCAATCGGTGGGGTGCTCGGTGAGCATTGGAGCTCGAGATTGTCAGCCAGACATTCGGCTTTCTCTTCGTCTAAGAAGGTGGTCGGTTTATTGGGACGCGCTAAGGAGTGCATTGATTGGGCGGTGCCTCCTTTTAGGGACTTGAGAAGTTAAGGCGAGATGAGACTGTTTGATGTTGGATAGGTGATTATCCCACCGATCGTTCGTGTACTGGGCTATGCGTGATCGAACTTCACGCTGAAGGGTACGTAGCACCAGCCGATCACTTTCAGTGAGATATAAGTCATGGGCACGAGTCGCCACATTCTTGCATCTCATTAGGTCCTATATGTCGTTTGGCAGGGTCTATCGGTGGTCATCCTCCGAGGGAACCCGCCTCGAGCAATCCTCGACGACGGTCTGGATGTGCCTAGTGAGGGCATGAACTGCGAGGTTAGTGTCGTTGACTGAAGATGTGTTCCTAGGAATAGCATCTAGGTGCGGTGATGTGGATTCCGTCAGGTCGTTCCTGAGTCGGTGCCAGTCTACTATCGTTTTGTTAGAAGGTGCCGTTGGGGCAGAGGGCCCTAACTGAAGAAGAACAGGGCGATGATCGGAAACGTGCTCGTGAATTATTTCTATCCCTTGTATGGCGAGGCTGGTGTTCTTGCAGATGGCAATATCAAGTACATTCGGTGCGTGACCCTGTATGGAAGTGGGTAGCCGTAGAAGGCGCTACGATATGAATGTGAGTGTCATGGGTCGCATGAATCATCTACCAATAAGTGAATTATGTCAATACAATACAAAAAATAATTAAAAACTGCTCAAGGTATTGGTCAAAGACAGCACACTGCCTTACTGGCCATTGTAAACATAAATCTCATTTCGATAATAGGAAAGGTGTTTTTAGGCCATTATGCACAACAAAAGAAGGATTTGCTGTTATTTTGGTACATTTTAGAGCTACGCCGCAGTTATCACCACCAGCGCCAGCAATCTGTCAACCGTACTTTAGATGGTAAACCCTTTCCGTTACTCTTCCTCTCCAAGCATGGCGCAAAGAGATTTTACCTATACGGCATGTCATCTCCACGCTAGCAATGCTCCGTAGAGTTTAAACGTAGGACCATAGCCTCAAAAATCTCGGTAACTGTTCAGAGGACGCGATGTCTTGAATAAAAACCAAGATACTGTTTTAAAATAAATATTTATAATTAATATAATAATATTTTTTAACAGTGATAGAGCTTTTTACGCCCTTTGTTTCTAACTGCAGATTGATTAGGTCTGCTCGACCGGGGTGGGACCACGCCCTTACAGAATACCAGCGTAAAATAGCAGCACAATGCTGCTGCGTCGTTCGTCTGGTGAGTGTAGGGATCCGGAGACCTTTATTGCTGGTGACGAGACATTTCATCTCCGTCCTCTTCACGCATTATGATTCCTTGTCAAGGATGAATGTAGATGTAATGGACTTCGGGAATTATTTTCCATCAGGTGCTAATTTTGAAAATAGTAACTGTACACGACGTATACGAGGCACCATAAGTAACTCTAGTAATAGAGAAATCCATCATTCAATTGTTTCGAATCCTCCTTCTGTCTTGTTTAATGGCTCGACTTTATGCCAATCCCAAGATCCATGTCCTAATGATAATATCATCAATCTCTTAACATGTTCTTTAATAACCCTAGTCTCGCGTTTTAGCAATGCTCTAGGTCTACCTAACAATGTCGTTAATGCTCTGAATCAGTTCACATCACAAATAAACATTCTTGATAAGTCTAGAGTCTCCTACAATGGAACTGTAAAAGTATCCGTCATAAAAAACATGAAATTTCCTACTTAATTAAAATTCAAACCGATAAACAGGGTATCGTTACCCACTAATAGAGGACTCGACTGAGGGCCATAAGCGCTCGGTCACCTCTCAACCCGGTGAAACTGTAAAAGCCCTCAGGCTAAAAGCGGCCATAATCCCGAAAAAAAGAAGAACCGATAGTTTTTGCTATAGCGGACACGTGGCTTAATCCTGGTTCCCCGTTTAGAATTACTAGGTATTCATGTCTTCGGGATGACAAGAGATGATGGCTGGGGCGGCGCTGCCCTCCTCATTAACGGAACAATCAAATTTTCCCATTTTCCATTGCTTAGACGCACCGTTCTACCATTATACCGTTGCACCATCTAATTGCACAGTTCTAATTGTAATATAATATCAGCTAAGGTGTTCTATTTCTCTGTTCAGTTTCTATCTACATTCCTCACTCTATATCTTCTATTATTCATGAGTTAAATGCTTTGCTTTCTGCCATAACGGGTCTCTTATAATTTTAGGTGAATGTAACTGTCATCATCACATGTGGGGTTCCCATTCCTCCGATCCTATCCCTAAGCTACTTTTGGATACATTTGACACGTTAAATGTTTGTGTTCCTAATGATCGGTCTCCCACTCGCCGTCTGAAAGTCCTAGTGTAGTTGACCTTTCCATTTGTTCTCCCAATTTGGAATATTCTTTTTATTGGCAGGTTCTTACGTAAGACAGCGACCATTTTCTTATCATAACACACTATCATTTACCTACTATTGCCAATTATAGCCAATCCTGTTCAAACTTTACTAAAATACCAAATAGATAAAGCAGACTGGCAACTATTTTCCGCTTTGATGGACAACCAAATTGCAAACATGCCCGCTATCAATATAAATAACTTTCTGACTTCTTACTCAGAATAACTAAAATATTTGAATATCGCTGCTGCGCAATCGTTAATCCCCATTAAAAGACAGCATAAATAAGCCTCCATGCCCCTTTGTGGGATGAAGACTGTACCAGTAGTATCAAAGAACGTAAAAAGCTGAATCAAAGTATACCGCATTCAGATTGTTTTTTATTACCAAGCAACCTCATATACGTGTCTCTTTCTGACTAGACATTGACAGAATTATCACAACGGTAGTTGCCATATAAATAAAAAAACTGCTCAAGTTCAATCTCCAAATGAATTTCGTACCCTTTTTAGAGACATATTTAATTTTCTTGTTTGTCAATATTTATTCGTAGTATTTACGTTATGGATATCTTCTTTTTCATTTAATGTTTCAGGTTTTGGGATGCAATTAGAATATTATTGTAAAAAGGCAGCATAATAACTAATTATATATATATTTTCCATGTATCAATCACATTTACACGTGCCGCATCGACCTTAATTTTTGATCAACCTTATTAAAGCTAAAATACATATATATATATAAATATATATATATATATATATATGTATATTGTGACAACCTTTTAAAAAGTTTATAATATATATATCGTAATAATTATCGTAATATTTATGTACGTAATAAATTTTATTCAGATATTTCTGCTTATTCTTTCATGCCTATGAATATTAAAAAATAAATATAGCCCTAATATTTATTGAGAAATGCTAGTGGATAAATCTTTGATGAAGTAAGTAGCAAAATCAATTGAAAATAAATCAACAAATTTCAAATTTTCATTGAACTTAATTATCAGTGATAGATAAAAACACATGGCGTTCGATAATAATTGTTATTATTCCGTTATATTGATTAAAAAATATTATATTTTCTATGATTTTAGGATCCCGCTTCTGAGCCTATATTCAACAATCGACTGATGATGATTGCTCGTATAACAGATCCGGCACCTTATTTCTTGCTTTAGTGATCTCTTCTATCGTGCTCGCAAACACAGTGTAGTACGACCCACTCACTACAAGAGCGACGATGTAAGTTTGCGGAAAGGAGCATATTAGACGCGCCATTACTAATGCTTTTAATTTGTTTTAATTATTAAAAAGCACTAAATTACTTTTTTCTTTCATTTAAGTGTAGCGGTAATCCCACGAGGGCATATGATATTCTTTAACTTATGAACGGGTCATGTACACATGTACGCCTTTAAGTAATGACGAAATAAAAGGAAACATCATAATCAAAATAATTTATTTTGTTATATATTACATTTGCAAACATTCGTTTTCATGGTCACCCCGGGAATACTCGGCCTATGTTGAAGGCCATTAATACAATATTAACTAATGTTATACAAAAATAGATTCAATAATGTGTAGATATTTACAATTAAATATATTTACGTACATAGTTAACAGAATAATTACAAAATAGAACTCCGTTTAAACTATTGCTATCACGCAATATACAAAAGCGTTTAATATATAAGAATACTAGAATGTGGTAAGTCTTTAACTCTTCGTCGCCATGGACTCTTTGTCTTGCAGCTCGGGGAACAGTTCCAATACACAGAGGTCCAGTAAGCTGTACACCAACTGCAAATACAAATTAAATCTGTAAAAACCACAATAAAGATAACCAACTCATCTATGGTGCAGACATACTAAAAATATTTAAGGTTTTTGCAAAAAAAGGTTGACAAGCAAGCTCTCAATTCCCGAGTGATAAGCAACCCCTACAGTCACTGCCAACATGGAATACATGTGCAGATCATTTGCCACTCTTAAAGAGTATGTATAGATCCAGTCAGTCATTAGGAACCACTGCCGCTCTTGAGGAGTATGTCCAGTCAGTCTTTAGGAATCACAATGACAAGGTTCTCTGGTTTATTAATTTACAAAACGAAGCACATAGGTGGTAAACTGATATTTTACGAAGCTATTAAATGAAAAATAGAGATTCATCTCCAATCAAGACATTCCATTTATCCTATATCTACAAATACTAACGACAAAGTGCAATAGTGAAGTACTTATGTAATTGATCAATAAAAGTTGAAGCAAACACGTGAGGTCCTGACCGTTAGGGAAGACCCATTGAAACTCCAAGCCAACAACAATTTTCTGAGTTAATGATGATGTCTTCGCATTGATGTTGGCAATAATTTGGGACAGTAATATTGCATTTAATGTTAACAACGATAAAAAACGCGGTATTAGTATCGTTAGTATATATAGTTTGAACAGGAAGGTTTTTGTAAGAGTTTAATTTTTACATACATTTGTGCCTGGCGTACAGATCTGTCATATTAGAGCATTGTTTCTCAATCATTTTTATTTCGCCCTATGTAAGCCAAAAAGTAAAATAAAAGGCATTGCTTTTTAAAAAACGTTCATTTACACAAAGCAAGGTATAACTTTATCTTTTCATGTTGCTATTGACATGGTTTTATTTTATTTTATAAAACTATTTACATTAAAATTCATTCCTTTGATAAACGATTTTTTTGTAAACTATATTGTTGAACCTCCTTTAATAAGAAACGCTACGCCCCCAAGGGTCGCGACCGCCAGGGTCGGAAACGATGTCCTATAATGTCCATGTTTCAAGCTATATGTTATTCTATATCTAAAATTTATCTCTTTGTTTTGCCCTATGTAAGAAGAGTCATATTTTGGTTTTTTGAATAGATGACAAACGAGCTAGCAGCTCACCTGGTGTTAAGTGGTCATAGACACCAGCAACACCAGAGAAGTTGCTGATAAGCTGCCGGCCTTTAAGGAAGGTGTAGGCTCTTTTCTTGAAGATCCCTAAGTTGGTATCAGGTCGGAAACACTCCTGGCTACAGCTGATTCCGCGGAGTAGTTGTGCGTGCCTGGAAATTTCGCGTGCAGCGCAGCAGTGGCGGATCGCCAACCATCGAGATGATGAGGATGAAATTTTGAATTGTGTAAACTCAGCGGCTGGAATTAATCCCAGCAATCGCTCAGATTTATTTTATTACTTTTTTTTCATTCAACATTAACTTACAACTTTGTACACGTTTCTCTCTTTTAAACGCGATTGTGATTGGGGCGTGGCCGGTCGTCGCGTGTATGTGGTTTTAGGAATGTCTTTTGCACAAAGAGCACATCGATTTAGTGTTTTTTTTTTTCGGAAGAAATTGATGATTTTGTCGCGTTCATTTTTTAAATCATTCGCATCAACAAAGGCGACGTTGAGAGATCGCGGTTTTGCTCTGCCGTTGTAGAAGGTCTGCTATGCTTTGACGATCGCGGACACCAGTAGCGCGTTGTGGTGGCGATCCTGACTTCCGGTTTGCCGTTCGACTCCCTCGGAGCCTTTGCGAGAGCTGAGACGGCGGCGAATCGACACACAAGGTCGAGGTAACGCTTTCTTTAACCGACCGACCGGCTGGTAGAGGGGGCTACTCAACCGGTTGAGCGACGGTCGCGACGCTGACCGGCATTTGTCACGCGGGGCGCGGCGGTTCGACGAGCGTGACCTCGAGGTTGAGAAACGATGTATCCGGTACATTACCTTCAGGTGAAAATGTTTGCCGTCTCTTTCTTTTGTCATGTTCAAAAATAATAACGGAGAGAGGATATACATCATGGCCCATCCCGCTATACCTGTTTATTTAGCTGCGGACTCTGTATAATCTCAAAAGCTGTAAGCAGAGCGGTGTGCAGCCCGGCACCGAACAGGAGCGCAGTGCTGGTCGGCAAGCTGCCTAATAGCCGACCGCGCGCCAACTCGCGCTGAGCCGCTTCATCCATTCGAGGACTTGATGATTTCTTGGTGAACAGTAGATCTAAAAGTTGTACTCATAAAAAGTAACATGCTATATTTATAAATCACACTGGCCAGCGTAAGCCTCCTCCTTAGAGGAGCTGCTTGAGCAAAGTCCGCCACGCGGGTCCTTGCGGAAATATTAATTTTTCTTTGATTTCGTTTTTAGGCAAGTTTCTATGAGCCAGCCACATGAATAACGAACGAGGATTTATTTAAAATATCAAGGGTGACAAACTATCACACAGTTAACCTCAACGGTAAGACCCCCTGAGAACTTAGACGGCCTTGCTATATTTTTTTAAGTTTAATTGGGTCCTCGGATCCCTATTCACACCATACAAATACACGTCGGAGTTGCGTTGCTTTTTTCACGCTGGTCTCCTGCGAGGTGATGTTCCTTACGCCGGTTGAGAAGACCAACAGCTGTGACTGAGTAGAGACACTGTGTGGTCTTTTGCCTTCTATTTAAAAAAAACAATCACTCACCATGTCCTAACCGGATGAGGTGCGCCAATCTTCTTTCGGATAGCAGAGTGCACAGTGTGGTGTTCAGGTAGCAGTTGAAGGCGCTGTCGAGTAACGTCCGCGAGAAGGCCAGCAGGCTGCCCGTGATGCCGCACAGGACACTCGGCGCTTTTACCACCTTGACCACTGGACAACATAGAGAATCATCAGACCATAACTAGTCCCCCGGTGAACATGGCTAGCTTCTGAGCCACCTGCATCCCGACACATGTATTGGGGGTCTTCCTATGTTGGTCCACCGTTGAACATAGCCACGGACTGCCACTGAATCCTCGATCCCGAGCCACCTGCATCCCGACACATGTATAGGTCCACGTATTGGGGGGTCAACCTAAACTGCGATGTCCGATACGTGGTCATCACCGAGAACCTTATCTTCCCCATCCTCTATCGGGTCTACGAGCCAACAAGTCGATCGTGAAGCTCTTTTTGGTCGATCGCGGCCGAAAATAATAATTTTCATTAAAGTTTAAATATACAGGGTTATTGGTAATTCGACGTATTCCCGTTACGAGGTGTCTATTTAAATTTAAAAAAACTTTTCTTTTGATTTATAAAACGATTACACATTGGTTATTTATAAAAATTAAAACAAAAATTATCGGTGCAAATTCAAAAACGCGAGACGAAAAACGATATTATTTAAATATTTTTTTCCACTGAAATGCCTTAAACACAAAAAAAACGTTATGAAACTTGGCTTGCAGATTATTTTAAAAACATATCCGTTTTCTTAGCTCACCGACAATGCATAACAACTAGGATCTTATTTCAAAGAACCTGAAAAAAAATGATTACAAAGGAAGCAGACGGAAATTAGTGAACCAAATATAAATAATTAAAAACCGGAGCTACCGTCAGCTTTTTAATTATCTATTTCTGGTCCGAAACACGCGGAGGAGGAGCTCAGTGTCTTGAGGTCTGGCAGTGGTATGTGTGGTCGGGATTTAATTTATTAAACACAAGCCGATGGTAGCACCCAGCCATCTTTATTGAAAATGGATGTTTTTTTTTACAATAGCTTCACAAATCATTCATTATCATCGTCAATACAAGAAAATGCACTTGAAGTGGAAGTGCCTTGTCAGTCCTGGTCGACGCGACCCGCTCATGACGAAGTTAGAAACAGAGTAGTATAGTATAAACTCGGTGATTAGAGTATAAACTCACACAAGTACATAACGCAACGCGTGAAGCCCACGACGGCGGTCTGATGCCTTTTGTATCTATGCGCTGAGGTGGTGGGTTCTCCGAAGTTGTCTCCGAACAGGGCTCCGCGTGGTTCCCGCGGCACGCTCGGCTCGAACTTTAGGGCTCTGCCCTCGTCTGCTTCCTGCGCCTCTTCGACGTCGCGCCCCTGCTTACTGAATATATTCAAATATAGAATAAATATATGGGGTGAGCAGAGTATAAAGGTTTATCATATAAGAATGTTAAAAATCACACAATGTGGTTACACACTTATTCCAAGACTATTTATAATATAATTTATATTCTATATATTGTTTATGTAGTGGAATATATACATATATATATATATATATATATATATATACCTAGTCCGGCTATAAGTTCTGTTACAAATGAAAATGCATTTTTTAATGAAGTAATGTAATATTATTAAAATTTATACCTACATATTTATTTGTAAAAAATTTAAAAATAAAAAATATTCAATATTCGAAATGGCCACCTTTGGCTTTTATACAGGCCTTTAATCAATTTGACCACGAATCTATGGATTTACGCTCTTTTTCCAAGGAAAATTTAGCCACTGCTTGCTCCAAAGATTTTTTAAGAGACTCAATGTCGCCGTGTCGTTTAGAGCAGGCCATGTCCTCTAAAACTGACCATAATTTGAAGTCTAAAGGGTTGCGGTCTAGGCTACATGTGGGCCAGTCTTCAGCTCTTATAAAGTCCGGAACTTTGGTTTTAAGCCAGGCTTGGGTAGTTCATGCCTTGTGACCAGGTGCAAAGTCCAGCCAGGAGTCCTGCTGGAAGGTCCACTGTATATTTTTAAAAAGTGTATTGCTGAGAGGTTTTACAACATGATCCAAGACTGTATCTTGATACACTTTGGCAGAAGTTTTCACTCCCCACGGACTTCTCGGAGCAAAGAGAACGTGCAGCAAGTTTCTGCTTCTGTTCGACGTGATGCAGATTTATCGACGCGCAAACGTTCGAATGAATTAGGATTATCCCGCACATCATTCCGCCGTATTTTGAAATTTGATTTGAAAACTAAAGCCTAATGATTTAAATTTGCGCAAGTCGTATGCCGAAACAATGTTAGATCGCTTCAGTAATTTTGACAATCTTTTGTTTTCGGACGGAGCCCATTTCCACCTCAACGGACATGTAAATTATCAGAATTGCAGGTATTGGAGCAGACTTTTTCACAAAAATTTAGTTTTGTGACTCATAGATAAGACGCGCTCCACCAAACCATCACTGGCGCAGGATGTTGACCACGTTGTACCTTTTCGACCACTTGAGCAGCTTCTTTAGAACTGTGAGCGTACACTTTATCATTTTCCTTATGCAGGGTTCTTCAATCGTTATTTTTTTTATCAGTAAAGAGGATATGTCTGTTCCTTACACCTGCGTATCGCGACAGAAGGCGTTTTGATCGATCCACTCTTTTTAATTGTAAAGATTGATTTAGGGCATGTCCTGTATATCGACGATAAGCAGGTCTTGTTTTATAATACGCGACAGAGTCCTAGCGGGAATCTTCATTTCTCGCGATAAGATTTTTGCTTCCTAATGGAGTTTTCGACGGATTCTAGCTTTAACAGCATTAACAGCCTTTGTAGTTCTTATAGCACGCGGTCGCCCCCATCTTTTCTCTTCTAGTCTTCGACAGAGGAAGTGTTGTTGTATCTGTTGATAGTACGATATATGAACATACGGCTGATACCAAGCTTTTGAAGTGTCTGAAATATGACCGACGGCTCCATACCCACTTTGTGCAAGGCGATCACTGCAATCCTATTTTCTTTAACACCCCATTACAATATTGTAATTAGATAATGAATACGAAAAAATATGTGAAATGACGCAAAATCGAAAGAAGTTTTTAAAATAAATATACGTGTAAATAATACGTGAAAGAATAATATACGTGTCCCAAATTCAAAATAATTAAAAAGTTGAAAAAAGAAAAGTTTTTATGTAACAGTATTTATGGTCAGACTAGTTATATATATATATAATGTAAACTTTTATAACGATACTCTCTATAACGTAGAAAAGAACACAATTTTATATATATATATATATATATATATATATATATATATATATATATATATATATATATATATATATATATATATATATATATATATATATCTTCACTCCATATAACGGTAACTATTTATAACAATAAAAAATGCTTGGTACCTTAAGTTTCAATATAAAGAGTGTAGACTGTATTTAGTTTTAATAAAACATTATTTTACTTTGGCATTCAAAAAAAACAAAAAATGTACTTACAGAGCTTGATACCATTCCTTATCGGAGGACACCAGGAAGTTCCTCATGAAACTCTCCAAATGTTGCCCCTTCTCCTTTCTCAGCTTATGCGCGACTGACTGATAAATGTTGCCCAAGTCTGTACTATTGGCGTTTAAGGTCGACGCCTGAACAACCACGGAGAAGTCACTGTCCACCGTTAGGAATAAATAGAGAAGTTCGCTGGTCTGTAGAAGTGGTTTTTGTAACAGCCTTTGTAAGAAATCCTCGTATTTATATCGAAGCGTCTCTAGGGGACTGTTATCTCTGAAATTGGAATATTTACATAATTACAATGGTTTAATGATACAAAAAATTATGTTGTAGAAGTTTAAACGGCATCTTAAAAAATAAATAATCTATTATAGACTTATATATATTATTAAAACCATGTATATATCGTATCGTATATATCGATGTAGGTTATAAATTTGCTCTGTAATCTATATTTATTAGTTTTGGAATTTAAATTTTAAAAAGAAATTTGGCTTCTATAAATATTAATTTAGATATCAATCTAGTCTAGATGGTTATTGCAGAAAGGCAATGCTAAAATCTTCTATTACATACTCTTACAAAACTTAAAGACATCGCTAATTGTTATGCAGTAACTATTGATAATATACTGGAGTTGGTTTACAGTTATAGGCTACCGCAAGGTACACCGCTGGGGTCACAACTATTTCTTATATGCACAAGTAGATCAAACAGAAAAAGACCTGCGCGACGGCAGCATGAGGTCGAGCAGCCCGTCCCCGTGGAACTCGTGCAGCTTGGCACGCAGCAGGTGAAAGTCATGCTCACTGCGCTCCACCGCCCACAGTGCAGCATCAGGGCGGGCACGGTGCACTGCTAGCGTGAACACACGCACTGTTCCGCGTCGAGGAGCCGCTTGCTACGAAAAATAAGGATATATATATATATATATATATATATATATATATATATATATATATATATATATATATATATATATATATATATGTGGGTGTAAGCATTCACATTATTATTATTATTACATTGAGTGTTACAAACTCACACACAGTTCACCTGATGGCAAGTGATTCCTGCGGCCCATGACATCTACATTCAACCTTGACAAAGAATCATAATGCAGATGCATTGTCACCCTTGAGGCCTGAGATGGAATGCCCCGTCATAAGTTATAAAGGTCTCCGGATTCCTTCACTCACCAGACGAAACACAGCAGCGTTATGCTGCTATTTCACGCCGGTATTCTGTGAGGGAGTTTTTATAAAACTTATTCCGGTGTCTTATGTAAGTAGTTTTCATATATAAATATGATATGAAGATTGCTTTTGTTTATGGTCATGTTAATTTTTAATTTAGTTATATGGTACATTGTCGATAGTGTATTCGATTTGTTAGACATATCTTGAACAAAACTCACTAGTCTAGTCTCCACATTGGTCAGCACCACCTTATAGTTGGCTAGGTCCTGCTCCCCCATGCTGTCCTCCACTGTGATGGAGTCCAAATACTTCATGATATCCATATTCTCCATACCCTCGCCCACGGACAGTTCCGAGTTGGTAAAACAGTCCATCACCTGGCCGTCTATTGTCTGAGATGTGAGGGCACCTTTCAAACGACTGCCAAGTTTAATTGCCGCGTTTAGTAGCTTATCTTGAGGTCTACGGAGTAAAATGTGTATTTTAAATTATACTAAGAAAGAATGAATATGTTAATTGGCAATAAAAACTAACAATATAGCATAGTTACTATTAAAAAAAATTGTCACCCTCAATATCATTCACAAATTGATCAAACACCCGATTTTTTTTCGTTAAGTCAGTCGAATCATAGGCTGTAATTAATGCTACAATTAATGCCCAGAACGTTTTTTTTGTGTATGAGTATTGCTGTTGGTCCAGAGACCTCTACAGTTTTATCTAATTAGACTCGCGAGCAGGGGGCCCGCTGAGTAGGCCAGAATGTGTTGTAATGCTTCTTCTATTTTATTTATTGTATTTTTTTTTGTAATTGAAGTTATATATATTAATAATATAGTATCTTCATTGTAAGTGCCCACAACAACTGCACGAATTATGTCAATTGGATGAAAGTTGAACATATACTACAAACACACAAACATTAGTTATTTTTTCATAACATAATCTTCTTACCGTTTAGCCATCTGCTTATGATAGCCCGTGGGTACCCGGGATCCCATCATTAACTTGTAAAACTGAAAGAAAGTATATACAAAGATAATTTGAAAGAAGGATAATTACAGCATTTGATTAGAGATAGTGTCCATCATTCTTATATTCGGCGGTTGCTTGACAACTAATTATTTTTTATTAATTAGTTGCCAAACAATTGTCCAATAAAACCCAATTTTAATTTTAGTTTAGTAAATCGGTAAACAGTATGGTCATAATAAATCATGAAGTATATCGGCAGGGTTGAATATATGTTGTAGCCAACCTGAAGCCTCACAGAAATACCAATGTGAAATGGTAGCCATAACACTGCTGTGCAGGTAATGAGGACATTCCATCTCAGTCCACAGGGATTACCATCCATCTGTATCTTGAATCATTAGAGGACAAACCTAAGTGACAGATAGGTTGACGGGTTACCTAACAGACAAAATAAAAGACCTTAGTAAAAGTTACGCCCTATTTGAGACATTGAAATATTTTTTTTCTAAAAATTTACTGTTTACAACTTTCTGAAATCTCAATTAAACAGATAATTTATTCAGCTCAGCATATTTTTTTTCACCCGAAGACAAAAAATGAATAAAATTTTAGTATTTTTTTTGATAATTTGTCTTTTTTTTGTAAACAATAGTTTTTTGTCAAATTCTGGAAATTGATCAATCATATTTGATTATGGTAGAACAATTATTCGAGAGTATGTAAAAAAAATAAAAAAATTATCTACACAAGATCAGGTCGAAGGGAGGCATTTTTAGAAAAGAATAAAAAATAAAGCTAATTAATAAAAGAAGAAAAAATTCTAAAAATATTCATATTTAAGTATAAACGTTTTTCTCTACACCAATTACAAGTGTAACATTAACATCTTTCCCAGTTATATAAGCATTATATAAATATAATATACTTTTATATAAATATTTTAATATAATATCAAGCCAAGTAAAATATATGGATTTTAATGACACGATATTTTATTTAATTTTTTTGATATTTTTCTTTACTACAAATAGATAGTACCCAGCATGTTGTTTTATTATAGTCATTACATTGTATAATAAATCTAATTAATAAAAGAAGAAAAAATTCTAAAAATATTCATATTTAAGTATAAACGTTTTTCTCTACACCAATTACAAGTGTAACATTAACATCTTTCCCAGTTATATAAGCATTATATAAATATAATATACTTTTATATAAATATTTTAATATAATATCAAGCCAAGTAAAATATATGGATTTTAATGACACGATATTTTATTTTATTTTTGATAATTTGTCTTTTTTTTGTAAACAATAGTTTTTTGTCAAATTCTGGAAATTGATCAATCATATTTGATTATGGTAGAACAATTATTCGAGAGTATGTAAAAAAAATAAAAAAATTATCTACACAAGATCAGGTCGAAGGGAGGCATTTTTAGAAAAGAATAAAAATCGCAATATCTCGCAGAATTCGGTAATTTTTTTGTCTGGCACGACAAACTTAAGGAGACTTGAGTTTGTCGTGCTGCTTACGGGACATATTGTAGGTCTCATAACTTACCAACAGGTGAACTATGTGCTAATTTGTCACCCTTAATATTTAAAAAAAATTTGATTACTTGCCAAAATTGCATTTTAGGTAGTTACTACGATGGAGGAGGGATATAAAATCATAAAAATTAAAAGAAGTAACCTCTTCGCTGTGGAGGAACCTCGGCAGCATAATCTTTTCCAAGGCAGCGTGGGACTGTCTTGCCGCTTGGTACAGTGCACGGCTCGTTTGTAGACTGCAAATATAATATATGTGATGATAATGTTCTCCTGGTCGAAGTCTGCCACGATCAACTGTCTGCCACGGTGATAACATCAACTGCCAGGAAATTTTATAGTGCTTTCAGCATTTGCGATTTCATATTCCGATGTAATGCATCAATAAGATCACAGGAAGGATCAGATGCAGTTTCTGGGACACGGGACATATATAGAACAAACTGAGATACAAAAAAGATATTGTTCCTTGTCCAGGAATCAATGCCCAGGACTCACAACGCAGCAGACAGTTTCTCCAGAACTACACCTATATGTCATATATATATATATATATATATATATATATATATATATATATATATATATATATATATATATATATATATATATATATATATATATATATATATATATATATATATATATATATGTACGTGTATGTTATGACTAAGAAACAGAGGTGGATACTACTAAAGTTTTTTTTAAAAACTATCTTTAGTGAAAAATGATCTAATATTACGTGATAAATGCGAAACTAATGATCTCCAGTCATCACCTAGCATATATTCTCAACCAAGGTTCAAGATGAACAGGAATTGTCATCCCTGGGGGTTGAGATGAATGTAACAGTGTCTTGTGCTGCCGGATCCTAGGAACACAATTTCCTTTTCTGGTGGTTAAGCATTCCTATATTCAACAAACGAAACACCAGTATTATACTGATCAAGAAATACCCGATTGTATTCTAGTAGGGACCACTCCACTTGTTCTCCAGTGGACTCTTTAGGACCACGCAACCACAGAAACCAAAGACCCGATTAGAGAAAACAAGGCATTTCATCTGAGGATAGATACAGGTGCTTATGGGTAACAGTCGTCACATCATCAGATTAGCTGTGTGCTCATATGTCACTCTTTGTTACATAAAAAATAAACAAGTTAAAACAAAACCGCCCACCTACGTACGTCCGCTGTACTAAGCTCGGCGAGCAACTCGTCAAGCAGCTCGGCGGGCAATTGGCGTAACGTGTCGCCACAGTTTACGCTCAGCTCCCGTGCCGCATTTTTTACATATTCCCTCTCCGCACCAGTCAACTCCGGGTTAAGGAGAGTAGTTTGAAATGATTCTGATAAATTATAAACCAGCTTTAAAATACCACTATCGACATTTAAAATCATATTTTGACATCTATCGAAATATATCACCGTTACTTTTTGTTCTTGTTGTATCGTCATCTTTCACCTTGGAAGAATATTATATATAAAACCAAGTGTAATATGAAATGGAGCAAAAGTAATCCAAAGTATCTTAATTATATTTAATCATCTGATTTAAATGTTTTCTGAAAAGAATTTAAATAAATATATTTTTTTAAATAAATTTTGCCAACAAGAACTTAAAAGAAATTATTATTGAAGTTGAGCCCTGTACGCCAAACGCGGAAGTGTCATCTTGACTTTTATGACATTCGATATAAAAATAAATATACTACATGCAAATTTTTTGATTGAATAATTTTTTTTAAATGCTATATTTATAAGTATACTAATAAAATATTTAATACTCGCTCATAACCTCTATCATACCGATTAACAACCGACATTACATATTTTCATCACAACAAAAACAATGTTAAATAAAACACAGTTTCTAAACCGTGTTTTTAAACTAGTGTTTTTATGTTAACCTTAAACGTTAAAGAAAGTTATTATTTATTGGTATAGAAATAGAAAATCTTACTGGGACAAACATTAATTTCATTATTGTGAGAAAGTTGGAATTGATTTTGCAACTGGACAAAATAGTAAGTAAAATAACCTTTCCAAGCTTAAAGACCAAATCTTTCAGATAGTTATTATTAAGTCGGAAATATAAAATCCTTCTCTTGCAATGGGGTTCAGAGATCGAGATAAATCTAATTATGCGGCCAATGACGGTCACTTATCTTGTTGTTAATTGTTATCTTTTGTATTCTATTTACATTGTAATTTATTGCTTGCAAGAGTGCCAAAGTGCAAACATTCTTATCATCTTAAAATTTACTAGTGTTTTGAGAGAAAGTTATGATATAAAACAAAATTACTGTAACTCTACGAAAAATATATAGTTTGTTTTTAATTAATCTATTCTATATTTTAGTTACAATGGTGTTACAAAGATATTTGTTAAATGCAAAAAAACAACTTATATCAAGGAAAAGTATATTCAATACAATGAGACAAACATTTTGCGAGTTACGGTTTACATACTCGACAAAATCAGGCAGTAGAAAATATACCGATCGACATGAATGGGTCGTCGTTCAGGAAGATATAGGAACAGTTGGAATAAGTAATTATGCACAAGAGTCTCTTGGAGACATTGTTTTCGCACAACTTCCTGACCCTGGTAGTAAAATTAGTGCCGGGGATGAATGTGGAGCTCTAGAAAGTGTTAAGGCAGCTAGTGAAATATACTCTCCAGTCAGTGGTGTAGTTACCACAAAGAATAGCGAAGTTGAGAATAAACCAAGCCTTATAAACACTTCATGTTTTGAAAATGGATGGTTGTTCAAACTGAAGTTGTCAAAGCCTGAAGAATTAAAAGAATTAATGAATGAAGAAGAATACAAGGCTTTCCTTAAAAGTGATGTTGAGAAGGACCACACATAATTTTTATGCTTTTATGCTACCGTTTTCTTAAATGTTTTTTGTTAATGTTTGTTTGTTGTTATTAGAAATATAATTTAGTAATCTCAATGTGGATCTATTATTTACATTTTAGATAACTTTAACCAAAAACAATAATTAAATAATTTAATAAAAAAATAATCTTTTATCTAATTTATAATATAAGGGGTGAGTAACAAGCACACAGTTCACCTGCTGTTAAGTGATGACTGTAGCCCATGATATCTACATCCATCCACAACAAAGATTCAAGATGCATTGTCAGTTTGTGTACTGCCACAGGATCTTCTCACTCCTAAAGACTGCCATCAGATCCTCGAACCACATCACTATCAATGAATGCCCACATTCATCATTTTTAAGAGTAACAAACAAGCATACAGTTCACCTGTAGTTAAGTGGTTCCTGCGGCCCATGACAACCACATTCATCCTTGACAAGGAATCATAATACAGATGCGTTGTCACCCTTGAGGACTGAGATGGAATGCATCATCTCCAGTAATAAAGAGATCTGGTCCTGCACTCACCAGACGAAACACAGCAGCATTAAGCTGGTATTGGAGTGAGAGCATGGTTTTACCCCGATCGAGCTGACTCATTCATTGTGCAGCTAAAAACCAACTGCAGTGTAGCTCTACAACTGTAAAATCATCAAATCAATCATATGAAACGCAACAGCAATATGCTGCTATTTTGTGAGGCTATCCTACCCAGGTGGAGCACTGATTCCTGTTGCATCTAGAAACTAACTATAAAACGAATCAGCTACAGATGAATGAATGTCAATCGGACAAAGATTACATATGATTGTTGATTGAAAATGTTGTCTATTTCAAGTGGTTTTGTTGACTCTACTTACATTTTGTCCACTGGTGTGTAACAGAAAGTCCTGACTTTGGTAAAAACCCCTGGGTTTGGTGAAGCTAAAACAACATATTGCCACCGTTGCATAAAAAAGCGAGCATATAAATATATTAATATCAGTACATTCATTTGGCTTTGCTCGGTGATTATGTGTGATAGAATATGCAACATAAACATCCACAGTAAAACTAGTGTGACACTACATAGCCCAAGAGATTAGCAAATCGAAGTGGCAATCGGCCATATATATAGCTTGGTGAACTGATAACTGATGGGGAAGAAAGGTTCTCGAGTGGCCACCTCGGACTGGCAGGTGCAGAGTAGTAGTACGGCAATAAATTGTAGCGCATCCGCAACGCGTTCCGGGACGCCGTCACCACTTCTGCCCCCATACTCACCGGGTCTTGTGGCTGAAATGAAAAACTTACGTTTAAAAACTAATTACTTTTTTTTATGGATTATTGTCACGTCGAAATACATCAGCGCCCATAGACAATTTGTGCATTTTCGCTTGTTTGAATTACGTAAAAATAATTGTCTATTTGCATTAATAGCTTCATTGTAACTTATACAACATTTGCGGGAAGGCACATAATTATAATTAAGTTACGGTACAGTTTTATAAAATAAAATATTACCATGTAATAACAACACAAAAATAAACTTATTGCTCTTGCTTTGTGTAAATAAATTATCAATTATAAAGTTATTATAATTTTAAAGTTAAGGGTGCGCGGCATTTTACTTACCTTTTTGGCTTTCTCGTCAATAATCATGTCATCTTTGCTGATGGATGCAGGGCAGGTGTTTCCGGACTGTTATCACTTACCATCTGATCATCATGATCTGTCTTAAACCTATTCTAGGGCTATCATGTGGAACTATCAAAATGAAGCTATATAACCATTGTAAGTTATATAACTGAACAGAAATATTCAGGCATTATTAAATTTTTGCATTGAAGACTTAAACCAAAAAAAAATTACAGCTGATATTACATTAAGGACGTTCTAGAGAGACATTAAGATCTTTGTAACTGGTGATGAAGCATTCCACGCATTATGATTCCTTGTCGAGGATGAATGCAGATGTGTCTGCCCATGGCTGCAGGAATTACTTGGCGTCAGGTGAACTGTGTGCTTGAATGTTTTTGTCAATGTTAAAAAAAAATTGTGATAAGCAAAACTTGAAAACTCACCATAGACGAGTCAGAGTTATGATTCCTGGAGAACGGGTAGAAAGCTCCAACTTGCATCCACCGCTTGCACAACTCCACCGTGGTGTTGCCTCTAAATCCGCATATATCTGCACCCATCATCGGGATCCCGAAGATACTGAAGCTCAGAAGTTCTGAAAGGACATGGTGGAATGTTAATGTTATAGTAATTCGAATCAAAAACTGGGGAGAAGGTTGAATGTTTTTATATGCCATGACGAGTATGAGGTAGGAAGGACTGTGCTCTGACACAATAGCAGAACAACCCTGCTGTGTTATGGGTGATTAGTGTAGGGACCTGGACACAGGTGCCGAGGCATTCCATCTCAGTCCTCAGGAGTGACTAATGTATGTGTATCTTCATCGAGGATAGATGTAAATGTTTTAGTCACAATCATTCTTTACTATCAGGTGATATATCAAAAACATTTATACAATAATAACCGATTCGCCGTTAAACTGATTTAGAATTTTGGTTAAAAACGAATTAATCAAACATTCTTACTACTCTTTGTCGGATTATCTGTCTGGTAATTATGTTTTGATTTAAGCTTTGATCTCTGGGTTCGGTACTGGACAACTCTTGGACATTTTGTAACTTAGCAATGTAAACGAGCAACTGTTCGTATTTCAAAAGAGTTTTGTATAAACCACTTGAATAAAGCTTCTATTGATTTGATTTGGTGGGGTGTTCTTGTTTAAAATATCTAATATTATAAAAATAAATTATAGATAGACTTAACATAAAGCTTTCTGTACTTTTTTTTAATGGTCACAGATTCAGGTGGGTTTTATCAAAAGAGGCACACTCACAGGGTCGTCAAAGCAAAATTAGTCTTAAATTTCTACAATAATCAGCCTTGTCTTAAAGAAAGCTTTTATTATGATTGGTGATATATTCTTTATCTATCACCTCCTGGTTACTCAATTAAATACTATAAATATGTAATAAAACAAATATATACAATACAAGAAATGTTACATGTTAATTATTATTTTATAGAATAAGTGGTAAGAGCAGGCAGCTCACCTGATGGTAAGTGATCACCGCTCTCCATGAACATCTACAACACCAGAGGAGTAGCAGATGCATCGCCGGGCTTTAAGTGTAGGCCGGCAACGCATTATATGCGATGGCGACAGATGATTTCCCGGAGTAGTTGAATGGTGGATTACAAACCATTGAGGTGGTGATGATGAAATTTTGTTGTTCAAATGTTTAAACACAGCGGCTGGAACTAATCCAAACAACTAACAACTCTGTCTACCCCACATGGAGTTGCTTGGCGTTTACCGGGTATAGTCATGCGCAGATCGTGCCAACTGCTGTCGATGTCGCCGCTCCAATGTCCCGCGTACCGGGACAGGCCGGGGATGGAGGCGCGCGATATGATGAATGGACGTGTGCCACGGATCTCTAGTAGGGCACTGAAATTTATGAAAGGGAATATCAAAAATTTAACAGTTGTAGGGCTACGCTGCAGTTTGTTTTTAAATGCAGAATGAATGGGTCAGCTAGACCGGGGTAGGACCACGCCCTCACAGAATACCATCGTTAAATAGCAACATGCTGCTGTCTTTCACTTGATGATTGAACGCTTCCGGAGACCTTTATTATTGGTGACGAGGCATTCCATCTCAGTCTTCAAGGGTGACAACGCATCTGCATTATGATTCCTTGTCAAGTATGAATGTAGATGTCATGTGCCGCAGGTATCACTTGCCATCATGTGAACTGATGATTGCATTACGCAAATGCTTACTGCATTATAATATGACAATAATAATTCTTTATTGCAATGAATAAGTGTACAAAAATGTTTAGCATGGTAACACAACAAAATAACACCATAAACAATCAAATCATTAAGACAATTTGGTTGACAACAAGAAAAACTTTATGGTTTGGGTAGTAGTATTCCAGGAGATTCCGTCCTGTACATCCTGTGCAGTCTGATAATTACGATCAGAGGAAATCATCAAGATATTTTTTTTTACATTAAGAGTAACAAACAAACACACAGTTCACCTGATGGCAAGTGATTCCTGCGGTCCATGACATCTACATTTATCCTTGACAAGGAATCATAATGCAGATGCGTTGTCACCCTTGAGGACTGAGATGGAATGCCTAACCAGTAATAAGGGTATCGGGATCCCTACAGCATGTAGGGGTGTGGGATGCTAGAGATATATACTTACAAATGCGTAGTGACAGCTTCAGTGAGTGCGTACAGATTGTGTAAGTCGTAATGCGTGCCCACGTATTGCTTTGCGTCCATGCAAAGGGTTTTGTGTTTGAGCCCCTCGTTGCCCAAATAATGTGGGGTGTAGGGCAAGTCCTCCGGTTCGCACTGGCCGTATATGGAGCCCGATACAAAGTTCGATGGCTCGTTCATGTCCTGGAATGGGAAGAAATAATGTTTAAATTTTTACACTACCTCTTAAGTTAAGTTAGAAGATAAGGTAGTAAGAACTAAAAATATATATGTATTTTTTTAATGGATACTAGGAAGTGCTTGTCAACAATCCCATTTGGTATTGTGGTGATGTAGACGTAGATGATAGAGCGCGCACCAGATCAGCAAATGCCTATTCCGTCTTCTGTTAAAACCACCAACACTTATTAAAAATTTATTGTTCACACCTTACAAAAAGAGGTACATAGGGCGGACATAATGCCTTAAGGCATTCTTTACCAATCAACCCGTGGCGTGGAGCGAAATTATGGTAGGTGTAGTGCATACATTGTAGATAAAAACAAACTAAAAATATATTGTAATAATAAGAAATAATTCTACTAATAAAAACAACATACCATCTATTACATATAAAAGTAAATGAATATATTTATACAGGATTATTGGTAATACGACGTAACCCGTTAGGAGGTGATGGGGTGACTATTTGCGATAATTTAAACCCCAATATGCACTATGCAAAAGTGAACCATTTTATAGTTATCATGTTTTTAACATTTTTCAAAATATATCTAAAATGCAACATAAAAGAAAAAGTATCAATTTAAATCTCATTTTTTCTTCTGATTTATAAAAACGATTACACACTGGGTATTTATCAATATTAAAACAACAATTATATTACGGTGCAAATTTAAAAATGCGAGACGAAAAACGATATTAAATCAATATTTTTTTCCACTGAAATGCCTTAAAAACGAAAAAAAAAACGTTATGAAACTTGGTTTGCAGATTATTTTTAAAACAACCGTTTCCTTAGCTCTCCAACAATGCATAACAACTAGGAACTTATTTCAAAAAAACTTAAAAAACAAAAGAAGCATACTAAACTTAAAATCGCAATTAGGATTAGAATATCTTGCAAATAGGTTGAATACCTAAGCCATTGCAGGAAGCAAAATGGCTTTGGCTTGGCTAGTTTAGTTCGAATACGTGTCTCCACCTGCTTCCTTTATATATACATGTATACATAATATGCATACATATACATAAATACATAATTAAAAATATAACTAACAAGCACCAGCGTATCTTGCCATATTAATTAACACCAGACGTTTTTAAGTGGTGTTCCTCCCTCCTCCCATACCAGCCGTCTAAATTGAACTCGGACAGAAAGACTAATATAAATGTATACTCACAATCCAAGCACCGTCGAACGGTATCCTCTTGTGGAAGTTTGACATCATTTCCGTCCAGTAGGCGGACGCGTTGGGGTGGGTGAAGTCCGGCCATACTGTCGACACGCGATTCCAAACCTGTAATTATTAAAAAAAATAAGTAACAGTCTATATATAAATCCCATTGTTGGGCATAAGCCTCCTCTTCTTTTGTATATTTAAGTTAAAAAAAAATTAGCAGTCTATATATAAATCCCATTGTTGGGCATAAGCCTCCTCTACTTTAGTATATTTAAGTTAAAAAAAAAAAATTACAGTCTATACATAAATCCCATTTTTGGGCATAAGCCTCCTCCTCTTCTTTAGTATATTTAAGTTAAAAAAAAAATTAACAGTCTATATATAAATCTCATTGTTGGGCATAAGCCTCCTCTTCTTTGGTATATTTAAATTAAAAAAAACAGTAAGTCTATATATAAATCCCACTGTTGGGCATAAGCCTCCTCTGTAGAGAGATTGTGTATATAGTTATTCTCACCTTGCCAACAAAAGGCTGTCCCGTGGAGTTTTTAATGAAGACATCCATTTCAAGGCCTCGGTCGAAAGGTGGGTAAGTGCCAGACTTCTCAGCGGCACTCACTCCTGGATCTGATGGACACAATCAATATGATAAAGGCTACCTTTAAGCTAAACGTTATGATCGTGCCTGGCCAATTATGATGATTTAACACACTGTAGGATTTTACTAGCCCTTTATCCAAAAATAAGCACACAGTTTACCTGATGATTAGTTATGAATGTGCTCCATCACATCCACATCCATCCCCAAACAATGATTTAAGAGTAACATTGAATTCCTCGTCACTTGTAATTGGGTCCTAGGAAAGCTACAATCATCATACTAAACTCAGGGGCATTATGCTGGTATTCTGTTATGGGTCGAGCTGTCCCATTCATGGTGCATCTAAAAACTAGTTGCTGTGTGGGTGACAATATAGCACATAGTTCTCCTGATGGTAAATGATGATTATGGCTCATTAACACTTACATACTCCCAAGCAATATGTTGAATGAATATCTATTAACCAGTAATTGGGTCAGCAGTTACCTAGACGTACACAATACAGCAAACTATAGATTACATTCTAAAGATACTGCTAAACTTAGAAGGTACTATAAAGAAATTATGTTGAAATGAGATACAGGATACATAGATAGCTCTATCTCACTTTATTCTGATTAGGATTAAAAACGTGAAACCTCATTTTTATACTTTACTTTAGATATACTAATTATATTACCAAACAATACGACATAGTGCATCCCAACGTCATGTAACTCCTTGACGAATTCAGGTAAGCCTTTGAACTTGACCTCGTCGTATGTGAAGTCGTTGCCATCCTTCATGTAGTCCAAATCATTCCACTGCACATCCTGTGGGATATGGATATTTAGTATAACGTCGACGCCTAGAATATATATTTTTTAATTATTTTATAACATTGAGACTAACAAACAAGCACACAATTCTTCTTCAAGTGATTTCTGCGGCCCATGACATCTACATTCATCCTTGACAAGAAATTATAATGCAGATGTGTTGTCACCCTTGTGGAATGAGATGGCGTGCCTCAATAAAGGTATCTGGATCCGTACACTCACCACCAGCTCACGAGCTCTCAAGCTGACCCATTCATTCTGCAGCATAGTTCAACCACTGTAGTTACTACATTAAATAATAAAAACATATTTTAAATAGATGTTAAATGTATTCACAGTACTCTGATGTCAATGTAATAAAATATATCTCCAGTTTTAATTTCGAACCTTGGCTATCTAACACCAGCAAACAGTTTTTTTACTAGGCTTGACAAAGGAACACAAAGTTCCTTTACTCGTTACTCCCGGGGTCAGCCCTGATAAGGAATCTTAATGTAGATGCCTTGTTACTTTCTACAGATAGAATACTTAAACACCAACTACTATTTTGTTCTGGTAAAGAGGAGAAGTTGGAGATCATTGGTATTCATGAGGAAATAACTTACCAATGGTATTCCTGCATCTCTGTTACTCTTCCACACATCGCGCGTCACCTGCAGACTCCCATAGTTGTATCTGAAAATAATATACAATATCTTAATAATTGTTAACAAATACAAGATACAAAGATTGTCTGGTGAAAACACTTATTAATTAAGTGTCGCCCATATCGAATATAAATACGATAAACGAATTTAGGGTTATGTTAATCTACAAACTTTGCGCTTACTAAGTTAAATAATAATTTAGAATAACTAATTTCACAATGAAATGTCCTTATCAATATGGGATATATTGAAGCATCAATAGCATAATGGTTTAGGGTACGGTATGCGAAACTTAAGGTCGTAGGTTCGAATCCACCATTAGACTATTGTCGTGAACCATCTCCTAGCACGAGCACTATCAGCTTAGTTGGAGTGGTTAGTCGGAATATTAGTAATGTTATTAGCATTACTAATATTCTTTAAAAAAATATATATATATATATGTATGTATCTTTGCAACTTACAAGTGGTCTTGAGCAAAGCCTATTTTATCAGCATTTTTTTTATTAATTACATATGCATGATTATGTCCTCCTTTTTTAATGATGATATTATCAAATAGTCACGGGCCATAAGCATTGGCTCAAACACAGAAGCACTAAGAAAATCAACAATTAGTGTTGCAACAAATTCCTCCTCGGCTTGGAATCGAACTTGCAAACTAGTTAATCTAATCACTATCTTATGCACACACAGATCACTATATAGTAAGTGATGACTACAGTCCATTAATATCTATATCCATTGCCAACTAAGATTGAAGATTTGTTGTCACCCCCGAGGACGGAGGTAAAGCCTCACGGTAACTGGATCTAAGGAGCCTTACATTCACCGTACAATATACTGCAGGTGAGGGAATTATCCTTCCACAGACGAGATGACCCATTTATGCCGTAGTTAGAAACTAGTTGCAGCATGGCCACTGGTAGCATTAATATAGCCAGTAGTTGTTTGAAAAATTAGTCTGGGAATTGTTGGTTGGATTTTTAATATAGTCCATATTAAAAATCATTCAGAGTGCAAAGTGTCAAAATATTATTGTTAATATGAGAAAAACAATTACATATAAGGCATTATTGCACCTTAGTCTTAATGTTTGACAATGCAATTTTATTGTGGCTAATGGGCACTGTTAGCCTGGGGGCTTTCGCAGCTTCACCAGGTTGAAAGGTGGTCTAGCGCTTAAGGCATTTAGACCGAGACCTTTATTTATGGATAACCAACACAAAAGCTCCTGAGAAGGAGCCTCGGCTTAGACTGTTACTCTGCGCATGAAAACAACTGACTCTAGGATGCCCGAGAAGCCCGAACCTCTGACAATGCATATCATTGTATCAACACTATAAAGAGGATAGATATTGAATTTATATGAATTACGATAATAAATACAAACTTGCACAAATGGAAGCCAAGCGACCAGTACGGCGGCATGAAGGGTTTGCCGATGATCTCAGAGAACTGGGACATGACGTCACTCGGCGAGGGGCCCAGGAACAGGTAGAACTTGAGGATGCCCCCGATTGTACGGTACGTTATGGCTGGGCTCGGCTGCAATACAATGTCTGGAAAATATTGTATCATTAATTTTAGATTCCTAGTCTTTTTTATTGTATTGTATTATCCTAGATAAGGAATTATAATGCAGATACATTGTACTTCGACCCTGAGTTTGGCAGACCCTAAATCATTTAGGAGCTGTCAGACAAAAAAAAGGTTTTAGTCGATGAATTTATATAATATAAGAATATTTACAAAAAGTATATATTCTATATTTAAATGATATCAAATTTTCAACATTAAGAGGCTTCCCTTAATCTGAGGAGAGACGAAAGCCGCAATATGTCATCAATAAATAGAAATATATTCAGACATAAAAAACAACAATAAACCAAATCACTAGATGGTAAGATTGAGAATAAAGTTCATTGACACCAGAAACAAGGTAAAAATCAGAGTTAATGATAATTTTGAGAGGAAAAATATCAGCGATATTAATTCTGCAATTCTTTAAAAAAAACAATTTCAAAAAATGATTGGTTTATTTGTCTTATGTTATTCTCAACACCCATACTGGATTTAGTACTTACGAAAATTTGGTTAAAATATACATAAAGGTACTTTTCACTTTATTTTGTTACAAAAAACTAATTATCTATTTTTATAATTGTTTTATTAAATAAATACATTTCCAGAATTACTTCCGTGATTACTGAAATTTGAAATTTATTATTAAAAAAAAATTGTTATGTCATTTGGTTCAAATAATCTGATGTTATTGAGATTCAGCCTTCAATTTGTTCATTCATTCGTGTTCGGATAGCGCTTACGTGTGAATATTCTCGGTAAATTCCGTAGCTTAATATTGTAAAGTTAAGAATCTTTTATTATTTGTTAAATAAAGAGACATTGTTGACAATACTAGTTTGAAGAAAAATAAATGTTTACATCACCTGATAAGACGGTCGAGAGATCAATGTACTTTATTCTCAATCTATATGGCACATATTATAGCATAGACTGATATTGGGTAAAAATCAAAGCCAAGACCTCCAATTCAACATTCCTAGGATACTCTGAACATTAGATAATTATTATTTTATTTATTATTATACTAGCTTTTACCCGCGACTTCGTCCGCATAAGTTTTTTTGTTTTCTCCCGGCTATAAGTCCCCCTGCAACAATGTCCCACTATCGTGTTCCAGTCCTCAACTTCACATCAAAATTTGTTCAAAAGCAACCTAAGCTACATAATGGATAGCTCCGAATGTTTCCTTAGTAAATATAAAAAGTAAATAATGTAAATCGGTTTAAAATACTACCCCCGATGTTAGACAGTGTGACATCCGTAACATCGTCTGCGTAGGAAGTACTAACTTAATGTAAGTAGTATAATAATGTAGGAAGCTAAAAATAAGAGGCCTTATTACTGTAGTACATTTTTGTAAACTATGTTCTTTGTTTTTCCCTCTCTGGCCAACACATGGAGATTCTGTGGACTTGAAACACGTGAGCAAGCCACGTATAATTGTCCGTGAGAAAACAACTCTTTCTAAATTAATGCCGGCTACTTTTAATGTTTGCCCCTGAGCTTTATTTATCGTCATAGCGAATGCGATTTTCAGCGGAAACTGTAATCTCTTAAACTGGAATGGCAAATCTGTCGGAATTATGGGTATACAGGGGATTAAAACGTTCTCTCCCTTTGCCATTCCAGTCATAATGATTGCTTTTACAATATTGCGACCGAGGTGTGTCACTTGCAACCGTGTGCCATTACACAGTCTTGGTGCATCTAAATTCCGCATTAAAAGGACAGGAACGCCTACTTTCAGCCTCAGTTTGTGTGAAGGTACTCCCGACAGTTCTAAAGAATTAAGAAATTCTACAGGGTATGATGTTACTTGTTCAGTATCCATTACAGTGTCTACAGAGAGAAACTCAACAATATCACCTTCCACGCGTGACATAATTTGCTCGTTTATCTGTCCCACCATTTCATTCGTCGGCGCTAAAATTGCTCTTTCACATAACCAGTCTCTATTCCTCATATTAGTTAGCAGTTCGCTATAGACGAAGTTATTTAGATCATCTGGATTATGCACAACATTGCAGAATTCACGATCCAATGTAATCATGTCATTACCATCCTTTGCACGATCTTCTCCAATTTTAAGAAGAGCAGCAGCATATTGTCCAGATTGTACATCATTGTGTAGTTGCACTCTCATATTTGTAGACAGACTAAACGTTTTTACGTGCACCCATAACGTTGACGCTTTTAAACACGCATTTATTTCATCTGCAGGGGTGCCTTTAGTGATAACCGGCAAAGTCTGTCTAAAATCGCCCGCTAAAAGTACCACCATCCCCTCCATGATATTTGGATTACTCTTGATGTCTTTCAAAGTCCGATCTAGAGCTTCAATTGCTCTTTTATGGGACATAGTACACTCATCCCAAACTAATAATTTACATTGCTGCAACATACGTCCACGCTCGCTGTTTTTACTTATATTACAGACTGGCATTTCTTCATGGGCTAAGTTTAATGGCAGTTTAAGCACCGAATGTGCCGTTCGACCACCATTGAGCAGAGTGGCGGCTATTCCGGAAGAGGCAACTGCTACAGCAATTCCTTTATCTTTTCGGATTTGCGCTAAAAGCAAGTTTAAAAGAAAGGTTTTTCCCGTGCCTCCGGGAGCATCCAAAAATAACAAACCACCTTCGCCATCTTCGATTTTTTTGAAAACATTGTCAAATACTAACCTTTGTTCTGGGATCAAACGTGGAACAGACTCTGTCAATTGTTGTTGTAAGGAAGCAGTATCGTAATCTAGTTCCCGTATTAAATCGCTACTGATTTCCTCGGTTCTCTGTGGTCTGATCATTCCATAATCTGATAAATCCTTTCTAGAAATTGTTTTAACCTGGTCTTCAATTTTTGTCAGACCCTCATTGTAAATTAAATCACTGTACGTGACATTGGGATTTTGCTCTTGTAATCTGTGCAATATATCGTCGGTCATATCATTTTTGTATTTATCCCACAATTGTTGAGGATTTGAAAGACCACATGTCGCTACTAATACAGCAAATAGCTCTCATCTTGCCTGCTGATCTACATTGAGCAGCTTCTTCCAGTGTCACATCCCAATGGTTGTCATTCTCCAGTAATCCTCTTGCCTCACATGCCTCTCGAAATGTAGGATAATCTTGTGTGTTGTATTTTTTTAGATCATTGAAAGAGGTAGGTCCGCGCACATGGTGTAAAAGCATGCGTAGACAAAACATTCCATGTTACTAACATGAACTGTATAAACTCGTCCTAAAGCATCTCCAGATTTGACGCCAGGCCAATCGTGAACTGAAGTACCTTGAATGCGGCGTTTCCAAGTTTTCCTACTTGCATCCCAAGTATAATACCTCGGCACCTCGACATAAAGAAGAGTTTTGCAAACTCATCTCTGATACAAAGATCAAAAAAAGCAGTGAGTGTGGTTTTTGGCGGAGTAGTTATTCGTTCGTGGAAATTGTGTTCATTAAAATAAACGCGTTCACCATTTTCTAAATGCACGCTGAGATGTGTCACGGTGGGATGCCTTTCGTGCAACGGAAATGCTAACAGACGCCACACGGCTTCGTTGCTGCTGACATACCGACCAGACTGATAAGTTTGTACCTCATCTACGGGATTCGCAAGATCAGTATTTCTAAAATTGAAAATAGCTTGATCACTACCCTTGTTTATAATTTTGCAAATATATTTGATGGCGCGTACTGAACTGCATGCCTCAACATTTATGTGGGCGTTAAACATTTTTGATAAAATTGGTGAATAGGGGACTACCCAACTATTATCAACCGTAACGTAGCTACCATTTCGGAGCTTCACGGTTGCTGTTCGACCTCCGTCTGCTGGCGCTCTTCTACGATACTGCGGGTATCCGTGGTCGTTGTGAACGGTCTCTTTCACTAACTTGCGAGGAAATTTTTTTGTGCATTTTCCGTCTTTCATGCAGTGGCACTGTGGATTTTCGGGTCCGCATGGACCGTGAATCATATTTTTTACAATAATGTCATGGAGAGTCTTGTCAATGTTAGGATCCGGTATTTCAGCGCTGATTATGTTATCTATTTGATCGGGTCGTAACTTATCTTTTAACCACAATAATATATGGACATGTGGCAGTCCACGTTTCTGCCATTCGACAGAGTACATAAAGCAGCGCGCTTCTCTGAACACTCGGCCTTTATTAATCACATCCATTAGTTTTTTAACTTTTAGTCTAAAACTCTTGCGACTACATCATGTCTATCTATTGCGCTTTGCCCCGGCATCAACTGATTGACTATTTCGGGCCAGGCTGGGTTGCAAGTAAAGGTGACGAATAAGTCAGGGCGACCATGTGTACGCACATAAACAAACGCGTCCTGAGTATATTCGTGTAAGTACCGCGGGCTATTTACAAATGAAGATGGTAAAATGACCATACGACCTAAGTTATTTGGATTTAAATTAGCGTCATTTGCCACAGCGTCTTGAAGATGGATGTAATTCTCTGCTCTTAGTTTAGTTTGATTTAATGATATGTACCGTAACCTCTCGCTTTCAACTTTAACGTACATGTCAACGTAAAACTGATTGGCCAGTTGCTTGCATCTTTGTACAATGTTAAAGTTGTTTTCTCGTATCATCATGTTGTAGGCATAAAAATCCATGCATGAAACCTTTTTGTTATGCAAGGGAAGACCTGTTACAGGATTAATTTGAGGAACTTGAAAGTGGTACCCCTCTTGTCCCTTACTAAATATGATCGGATATTGCAACGCATCATAAAATTTATGAGTATCAGGCACCCTGGTTAATGTGTCATCTTGGGCCTGTAAAACTATATCACGGAAAGCAAACTGTTCGCCTGTAACCAAGGCTGCGACTTCATTTATTAACGGTGCATTATACCGCCTTTCATGTTCCCCACTTGGTGTGCGATCGGGGTGCATCACCAACCTATAATCCTCTCCCGGCATTCTTTCTAGTGCTGTTTTGAAAGTATTGATAAGGCGATTATGTTCATGCAACATTCTCTGGATTTTTAAAACAGTATCCCTTTCGATTCCTTGTATATTTTGACACCTGCGATCAGCTTCGTTTTTTTCATCGCCCATGAAATAAAGTTGCAAAACTTTGGTTGTTCATTATTTGCGGGAAGTAAGGAACCAATCCTGTGATACACCTGTCCTTGGATGGTAAAAGTAGGTGGAAATCCAGGCATTACGACCTCCTTATCTACACCAAATGACGTCATCTGAAAGCAAGAATTATACTTTCTAATCCTGCTTAAAAACCGGCGCGATTCGTTACTGTCGTATAAAAGTAAAGATTTAAGAGGTTCCTCTGGCTCGCCAAGTAATGGAATTTTAACCTTTCCACCAGAACAGCACATACCTGGAGTTCTTCTTTCCATTTCAGTGCTTCACAATATCTGCATTTTTTATCCATTCTCCCAATGATAACCAATCGGTGATTAACATAGTCGATCAAAGGGTCATACTCAAAAGCGGCACCATTAAATGCCTCCCACGTACTCATTGAAAACGTACGTCTTCTTTCTGCCTGCCGTTCAGCATTTAAAAGACGTCGTCTTTGTGAATCTTCGTCAGTCTCTGCCGCAATCAATTGCGCGTGACGTTCGGCATCTAAAACTCGACGTGTCTGAGTCTGTTCCACTGTCTCAGCAGCTCTTTGAGATGCGTGGCGTTCAGCATCCAGGGTCTGACGGGCCTGAGTCTGCGTAAACGTCTCAGAGGCCCTTTGAGATGCGTGGCGCTCAGCATCTAAGGTCCTACGGGCTTGAGTCTGCGTATAGGTCTCAGAAGCTCTTTGAGTCGCATGACGCTGAGAATCTAACATCTGACGCGTCTGAGTCTGCTCTTCAGATTCTTGGCTTCTAGCAACTTTTGCAGTTCGAGCTCTGCTAGAACTACGGCTTAGATTGGATTTACGTTTGCGTGGCATATCGAAAACAATAAAACAATAATTAAAGATTTTTAAAATCGGTAGTTTTAAAAACTACAACGTAAGACAATTTTTTATAAAAACTTCGATAAAGCAAACCTTTTTACTTATAACCTAAATATCTAAATCAATCAATAACGTATTGAACCTAAACAACTATGCACCTGACAAACCTTTTATACCTAAAACCTAAATTAACTAAATAAATTCAAAAATATTGAATTTATGTACCACACCACAATACACAATTTTCTTCACTACTGGTACTACCTACTTATCTATCAAAACTAACATAAAAGTACTATAATATAATGACAAAATCTATTACTAAACTAATTTACTACGAACTATAAACATCCTGATGTGAGCTAAAAAACACTTAACCTACACATGAATAAAATTGAGAATTAACAAATGAAAGCGACTGCAAAAATAAAGAATAATACGTATCTGAGTAAACCTAGAGATATGAATGATTGGTTAAGAAAATACCTACATCTAACAGCTACCTTAACTACCTAATAATAAAAATGTAACTAAGTACTTAATAAAAATACGAAAATGACGTCAACTTGGACTCAAAAATAATAACCTACCAAATATTTATTTAGATATCTAAAACAAAGGACTAAATTAAAGCTTACAGACCCTACGCGTGGACCGTAGTACCTATTTCAACTCGGAATTTAAAAAGAACGTTTTTAGCTAACCAAAAATACGCAACGAATAGAGTTTCGTAACGCAATATTTCAATATTCGCATACGTGCGACGACGACGTCTGCCCTCGTGCGTCTGCCCGCTTGGGTAGGCACAGTTGGGCACGGCTCCTCCCTCGCGCCGCACCGCCTCTTCGCTCGGCGCAGCGTCTTGTATTCACTACGACGACGTATGATTTGAAGGTTTGCGTTATATTGAATTATTTTCCTCGTTGAATAGTAAACAAACTAAGTGTAGGTGTTATAATTTCGGTGATGAACTGATTACCTATCCGTTTCTTTGTCTAAAATGAGTATTAACTTATCACTATGATTGATTACTGAGCATAAAGTTCGTATAAATGTCTATCTAATTACCTCCTCAAGTTTAAAGCGTAGCTAGTTATGTAGTACTATATTAATTCTGTGGTGTAGGTAATTAGATTTTATCTGTATGTAATTTAACAGTCAGTTGAATAAAAAATCGTATACAAATCAGATCAATAGCTATGGCGTAATGTGATTCTAGACAGAGTTTTAATGTTGTAGATAGGTAGCTGTGTATAGGTTCCTGTGGGAATGAGATATTTTCCCGAAGTAAAAAGTAGTCTGAATTTTGGTACCTTCCTACCCTATAAGTTAAGTAGTGTGATGGTATGTCGCTAAGTTTCGATCCAAGTAAAACTGTTAAATAAAGACAGATGCATCAAAATTTTATAATAAATTCCCTAAATTATGGCGCCTACCGACCCTCTAAGTTAGAAAAGTGATCAAATACTAACTTTAAGTCTTAGTAACACTCATTTAAAAAAAAAAACATCAAAATCATTTCAGTAGCTATGGCGTCATTCGCTTCTTGACACGATCACGCTAGATTTCCGCGGGAATGAAGTATTTTCCCGCCGTAAGAAGTAGCCTGTGTCCGTGCCTAGGATCCTATCTTTATATTAACCAAGTCTTATAAAAATCCGTTCAGACGTTAAGGCGTGAATGAGGTAAACTTTTAAACCAAACTATTAAAAATCACTAACTTAATTAGTTTTCTGCCTACTGCCTACGCCTTAAGTACGATAGCATGAATATTAATAGCCCATATCCTTTTCTAGGTTACTATCTATCACCTAACTAAATTTCATCAAGATCTGTTCAGCCTTTTATACGTGAAAGAGCAAAAGTCCCAACAAAACGACTAAAAATCACTAACTCAATTCAGTTTTCTGCTTACTTCCTACCCCCTAAGTACTATGACGTGATCATTTTGATCTTATATCCGTTTTTAGGTAACCATCTATTACCTTACTAAATTTCATCAAGATCTGTTCAGCCTTTTATACGTGAAAGAGCAAAAGTCCCAACAAAAACGACTAAAAATCACTAACTCAATTTAGTTATCTGCCTACTGCCTACCCCCTAAGAACGATGGCGTGATTATTTATAGCCTATGACCATTTCTAGGTTATCATCTATCACCATACCAAATTTCATCAAAATCCGTTCAGCCGTTTAGGCGTGAAAGAGGAACAGACAGACAGACAGACAGACAGACAGAGTTACTTTCGCATTTATAATATTAGTATGGATATTTATATTACATAATAATAAATATTAAATAAATAAAATACAAACCTATTGCGTTAGAATTGATGAGCAGTGCACCATGAGCTTTGCCATTTGGTTCTAACGCCATGTAAAATGGCTGGGTCCCGTACAGGTTGATCTGTAAAATAATTAAATATAATAGTTATTAAATAATATACATAATATTACATCATATCATCAAATATTTATTTCTTTCACACAACTGAGTCGTCGGGCAATAGATGTCACTGACAGTAGGAATGTGCACAAAATGCAACCCGTTATCGATACTTAGCTACCTGCGCACGCGGGGTCGATGCATCATCCCCACAAAAGGTAAAAACGGTCCTTTTCAGGGCCACATTACGATCTATACAGTTTCTCTATGATTACATCGAAACAAACATTTTATTTTACAAATTAAAAACTTATAATTTCAGATAGCGAAAAATTATTCCTATGAATACTTAATGTAATTTAGCATATCGATCGTACCTATCTTGTCATCGATATGTACCTCTACAATTCTTATGCACATCACTACACCTCTTCATAAGACCTGTAAGTGCGAGCGAGACAGACAGATAAATATGATTTATAACCCGAGGCCTCAGTTCATAATGCGTCGACTATAGTGCCGTGGTAGCTCAGTGTTTATACACTCTATTCTAATTTTCGAATCTCATCGTAATTTAAAGTGCTGATTTACCACGTTCCCGACGGTGAAGGAAACCTGTGATGTGAAAGGAGTAATAAAAAATAATTCCGATGATATGGTGAACTTCACTAATCGGCAGTGGAGTCGCATGTTGGACTATGCTATAACAACAATTTTCTTCAAATTTGTATCGTAAACGATATATTGACGACTATAACCTAAAAAAAAATCTTCTCTCTTATAAGTATCAATGGCCATTGATTTCATCAGCAGCCATCTGCAACCAACAGATTGCAGTATAATGTTTTGTTAATAAGTCAACTTGTTAACTTTTATTAATGACCTAATAATATTTTTTAGCGGAATTACATTCAAACACCTATTCATCATTGTTTTACAGTGCCAGAGCTACACTGCAGTTTGTTTCTAGCTGCAGAATTAATGGGTCAGCTCGACCGGGGACCTAGAACCACGCCCTCACAGAATACCAGCGTAAAATAGCAGCAAAACGCTGCTGTGTTTCGTCTGGTGAGTGCAGGGATCCAGAGACTTTATTAATGACATCTGCATTATGATTCCTAGTCCAGGATGAATGTAGAGACGTCATGGGCCGCAGGAATCACTTGCCATCAGGTGAACTGTGTGCTCGTTTGTTACTCTCAATTTAATAAAAAAAAAGTGAGTTTCCAGTATATATATTAGATATTACAATAGATAGCCCTAAACTTGCACAATAATATAACATTATCAAATACTTACATTCTCCATAGGTGGCTGGTCATTGTTAAAAAGAGTGAATGTCTGCCATGTGTTGAGCTCCGTTCTGAACCTCGCCCGTCGCTCTCCTAACCCGTACAGTTGGTTCGTAGGCAAGAGTCCCGACATCTGAAGAAACTTGTCCGATAAGATCAACCCACCTACGTCTTGCGTGCTAAACCTGGAAATAAAATAATTAATAGTTACACAAATCAATGAAATAGAAGTATCATCCTCTATGTTATGGTAAAATAAACAGGAAACTGCAAAATTGACAGCTGTTTCCGACAAACTGAAAAAGTTAGTGATGGGTCACGGGGAAGTTTGAAACTTCCTACCCTGCAAGGTAACATGGACTTTAGTATTTGTGCTGATTGCAATTTGCATTAGAACCTTGTGATTAACTATGCTTCAATACTAAACAGTGGAATTTATACATAGTTGTATATTAAAATATTTTTTTTCTTCTGTATTATGTATACATTGAAAAAAAAAAAATTTGTTACCATTTTTATATGGTAAACGATAGTCTGATTATGGGACTGTCGCCAGGCCCACAGAATGGTTAGTTCAAATGGGGTAGGACCACGCCACGCACAGAATACCAGCGTGAAATAGCAGCATAATGCTGCTGTGTTTCGTCCGGTGAGTGTATCCAGAGACCTTTATTACTGGTACTAGGCATAAATTTGAGGCAAAATTAAAATACTGAGTTTTGAAGATAGTACGAATGCTAGAATTTTCATAGATTTTATTTAATATCTTTTAAATTACGTATCATAAAATTATAAAATTAAGTCCTTTCATTTATCATATGAAGCACTCAAAAAAAATTTTCAATAATTTCCTAATTAGAAATTTATGCTATATTAGCTAATTCTATTTATGTACTATATTTTTCTTTGTTTGTCCAGTAGACTCAGAGGAAATAAGTTTCGACAGAAGTCCTTTTTACAGCTGTCTTTTCCGACTAACTATAGGATGTCTGGAACCCCAAATACGAATCGACCAACAACAAAACTATTTTTCGGATTCGACGAGAAATTAGAGAAGATTCTATAGCTAAGAAGTTTTATAAAAATCTTGTGTTTGTTCCGATTTTATTGATTCGACTGTACTTTAATTCTTTTTCTAATTTTATCATAAAGTAGTCAAACAAATCTGATTTTTACAAGGATAACTTACACTGTAACATTATCAGAAAGACGGATCACTTTGAAACCAACACTAGAGCTTTCCACAAGCATCTTGTAGTTCATTGTCTTGATAGAACCGTATACCATAGGAATCTCCGGGTATTGAGATTCAAATCTTCTGTGCTCAGGATCCGATATCTACAAACAAATAAAAAAATTAATTTAAGTATACCCGGAGTCAATTTTTAATGTTTTTCATCATTTAATTTTTAGTGTGTTTGGGAGTTAATTGTTAGTGTTTAGTGGTTCTGATGATTATTTCGTCCTGGTCGATTTTGATACAGCAATATATTCTGTATGTCACCAGATGCCAGCAACTTGGCAAGATACAGTACAGTGCTGTAAAGCATTCACTCAAACAAAGAGACATTCACTCGATGTCCCCAAAATGTTCCTATTCCTATGAAATGCATATATAATAGGATCATAAGATTTAGATGTATACACAAGATGATATTCACAACACCCCCAGCCCCGAAAACCAATATCTTGTTGTATACAGATATTGCTTTTTGATTGGGAAATGGAGCCAGGACCTGCAAGACGGTAATTAAGAACTACTCCACAAAACCTCATATGGTACAGTTCCATTGCAGCTCAAAACTAGTAGTAATATAAATATGATGACTAGTGGAGGAGAATGGTATCCAGCCACCTAGTGTTTGGTGACAGCTGAATCATCTCTGGCATATGATTGATAGATGATTTTTTTTAATAGAAAAGGTGGCAAATTTGAATGCAGCTCATCCGATAAGTAATTACCGGCGCCCATAGACATTCGGATTATCAGACAAGTCGAAGATGCACTGGCGCTTTAAGAAAAGTGTAGGCGTCTTGCTTTTGGTTCTTGAAAATCCCCAAGTTGTATCAATTCTACAGTTTTCCGTGGCAGAAAATTTCGCGTAAAGGTTTACGAACCATCGAGATGATGAGGATGAAATTTTGAATTCTGTCGTGATGTAAGATGTTTAAACCCAGCTGCTGGAATTTGATTAATTCGGTTATTTACTTACTTGAATATTAATGATATCCCCGGTCACGAACATAACATCGATCCGGACCTGACGGAAGTCACCCGGGTATCCGGAAGGTCGGTTCAGCGCGTAGTAAGCGGTTACACCGCGCTTGTTCTCAGTCATGTTCACAAACTTGTATGAGTCATAGTGTGGTGGGTAGAAACAATACGGAGCACCTTGGATTGATGTGGACTTCCAACAGCAACCTGGAAATGAGAAGAGAAGATAGTGAGAGAGATATATGGTCATGTTAAATTTTAAATCTCATTCCTCATTAAGAATTAACTCATGGGAGCAAATATAAACATGATATTGTTAAAATGTATTCCTTAATATTTAAATTTATATGATGTCTTGAAGACCATCAAATAGAATACTTAGTAGCATAAAAACGATACACTGGACCCCAAAAAAAGGTTGGTAAAAACATTGTTCCTCAGCTTGGAATGGTATGTGCAACCAGAGACTCTGAAATAAGGTACTCTCACAACGCTATGGGTTAGCAAACAATTTTACCTCTTTTCACACATCCCTCTTCATTAGCGCCAGCCTGTGGGTAGCAATCAAATCGCATATTATCTGTCACTTGGGAGCACATCTCTTGGAGCATCTCGGGGGTCCTTTCCATGTATCTAGGGCCGATATCCAGATCCTCTTGAGTTGGGACTTGAATAGGTTTAGGTCTCATCTGACGTTGGTACTTCTCGTCATCGAACAGCGGCGTCTTTTTGGAGCCTTCGGATCCATTGAATTTGTTCTTCGTGCTTAGGTTATTATGATCGTGATAGTGGACTTCTGGCACAATCTAGAAGTATAAATTTACAATTAAATCATCTACTACTAGATTATATTACATCTCGAGCTAAAATTGTATTATATACTGGAATTTTGCAGTGATAGAATCAATTACAATTTGTGAAATAGCAGCATAACGCCGGTGAGTCTAAGGGTACCCTATTGTTAGAGATGAGGCAATCCTTCTGAATTCACAGGGGACAACCCATATGCACTATGATTCCTTATTGAGGATCATTTTGGTGTCAATATGGTTGTTTGTCACCTTCCAATACAATAAGAAAAAAACAGTTATATAACAGTGAATATAGGTTTAATGAGACAATAATTATTGAGAGTTAGACATTATCGATTAGGCAGGGAGAAATCATTACCACTAAGCATGGTCTTTCTGCTGTCATTTTGCGGTTCTGTTTACTATGAAAATGGAGTTGTTACAAATATCATATATTATATTATTATATCAAATTCAGACAGCATACATAAAGACTTTATTTTAATATTAAGCTTTTATTTCTGAGTATTCCACTTATCATTTATAAGTTTCATATGTGACTGTACAGTTAACCTTATGACATACAGTGTATACATAGATAATCTTATTAATCTTGCCCCGACCAGATGCATATCAACTTCCAAATAAAAGATTTATTTTTAGTCATAGCCATTTCTTACCATTTCATAATACGTCATCGGTTTTTCCGTATTTTCAGGGTGGACTCTCTGCCATAATTTCCTGAAAAGGTAGAAGAAATGTTAGTTTTAGATAGAATGTTACATATATAGTGTATCTCTTTCTGAACTTCCATCATCATCATGAACCTGGAATGGTCCACAGAACCAGGTCATCATGGGAATTTTTTATGTGAGTAAGGGTGACAAACAAACACCTCCATCTATCCCCTTGTTGAGGAAATGCCTTGTTCCGTTAGAGATAGAGGGCTGAGATGGAATGGCTCACTTCCAAGAATCAGGTCTCTGGTTCTGTGCTCTCACTCATGTTGCTATTTCACATTGGTATTCTGTTAGGGTGTGGTGCTTCCACAATCGAGTCGACCCATTCATACTGCAGCCAGAAGCTAGCTAATGATAAAGTACCTTAACACTATTAGTAATATAACTCCCCATGACCAGTAAGTCTCACCTGTATTTATCCTCAGTCCAAGCACCACCTAAAGCTCCGCCCACTACCAACCATACAGCGACGCAGAGCACGCAGACCAATCCCACCCCCAGCATCCCTGGGCAGATGCTCTTCATCTGTTCCCAGAAATGTTGCAAAGTGCTTCGGCGTTGCGAGAAGCGCTGGTACCTGTAAATATTGTTTATGAATAATAATGGATAGGAAGAAAGGTTCAAGAGTTTCTCATAGTGGCATATGCTGCAGTCATCACTTACCATCAGGTGAACTATACTTAGGTGACTTGATATCCAGTTAGGAGTCTCTGTGTTCAGTAGTGGTGTCATGGTGTCCAGAGATGTGATTAGAGAAATTTGGTGTGACAAATGCCTATACAACACTTACAACCATTCTCAACAAGAATTCAAGATACAGATTTGCTCTCACCCCTATAGGCCAGAGATTGAATGTCTCAGTATCAGTAACTAAGATCCCGAATCTCTACTCCACCATTCAAAACACAGCAGCATTATGCTACTATTTCACAGTAGCATTTTGCAAAGCTGTGGTTCTACCTAGGTCAAGCAGCTGAAAACTACCTGCAGCATAGCTCTAAAACACATACTGGAAAATTGTTTTTTAATAGTTACTTATCTTAATAACATGTAGTAATATATGAAACAAAAATTTTTATGTAAATTTTACTTATTTAAATTGTGAATAGTTAATGTTTTTTTAGTTAATTTTTAGTATTGTCAGGGATTCTTATATGGGTTCGACTTCAATATTGTTGTGAACCATCTTCTAAAATAAGCTTTGTGGAGTGGTTAATGTTAACATAAGTTCTGATAAAAATATTGTTAGCATCTTTCTTGATAAAAAAAAAGCAATATTTTGCTATTCATATACCCTGCCGGCCAAAAGTTTAGGGCCGCACATACACAACATAATTATCCATCAATTGTAATATAATCCCACAGGATAAATAAAAGAAATGCACATCTGCATATTCTATTGTTAGTATCGAATATTTAAAGAAGTCATTCTTTTGTTTACTTTCAAGTTATTGGACAATAAACATCTATTGCTTTCAAACACCCAGAAACGCTGCGCTAGAGCCAGGTGGTAGAGTCGTTATAATATTTTTATAATGTCCTCATTAATAATAATTTGCTTTTGTTACGTATTGGTCAATAATTAGGATTATTTAGCTCCTGATAACACATGTTTCTGACTTATTATTACCGGAGTTTATTTTGATTTGTTCACAAATAATCTCAATTAGTCTAAACTTGTGGTTTCTACAGTGAAGACGTCATAAAATGGGATAAACTAGAGAAATTAGCAGTGAAGTGTGTTCTGCCATCGTTGATTTACATAATGAAGGCAAATCCGAATGTGAGATTGCTTCACAACTGAAGTTATCGAAGACTTGTGTTCATGGCACAATAACTCGATACAGAGAGACTGGCAGTTTTCAAGATCGTCCACGCTCGGAAGGCCGGAGCTACCACGCCTAGTGAAGATAATTTCATTGTAGTTACCAGCAAGCGACATAGACGCTTAATAGCACCAGAAATCCGCGTTGAAGTAAACAAAACCCAAGTTAAACCTTTATCATTGACAACAGTAAACGGCGACTGAGAGATGCGAAATTGTGTGGTCGCGTTGTCGTACGAAAACCTCTGCTAAGGCCGCAAAACAAGAAAAAAAGGATGGAGTGGACTCTTGCTCATCGAGATTGGACTGAAGAAGACTTTAAAAAAGTACTTTGGACCGATGAATCCAAGTTTGAACTATTCGGTCCAAAACGTAGAATTCACGTTCTAGTGTGTCCAAGAAAAGGTAATGTCAGATTGTGTAGTCTCAACAATCAAGCATGGTGGTGGCTCAATTATGGTCTGGGGTTCCTTCTCCAGCCAAGGAACTGGCGATTTGATTAAAATTGAAGGAATTTTGAAATAGGAACGGTATAAAAACATTTTAGAACAAAATGCCGTTTCTTCCGGGTTGCGATTAATTGGAGATGGATTAATTTTACAACAAGATAATGATAATGAAATTATGTAGAGGATATTAAGAAGAGAAAGAGGCACAAGGTGTGTTTAAAACATGATATGGCCTCCTCAGAGCCTGGATCTCAATCCCATGGAACTGTTGTGGGAAGAGCTTGATAGGAACGTCCGTAATCGTGGCCCATCCTCGCGAGAAGAAATGTGGAATGCTTTATGCGAAATTGGGAACAATATATCACAAGACACCATTAACAAAATGATTGCCTATATGCCAAGACTTGTGAAAAAAGTCATAAAATGTAAAGGATTTATTGATGAAAAATCAATTTAGGTTAACTATAGCCTTTTTTTGCATGGACTGTTAATATTTCTTTACACTTTTAAAGTATATTGTTTGTCAGTCAATGTTCTATTAGATGATTAAACAGATTAATTAAACATTTAATATTTTATTGGAGTTTTACTTTATTTTCCTACTTTAATTAAGGTGGTCTTAAACTTTTGGCCTGTAATGTAGTTATTTAATATCTCACATATTACTTGACATCATTGATATTACTTGTCCATGAAAAAATAATAATTGTTTTTTTAAATTTTTGATTGCAATTACATTGCAGGTTTTATTACAGATTGAGTATTTAAAACATCCTTACCCTTCAACAGGTATTCTCATCATATTACTTTTTTAATGCACTTTAGTATAAAAGTATAAATTAAATACTAAAACAAGTAAATTAACTATAATATTGAGTTCATATTTAATATGTAAAGGTGGAAATAGACAACCGGAATTACAAATTACAATAGTAGTCACACTGAAGGTAGTTTGCAGCTGCAGCTGAATTAGATTGGTGAAAGATTATGCTCTCATCTAATAAAGGCTAAAAAAAGCACTGCTGCTATATGTTGTTATTGCTATTAACCCTATTCCCTTAGCATCCTCAGAGGTGACAATACATGTATACATGTGTGCATTTAAAATCGTTGCTGAGGATTGATGAGGATATTTATTTGCTGCTTTAGACATTCTCTACCAGCTATCTAAAATTAGTATATAGTCTGTAAATCACTAGCTTTGAAAATTAATATCTAGGCACTGGATTTTGATTTCAAAGCACACAAGTAAACAATATATGTGACAATTAAAAATATATATTTTACAGATGTGAAGTCCACCAATTGTGGAGGAACACCAAGAGAAAACTATTACATATGTTATTAAGCACTAAATTATTTCAATAATAATATAAAATATTCACCAATCTATATTGACATGAACTCCATCAATACTAATAGAACGAAAACTTACACCTTTATACAAAATAAATATGACTACACTACACAAGATAATAACAAAATGAAACAGAAATCGCGGAATACATAAGTTATATGGTCCTTGCACTTCTTTGCGATGGAAATAAATAGTGTGGATCACAGTTCATTACACTTTGATAGGGATGTAAGAACAAAACAAAACATGCGTGATTATTTCTGACCTCAATAATACTTGCTCTTTGAGCTAATAATAGCCACAAATGATTCAAATGTATTAATCATAACCCGATCAATAATTAAATATATGAGAAAACAATAAATAAACATTTATATTCTTCTATTTTTAGGTTGACGGTCCATATATGTTGCGGCAAATATGTCTAGCGCTGACCGTTAATGCACAGAACTCGAAAATAAGGTATCCCTGGGCAGTCATTGAAGCGCCGGCGGCCATGTATAAGAGCTTATTGGCTCTCCAGTCGTACTCTGCCACGCGCACCGATACGAGACCCCACTTGCTCCAGGTGTAAATAAAATGCTCATTGTAAATAAAAGTGTGACAACACTTTTATTTTTGTGGAAAGTGGTACACTGTAATGTACATTCTGTACATTTGTAATTTAAAAAAAAAAAATTACTATCATCCGACCACAACTTCATTAAAAAAAGTAAAAAAGTAGCCTTCCAGACTATAAATGCACATGCTAAATTTCATCCATAAAATCATATCGCATTTATGATAATACTGAGATGATGATGATGATTTATTATATAACTAGTTTAGACATAAAAAAGTAAAAACTAAAACACTTTATTCATAATCAATTTGTAGAAATTAACAATTGAGTTTGTGACAGTACCCATGCACAGCTATCCCCTCCATGTTTCATTCACCGCTAGACTTATGTGCCGCGATATTTACCTTTATTAACTACTAATATTTGTCATTAGTAAAATAAGACACCACAAAAACCACAAGGTGCTCTCAATCTCACTAAGGCAGAAAAGGGAAGGGTAATTTTTTTCTTTTATTAATTATAAAGACTGGTTATTTTGCTGTATGGCCATTGCCCCATAAAACTAGAAAGAAAATCTATCCACTTAATAATAAGTTAGTCAGCATTTTATTGAACATGTCCAACATTACATAGGACAAGAAAATGCTTGGGAAAAGAAAAATTTTCCTGTGTCCTCAACCACTTAAAGGTTTTTCAACTTTAGCCAATTTTAAGGTTAATTGTTTAAGGATACCTGAAGGGTGAAATACAATTGTAACCATACTGCACAAAAAGGGGAAAAGATAAACTATCTAACTATTGCCCAACCACCTGAGCAACATCTATAAACTCTTCAAGTTGCATGCACCATGAGATGTAGTTCCTCATTATCTTGAAAATAATTAATGGCCTACACACTTTGTGCAAAAAGAATCCATCTTTTAAATTGTGAAAGAATATATAGCCAGACTAAATTATCTTCTGGTGCATTACAATAATAACTATTTCCTTACTAGCTATATTGTACTAATAATTTCTTCTAGGTACTTTCAGTACATTTCCAACTCCAAAATATTTTTTTTTTTATTTTTCAATTAAATGGATTTATGAATTTATTGGCAGCTTTGAATGAAATTTGGCACACAAATTTTATATATATGTACATAAATTAGATTAACATATGACAATACTTTTTATCTCATCGAATGAGATGGCTTAAAAACTAGAGTCTGCCCACAAATTCTTCAGAATTGGGTCTAGAAAGAAATTAAATATGTTTGTGACAACTTTTATGATTTATTGATTTTAAACAGTTGTATTTTTTAAATGTGTTAAATTTAAACAATGCGTTAAAAATAAACAGTAACTAAAAAATAAAAAAGAATTTTTTTCTAATTAAAGACAACAATACAAATACACAATGATAATTTAATATTTTTTATGCAAGGTTTCAATATTCTATATAAGACACTTGACTTTCATGGCAATTAATTATAATTTAATAGTGTAATGTAGTTAATTAGTGTTATGATAATATCAGTAAATATTATGTACACTCAAAATTTACCTCGGCTCATCGGAAGTCACCCCATCGTTCCGAGGCTTTGGAATTATACCACTGAAGAGTGGAGCGCGGGACTTGGTGTTGCTTTTTCCAAAAGGCGCAAAAGGTAGTTTTGTGTAAGCTCCACCCTTAGGTCCATTAAGGGAAGTTTCTTGTTGTCCTTCAGTCTCTCTAACAAATATCTCCTCAATGTTCGAACTGCCTCCATCTTTGGGCAACTTGAGACTTTCATAATAAATTCGATAATTAATATTATCATTTAAGGACAACAAATCACTTTTTGCATCTGTAGGCTTATCACAAAACTCCTCAAACGATACTACTTCGTAATCGTCATCTGCTTCAAGGGATTTCTCACTTTTATTATGTGGTTTCGGCATTTTGCCTTTGTTCGAAATACTCTTTATTTAATCCATACTATTAATAGAAGAGGTACAAAATACGATACCGTGTTAAGAATACTAATGTTTATAACGTTTTGTCTATAATATTTCTTCAGACGGATTAAAACATAAATCACAATAAAATAAATAAGAAATCAATTTACACAGGCAGAATTACGCACTCCCGCTAAACAAAAATTGCAATCAGAAGTCAGAGAGTATATGATTCTATATATACTCTATGGTATATTATTACTTTAGTATACAGTTTCAGTTAAAATTATATTTTTCTAAATATATAATAGCAGATCTGATAGACGTTGACCTGTTCAATTTTCTCTAAAAATGTTTGTGATCGTTTTGTAAATTTGTGAAAGTAATCCGGAGTTCTTTAGAACCTTTCCTAAATTATGACCTTTCCGTACGTTTGGCTACTGTTATTTTTTCCGAATTTTCCAATTTTCCAGAAAACTTTCCCAATTTTTCTTTTCATAAAAACCTAATTGGGACTATTATGACATTTAAAGAAATAACCACATTGGTCAACATCGCTAACCAACGCACAGCATTTAATTTTTTATTAATATAGATTTTACTTTTACTTTTTATTTAATTATAATAAAAGAAAAATAATAAGCTGAGACTTTGAGAAAAATATAATTTTGTGAAAGTCATTTTTGGTCATTAAAATAATTATTTACGCGATAATAAGGTATATTTAAAGTGCTTTATAGTGTAAAAATGCATTCCATTATTTTTATTATTAATATTAATACTAAATAAATAATTAAATTAAGGTATTCATTTAGTATTAATATTACATTAATGCGAAGTTTTGACTTTATTCCTACGAACATTAAAATAAAATCTAAAGCAACTTTATAAATAGCCACTTTACCTATATACTATGTATACTAAATTTATATTTATGTAAGTATTTTCATAATTTTGAAATATTTATAAAAAACTTTGACTTTTTTTTCAAAGGTTCAGCTGTTTTTCTCAAGTTTTTAAATAAGCTAGAAAATTCAAGCTTGGTGATAAGTAGATAATGATTCCTATAGTCTATCCTAAATGTAATAAAAGACACGACTTTACTTACACTGAAGAAAAGAAAAATAGATTTATAAATATATTATTATTTTATTTATTAATTTCAGAACAAAAGTTAGACGCTTTGAAAGTGATTACTATTATTTAAAATATCATAATTGGGCTATGGGTTTGTTTATAATATATGTAATGAATACGAACTAAAATTTAATATTCAACGCATTTCTATAATCATTATTGAAAATATAATTTGAGAATATATTCTTAAATATGACTATATGCTTTTGCACCAACCGGTATATTCATATTATAATAAAAAGTAAAAAATGTCTGATTTTAATGTTTAACGTCCTCTATGTAGGTAATTAGAAATTTAATTCACCTTTGAACAATAATTGTCAATAGCGTGGACAGCATGGTGGACTATTAAACGGTTTAACATATTGTGGAAATTGTAATAAGTTAATTGAAATTGTGGAAAAATCGGTGTGTAACATGGATTGGAAGAGCGCGAAAATTCTTCTGGCATCAACCGCTACTGTCGTCGTTGCTTCTCAAGTAGCGAAAAAATTGTGCAATTATTTTTTTAATCCAAGTAAATGCAGTGAAACTGAAGGTGCAAACGACGACATATGTAGTGAAGTTCTACAAATGAGAAATCGTGAAATAAATGACGTAATTTTATTCTCGGATGATGTTGTTCGACACACAATTAGAGTTCCACCCAGTAGAGATATAACAATATGTGAAAGTAGAGAACTGAACTGTTTTAAACTTATCAAGTATATCAAATCAGCGCGTGAAACACTCGATGTGTGTATGTATCTTATAACTAGCACAGAAATTGTTGAACAAATTATAAGATTAGGTCAAAAACATGTTATAGTCAGAATAGTTGTCGATAGTGATATGGCCTATACTCCACAATCAAAAATTAAGAGACTTGAAGAATACAGTAAGTAATTGTGTTCATAATAAACGGTGAATTAAAGTATTAAAGTATGATAATGTTTATTTATATTATTACAGGTTTTATTCAGGTACAGACGACTAAAAAGTCGATATTAATGCATCATAAGTTCTGTATTGTTGATGGTCCAAAAGCTATTAAGCGAAAAATTTTATTAAAAACACACGCAGAAAAGATGAATATGCATGGACAAGTTATAAAAGACTGTGCAAAACCTTCTAAAATTAGATGTACAAAAGGCTTCGTAATGTCTGGTTCATTGAATTGGTCTACCCAAGCTATGGTTTCAAACCATGAAAGTGTCATCGTTACCTCCCATCCGAACATTATTAATAAATTTGAGAAGGAGTTTGAAAGTTTGTGGATAGAGAACGAACCGGTATGTTATTATATACATGATAAATAGTTTAAAATTAGTTGTTACTATTGTTTTTAAACATATTACTGATTAAAATTTTACTATTTATAATATTAGTTAAATTTTTAATATATATTGTTTATTTTGTTAGTTTAATTTAATTCATAACTAGGTTTATTATTTGCTTATTAAAGCTACTCAAACTGCAAATATTTTTCTTGTGATTGCCTTGATAATTACTTAGGTATCTAATTCAATTATTCAAATTACTTATATAACGAATAATTAAATATAATAAGTTCAAATTTTATAATTTATTTTCTGTTTTACAGGCATTAAAACTAATATGACAAGTAAGAACCATTCAGCAGTAAATTTTGTACATATAATTTTATATTTGCGTACTGCGGTGAGAACAAGTAAGTAACCGTATTATATTTTTTATTTTTGTATATAAGAATTGACCAAAGACGAAAATAAACATTCGTCTGTCATTTTTTTATCATTCATTCATTTCTCTCAAAATGACAGACGACATCCATAGACAAATCCATGTGCACTTCAATTCAATTTCGATCGATCATATGTTTTCTTTGTGTAGTTTTTTCAGCCGCTGTAATTCGAATTGGTTATAATGTTAATTGTTGATAATCTAATATAAAAGTTAGTACAGTGGTGATATCATTGATAAGGTTGTGCCTGAACAGAAACCAATTACACACATTAAATTTTGCAAGGTTTTAAGAAGGTGCATTTCGAGTACACGTGCTTGCATTTTTCAGACAGTTTCATGTAATTTCAGTCGTAAAAGTGTTTTAAAAGTATTCAATAATTTCGAGGAACCTTATAATATTCATATACTTCAGTTTAAGGCTATAAGTTTTGAGTTTATGGTGTTTAATCTGGGTTTGAAACGATAGTTAGGTTGAGTTGGAAGTCCTCTGATTTGGTTATTTTTTGGGGACAGTAATTGGGATGTATACCTTAACCTGGATTAGAGCTTCGAAGGATGAAGTGTTAGTGGTATGTAAACATTATTTTGATTATAATTTGTTTTCGATTTATAGTGAAAAAGTGTGTACAAATGCATGACATTCCAGAAAGGTCATTGTGAACTATTTTGTAATTTCTCGTTTTAACATATTAAATCATAATCTATTCAACTATCCATGATATAGATACTTGAAATTATATGGTTATTTTATTAAATTATTATGTTAGATATAAAATGTTAATTTAAATATAAAAATAAATATTTATTATTATATTAGACTCTTAAAAGTTGGCTAGAGAAGTTATAAAATATTGTGTTAAAGATTATAATGATTTTTATATTTTATAATATATATTATTTGTTTTAGACATAAAATAATGATTCTAAATTTTATACACTTAAAAACCTCAGTATTGCACTTAAGGCATGTAAAGCAATAGTAATATATTGCCATTGTGAGATTCTGTTTGCACTACCATGTGTGCACTTTTAACCTTACCTTAAAGCTGTATAAAATATGATCTTGATTTTATAATTTGTGGTATTGTGTGTGGTAGTATTGTAGTAGAAATGTATACAGAATTCTTAAATAACAGATGATTATGTAGTAAATTTATGAATTAATGTTATAAGTAATACCTAAATAAACTATATAATACAATTATATAATGAATACTTCCATTTTTTAACTCTATAATAATTTGAGTCTTCAAATAAATTAATCTTAAACCAATTCTATGAAGTAATAAATTCGACCTGATAAATTTTTGATATTTATGAACTTTTTAGAATTTACTATAGAAAATAATCTTGTATTTTAGTGTGTATATAACATACTTTAATATCATATACTAAAATTTTATACACACCAAAATGTAAATATTTTCTATTATTTTTTACAATTAATATTATATAAATGTTCATAAAATAGCATCTTATTAATAATCTATTTACTTTGAAAATTTGTAATAAACTTTAAACTTTGGGACAATTCTCCGTCATATGTTAATGTTTTTTTGTCTATGTCTATTACTAATTTACTATGTTTGCATTGTTTCAGATGGATGCACGAATGATGCAATGGCAAATGTGCAATTGTGAAACATGTGCAATATGTTCTTATTCAGTGTATATAAAAAAAGAGATAAAGTGTGCAAACTGTAAATATGAAACGTGATAATTAAAATATTTGCGACAATAATTTAAAGGTATTATTTTTGTTTTTCAAGTGTTTTGAAAATGTGCGCTTTGGATGCAGTGTTTTTGTACTAGATGTCGCTTTTGGAGTTTTTGCTGAGCAAGTGTTGGTGTCGTTTCGCTACGCGGCGCTAGATGGCACTGGTATGTATTATTTTTCAAAGATAGCATATTAGTTCAGTGACATCTATGGCCGAATAGCTACATCGAATATTTTATTTAGTTTTAAATTGTCGTCAGATGTCGCCAATTTATTTTTAATTGTTTATTGTCCGTATAATCATATCCAGACAATTATTTAATAACGTAAATGTAAATTTATTTATAAAAAACTTTACTCATACTTTATCTGTCCAAATTGAAATTGTTTCATACATACTTAACTAATTTGAATACATTTTGTCCCTTGAATAATGTATTATCATGGGTTAATTAAAAAAAACTGACATGGCCCAAGTGAATCGTGATCAAGTTATGATACGCATTAGTGAATTAACGTTGAACTGCCTTGAACTTGAGCATTGATACGAAAATTGTTAAATATTTCCAGAGCTGATTGAATCCAATGCGTGGTGATTGATTTGAATGCGATAAATGTGTGCGTTGGTATTTAAATATCAGATAATTAATATCTGGAAATGTCTTTCTCAGTACTTCCAATGTTTCGTTTATGTTGCGTTATTTTGTTTAAATATTGCGTACGCATTTTGGTGTTCATAATATTTTAAAGTTTTGTACGTTCAACTTTTCTTCAATGAATTGTGAACGTGATTTTGGTGTACCTTTTATTAAATAAATTAATTATCTTTAACATCAAGGAACGTGCAGATATTACTAAATTTAGGGCATAAGGTATTATTTCGTCATGTTCGTAACAATAGACAAGAAGCAATATTTCTGGGCGTATTATTAAGATTACCCAGGTTTTATTTCACTTGTTTGGTTTCATTGAAGGAACAAAGCGCACCCAAAGAACTTGCTTAAGTAGTAACAATGAATATTTTCATTATATCATATTGCTGACGTAATATTATATTCTTTTCGTTGTTGCGCATTGCGGAAATCTCTAGGTTTCTATTATTTATTTTTATTATTGTATATAAGCTGTATTTAAAATAAATAAAATATACGTGAGTCACAATGAGATATATTAAAAATGATATATAAATATACGTGATGAAACACACTTACCACCTCTAGGTGTGTTTCATATGATGGGTTATGTGAATCAGCCTCTATATGACTATATACTATATACATAGTAGATTTCAGTGTCTAAAGTCACAACTAGCAGTTACATGGATTTTGTTCCGTTGTGACCGATACCAGTTTGTGATTTTAGTAATATATAAGCTTGTAATCGCTAATAACGTTGTAAGTGTGACAATTAACAAAAGACATGACAAGTACTAAATGCATCTGATTAAAACACTATTTCTAAATGTTGTGAAATAGTTGCCCGTTACGTTCTTGTGAATTTTTAGTTCCTATCGTCTCCGCTAGATGGCGTTGGTCGTTTGAATACTAAAAGATCTCTCGTAAATGAAACAAAACCTTACAAATGTAAGTAGTTTTCTATCTAGAATCTTATATAGTTATTTATATTATGATAAATGGCTATGTCTGAGCACTCTGGAGTTTTGTCTTCGTTAAGCGTTACAATGTTGACCGCGCACTTGATCGAGCTGTGTCATATAAAACTTGCAATTTTGGTTGTGTCATTGAATGTGATTTTAGTTTTCTATTTGATATTATTTTATGTTAAAGGTATAAAACGTTTAATCTATGTAAAGTCTATAATAGGTCTTTACCTATGAAATTGCCGTTTTGTATGTAATAAGTTAAAGTATTTTTTTTTTCAAACTTTTTGATTTCTGTTATTCAAAGTAATCGCCCATGTAATGGATGCATCCTTGCCAACGCAGTGGTAGTTTATTGATGCCCTTCTTGTAAAAATCAGCTGGACGGGAGACAACAAACTCTTCGAAGGCATTTGAAGGCCTCTCGGGAATTGAATTTTTTTTCTCGCTAAAACGTTGTTAAAATATTGGAAAAAGTAATAGTCAGTGGGTGCAAGGTCTGGTGAGTACGGTGGGGAGAGCTTCCAACCCCAACTCTTGCAGTTTGGAGACTGTCTTGTGCAGTATAGGGTCGCGCGTTGTCGTATAGGAGCAGCGGGGACGAGCGATTGACCAAAGCTGGTTGCAGATGTGCGAGCTTCTCCATTATTGTCTTCAGTTCTTCACAGTACACATCTGCAGTAATATGCTCATGCCGTTTGATAAAAAACTATGACGAATCACACCGGCACTAGATCACCAAACAGTGACCATAAACTTTCTAGAGGTCTTTTCGTTTAGGGCGTTGCTTCGGTGCTGAACCAGGATCTAACCAACTTGCTGAGCGCTTTCGATTGTCGAATAGAATCCACTTTTCGTCGCACGTAACAATTCGGTTCAAAATTCTCTCATTTCTGTGCCTGTTGAGCAGCGCGGGGCAGGTCTCAACGCGTACGTTGCGCTGGCGATCGTTTTGTTCGTGGGGCACCCATCTATCATTTTACTTTGCCAATTAGACGCAAATGGACCAATATTGTTTTGATGTTAATATCAAAAGCTGCTGCTAGCTCGGCTGTAGATTGAGTATCATCAGCTTCCACAATCGCCTTTAATTTATTATTGTTGACCAAAGTGTCCGGACGACCACGAGGTTCATTTTTCAAATCCAAATTTCCAGTACGGAACCGGGCAAACCAATAACGGGTTGTGCGTTCGTTTGGTAAAGTTCTCTCCGTAAACGTTGTTGTTGTTACGTGCCGTTTGTGCTGCGTTGATGGCACGACGGAACTCATATTCCATAATTACAAGAACTTTTAAAGTATCCATTATGACGGAAAATGTTCAAACGTAATGAAAATACAAAGCTAATCAATAAACAAAAGATTGACTTTGTAAAAAGAATGTCATGTTTTTAAAACAAAATTAATTTGAATTTAGAATTCAAAGCCAATCAAAACTTTTTTTTTTGGTTTGAAATGGCCAATACTGAAGAACGGCAATGTCATAGGTAAAGACCTTATATATAGTGCTTGGCATAGGCCTTCTCTAAAAAGAGGGTATTGGACGGAGTACAGTTTAATTACTACACGGCTTTATTATGAATTGACTTACATGCCTTCAAGTTATAAATTTAGATTTTATATCACCGGTAAATTTATGTACCACATACTTATGCGGTGTGTTTGTTTTAAGTGTTCGAATTAAACCAGTTGGCGGTGAGTGGTTAAATGATGGGAAGTCACCTTCCTCGGATCTGGTTGTGACCAGCGAGTACCGGCTGTTTGTGACAACTTTTTCTAGTTGTGTCCGGGTGATGTGGTCGTGGTCGAATTCCACTTGCGGATGTATGTAAATTACCACGGTACTTATGTATTGCTCTTATTTATTTTTTACGGAAGTGGAGGGAAATCTGCTTCATACCTTGCTTCGTGTCTTTTGAGCATATAAATATTTTGATCTTATTATTCCACTATTCCGATATTTTCACGCAAGATTAAATTGAGTGACGGCTTCATATAGGTAGACAAGTATGTAGGTAAGGTTATTTATAAATTATAAAGCTCACTTAACGCCTTTAAGGAAGAACAAGAAATCCTCAATATATCCTTGTTGACAGTTAGTGCTTACAATAAATATGGCAAATGTCTAAGTTCTTGTCATATACTCGGGAACAAGTTCAGAAGACAGTTAGTACATTCTAAGGTTTGCGAAGTAAACATTGTTGTTATATTTTTCTTAAGAATATTATGCTAACTTACTTGGTTACGACGTAACTTACTCCGACTCGTGGTTATCATTTTCTAAGCGCACAGCGGTGGATTGTCAACCATCGAGATGATGAGGATGAAATATTGAACGTGGATATAGATCGAAGTTTGTTTTTTTATGAATTATTCAATGTTTGCTTCTTATGTTAGAATAGGTTGCAATTAAAAGTTGCACAAAAAACAATGATTAGATGATGAGTATGATTGAATATATGTGAAAGTAAAAAAAGGATATAAAACAATTTTTGACAGTGCTAGAGCCATGCTGTACTTTTGGTTTTATTTGCGACATAAATGGGTCGGCTCGAGAGGGTACGGACTAAATATCTGAGTAAAATAGCAGCACAACGCTGCTTTGTTTCGTTTGTTGACTGTAGGGCTCTGAAAACCCTTATGATACCTCTATAATACCTCTGGTGACCAGACAGACATCTTAGATCCCTTCGGCGGGTATGTGCAGTTAAAACTGTAGCTTGTAATGATTTGACGCGTTGGAAGTACTGTTAAAAAGCCTTTTTGAAATAAAAGTTTTTTTTTTAATTTAAGCTAGCAACATTGCTAAAATACACAAGATAAAGTTATTGTGTCTTTAACAGCTTACAAAAAAATATATAAAAAAAATAAAATAACAGAAGCAATAGAAAAAGAAAATTTTATATCGGGTGCCCACATGATTAATTAATTTGAGTTAGTTGTGGTAGTTATTAAAGTATTTGCTCAGAATAAGGTACTTATCATGATTATCCCTTTGTAATTCTTTAAACTCGACTGAGCGCCATAAGCGCTCGGTCACGTCGCATCCCGGTGGAACTGTAAAAGCCCTCGGGCTATCAGCGAAAAAAGAAAAAAAAACCTCTTTAATTTTAATTTTTAAAATTAGGCCGCGCTTTAAGGTTTCTAATTGGAGGGGCAAATTGTTCCAACACTTTGCATTATACCTAAAATTAACTCTAATAGCCACCGTTTTAAAGGGGCGGGAGAACTAAAATAAGTCTAGAGTTATATATAGAGACAAATATCACGAGTGGTTAAATACCTAAACCACCTAAGTTTGTTGTATAGGTACGACGGTTGCTGGGAAATCAAAAAGAAGTGTAACCAAGGGTAACTCACGATGTGGATTCTTAGAATGTTTGCTTCATTTACATAACCCTTTTAAGCAGTCGGGTTGAAATATACTTAGCATTCTTTACACTTCGTTAGACATATAGATATATAACTAGTGAACTAAACGAGTCAACGGTTAGAATTACCCCCTTTAAATAACCACCATAACAAGACTTCTTGTGGACTATAATAATTGTACGTTGTTTAGAAAGAATAAAAAAGCTAACAACGCGTTCGGGGGGGCTAGAGACAATAAAGAATAGGCCATGAATATTAAAGGGACGGTGAAAATTCTCGGAAAGTGTCAAACCGTACGACCATTAGTGACTGCAGCGAGGTGCGCGGTTGTCCAGTCGACGGCATACAAACTGCGCATTATTGCGATATTTGTAAAAAAAAGCTGATTTTTTACAGCCGTGGAGCTCCTAAAGCTATCTCCACACTGTGTACTTTTGCTAGAACACTAGAATATGCAGGGGGAAAATAGATATTACAGAGGCGGACTTCTTTCAATCTTTAATGGACGTGAGATCCAACACTGTTTTGAAAATAATAACCCCTTTAGACTTTAGATTAGTAAGCTATTGCGAGTACATTTTTTATTTATTTGATACATCTTCGAAGAATGAAATTTGGGCTCTGGTATGGGTTTTAACCATAGAGGGGATCTTATGTTAATTCTTCAATTAGTAATACAATACGTGTAAATATTGTCCTATAAAATACTTACTTTTGTAAAATGCACCTTGCGTAATGTAACGTTACGTATATTTAATTACAAATAAAGCGACGTAACACATAAAGGCATCACTAATGATTCACCACAGTAAATATCTTTTAATTTATTAATTTACAGTTTCACCGGATTGAGAGGTGACCGAATGCTTTAGTTTTTATTGGGTAACCAGCACAAGGGATCCCAAGCGGAAGGTAGCCTCGGCTTGTGGTTGGTGCCCGAGAGGGCCGAACCTCGGCTCGGACCAGTTGCTTCTGACTATGGATTGTATATTGTGTTATATATTGTATAACGTATCAATCACCAAAATTGCTGCATTATCGGAAGGCTGTTGGTCGTTATAGCTGACATTATTTTAAGTTCCAGCAGTTCATTAATTGTACCCATCCATTATTATCTTCATCTTCAAGTTGTCTATGCTTACGACCTTCATTCGCGTTGCGTATCCGAGACGTGACATTAACCAGTGGAATATCCCAAAACAATATAAACACACGTTAACTGTCCCTCCACTGAATATCATCAATGAATCTCAAGTCTAACCCTCAACGCTTATGAGTCACGCCGTTTAACATATTATAATGGTTTTTATATTTACAAACAAAGACGTATAAGGGTTAACAGCACCGGACGCGTATGGAAATAAAGTTTCGAAAGGAAGTAGGGAAATAAAGCTCACAATGGAATCGATATTAAAACGATTAGGATCGATTAAAGCCGTTGACACGATCCAGGGTCAGTCAGGATGTAGTTTCTGTATCGGGTACTTTGTTTGGGTATTTTATGTGCGCATTTTATTGTAACCTTACAACATTAAGTAAATAATCGATTCCGTTTGAATAAAATCGATGTTTTTTAAGTAGGAATATCAGACTGTTTATTAAAAGCGTCTTAAGGTAATATATTATTGGGAGACAGAAGACAACAAGTTCTAAACAATTAAGTTATCGATGCATTAACGCACCTTTTTTTTGTATAGCGGGAAATCTTTAAAAAGTTATTCCGTCTTCTGGGGGCAAGACGGTATATTAGACGGTTGGATTTATACCAACTAAACTACCTAACAGAATACTTACAGCATAAAATAGCTCTGTTTCGTCTGTTGAAGGTGGGAAAGAAGACCATTGTTACCGGTGGCAAGCTATTCAATCTTAGCGCTTTTGGTGATTTCTTTAGTGCGAGCAGTGTGTGTGTCGTTTGTCACCCCCAATGCAAAAAGAAGTAATAAATCTCTTTTTGAATTAAGCAAGCTTTATTCTATAACGGTTAAATAACATACCTTGTTGGTAAAGATTAATAAAAGTAGGGTTTATGATAAATGTCATGTAAATTCACTTATCGTACAATAGGAACTGTCCCTTTTCGGCTTATTACTAATCAGCTTACTGTGCAAACGATATTTCTGCATGGCAATATAATAGTTTATTACCATTCCCTCGTAATAATATTTTTCTAACCCATATATATTCACTTATTCTTATAATTTACGAGCAATTTGTAAAAGTGCCCAAGTTTATGACGCTTTCAAAAGACGCGTTCATAATACACCAACCCTCCCTGCGTTGCCGGGTAGCAACAGCATTAGAAACGCTCCGAATTCTCAGTACTCAATAGATAAATAATTCAATTTCGCCTTTTCTATAACAGTGCCATCACCTGCTATTTCTTTGAAAAGAAAAAAAAACAACTCAGCGATATTTGGCATCTCGTTACTCAATGTCTTTTACTATTATGTTTTTAAGACGTCATTGTTCGGCGGGTACATCGCCACGGGTTTCCTACTTCCCTTTTATACAATTAAAACCTTATTTACATGTATACAGAATTGTTTTTCTCTAAACTTACACTGTAGCTTAGTTCGTTCTGAAGCTGTGTCTGTCCAGCCAGGTGCGTAGACTTATTCGAGTTTTGAATCTAGCTTTGTCCCCGACTGTTGGTTCACTTTCTTTGCACAATGGATGCAAGATTTGCACAAAAACGTCTTACAAAAAGGGGGCTTTAGAAAAACTAGTACACGGTAAATGCATTCGGGTAACTTGCAAGCGGTTCCGATATATCGGGTGTCCTATATGCGCGTGTGCTAATTTAGTTTTTATGCGTAAACGGCACCGTCTAAAATGGCGCGTAGATTTTGACAGATGTGTTTTTTAATTTATTGCGTTCAAGAACGGCCAGTTGCACACGTAGTCGCGTGCCGTGTGGTTTTATATAAATGTTTTTAGAGCTTTTGTTTTAAACTTAACGTCTATAGTTTTACACATATACGTATAATAGTAATCTTTTGTTTATTTTTATTCTATTAAGGGTTACTGTGTGCTCGTATGCACACAGTTCAGTTGGTTTTGGCCTCATGAATCACTTAGAACCAACTGTCATTCCAGATGAGGAATTATTATATTAAGATATCCTTATCAGTTAAAAGGACTCCATTTGTACTACAGCCTTTTTTATTTACAGAAAACTGTTAAGTCATTTTAAATAAAAAATAATATGCATAAGAACTGTAAAGTAAATTTTTGTATTTATAAGTCAAATCCTATTTCTGAACGAATGACATCGTTTGACTGAATTTTATCAATGGAGCGTCCTAAAACAACAATCCGTTGTTACATTCTGACGAATTGTTTACTTTACAAAATAAAATTTTGGCCTGTAATTTTTTGCTCTCATATTACTTCCTGCTTTTAAATGCGTTTCTTAGTAACGATTAAGCACCGTTTAAATATTAGGGTTGTCACTGTTGTAATAATAAATTATGTTTTTTCGGTTATGTTAACACAGTCAAATATTAAATAAACTGTTATAATGGTAATCAAAAATAATATAATATTTGATGTCTTCTTCATCGCTATTTTACAAAATTATTACAACTTCCATAAATAAGTTTAGATTATCTTTTGACTTTTGTCTTTAAATCTAGTGCCAATTTAAAAATAAAACTCATTTTGAAGAAAGACAGGAATAATGTTTAACGTTTTTTTTATGAAATAAAGGGTGTCAAACAAGCACATAGCTCTCCTGTTCTAAGTGATTTCTGATCATGATACCCGCTTTCATCCTTGATAAGAATGACAAGATGCAAATATAAAAAAGAAAGAAAAAACAATAAATAAATTGTCCTATTACTTTGAATTTGTGAATTATCTTTATGGTGGAAATTAATGACCATAAATTAAATCATACTTTTTATATTTTTAGATGTTTTTAAAAAGTTTGATTTTTATTTATAGTTCAAATATTAAGAAGTGCCATACGAAGATGGCAATCACCTATCCGATCTTAATTACGGCGATATCTTCTGTTGTTTACAGCTTGATTTCATTCCTGCAACGATGAAAATACAAGTCGATAAATTTGAAATTTTATTTTATAACATTTAAAACTAAAGTTATTTTTAATAATGTTCTCTTAATTAAGCTAAAATTTGAATATGTACAAAAACTTGAAAATAAAGATATATAAAAATGAAACTTGTAAGAACTATTAAAAGAAAAATGAAGAAACTTATAAAAACTATTGAAATTTAAAAAATATAAAAAATATTTTTTATATTATCATATTGATACTTGAAATTGAAAAATATTTCTTAAAAAAGTATTTTCTTTTTGGTGTGGTAACCCTGCTTTATTGTTTGTAGGTTTAGCTTCACCTCTCACCACCCACGACGGTGCTTGGCATTTCGACTTTAAAAAATAGGATAAATATATCGCTCTTTATCACTTCCGCGAGTGATTTCGATTTTAATTTGATTGTCCTTACATCATTGACATTCAGCAGTTTAATGTCGACATTTAAACCCAAGCCTCTATTGTAAAAAAAATCAGAATAAGTTCTCCCAGGATGGTTATTGCAACATTTATTACGGTTGCCGTATCCAGGCGTCCGTATGCTTGTTTTTTTCTCGAGATGATAGCCGCTATTAGCCTGCGGGCTTTTACAGTTTCACCGGGTTGAAAGGTGACCGAATGCTTATGGCGCTCAGCCGAGACCTCTATTAGTGGGTAAGCAGCAGAAGGGCCCCGGAGAGAGAGCCTCGGGTTGGACCGTGACCCTGTTGCGTGAGAGCGACTGACTCGAGGGTGTCCGAGAGGGTGCCCAACCTCGGCTCGGGCAGTTGCTTCTGACTACGGATTATCTAAGCTTATTATTTACTATCTGTACCACCACTTCGGAATGCGTGGGTGCTGGAGAAGAAGTAGCGCAAGAAACTCTAATGTTGACTGCTGAAAATATGCTAATTTTTTTCTATTTTATATATTTTTTTTCTTTATCTTATATATTATGCGTATGCTTGATAGTGTACACTCTTTAGGTAGTACAGTCCTTAGGGTTTGTTCATTACCACAATATTTTATGTTACTCATGGAGTAATATTGTCATGATAATTATCAACTTTAAAACAGTATACTTTACATTATAAGTAAATTTCAAACTCGGTAGATGTGTCGTAGTCTCAGAGACGCTTGAGGCGACACTTTAGACGTCCTTCGATTCAGACTAGACACAGAGCTAGCTAGAACTAGCTGTCTGTCATTAGGGCCAAGATTTTTCTTTTCCCACTACCCTTTGACTTCACAATACTCAGCTAATATATGATTGTTTTTGAGCCGTGTTGTTTCCAATTATTTTAATTCAGGCTTCATTGATTATATTCATGTGCCGGCAGTATTGATCCGTGATAGTTAAGTGTCTAAGCGGTCGCTTGAATTAATCACTGTAGGAGAGCAAACCGGGTTCGTACCGTGGTGCCGAGACCAATGAAATTATTAATAGCAATTTTAAGTGTTGATTTACTACATAAATGGAAAATGTATTACTGAGGAATAAGTTAAAAAAAAATCCGCGTATATATATATACACACACACACACACACACAAACACACACACACACACACACACACAAACACACACACACACACACATATATATATATAGAGCATAGGTCTAACAAATTCTATTTCATCTTTAAATATTGTTCTTTTTTATCGACAACATTTTAAAGATGAAATTGAATTTGTTATACATGAAATTCCCCGATATTGTGGTTGTATAAACATATACTATATACTTGTTTGCGGTCAAACATATTGCGGTTAAATTTGTAACGATTTGAGGAACGCGTACGGTTTCTGTTTGTTGATTATGTTCTTGTGAACCCTTTCCCCGCAAGACCGCTTGTGGTATGGATTAAATCATTCGATGGTGAGCTGATAATTTCAAAATCACGTGGCCTTCCAATCAATTTTATCCACCGCCACATCCACCAGTGGTGTTAGCCGTGTTACCGAACTAATTCAAACTTGAGAACTATAAGAAGAGAGCTTATAATTACTGTTAATTATGACGTAAGATCAGCGACCCCTGTGGTATCGGGGGGAGCGGTGACCTCTTTGATTTCCATCACAGTCCTCAAGGGTGACAACGCATCTGCATTATGATTCCCTGTCAAGGATGAATGTAGATGTCATGGGCCGCAGGAATCACTTGTCATCAGGTGAACTGTGTGCACGTTTGTGCTCAATAGTATAGTACTCTCAATGTGATAAAAATAATATACTAGTTTTTATAAATATTGCCCTTGAGTTTCAACGACGTACAAGTTAGGTTAGGGTCGTAAATAGATCCGGTGACCTTTCTCCACTTCGTCAATGGATATGAGCTAAAATGAATGCCAAAAAAATGGAAAAAGTATTTATTTTTAATATTTTAAGAATCAAATATCGCCGCGGCCTGCATACAGTTATAAAGTATTCAAAATTATATTTCAAATGAATCATGAAATTTATAATAAGAACACTGCATAAGTAAGTAATTTTAAAATTAAATTGTGGTGTATGTTAGTATATAAGGACATGCTTTACATAGTTATAAATACATACTATTATAAACTACGTATATACATATAAACTGTATTGGCGATAACTATGTATTCATTATTCTTCTTTTCTTTGAGTATAAATAAATAAAAATAGCCTAGTCAGACGTGACGAAAGATAATATCCAACTTTTACTATTGCAACAGTATATAGCATATTCTCTTTATAAGTGGGCAAGAAATAGTCCATATATAGCGGTCTTAACGGAGGAACGTCTCGCTCACGGATCACCGCGTTGCATTACTCCTCCGTTATACATGCTCTAAGCATCTTAATCTCGACCATTAACCGGATAATTATCGCTCCGGACCCTGCAACTGATACGCGCAAATCGTCACAAAAACCACCGACATCATAACGTTTAATTCTTTTTTGTACCAACATTACACCACCGTGTTAATAGTCGGCGTCTTTGTTGCGAAGTCTTTATTGATTCGAATCCGCGATCCTCGGACGTCACGGCCGTCTCGCGTGGCGTAGCACCACAGGTTGAACATTTTTATGTCGCTCGTAAAAACTCAACGGTACTGCAGTGCTTGTTGGAATTACTGGACGATCTCCGCGGATGGTGGCCCGGACGCCATTCTAAATAGCTCGTGTATGACCAACTGTGCAATTTTTTTTGGATTAAGCTTCATATATACAAAGTAGGAATACAGGCAGACTTAATGCCTCTGGCATTCTCTACCGGTCTAGTTAAGAGTGATGTAGAGACGAATTGAAGAAGATGTAAAATGGGTAATGCGTTAAATAAATTATGAAATAAACAATATATGTACTAAGTATAAAATACATATTTATATATAGCATATAAATATATGATATTGACAAAGTAGGAATAAAGGCAGACTTAATGCCTTAGGCATTCTCTACGGTCTACTGTAGAGTGACGCAGAGACGAATTGAATTAGATGTGAATCAGTTATGTGTTAAATTATTTCTGAAATAAACAATGTATGTATTAAGTATAAAATACATATTTATATATAATATATAAATATATAATTATCTGATATTGTTGATTCAACCAATCTGATCAGAAATAGCTGCCGAACTTTCATCATGAATGCTTTAGAATCTTTCGAACTGTTCCTGACTGATTTGAACGAATTGAACAAAGAAAGTAGGAGTGGATAAAGTTAGAGAGTATATATGTATATAAATAACTTTAATATTATCGCTTTGACACAATTCCGCAACGTTGCTTATCGTTAGAAACAATTCGATTATCTCATAAGGCAACGTATTTTACAATACGTGACTGATAAAAACGGTCTAATACGATTCATGGCTATGATGGATATTTTTGTTTCACGATGATAACACTTATCAATGTAACTTAAATTATTAGTTTTGAGCTACCGTGTTTCGTTATGGCGAAAGAAATAAATCGGAAAGAATTTTATGGCCGTTCGGGGGGCAACCGCAAGCCCTCCATCGCTTTTCTGTGATAACCCATGCCCATTCTGCAAGTACCATGTAAGTCCTTTGCAACCTTATACCATGGACCCACGTCTTCACAGAAGATCAGCCGGAAATAGCAGCATAACACTGCCGTGTTTCGTATGGTGAGTCTGGGGTACCGGATACGTAATAACAAGTAACGATTAAATCTGTCTACAGAGGTAACCCATTTGCATATTAAAGCTTTGCTGCGAATGGATGTTGATTTGCGCTCTTATCATCAGTTGAACTGTGTGCTCGTTTTTCACTCTTAGATTCATAAAAAAAAAACGCTCCTGTGAAAATTATTGAATAATGTAAAAAAAAACATCTTCCAGACCCGAACAAGTTACATTGGAATAGGTTAGTGTACGTCGAGTGAGTGCCTCTGTGTTTGCACATATGCTTACGGAACTATAAAATAATCCGCGCAGCTGACGTCATCTGGCAATAACCAGTAGATATCGCCGTGATCGAAATAATCTTAATATACCGGTAATGTAAATTAGGTTACTTTATGTATTAAATTCAAAACAACAAACCAAATGAATATTGGGCAAAATTTCAAGTCTCGATTCGTTACGTGTGGTAGAGAACGTATTCGTATGATGTCGATCAATACACAAGGCATTATCCTAGTAGGTACTTATGGATTGTTTAAAAATTTCCAACACGTCCCCGTTCACAACGGGCCATCCCCGGGACAATTTAACAAGAATTCTTTAATATCGTTACCCGACTCGACCCCTTCCCCCCCCTGCAAATGGAATTTGCCAGAATCGCCGCGCCTGCCGCTTATGTAAGTGGCAAAGTTTAAATGGGTTGTCCTGATATAAGATATATTTGGAAGTTCCCTTATCCGCTACGATGTTTTTTTTTTAGGAAAATACGCAGAAATATCTCCTTCAGGACTTTTGGCCCGCACGTTTTGTTTTTAATATTAATTTCTCGTACTTTTTTAGACCATTACAATGCATAAACACGCAAGTATTTTTTAAAGTGTTAGAGTTCTCTTTGTTAGCTCCAGCATGAATGGATGGTTTTGGTACAGAATACACATTAAATAAGCGGCACAACGCTGCTGTGTTTCGTCTGGTGAGTGCAGGGACCCGGAGACCTTTATTACTGGTGACGAGGCATTCCGTCTCATTAAGCAAGGGTGACAACGGATCTGCATTATGATTCCTTGACAAGGATGAACGTTGATGTCATGGGCCACGGGAATAACTTAACATCAGGTGAACTGTGCTCGATTATTACTCTCAATCTAATATACCCTGCCGGCCAAAAGTTCAAGACCGCACATAAACAACAATTTTCCCTCAATTGTAATAAAATCCCATAGGATAAATAAAAGAAATGCACATCTGCATATTCTATTGTTAGTATCGAATATTTAAAGAAGTCATTCTTTTGTTTACTTTCAAGTTATTGGACAATAAACATCTATCGTTCTCAAACACCGACAAACGCTGCGCTAGAGACAGGTGCTAGAGTCGTAATAATATGTTTATAATATCCTCATTACTAATTACTTTGCTTTTGTTACGTATTGGTCAATAATTAGGATTATTTAGCTCCTGAAAACACGTGTTTCTGACTTATTTTACCCGAGTTTACTTGGGTTTGTTCACAAACAGTCTCAAGTAAACTAGTGGTTTCTACAGAGAAGAAGTCATAAAATGGGAAAAGCTCGAGAAATTAGGAGTGAAGTGCGTTCTGTCATCGTTGTTTTACATAATGAAGGCAAATTAGAACTTGAGATTGCGTCACAACTGAAGTTATCGAAGACTTGTGTTCATGGCACAATAACTCTATACAGGGAGACAGGCAGTTTTCAAGATCGTCCACGCTCGGGAAGCCGAGAGCTACCACGTCTAGTGAAGATAATTTCATTGTTATTACCAGCAAGCGAAATAGACGCTTAAAAGCACCAAAAATCTGCGTTGAAGTAAACAAAATCCGAGTTATACCTTTATCATTGACAACAGTAAAACGGCGACTGAGAGATGCGAAGTTGTATGGTCGCGTTGCTGGTCGAAAACCTCTGCTAATGCCGCAAAACAAGAAAAAACGGATGCAGTGGGCTCTCGCCCATCGAGATTGGACTGAAGAAGATTTTAAAAAAGTGCTTTGGATCGCGGAATCCAAGTTTGAACTATTCGAATCAAAACGTAGAATTTACGTTCGACGTAGTGCCCAAGAAAAGATGATGTCAGATTGTGTAGTCCCAACAATCAAGCATGGTGGTGGCTCAATTATGGTCTGGGGTTGCTTCTCTAGCCAAGGAACGATTGAAGGCGATTTGAAGGAATTTTGAAAAAGGAACAGTACAAAAACGTTTTTAGAACAAATGCTGTTTCTTCCGGGTTGCGAATAATTGGAGATGGATTTATTTTCCAACAAGATAATGATCCAAAGCATAGCTCAAAATTATGTAGAGGATATTTAGAAGAGAAAGAGGCACAACAAAGGGGTGTTAAACTTTTGGCCTGCAGTATATATATATATATATATATATATATATAGGTAGCAAACGAGCAGGTAGCTCATCTGATGGTAAATGATCACCGCCGCCTAAGAACATCCGCAACACCCAAGGAGTCACAGATGCGCTGTCCGCCTTTAAGAAAGACGTAGGTTCTTTTCGGTCCCTAAGACGTATAGGTTCGAAAATACCGCCAGCGTCAGCTGATTCCACAGAGCAGTTGTGCATGGCAGAAAATTTGGCGTGAAGCGTATACTGTTGGATTGCTAGTTGTTACTTGTGACGAGGTATTTTACTCCTCAGGAGTAACATAGCGTCTGCATTATGATTCCTTATCGAGAATGATTTTAGGTACCATGTGCCGAAGAAATCACATACAAACAACAAAAAAATAAATAAAACTCTTGGTAACCTTAACTTGGTAGATTTGATATCCGTTGAACTGGTATGAAAAGATTCTCCGATCCTACTATCTTTCTTGACCTTTACTAGTTTTCTGTTAAATATGTCCATGGCATGTGGTGTGCCGATGAATTCTCTAAGACATTCAAAGATGAAGCTATTAATTATACATGCAAAGTTCCACTTTATAACACACATGTTATTTTCTTAATTATTATAAATACAGGATGATTGTGTATTTATATAAACTTTATATGTATATACAGTGACTCAATGGTAAAAGCTGGGATTGGGACAATTTAGAAATGTTTGGATACAATGTTAGGTATGTGTGTATTATTATCCTTAACCTTTGCTAAACTGTCTTTTCCAAAGATTGCGCAACACACGGTTACGTCAGGCTTTAATATAGGTAAGGTAAAATTTCTTTTATTTATTATAAAAATATATGTATATAATTATATTATTACAAAGTATGGGCACGTAAATAATATTGGAAATAAGATATCCGACAAATAATTCTAAACGACCCTTTTATTTTTCACACGCATCAAGATGTCTTCATATTTTAAACACTTCCTCCGGTGTAGCCGGATAAATGGAGTTGATTAAAAAAATAATAAGCCCAGAACACGAAGCCCTCGTGACTTTGAATCATTGTATTTTAAAAAGAAAAACCTCAAATTCGCTCGAGCCCATTAAGTGAGCTTGTAGGCCGACACCTTGCGACATTATCTGCCCCCGCACCTAGGCGGCTCTTCCAACTTAAATATTTATATCGACGAGCATTAAATATTAATGATGGTCGTTAGCGAACACGCGGTCGCGTCTAGACGGGAAGCTAGTTGTAAAGTTTTTTTTATACGAGTGTAATCCGGCTCTGACCCCCTTCGGCAGAGGTTAGGGCGGCGACACACTAATGACTTGTTGCATTGTGGAAAGTTTTAGTTGAGTGACTTTGTACAAAGTTGTTTACTTATTCTTTAAGATACAAAGACGTCATTGAAATAGCTTTATTTCACTTTGGACGGCTTAAAGTTCTAATGAGTATCCAACATGCATATATTCAAAAGTTTTATTATTTACGCATCCTAATAAATTTAAGAGCTTAACTCTTATTGGTGGTATATTTTGTATGGGTCTTTACATTGTGCTTTCTCCCTGAGTTTCTGATACGATATTTATTTAATTTATATGTTCGGTGTTCAGTGATGATGATTTTCTGGCCAATTTTGATTGTGGTAACATTTGTGTGTTATCACATAATCTATACAGTGGACAATGTTATGTTCGTTGAAACACTCATTTATTGTAATCTTTATATTTAAATATGAAGTATATATAATGAATATATAAAGATTTGTAAAAGAAACAGTGATAGTGGTTTTGCATTGCGCACGTTATAGAGTAATGAGGTCATTATTTTGTTTATTTATCTGTTAGAAATTTTATGTATAATGCTAAGTGTTAATATTTTCACAAAGTACATTATAAGCAAGTCCTTTTACAAATTTTATTTAATATGCTTTTTTTATTTATTTCGGGCTGATGGCCCCTGTATTAGTGGGTAACCAGGGCAAGGGCTCCCAAGAGGGAGCCTCAGCTTGGACCGTTACCCTGTTCCGTGAGAGCGTCTGACTCGAGGGTGCCCGAGAGGGCCGATCAGTTGCTTCTGACTAAGAATTATCTACATTAATATCATTATTATTATTATCTGTACCACCACTTCGGAATGCGTCGGCGCTGGAGAAGAAGTAGCGCAAGAAACTCCAGCGACGCTTCTATCTGTATTGACTGGAGAGAACCGGCTTGTGACATGGCGGTATCACGAATAACCTTGTTTGCGACGCCCTCGCCGTCATTTAATATGTATATTTTTTTATTGTGAGTTTTTAGATTTAGAATTAATCTTATTAATTTAATTATGATTACTTTTAAGTTAAATATTAGTTCATCAGTTAGGATAAATTAGAAGAGACAACAAGCACACAGTTTACCTGATGGTAAGTGATAGCTGCGACCCACGACATCCATATCCATCCCCAATAAAGATTCAGGTTGCACATGCGTTCTCACCCCCGAGAACTGGGATGGGGTGCTTCGTGCCTAATCAAAGTGAAACAGCAAGTTTCCCAGTTAAGTTAAACATACATAATACATATTGATATTGTTACAGAGTATGTATACATTTATGTATGATGATTATCTATGTATGTACGTAATCATTTAAAAATTAAATAATATATATATATATATATATATATATATATATATAATTATTGTCGTCCGTTAGTGGGGAGCCTTATAGTATAGGGTGAGAACCGGTTGCGATACAAGTATTTGTTTTTGCGAAATAAGTGTCACAAAACGGATTCGAGTAGCCTTGCTCCCAATCTGAAATGTGACGGACACACTGGCAAATGTTTTTTTGTTATTGAGCTTCGGATGAGGGAAGAGTTATGCAGGGTGCGCCATTTCCGAAACATGTTACATTCTCAATGATGTTTTATATTGTATATTAAAGTTTACTACTGCTAGGAGCAATTCACGATACTCGATCAAACCTATTCCGATCCCCGATCCAGCACCAATGTTATTGTTAAAACGTTTAGTGATGCGCTGAAGAAAACTCAATTGATGTTTACTAAATTTATTTATTTATTTACTTTATTAGGAAACTTCACAGCATACAAGAAACATTAAACATAAATACAATTAACAAGGATATTTAGCCATCAAAGAAGTTAGAACTATATACATTTTTTTTTTTAAAATATGTGCAACAGGAGTAACATACATTTTAATCTGTAGTGTAGTGTGTGTGTGTGTATGTGCGTGTGTGTGTGCGTATGCATCTTGTTAAGGCGAATTCAGGAGTGCTTCAGAAACATTGTTTAGAAACTGATTTCGTTTAAGATGGAATATGTCAATATTTCCAAACATATCATTATAGACCTGCATACATCTATATAAGACTGAGCTCTGGGCATATTTCGTTTTTGTAAGAGGGACATAAAATAAATTTGTAGGCGGCGTGTTGGGATATGAAGACGCAATTTTTCTATCAAGGTAGGACAGTCTACGTGGCCATTTAATAACGTGTGTTTTATATTTTACTATATATATTTAGTCTAATAAAAATTAGCGTAGTAATAAAAAGTAAATGTACCTATCATTTTGTTTTAATTACTTAATTTCATATGCCGTTCCATAAATGTGTTATGTAAATAGAATGTGGTGTGCACATTATTTGATCGATAGGTTCGTATAAGGGGAAATATCTGATACAATTTCAAGTATGTAATAAATATAAACCATTTTTAAGAATACTATTTAAGAATCCATGAAGTTAGGGTTAGGTATAAACGGAATATGCACGTGCCTTTAATGGGCCACGTAGGTGAGTAAAGGGCATGCGTTGGTACAAACCATTACAAATATAATATTATACGCCGATTCCGTACACCAATTTAAATAAAAAAAATCTTAATTAACACCGGATCATTTAAACTCCTCCACGCTCCGTTAATGCCTTTCTTCAGACCGACGACTGCGGCCTCCACTTTTTGTTTGCATCTTCTGTCAAATTTATGTGATGTACCGTGATATAATCCTTATTACTTTCAGATATAGAGCATAATTGGGTATGGCATTTAGGTTATGCCGGTCCTCCTCAAACTTTGTCTTGAATTTTATTGAGTTTACGTCAAAATCAAATAAGTCTAAGCAAAACCTCCTGGGCTTATTTTATTTTAAGAATAACTAAAATTCGTAAAATATTTTTTAACATATCAATAGTGAAGTTCTAAACAGTTAAACGTGATAATACTCTCAGTGCTTTTAAAACCACTGAGAATATTATCACATTTTGTCACCTTAATTTTCAAATATTAAAACACCAATTTTACAGAGTGGATAGTGGTCCATGGGAATCGAAACTATGTCGATCCGAATTCTAGGCTATGTTCACAGTTTAACAACCACTTGTTCGCTATACTCGCATTGAATCGGTACATCGCGTGAGACGAAACGTTAATTTTAATGTACGTCTGGATTAATTACGATTTTTCGTTTGGCGCAACTTTTTGAGGAAAAAAGCGAACCATGACTTCAAGAGGCGGTTTATAATGGTGTTTGAGATATTTATGGACTATCTTTTTTGTTTCTCGTTCTTTTATGTGTACAAGCAGCACGGTCCGGCTTCAGCAGTTAAGTTTTCACTTGATTCCCAAATACCGCTAAAGCTCAACACCGATCAATTGAGGCATTTTTATTACACCTAAACCTTTCTCGATAAATGAAGATCATAATATTGAAAGCTGCACTTATATTCGTTGAGTGTTTCTCGAGATTAGTGCAGTCATACAGACGGACATTGCATGGGGGTGACTCCCTTTTTTATGACATCTGGGACAAGTTCTATAACATTAAAACGTTTCACTTAACTAGTACTTAGTCGTCAAATTCGGCCGCAGCGACATTTTTTAATGAGACAACGGAAGTCATTAAAAATCCTCAACCATTGACACTGTACAGCTACCCCCCAGTTGAGACCCTTGACGTGGTAGTCCTTCTCCCACCTCAAGGTCGACAACGCATCTGCATTCCGAAGGCTGCAGGAGTCATATGCCATCAGTTGAACTGTGTGCTCTTTTGTCATATTAATTGTAATAAATAAATGCTATTAAATAGTAAATTTAACCTAGGATCCAGGATTTAGTAGTTGATCATTGAACTCATTTCAAATATATATAACTGGCTAGTGTACTTTATGTACAAGACAATATGTAATATATAGATACAAGTTACGATGCTTATTCTGTATTTGCTATCGAGAGTTTTACTCATCCAATTTGCCTCATTTTCAAAACATGCAAAACAAAACCCTCCCACGCACATTAGAGTTTCAATAGGTTTTTGAACAATTATTGTGTGGTAGGACTCTAAAACCTAAGTCAATAATGATCATATCGCCGCAGATAGATGCAGATGATGTCCTCCTAGTCGATTGCGATCACGGCGATGTCTTCTGGCTGTTGACGTCAACTGCGCAGATTTTTTTTATAGCGCCGTAAGCATTTGCACAAACATAGAGGCACTCACACCCGTCGTCTATGTCCGATGTAATTCATATGCAATAAGATCGGAGGAAGTTTCAGATGTAGTGTCAGAGACACACGCGCAGACCCAAAAACCAATAATTTGTGCTACACCTATATTGTTCCTCAGCTGGAAATCGAACCTAGAACCCCCGACCCAGAAGCCGTTCTCTAACCATTGTATCAGATACGGCAGATCTATGGTGTGCCTAGAATATATGTAGTGCATTGCCATAGTGGTCATTTACTATCAAGTTAGAATATATGTAGTACTTTACCGTAGTGGTCATTTACTTTCAAGTTAGAATATATGTAGTACATTACCGTAGAGGTAATTTACTATAAAGTTAGAATATATGTAGCACATTTCCGTAGTGGTCATTTACTATCAAGTTAGAATATATGTAGTACATTACCGTAGTGGTCATTTACTTTCAAGTTAGAATATATGTAGTACATTACCGTAGAGGTAATTTACTATAAAGTTAGAATATATGTAGCACATTTCCGTAGTGGTCATTTACTATCAAGTTAGAATATATGTAGCACATTACCGTAGTGGTCATGTACTATGACCCATGAGATGACTATGGCCCATGAGATCCATATTCCTATTCCTCAACAGATTCAAGATTGCCATGTAACCTAAATTTATTTTCAGTTCTGTCCTGAAAAATAAGGTAAAATGTCTCTTCTATTCTCATGTAGAGTTCCCACGATATTGCTTTTGATTTTGCATTAATGTTCTGATAGTCTACTCTGATAAACTTTATTTATCATATTGAGGGTGAGAAAAGAGCACACTGTTCACCTGATGGTAAGTGATTTCTGCGGACCATAATACCTATATTCATCCACAAGAATCATGACTGATGACTAAGATGGAATGCCTCGTCACTAGTGATAAGAGTCTCCGGAAACCTACAATCACCAGACGAAAACAGCAGTGTATTATATACATGCTGGTATTTTACATTAGAATAACAATGAGTGCGTGAGTTTATATTATATTTTTAATGTTATATTTAAATAATATATACGTCATTGTTGGGAAACTGTAATACCGTGATTCACGTTATCGTGATTCATCTCTTTCGCTTATTGGACTTTCATGACACTTGTAGGTGTCATGGTCCGCAGTGGTCCCATCAACAGGTGAACGGTGTGCTTGTTTTTTAATCACAATTTCGTTTTAATGATATAATAGATTATTGGAATTGGCAAGTGACGCGTCTATATGCAAATATTCTTATAAGGAAAACCATATTTTTACATCGATATGTGAAATGACGAAATCTTTTTGCTAAACATTTTTTAACGATAGTATCTCGATGCATATATATACAAACATGCGATTTCACTTGCGCAAATATGTCTCTAATAATCTAAATAAAACGAAAGCCCTAAAAGTTAGCTATATAGCCTAGTTCAATACATTACTGAAATTCAAATTCGTTCAGCCATTCTGGAAATAGCGTGCACAAACACAGAGACAAATAGACAAAATCGCTGTCTACATTTCTATTATGAGTTTAAACTGCGTACCCGTTAACTAGGTTGCTGAAATCAAATCTTGAGCATCCAATTTTATTCAAGGTCGCCCAAAGTAAACTGTGTAGCAACTTTGAACATTTAACCTAGCTTTAAAATGTTTGAAAACATTAATTCACAATCTACACGAAAAAGTTTACTAACTAAAATACTATACTTGGTATGTTATTTGTGTTATAAACCAACCGTTTGTTTGTTTAAAGAGAATGTAGGTAACTACGAATACAATTAACCTTATTATCTCGTACGTATATTATGTAAACATTTGAAGTTATGATAAAAATTTATATATATATATATATATATGTATATATATATATATATATATATATATATAACCTACGGTACTGCAGCGCGTACGGAACCCAATTACGCGCATCCGACTCGCATTCAGACGCATTTTTTTCGTAGCGTTCATTCACATTTATGTGCGCCGTAACCCGAGCCGGCCGCGAGCGTGTTCTCACGCGTTCTCATTTCAAATTTAGGCGCGAAGGGAAGCTGTCAAACCGTCGCGCGTTTCGGCCATTAAACGTGCCGCGACGCTCCGATACACGACCCGTGCGCGTCTGATTGCATTCTGTATTGCTTTATGACGTCAAATTATAATGTTAACAGCTATAAAATTTTATGACACAAATATTAACTATTACCATGTTGAAGGAATATGTTTTTGGAGAATTGATGACAGCGGCAGTGTTTGATTTACATATAGATTTTTTTAATTCTTATTTTTAAGTGATTTTTTTTCTATTTGGCTCGTTAGATCCCTCGAAAAAATAATGAGCTGATTTTTATAGAATCATCGTCATCTAATCCTTATCTTTCGAATATCGTTTACCTATATTGTCACTAAAATCAAAAAAGATTTCAAGTAAAGTAACGGTTTAATATATACATCTGACTGCTTCGCTTTTTCGGCAGGGGGAGTATTGCTGCATAGTCGACCTCACGGCTCCATTGCAGATTGGCGTCCGTCTTCCAAACATTATTTTATTTATTTCCTCACGAATGTTCTCTTTCATCGCCTTACACTTATTTTGTTTCGTATAAAAATTATTTAAATAATAACCTGGTGTAACACTGTTCTTTGACAGGACATGGACTTTCTTAGAGACGAGAGAGGTCCTGTAACTTAATTGTAATTAATTCGCCACACGCCGCCTCCAACTCGGATTGGCGAACTTTACATTACTTCAATCACCAGTATCTACTCCAACTAACTAAATACGCTTGTTCTAAGAGGTAGTTCACGACAATAATCGAATGGTGGATTCGAATCAGCAATCTTAAGCTTTGCAGACCATACCCATTAGCTATTGGCACTTAACTTAAAACCGTTAATGAAGTTCTCTGAATCTAGATCATAATAACCTTGGCTTAACTCTTAACCAGCCTCTGTATTAAACTGACGGCCGCAAGCCGTAGTTGTCTTATAATCTGGTTTCCGAGTAATGCATTATCATCATTACATCAGCCTACTCTGGTCCACTGCTGAACGTAGCCCCCCCCACCCCCTCGCACAGACTGCCGCAAAGCACAAACTTAACAAGTTTAACTTCTCTTCTATCAACCTTTCATTATGATTAGTATTGAAATTATTTAAAATGATATTTGTTATCGTATCGAATTGTGTTAACGTACTTTAAACAGTTTGTGTTGGCAGTACTTTAAAAAGTTGCCAATTAAAAATATGCAGTGCGGTGCGTTGACTTATTTGACGAAACAATTTCTGGGGTTTATCGTCTGGCACGGATGGGTGCTAATTATGAAACACGGCCATAAAAACTAATTGAAGTTACTGCGCTGTATTATAATATATAACATAAATATTTTAACGCCTTCATAGAGTTTAATTAAGTTTTCTGGAGTAGATTATTCATACACGTGCACAATTTAAGATATCAACAATATGGACACAAGCAGAAAGAGTTGATTACGAGTTCCTGTTAGCATAGTCGATGTAATCATATGAGACAAATCCAGATATAGACAATTAAAATGATTCCGATGTGGACATAATAAACGTAGGTTTCACTACTGAATACTTGAACACTTGCATGCATAATTTTTTTGATGTAAAGTTTTGAATATGATTTTCATGTAAAAATAATACAATCACATCATAGAGAAACAACAAAAGAAAATCACAAGAATTAAAAAAAAAATTACTTCAATATGGCCACACTACAAACATTCGTAGTGCGAATAATTTGACAAAATTATAATTTACATTTTTAAGGCATAATTTCAATTATATCCATCCTGATTGGCTTTAAAATTCTTGAGACGTGAGCATTAAAAAGTTTAAATAAACGCGCGCGCTAATGTACACAATTAGTACTAAAGAAGTTTTTTTATCTTTTAACATTTTTTAATTTTTAAAATAATATAATGTCAAATATTGCAAAATAAGTTTTTATATATTGCCTCAAATTCAATTAAGTTTCTGCGGTAGCGAAGTGTACCTTTTATCAAGATAGGCCCGGCCCATACTTAAGATAATCGTGGTCTTAAAATAGAGTACACTGCAGTTTTTTTTTAGCTGCAGAATGAATGGGTCAGCTCGGCTGGGGTAGGACCACGCCCTCACTGAATACCAGCGTAAAATAGCTTAATGCTACTGTGTTTACCCTGTCAAGGATGAATGTAGATGTCACGGGCCGCAGGAATCACTTAACATCAGGTGAACTGTGTACTCGTTTGTTACTCTTATTGTTACATGATATATATATATATATTGTTACAATAAGATATACTCGGGATATTTCAGTGCTATGCATTATTGTAAAGCCATCAAACTGTAGTATTGGAAAGAACATGTGCCGCTTTTGGTAATTTACGATTCCCAGAGGCCGTTCCGTTCTGTTTAGATATAACGTTATTTTTGCGATGGTGACTACGTTAAAAAACTCTTTTAAGATAAAGTCCTGACAAGAATTTTGTTATGTGAAAGAAATACTGTCAATAGATTTGGTAATAGGTGCGGTCGTATGTTGATTCAATATTAGTGCTCACAAAAACTGTTTTATTTCTGCTGAATTCAACATATTTATTTAGAAACGTTCGATGGAAAGGCAAGGACAAGGTATCTCCGTGCAGATTTTAGAAAATGTACATATATTAATAATTATAAAACGTATTCGACTTTTTTACTTATTCGTATGTCAGGGTGATAAGCGCACACACATGATATGATGGAAAGTTGCCGCAGCCGATACATTTCTAAAGCCATCCCTAACAAATCATTAAAATGAGGATCCGGTGTCATTAGCTGATTAATAATAATTAAGCATATAAAGCAATTCCTCTGGTGCTGCGTATGTTAGTGGGCGGCGGTGATCACTTACCACTGCTTGTTCGATTGCCATCTCATAAAAAAATATTATCATCTTAGTATCTAGAAAACTTTAAGTCACCTTTTTCTGATAGCATTATTCGTGCTACCTTTATTTTTCAGCCGCAGTATGACTCTTATAATGTTTAATACAAGGCTTTGATTTGAAGTTAATGGCGAAGAGATGGTTCTTTTTCACAACCTAAAAAATTTTTAACTAAGTGTTATAAACTTACGTATGCATTTTCTGTGGAATCCTGCAATATGGTCACCCTAAGGACAAGGAAGGCAAGACGCCGGCTGCGCCAGATGGCAAGAGTGCTAGATGCTCCCTTTTCAATTGCCCTTCTATCCAGGGCCCGGACTTTTTGCCCCCGCAAAACTGATTGTGATCGCTGCATTGTTACCTTTTGCTGCATTGTCCGTAGAAATTCTAAGATTCCCCGGATTTTTGATTGCAACTTTTCTGTTTACGATCTTTCTGCCCTTTTGAGTGTGGGAATAGGTTTGGGGATTATGGGGGAAATTGTGCTGGTACATTGATGGATTAATTGTGTTTTTAAATGCTGCGGGCTTTTGGTGAAGTTTAACGAAGTATTGTTGTATTTACGCTTATATATAGGATGATACAAGTCAAAACCAGAACAAAAAATAACGCAGTTTTCTTATTAATTTGAAGTTCACGAGAAGAAAATAAGGAATTTACCAAATTTTTTGTTGTGAACATCTTCACAACAATCATATTTTCTAATTGTTGACTTTTTAAAATTGATAATAATAAAACAAACAGATGCTTGGTTATTTTTATCTCAAAGAATCCAGAGAAAGCTCTTAAAATATTGTCATAAGCATGTCAAATATTTCCTCAAGTTAAAATTATTTACTGTATCCGTATTCTGATCCCAGTGAATACTGCTAGGAACAGTGGTAAAGTCACGTTGTAACTTGTTTCTCTCTATACTATGAATGGGTTGGCTTGGCCGGGAAGGATAAATAATAAGTGTAGGGATCCGGAGACTCAACAACTGGTGATAAGGCATTCAATCTCTGTCTCCAGAAGTGACAGCTTATGTCCATATTGAATCTTTGTTAACAATGGATGAAGTTGTTTGTGTCATCGTTTACCATGAGGTGTGCTCGTTTGTCACCTTTAGTTTTATATAAAATCGTCCCGTCTTTCAATTACTTTGTGCTTATTTACTTTGTTGATATGACGATATATCTTATATGTTTTCTTTAAACAAGTATTTTAAGTTAAAGCAATCATAACATCATTTTTGTCTTCGTTCACACGAAGGGTTTTTTTTATTTACAAAAAATCACAGAACATACAATGATTACATCTATCGAAACATGTTACATAACGCCACCTTATTCTGACATTAACGTACATCTTATTTTCCCAACAAAAAGCCACCCATCAAAGCCCAAGTTACGTTTACAGGGCACGTACGCTGTGCAAATCTAATTCTGTATAGGGGACGTCTTTTATTTTATATTACTTAGATCGGTTACATTATATAATACTTAATATCGATGAAATGTTTTTATTTCTTTTAATACTGACAAACGAATACACACGAGTCGAACTGTGTTTTCGTATGGCTATAGAATATCCATATTAATCTATATCAGTATTATCAGTTAAGGCTATAAGAAGATCAAAATATTTTTCATCAAACAACGTTACTTTTTTTGTATATATATTATTCTGTTTATTCTGTGTAAGTAGTACTATAACCTTTGAATATAATACTTTATATATTGATGTATTTCTTTTTGCGTTGATATCCTAATGCTTGGGTTCTGTCATCGAAATAGCGTATCGATGTGGGCTGATTAAATCAGCAGCTCGAGGTTTGTAAGTCCTCCCGGTGTGTATATATTTCCTATGCCCGGATAGACTTAGTCACTATAGGTCACCAAACTGTCTTTACACATTTTATATCAACGTTTAAAAGTTCGTTTGAGTGAACGTGATACTATAATCTCCTCTAGAACAGGCTCGGGCACGGGTTCAACTGCACGTTTCAAAGGCATTGAAACTTGTCCGATCGGCCACTATGCACCGGTGAATTGCTGTATAAGTCAAAAATCAAAAATTATACTTATACTCACATTAGTAATTAATTCGTCATGTGATGTCCATTACCAGTCGAGCTGACCCCTATATGCTACAGCTCCTTTTTAACTACAACTTGGCTTCATGACGCATATGTTCCTGGGTTGGTCTCTGTTATCCTTTGAGCTTGAAACCAAGACCGTTACGATCCTGGAAAACACTCAGACCTCTTCAGCGCGTTTCTAAATCCAATCAGATCCGTAGCATGTGCGGTATAAACCCACATTTTCCCAGATTAAAGGAATATTTTTCTATAAATTTAAAGGAATTCCCGTCACGTTTGCAGCGCGAATGATGCCGAGGGGGGCGTTTTTAATATCTTAGCAATGTCGGAATCTCATAACGGCGGTCGTTTTGAATAATGGGGTCCCATAAGTGCGCAGTATTTGCAACCGCGTGACGCGTCGCTGATGGAGACAGGTTACGGACCTCATCTCTGAGACATATTTAATGTTCCTAGTTTTCACTGTGTTATATATTCTGTAAAATAATATATATATATATATATTTCTTATTTCTTCAAGGGTTAGTGAATATCGTACGTCGGACAGTGAATACTTCTCCAAATTTTGTTTAAATATAATCAGTAATAGTTTTTCACTGTAGTAGAGCCACGCTGTAGTTAGTTTCTTACTGTACCATTAATGGATCGGCTTGATTGGAGAAGGATATGACATGCCATCACTGAATACCAGTGTTAAAGAAAAGGTTAACGCCACAGTGTAGAACTGTTTCGTATGGTTATCATCCGGAGACTCAAGTACAAGTAAAATATTATACCATTCTCAGGGTTGCCAACGCATGTTATTTTTAAATCTTTGTTTAGGACAGATGTCTGTCCTTACCACAAATATTAAAACAGTACTCTAATATGAGCCTAGACCTACATACTCGGAAACACTTCAGTGTTTCCGAGTATATAGTAACACTAAGTTGTAAATGCGAAAAATTCAAGAAGCCAAGCTGAATTTCGCTTTAGCAGATCTGTTAGTTAATCAAGCTTCAATAGGAACCGTTTCTCCTTATCTCATTTAAAAGGTCCAAGTGATCACGTATTATCTTAATGTTATTTTCTCTGTTTTCACGAAAAGCTTAATCGTCCGAATTGACGATCTGTAAAAATAAAAATAAATATATATTGAAGAAATGACAACATTGCGTAGAATTGTATCTCTTCTGTTAATCGTTAACCGTTCAAAGTTATTGCCTAAAATAACAATTTATTGTCCGCATTGCCGAAAAACAACTCTTTATTACTAATTTTACGTTCGTAGCTCTTGGAAGTTGTGTACTTTCCCCCTACATTAAGGGTAGGGGGAAATATAAACAACATATTTCACGATTAACTGTTTAGATATTAGGGATAGGACCTTGTTGTCCTTAGAGTTATTGATATATTAAATCTTTATATTATGTCTAAATAACGATTTGTCTAGACTAATCTAGCGTCGCATGATAGATCAGAATTTTAGTATCATAAGTTGGCAAACAACTTAGATTCGAATGGCGTACCATTTTTTTATTGTTCGAGGAAAACAGTCTATATTTTAAACATGAGAAAACAATCACGATATGTTGTTGATTACAAATAAAGGCCTGATTTGTGAAGAATAAGGATGATTCGACCGGGTAAGGACCACGCACTCCACACCAGCGTGAAATGGTGTTTTGTTGCTGTATGGATCCTGGGATACAATTGTTTATTTATTTAAGCTTCATATACAGTGTGTATAAAAGTAACGAGGCATTGAATCTCAGTCCTCAGGGGTGACAACGCATGTATGTACATCTTTAATTAGTCTTTATTGAGGATGAATGTCGCGGTCAAGGGACGCAGTTATCACTTACCGTCTCTTTCACTCCCCATAAAACCGGTTTATATGAAAATTTATTGCCTTGAATGATGCCGAAATAATATAAACATTTTTTGAAATTCACTTTAATACAGAAGATATTTGCAAAGCAGGCCTGTAGTTAAAAATATAAAGGCTATTATTTTTATTCTACTCCGCGTTTCGAAAGTTAGGTATCGAACAATGTCTATACTTTTTGAACTGCCCATCGACCCTCTGTTATGGGACACCCTCCAATCCCCTTCGCAGTCCCAAACATGCGTTTTATTGCCTTTATAATGTCCGTACGAGCAATAAAAATAGTCTTGAATTTCAAATCTAGTGAAATTAAATAGGAAATGCCCCTTTAGTTGCTGATATTTCCGTTGCGAACTATTGGTGTATTCTGGTGATTCATATATAAAACAAATATCTTTACACACTTTAAAAAGCATTTATTTTACTCATTTAACGTCAAAACACTACTACCGGTTTGAATAAAGATAGCCACAGACCTGTACTTATGTACCAATGAATGTAAGTCAGCAGGACTTTTTTTTAATTTTATTTATAATAATATATGTTTAAAATATATTTATAGTTTATTTGAAAGAGCTGCGGCGATCATCTAATTGCCCCAATGCTTGTTATTATAATATATATATATATATATATATATATATATATATATATATATATATATATATATATAATATAAGAATTTTCACTATCCTCGTAATCGAAAATAAATTGTAGGGCTTATTGTCTGATGTACTTAATACTTTACGAGAAGTCTATCTTTCAAGTCTATTCTGCATCCGCATGCAGCATAGCGCTTCAGGGCATCCTGCCAAACGTATAGTGATTAAGGTAAAAAAAAGTTTTTTTGGTTTATTTAATAATCATAAAATCCATCTCGATTTATTTTCGTAGGAATTGGTTTCATTTGCGGGATTTGTGGTTCATCAAACCCGATGTAATGGTGGGGACGTTGTAACTTGCAGTCACAAACTGCAGACTTCCTAGAGCGTTGATATTTCAGGTCAGCCGTGTGTTATGACTTATATCATCGACGCTCCATGAATTCTAATAATTCGAGAATTCATTAAATTAATTAAGTTTTATTTTACCTTAAACAATACATAACAACACAATCGCCTAAACTTAAACAATACATAATAACTCGGCGAGCTTCATCGACCTTTTGAATATTGAAAGGTCATTCAAAAAAAATAAAGACTGTCAAATTGTCATTGTATTCCAAATTGGCTAAGGCTGAAAATGGGTAATTTAACGTTTTATGGCGGGACACGAGACGTAAATCTATCCTTTGTTGTAAATTTGTCTAGACTAATATTAGGGGAACAGATTAAAAAAAAAATACTGCCTACTACGGTGGAAAGTGTGGGCGTCGCGTCTCTAGTCTAGGTTTCGATTCCGTAGCCAGAGACTCGTATTCAATTTAATTTGTCTAGGCACCGTGATCGTTAAGATGTTTTATTATAGGCAATTACTGTCCAGCTTATAACTAAGCACTAGCAATAATGTAGACGCTCACAAAGTTTGCACCATTATGTTTATCAAATGTCTTTCTAAATTGATTAGAAATTGACTTAACAAAATTTAAGGCTCGCATCTGCACTGGGCTTTAGGTTTATATTACCACAGATTCTTTGCACTAAAACGTATTGTGCGCAGCTGACACGTCACCTTGTAAAATTGACACACGAACAAATGTGTAGCTGGGAAATGGCTTGGGCATAAATATAGCAAAACAACACCACCATATCGAGGTGAAATTAAAGTTTCAATAGCGTGTTAAGAGTATGAACTCAACCTCCGTACTTTTGAATACGCCATCCGATCGTTATCGTGAATCATCTCTTAGTAAGTTAAGTTAAGGTTAGTTGAAGTGGTTATAGGGATTGTTAGTTAGTAAAGTTCATATAATTGCTAAGATATATTTTGTTTAAATATTGTTTCTTTGATTCTTATAAAGAAAGAATTAAAACTCATTTGCTGGTGAAAAGGTACCAAATATGATTTTATTTATTTTTTAGACATGAAGGTTTAGTTCACTATCTATCAAGTGGTAAATCGGCATTTAAAATTTTAGAATTAACACATTTCTATTGATTGTTGGTACCTGGGATCGAACTCGCGTACCGTGAATAAAAAGCAAGCACTTAGAAATTGAGCTGCCACGGCTCTTCTATTTTCTTCATAATATTTAAAGTTATATATAAAAAATTGTCTATCTCGGTAAACAATGTTTTTTTCGTTCTTAGAAGCAACCGCCTCTGTCTACGTTCGCATATTAACGCCAAATGCAATTATTGACCGAACGCATTCTTGTATAGAGCGAGCGGTTACAAAGACTTTTTTTCTTACTAATGTTAGGACAACGTTTGTCCTCTATATCGTCTGACGTTAAGATGCGTCGAAGTTTAAGCGCGCTTGCTTGGAAGAAACTTGTCCATTCGTGACATAACTCCGCGGTTCTAGCTATCGAGAAATATAGACTCAACGGCGGCTATAAATAAACCGACTAACGGACCGTCCCATCTATTGATTACAGCTTGATTAATATTTTTGACTAATGAATATTCATCCCGTGAAAACGGGATTGTCTGGACATGTTAGTGTCACAATTAAAATTAAACCAAAACCCAATTTTTATATTTAATAATGTATAGATATTATATAAATTTAATTATTTATGAAACACTCTTATAAACAGATATGTGACATTATATTAAAGTATATTAGTATCACTCTCTTTTATTGTAATTGATTTATTTCATATTCACTTTTTTATGAGCTTAACGTCGTCAAATCCATTCGTAGCAAACCGTACCCTAAACCATCAGTGTCAACTGATTATAATCAACTTACTTACTTCTCAGTCAGGCGCGTTTTTACGAGTATTAACGAATAATTATTTTTTGTGTATATTAATGGTATTGTCGTATACATTGCATTGCAACAATGCAATGAAGCAGCTGCAGAAACCCTCCGGGCCAGTCTCCGAGCAACACTGCAACAAAAACACAATCATTCCTATATTGTTGCGGCGCCGGATGCCTACTTGTGTAACATCGGTCGGACATTTTGGTGTATACCTGCGTCTTATCCTTAAATAAAGTATTAAATAGATCTGACAGCCCCCTAAGGGACGGGTACAATATATTACGTCACAGTACGTAAGGCTGCCAACGACTTATTACGCTCCCATTCAAAAATCACAGTATAAAATTGTCGTGTAACCCTCACTTCTACAGCGCCCACCCATTCCGAAGTGGTGGTATAAATAGCCAATAATAATTATAGTGATATTAATGTAGATAACTCTTTGTCAAAAGCAACTGACCGAGACGAGGTTCGGCCCTATCGGTCACCCTCAAGTCAGACGCTCTTGCGAACAGGGTAACGGTCCAAGCTGAGACTCCTCTTGGGAGCCCTTGGTGCTGGTTACCCACTAGTAGAGATCTCGACTGAGCGCCATAAGCGCTCTGTCACCTCTCAACCCGGTGATAATGTAAAAGCCCTCGGGCTAACAGCGGCAATCATCAAAAAAAAACCCTCATTTATTAGTCAATTTTTTAACCAGGAGAGGTTTGTGCCCAGTAAAACCCTCTCGGTTGTCACATTCAGTGTATTGGAAGGAGGTCCGTGATCTCCCAGGGTACGCATAATTGACCCTCTGTACTGAGACTGAGCATGTCCCAAGGGAGGCCTAGACTTTCCTATCGCTGTGCTACGGCAAGCAACCCCCAAAGTTCGCTATCCTCGACGTTGAGAGCCCTCACCCTGATCGCCCGCGAACCCGTAATCCTCTATTAGTCGTCTCATACGGCAGGCGAAGGGTAACTTAGCCCTATTATAAAAGCCCGGGACTAAAGGGCTGAACGAAACAAGCCTATAGCATAACAATTCTCATTCTCTCTGCATCTAGTTTCAACGTGCAGTGGAGTCTATACCGATATCACTGTTTCACCGAAGGAATAAACAACAATATAGGAATTATTAAATTTGTCGGGTTATTGTCTAATTTGGGCTTAAGATGTTATGCGTAAATGAATTTCGCATCCACTAAAAATTATTATCCTCGTCATGTCCATTTTATACGATGTTTTGACACTAGATTTATGAAAGCTTATGGATGGATAAAGAAAGCAGGGCATCGCAAGTGGGGTATGTATCGTAAGGCATCGAATTAAGGTTTATTATTGTTTGCTTCGTTTCGTTTTATGGGGAATAAGAGAATGTGTAGTGTTAAATTTGTTATCTTCGTTATTAATTACAATCACCGTCTCGACTCTCAGATTGACATTTCCCGCATATGTTCATTATCAACTTTAGCTTGATTTATTTCATTTTTTAAGTGTATTGACTGCCACGTAGTTCAACGTTTAGGGTGCCAGACTGTTTAGCCATGGATCTATGATTCGAAACTTAGCTCGTCTATATTTGCGTTTAAAATTGGCTAGATTGTAAGAGTTTAAGCTTATTAAGCTCATTTTTAAAATACGGGTTGTTTTACGTGAACTGTGTGCTCTTTTGATATTCTCAATGTAATAAAAAAAACATATCCTCAAGACGTGGATTACCTCCTTACCTGTTATTTGTTCCCCTTTTTATATATGAATAGAGTATCATTTTGATTATATCCCATGCATCATAGTAATATCGACTCAGATCACACGGATATCAAGTTAGAATTGATTTACTTCATTATAATTTACACAGAATCTATTTACATTTTTTAAAGTCTACTATATTATTAGCAATGGAATCTATAAAACTAATCAATCGTCTCGAATTACTGTAAAACCTTGATATTAAACTCAATACATTAGCTATTTTAGATATTTATAATTATCTTGTTTTATATACATAGGCATAGAGTTATATATAAATATACATAAGAAAATGCCTAGTAAATATTTTGTACAATTATCTTTTATGTGTAAATAAAGTTTAAATAAATGAATACCACATTTACATTTTCGGTCAACACAGAGATTTGGTAAACCCACAGTGCAGCTAAAATCTGTCTATAGCTTGAACTGATGTAATCACGATTTTACGAAATACCTGGCGTAAATTAGTACAGCTTAGTTCTGCTTGTGAAAGGAATCGGGAGTCCTTATAACTAGTACAGAAGTATTCCATCGTAGGCCTTTAGTGTGACAACCCAATTGCATTCTTTATTTTTGAGCGATTTAGGTGCCATGGGCCGCTAAAATTATTTATTATAATATGGAATGTATTCTTGTTTACGGCCCTTGCATTAGTAAAAAAAAGACACTACTTGCTCTATGCGTTTTATACCGTAAATCATGTTATGTAAATGCATGCACGGCACACGTAACCTTACCGGTATTACAATTAAATAAACCTTATCCTTTTATGTTAGAGCGACGCCAAGGCACGCGACTTCCCTCCGCCGTTTCGATAACCGCACGGATCGAACCCCAGTACGGTCGTTAACCGGCCCGTTCGTTTTACTGCCGCGCGTTAAAGTAACATGCGTTAGGCAACCCCTCGGTGAGGTCTTATGGTTGTTTCAGTGTCTTAAACATACATATACGTTATGTATGTTTTGAGGCACTGAAAGAAAATAGGCACAAATTTTATTTTTTTACAAAATTACGCGCTTCGAATAAAACTTAGATTTTTATGGATTTTATCCCGTTTCTTTTTTAAACTGAGGTGTGTGATGTTCCGATTTTCGAAATAGTTAACCCGAACTAACTATCTTCAGGTTTTAATTACAAGCAGTCTTAGTACTTGCCTTATGTTAGGTTCGCGGAAACAAGCGTTGTAAGTAGAGTCATTGTTGAGTTGGGTTCTGCAAGGATTTTAAATATAATGAAACTTCATTTATTACATAAAGATATGATTTATTACTGAAAGTAAGTTCTTAGAAATTATTGTGAAACGACGCGGACGTTACTCTAGGCAATTCCCCTGTGACTTAAGTCGAAACAGTTGTTGAAAAATTGAAAATGTTTGAGAAATAGTGTCAAAAGTTGTTTGACTCTTACGAGTTGAGTCAAGACGACGTAGCTCGTGGACTGTCTATATATTTTTGGTCCGCTGAAATTAGGCGATAATAAATGATGAAAAGTTCACCTGATATTATTGATGTTAGGAATCATCCATCCACATTTTTATTCGATAGTGAATCATAATGCAGATGCTCAGGCCTTCGTGAGGGTTAAGATCGATCTTAGGTATTTTATTGCCGTGTTATTGTAAAGCCAGGTTGATGTTAGATAGATTTTTTTTTATTACATTGAGAGTAACAAACGAGCACGGAGATTACTGATGGCAAAAGATTCCTGCGTCATCCCATCACATCTAATTCATCCTTGACAAGGAATCATAATGCATGCCTCGACAACAGTAATAAAGGTCTCCTGATCCGTACACTACTACTAGACGAAACACAGCAACATTATACTGACATATTTTAAGCGGGTACTCTATCCCGGTCGGGCTGACCCATTCATGCTGCACTTAGAAACAAACAGCAGCGTAACTCTACCACTGTTATTAGATTGAACGTATGAGTATCCAAGAGGAATTTCTTACCATCACAGTGTGCTTTGGGCACGTTAGTGGTGATACAGATATCGTATTTTTTTTATTGTGGGGAATAAAATCAATGATATGAACATAAAATCTGTGCATAATCCGTCAGTGCATTACTTTGCGAGGTCCGGGATCTTTATACGCAACACAATCGTGCCTCTATGCATGGAGCCTAAACACAACGCTGAGGGGGGTTTGCCACCCAGGTGTTGACCTTCCTTAGCGCCACATCTTAGCGTCACCGTTGCGTGCTATGTAATGGGAATTGCTTCGGCATCTTCCGTTGCATCCTTGCTATAATGCAGCAACACGTGAACCTAAAGTCCACTGTGAGAGAAAGAGAGAGTGTGGGCTAGGAAGAGGGCTCTGTATATCGTAAAGTAAATAAAAAACCATTTGAAATTCCGTCTATCATATGTTTGAACATCAAAGCGAGTACCGTTCTAAGACCGCATAATGATTTTATCAAGCGTACAAGACAGACATATTTATATTGTATCAAGATTAACAGATAACGCAAAGACGCGCTTACAGGACCAACCGGGACTCGAAGCGTGAACGTACAAGGGGTTTTGCACTTTGCTATACCAGAAATATAATTTATGTGGATCTGATTCCCCCGCGTTGTCTTCGTGGGCCGATCAACAGGCCGTGACGAATGGCTGATAGCATCAGGTTTGGAAGGAAGCGGTGGGTGCATTGGGTTCGATGCCGTGTGCTCACATGCGTACGCTTGACGTCTGCGTGAGTGAGAGGGCGTGGGGTGCGGGGGATATGCAGTTACTGAGCGTGTATAGCTTAATGGTGAAGATTTGTTTTGAATATTGCTGGGGCGGGTTTTATGTTTTACCGTTTTGGAGTTTGTTGAACTCACGTGACGTGGTAAAAGTGAATAATGACGGGTTTTGGTGTTTGATATCCTCCCGGTCGATTGAGGATCTTTCTGGTTTTAATCAGGTGATGTCATTTTTTTTATTTATATACCTATTATTTTAAAGGACATGGTAGCTCAGTGTTTTAGCGATCGCTTTTAAATCACGGTACGCGAGCAAACTGAGTGCAATCCCCGTTGCCGACAATAATAAAATTGTTAATTGCAATTTCAAGTGCTGGATGATGAAGGAAAACATCGTGGCAAACCTGCACGTCTAAGAAATAACAGAAACCTTAGAACGGTCCACGGCAACCAGTGGGATTTATGTATACTTTTTATTTATTTATATGTAATTGCACAATTATTTTACCATAAACATTCATATAGGGAAAGATATATAATATTGGTGTTGGTAACATTAATATGTTATCGATAAAAGACATCAATATCTGACGCAAAGCTTAGGCTAAGACTTTCTTAAACTAACATTCCGACATCAACCACAACCAGATCAGACGAAAAGTAAATTAATCGCCGTAAACAAAATTAGATACACATTAACAAAATTCCGTCCATTCCATATTGATGGGTGTTCATTCCCATAACATTTTTGTTTACATCCTTCCTCCATAAATGTGGTCGTCAAAACTAAAGATACAACTAAGTTATGCACGAATGTCGACCATATATAGCTAATGGACACAATAAAGCTAAATGTTCTCCCATAACTATATAAAGTTACGTATCTAATATCCCGGATGCCTGCCTCGGATATAACGCCTGAGTATTAGATAAATATTTAAATCTAGGCTTAATCTATCTATATAAATAAAAATTAAATGCTATTCGTTGCTAAGCTACACTTGACAGGTGGACACTTGGACAGATTTGGTTATTATTAGTTTTTCAAATGTCCCTAGTAATCTGAATAAAGAAAAATTGGAAAATTGTAGATGGTTTTTTATCGGATTTTTGTATGAACTCACGATTTTGGACAGGACAACGTCTGTCGGGTTAGCTGGTAGTAAACGACTTATTTGCCGTGAATGATGGACTAAATTGGCTCTCTGTCGTACACCGGTGGCCGCGTTGCGTAGAGGTTAGAGTAGCAGGTTCCTGTGTCGCGAGTTTTGGTTTGCCGATTCTTAGCAGAGCAACAGTATTTGTGTATCATACATTCCTGGTTTCAGGGTTTGGGTGTATATTATGTGCGGGACCGTGTCACTGACACTCCATGTTAATTTTTCTCTGATCATTTCATACATGCGTATCCATCCGCATACATACTATACATGCTGTCCCATTTTATTTTATATGGATATACGGTATAAGGAATGGTACGAACTGCAATTGGCTCTATGCTTGTATAATTAATATAAATGTTGTATTGTATTGAAGGTGACAAACAAGCACACACGACGGTAATCGCTGCAGAAATGGCTCATAACACCCACATGCATTCTCAGTAAGGAATCGTAATACAGATGCGTTGACACCTCTATGGATGAAACACAGCAGTGTTATGCCCCCATGTTATCTTGATATTCTGTGAGAAGATGAATCAGATATCGTCATGGTAGAAATCGACAAACACACTATAGATAGATAGGCAAATACACTAATAAATTTGCTACAACTAAATTCATTTACGATAGCTTTAAAATGTGGAAACGTTGTCTAAATAGAAAATTCAATTTCAAATATAACACTGCTTTAAACGACATACTGTCGGTAAAGACGCACCTTGCAGATGGAACTTCTTCCTCCAAGCTTAACGCCCTGCTCCCATTGTTACCTGCCCATAACTCCCCACTCCGCAACCTGGGTGCCGTTTTAAAACCGAATTGCCCCGTATAAATCGCACGGGAGATACTGTGGCCCCCAATCTTGAATGCGTCAAGAAATTTATTGCACCCAACCGAGGCGATAAACTCCAAAATAAACTGTTTGGCTCCATAATAAAGCGATGGAGTCTTTTCATTTCTCGAGAGTCCTGGTCGGGAGGCGATCTGTTCACGGATTCATTGTTCGGGACAGTTTTCGCTTGCAACGACGAATTATTGTATTGTTCGGTTTTAAAATGGCATTGGTATCCACGGTCGTTTGTATTGGAAAAAAGAATAACAGAGAAAATGTACTCTTATACAGTGTTTATTACGGTGATAGGTGACGTTGTAGCTTGTTTTTTAATGCAGCATGAACGGATCTGCTCGTCCTGGAAAGGACCACAATCTCATAGTATCCAGGTGTGTTTCGTATTGTAAGTGTAGGTATTTGGGACCCACTTACCATCAGTTCGTCACCCTTAATATAATAAATGTAAAATTGTTTTTAAAAGGTTTCATTTCGAATAGTCAGACAATAATTGAAAGAAAAAGCGCCCTAATCTATTGTTTATGTCCTTGGCTCAGTATTTTAAGCTTTATGATCCTTCTGTAAGCATGTCTTTTTTAAATATCAAGAGTTAAATAAAAGATTCACGTGGGATTCATACCCACTAAAACCCCCTCGATAGCCACTCTCTGCACTGGGATATCCTTCGTCCTACGCTGAACTCACTGGCGCCCATCGGTCCTTAGTTTGCGATTACTTATTATTCATTTATAACAAAATAATACTTAGAATGCGCATGCGCATTAAGTACATGTCTGTAGTGTCGAAAACGACCAAGAGGACATTTCCTCATCAATTTTTTTTTAAGAAGAATTTTAGCAATCCTAGTAACATTATCGATATTCCGGCTAACCGCTTCAACTAAGAGAAAAATGCTTGTGCTAGAAGATGGTTCACGAAAATAGTCTAATGGCCCACCTTAAGTTTCGCAGACCGTACCTCGAACCATTAGGCAGGCTAGACTCTTCGTTAATAAAGTTCGTCGTACAGAAATCATTTAATATGTTCGAGATTGCACATCTATAATCTACATGGTCTCTAATGGTGTTAGTTTCAATGCCGTTATCAGCTCCCAGTATCCCAAGGGATGGGGGTGGAAAGGGGTTGACTTACAAAATCATTAAAAAAATTATGAAGATTACTAAAACTAACCCCAGCAACGCCGAGTTATAAACAAGTCTATAATAATTACAAGTGAAGTTGTATCATACCGACACGTATCGTTGGTTTTATGACGTTCAAATTTTCGGCAGGGCGATGCGAGCGTGCTAGTCGTAGAGTTATGTTGAGCCGGATGCCCGATAAGTAAGCTCTCGTAGTGCTTATTTTATTTTACGCCCGTCAAACACTTTAAAATATTTCTCTGACCGTGAACTAGGCATTAATTAATGGTGGGAACGGAAAATGGAGGGCCAGGTGTGTCAGGTGATTATGTGCGATGCGATGGTGCCTTTGGTGGGTGTGTTACATCTAGAAATTGATTCGATATATATATATATATATATATATATATATATATATATATATATATATATATATATATATATATTATAGTATATTTAATTCGATTAGCAAGAGCTCGGCGATAAAAGAAAACATCGTAAGGGAACCCATGTAGCTTCAAGTATCTTAGAGAGTATCATTTTTTTTGGGGAATTGTGAAGTCCGCTTATCCTCTTTGGAGCTGCATGGCGGATATGCTATGATACACTCTCTAAAGAGGAGGCCTGTGCCCAGCAGTGGGATCTATATGTATATATATATAGCCTGTTACTTATATGTTATTAAACTCAATTAATATATAGTGGTGAGAAAATTATTAAATGAGTTTCATTATCAATATTATTATTCTTACGTATTTGTGCAAGCGCATACACCTATAAACCGTATTCCACGTTAGCAATTCATATTTCCTTTTTTTTGCGTTTGTGCTATGCAGTTGGTCCAGAGATCTTTACAGCTTTCACTGAGCAGACTCGCCAGCGGTGAGGAGACAACGACGATGCTTGCAATGCTGCTCATATTTCGTTTTAATAGCATGCATTAGTATTAGTACTTTTTACCACTTTACTGTTTTAACGAAAGAACAGTTATAATTTTTTGTCTTGCTTATTTTTGTTCAGTGAGATTAATTTATCTTCTTGTTCATCTGATGATAAGTGACGTCTGCGATACGTGACATGTGCTAGACCCTAGAGGACTGAGGTGAAATGCCATGTTTCTTTTCCTACCCCCAGCGGGATCCAAAACGAATCACATCGGCTTTATATTTCAACTTAGTTTTCTATGAAGGCGTCCCTTCCCTAATCGGGCCGACCCATTCATGTTAAATCTAGAAACTACGTCTCTTTGCTGCAAACTATCTCGTACTAAGCGAGGGAAGAACGGTTATCCCTTACTCCCCTCCATCTGAAACATTTTTATGATCACGTAATAAATATTACGATCATATTAATAATAGACATTGATATGCAGTATTAGCTTATAACATGGAATGGATTACACATATATCATTCCATGTTTTATTGCTTCCGAGGTTAGTGTGCGTAATGGAAGGTCGGTCGATACACTGCAATAAAATATTACGACAATATGTTTGTATGTACCATTATATTTATAGCATATTATATTTATATATAATGTAATGTTTTTATTCTTACCACAGTATGGGGTTTATAAGACCGTTGTAGAGTTCTTTAAAATTGCCAGATTAGCTAGTTTCTTCGTTTAAAGTCTTGTACTGCCTTTTAATGTTATAACAATGTATATCTTATAATAATATATGTACATTATGTTAGTTTATGTGCTTATTTTGTTGTATTTTGTTATATTTGTTTTATTATATTTTTATTTTATTGAGCAATGAGGTGGTTACAAATGGATCTCTCCCACTAATAATGGTCATAACTTATTTGCATAAAAACTTCTCGTATGGCCTTTTATAAAACTGAGTGAGATTGAAGTCGTTTGCTAGTTGAAGAATATTTTTGTTTGGTATATTAGTAACGAGGTATCACAGTCCACGGATGATGAATGAAGGTATTGTCTGCAACACTAGACGTCGTAGTTTCAAATTCGCCATTCGGCTATTGTGTCGTGAATAATCTCCAAGGACACAAGCATTTAAACTCGGTTGTAGTGATTTACGGGAATATTAGTAATTGTGATGGTATTGCTAGCGTTCTTTTATTTTATATGTAGCTAGCTACACGATGTAGGGTGCCGTTACTATCAGGCGATGCAGTACTCAGCTTAATTCCGGAAAAAAATATAAATTCGCCAAAAAATAACACCACCCCACAATTTTATGATACTGCGCATGTCATCGATTATTGTCGATAAAGAATCAAAATTTAGATGTGAAGTCACGTCTAAGATGGAAACAACTCCCTCCTGTAAACCTCTTTAAACCACTCACATATGTTGTTATTTGTATTGAATCGAAACTAAAAAAATTCTAACAAAATATATCAGCCCACTAGTTACGGTTAAACCCTGGTCCATTACTATGAAATGTTTTACAACAGCATATATTTAATGCATCCCCGCATGAGGGGGATGGGGTGAAATCTATTAGAGTGATTGCATCTATGCGCTTTATGGTCGGCATAGGGTTTTATGCGAGGTAGTAAACTGCACTCGAACCATGCTCTAATTGAAGTCGTAATTTTGATTGTATTTGTATTTACGCTCTGATACACAGATGATCATGTTGGGATAAGGTTCTCTAATATAAGTATTTTGTCTCGCATAAATCTCAACAAGACAAGAAGCGGCGATAGCTTAAGGCTTAGGGTGCGGTCTGCGAAACTTAAGGTCGTAGATTCGAATCCGCCATTTGACATGTCGTGAATTATCTCCTGGTACAAGAATTTTAAGCTTTGTTGAAGTTAACCACTCCGGAATGCTTGTAATTTGAAATGTCAGCAGTATTTATTTTTTCAAACTAGTTTTTTTTTAAATTTGCACTGTAAGGTAAAAATCATTTCAAAACATGTTTCTTATGTTAGGAGACATAGATGAAAGAGTATGAAATCCACCTGATGGTTAGTATTTATTTTGACACATATCTAAATCGTTCACACGGGATGGTATTATACTTTTAAATTTTACTAGACGTAGGTCTGTGGTGAGTCGGCAGGTGGCTCAGGATGTTGCCTTGTGGTAGTCTGCTGATGCGGATGATGTGCAAACAGGGAATTTTGTTGCTAGTTGACACAATTACTCGTTGCTGCTATAAGTTTTTTTTTCGAGTCTGTGAAAATTTCAATTATTTTTGTTATTACTGCAGTTTCCAATCGTATTCTGAAAATTCTGATCGTTGTAATAAGATGTGTATGTAATTATGCAGTCTCGCAAGAACAATGATCGTGTGTGAAGGGGCTTTTAACAATTAAATAACTATTTGTTTTGAGAATTATTTATAATAACGTTTCGAGAATTAAATTTTCCGCATTCTTGAAGCGCATACGGCTTTTGTTGAATAAGAACTGAAACAATTTGTTTAAAGTTAATTATCGATATAAAGCGCTTTTATAAATTAGAAAAAGGTAGTTAGTTCTTTACGTATTCGAAATACTCTAGATTTTATTGCTTTAACAATAAAACCTATATTTCATTATAGTGTATAACAGCGAATGTGTCAGCCGACCAATCCAACGGCTCGAATGTAGAGTAATGTGATAAAGTGCCTTGTCTATTTTGAAATTGGGCTATCTCCAAGGCGATTTTACAAAGTTATCTTTTTATTCCGCATTCCTTATGTTTTGCTCTAAATAAAAGATTGTGTTAATCGTCTCCATTCCGTCCCACGTGCTCGCGTTAAGGGGAGGCACACATTGTATTAAAGTTTTTTTCAGGTAAAATTATATTTATTTAAATTTTCTTACTTTACTTTCTTCGGCGCTACAACCCTTTATTGGTCTTGGTCACTTCAACAGTGTTTTGCCATTAATTGACCTCGAGATCTTCCCCAACGCGGTCGTATCATCTCATCTCCGGCCTGCCTCTTGGTCTTTTTTGTTGCGGCTTCCACTTACATTTTTCGAAAGCCGCCAGTTTCTGTCGTTTTTTCACTGTTAAAATTTAATTTAAAATTTTCTTAGATTTCAGTCTATTATACTAAGCAAAACCATGGTTACGCTATGCACTAGGAGCTACCATGATTTCAAAAATATATTGGTGTTAGATAGTATTATTTTTATTGCATTCAGGGTGACGAGTGAGCACACAGTTCAACCTGATGGTAAATGGCTCCTGCGAACCGTGACACCCACATTCATCCTTGATAAGGAGTCATAATGCAGTTGCAGGTATTTTATGGGGGCGAAAATCCTCCACGGTGGACCGCAACCCATTGATGCTCCAGCAAAAATTTGCTATAAAAATACACGATAAAATAAATTAAAAAAATATTCGTAGAGCATATTACACATAGAGAACAGTATAGTAAGCGCTACGAAGACACGGGTGAATGCAAGTATATAAAAAAAGAAAAAATAACTATATGTTAAGCAAGTTAGGGTTGTTATCTCCGGTGATAATAACGGCGGAGGGAGAAAGTTTCCCCTCCGCCACCTCTTACTCCGTTAGTTTTATGAGTGGACTTTGGTATCAGGTTCGATCGCCGTCGTTTGTACATCGCTTGTCATGCTTTATTTATTATTTGTCCCTGATAAAAACTTTATCCATTCATACTTTGTACGGTCCTTTTGTTTTAATATTAGCGGTGACAAACTACACAGTTCACATTTAAATTCATCCCTGAGTACTGACGTGGAATATCTGTTATATGATCTCGAGATGGAAGACCGTCATATGTACGTACGTATGTAAAGGTGAATATGTGTGTGCTATACACTGATAAATACTGTACAAAAAAGTGTTACCTAACATAACCAATTCCCACGGGAACATTTATTCTCATATTGTGGGACATACAGCTATGTCGGTCAAATAACTATTTATCAGACGGAATAAGAATAACTGAAGACTTCCCCTTCCAACGGAACATAGTATAACATAAATATTAGGTGAATGGAGTATATAAAATATATTTCCATATATATCACTTTATTATTTTTAGTTTCGAATAAATAAATTATCATCAACGATGTGAAACTTAATCAAAAATATTTTTATACCGACATCGATATTATCGGCGTTCGACTAAGCGCGAAGGTTCAAGTTCATAATAACAACTCACGAACGTTCTGTTGCATTTGCGGCAAATCTTCGCCCGATTATGTCGCCGTGCTATAATAGTTACAATAGTTACGTAGTTCTTCGCGACACTCGTGTAAGTTTTGTTATCTAGAAACAAATTATTGTTTTGTAACACGCGTATAGCTCTGTTCTTAATACAGTACGGTTGTATGTGCATACTACTTATTGGTATAGCTTCAGTGGTAGAGCTACACTGCAGTTTGTTTCTAGCTGCAGAATTAATGGGTCGACCGGGGTACAACTCTGTTGTATTAGCAGTACAACTCTGTTGTGTTTCGTCTGGTGAGTGCAGGGATCCAGAGACCTTTATTACTGGTGACGAGACATTCCACGTCAGCCATCAAGGTAACAACGCATCAGCATTATGATTCCTTGTCAAGGATGAATGTAGATGTCTTGCGCCGCAGGAATCACTTGCCATCAGGTGAACTGTATAAAAAAAACTATGTATATTATAATAACATAATAAAAAATTGCATATATATACATGTATATATGCAATTTTTTATTATGCAATGCAACACACGAAATTCTCGGTGTTAATGATTGATGTCTAATTATAGTAGCATATGGTTGTAACTTTATAAGTGGCATCCTGTCGAACAGTAAGGCATGCAAAGTGAACTAGAGCTTCACGGAGCCGCTCCTTAACCGGCGGCCGCAACTGGGCCGCTCGGGAATAACCAGCTGACTCACGCGGCCCCGCCTCGCGCCCACCGATGGATTTATACTGCGCCCTGGGGTTGCCATATTTGCACTGTTTTAAGGGACAGATTAGGACAATGTAGATCAATTCAGAATAAGTATCACGAAACCTCTAATCCTTCGCTATTCGACTGTTTTAAATCCTAAGCTTAAAGCTGTATTTTAATAGATAACAAAGTTTCAAGACGCACTCTTGTAACCGAATTTCCAGATGCCCATATTCACCGAACAAAACACAGCAGCGTTATGCTGCTATTCCACGCTGGTAATATTTGAAGGCTTAGTCCTTGGACTTGGTGGAAATATCTTATTTTTTAAATAATTAATAGGATTAAATATACACTAATCAAGTCAGCCGTTTGCTACTATATTCTAAACTTTTATTGTTAGGATTCTTATGGAAAATAATAATGACCTTATCTATGTAACGATTAGCAAAGGATCTTCAATTCTATCTATCAATCGTATTTTCTCGAAATAGTTTACAAACTAGAATAGAATAGAACATACTGTATTGCACGCCATAAATAACATTTAAACACAGAGACAAATTAAACAAACTTTTAAATGCACAATTGAGCGGTCGTATCGCTAACAGCGTAATAATAATCTCTGCCAGACAACCTTTAGATGGGCAGGATCTCAACAAGACAAAAATCAGGTATGGGCTGATACTAGTCATAATTTGTTAATATTATTCAAATCAATAAATAAGTAATAATAATAAATCAAATACTCAACAAACATACATGCATACATATATACATATATTAATATAATAAAACCAATAAACTACCATTTAATATTATTAGTTTATTTATCTTATTTTGGAGATTATCAAGAGAAACAATTGTATAGATGAATACGAAAATTTGATTTGATTTACAGTACACGAAATCTATTCCTGGACGTCCTGATGAATTATGGTAACACTAACAGACGCCGACGAAAGCCCTGGATACTTTTTTACTGTCGCGTTTGATGGAGTAACGGCTCGTCTGCGTGGAGCGATTTTACTTTATTAATTGGATCGAGTTGCGCATTATGAATCAATAGGTAGTACATAGTAATCTTAATAGTATTACGTCAAAAGAACGACGAGTATATTGCTCATGCGTGTCGTGTCCCGATTTTTCGTCGAGAAAAGATATCGTCTTTGTGACTATATTTCATTATAAAGTGGATCATCACACAGGCAGTTCTCATATTTAAAAAGAGACGTAAGAGTGTTCTGAGGAGTTGTTCGGATTAATTCCAGCCGCTGAGTTTAAACATCGTACATCACGACAGAATAGGTATTTCCGAGCCGACTTAGAGACCTTTAAGAAAAGAGCCTACATCTTTCCTAAAGGCCGGCAGCGCATCTCCGACTCCTCTGGTATTGCAGATGTCACAGAAGATGAGCTGGCTTGCTCGTTTGCCACCTATTCATTTTAAAAAAAACTTTTTATCAGTGACTAATCGACACTGTAGTTTATTTCTAACGACGGCATGAATGAGATGGCTCGACTGGGAAATGACCAAATCCTACCGGAAAACGGTAAAATAGCACAAATAATAATCCGGTATATGTCTGGTAAAGCTGCATATTGCATGTCTAGTGTTTCGCAAGGAACCCAATTACTGGTCAACAGGCATCTTAGTCCTACAGGAGGCGAGAAAACGAAGGTGTTGTTTGTTATGTCGTCGACGATAATGACTTTATTATAGCCAGCAACTTAATTCAAGTCAAAATTACATATTTGCATCAATAAGGCAATTTAGCAGCCTGTCCTTGACAAGGAATCCTAATGCAGATGCGTTGTCACCCTTGAGGACTGAGATGGAACCAGACGAAACACAGTACCAGCGTAAAAAAGCAACATTATGCTGCTATTTTACTCGCTGGTACTCTGTGAGGATATTATATTTAAGATGTTAATTTTTAATTACTCTTATTATTAAATTTTCTTGATAAATGCCTTTTGCAGGGCATAAGGCGGATTAATCTCCGATTGTTTTGTCCTCCTTCCAATAATAATTTAATCTCGACTGTAATAATTAGTTGATAAAATTGATTTCTCAACATCGGGGGGTGTAAGACAATGTACTGTCTCATTTTTTCCTTTAGTATAGGAAGAAATGACTAATTCGATATCTCTATCTATTCATCATCATCATTATAACAATTTATCCACTGTTAAACATTGGCGTACCCTACAGATAGTCACGGAGCCCGATCCAAACCCACTTGCATCCGTCGACTTTCCGCAAACTAGGTCATCGCTCCATCCCATGGGGGTTCTTCTTATCTTTCCATATCATCTACATCGGTTATCGGTTCTAGATAGATCTCCTCCCGATTAATACGTCCGGTGCTGGCAGCGGCATCTGAGACGTGTAGGTATTATATTGCGTTCTCCAGTCCATCCAATTGCTTAGTCTTACCGGTTTACAGTATATGGTACATAACAAGGCCTTCGCCAAGTGTTTTACTATTTTTTTTATAGTATCGAGGGTGACAAATTAACACACAATTCATCTGATAATAAGTGATGACTGCGGCCCATGACACCAATATTCATACTCGATAAGGAATCATTATGCAGATGCGTTGTAATCCATTAGGACTAAGATATAATGCCTCGTCGCAAGGGTCTCCATATCCCCACACCAGAAACACAACTATACTATTATAAGAGTATGATTGACTATAAAAATTAAGCCTAGGTTTATTTGCACACGCGTATAATGCGTTCACGTATCGATTTGTTAGGATTTGCTGTTGTGTAGGCCGGTGATACATTGCTGTGGTTAAATTGGGACGATCAGTACGCGCCGGTGAAACATTGCTTAATTGTGAAATTACGTACGATTTTTTAGAGTATTTTTTGTGTTGCCGTTTTAGAAATTGCACTATTTAATTTTTTTTTGTTTTGATGTATTAAGGACAAGGTTTTATTGTGTCGAGTCAAAAATATTTATAATATTATAAATATGAAAGTTAAATCAATGTATGTATGTATGCTTGTTACTCTGAAACTAAAATGGTAGAGCTACACTCCAGTATGTTTCTAGCTGCAGAATGAATGGGTCAGCTGAGCAACCGACATAAAGATGACCATCTGACACGCAGGGACTGCCCAATTAGTGTCATCTCACACATTTTCACAATTTCACTCTGTACCCGATTCTGAAGTACAGTGAAGCAGATGAAGTCGGCGGGCAGATGCTATTTCAGAATAAAGATTTAAACACTTATTCGCCGAACGTTACTACTCTAACCAACACTTCGAAATGTATGTTATACTGATGCTCATAATTTGTTACTTTTAGTTCATCAATATCGTTATACTTGCAGCTCTTCACTTCGCTTGACGGCCTTATAGTGTAGTTGTTAGATTGCTAGCTGTGTCGATCTGTGTCAGCATATATATAAACGTATCATGAGACTTTGTCTATTGGTCGCAGGAATTACTAACCATCAGATGAACTGTGTGTCCTTCTGTCACTTACAATACTATAACAAAAGAGAGATCACAAGCCTCTAGTACATAATTCGCGGTAGTTACCAACCGGGAATGGGTTATGAACATTACGCCATGCCAATTAGAATCCTTATTCCAAGCGTAGGCGGGGAATCTTAAACTGATTGAATAAAATTAGTGTACTGCGGCCGTTCCACATCACTCCGGTCGCTTCTGCATCCCACGGCGAAATAGATTCAACGGAATTAGATAATACCACAGCGTCGACTGCCACGACAGCTGTTGCACCATATAACATAGTAACGGGGAACTATAAAAAATTCGTCTACCGTATATTTTCCTCCAACATAAACCGGCGACAGAATTACGAGCGTTGCGTCGAGATCGTTATTTATCCGAGATAAAATGAATGGACCCGACGCGAGAATCAACCGGCGTCCGGTGGATCGCCGTGTCATTTTAGAATTTATCCGAGATTGTTCCATGGAGATTTATCCAGTTTCAAGGTCCCCGGTATGTGGGTCACCGGTTTAGTGTAAACATGGCGGTGTGTTTGTTTAGCTATCCATTAGACTTAGAGTGACGAGCGACGGGCCGCCGGAGTGAGGCCGGATCCGACTAGTTGCGAAAGAGTGCCGAGCTACCGTTCTTTCGTATTAGGACGGCTTATGATTTGAGCCGTGTTTTTTATATCAGCCAGGTTCTTCTTTAATCTTTATTAGCCTTTAGATTCGAGTTAAGATACCGAGTTCTTTTATTTATTAAGAAATTTATACAATCTTTTCGAGTTTTATAAAGTTTTCCTTGATGCTTCTGTCCTGGTTGTAAGGATTAGAACTGAACTGTATTAATATAAACTGGATTAATAGGTCCGAGGTAGTTCAGTGTCTAGGCGCTCGGTACGCGTTGCAAACCGAGTTTCGTAAACAAGAGAAAACGATCAAGAAAAACATCGCACAACCTGTATGTCTAAGAAATAAAGAAAAAGAATTTCGAGACATGAATCGTCAATCTGCCTGAAGCTGTGTGGGAGTCTATGTTTCAATACTGAGGAGAGATGTTGGTTAGCACTGGGATCTATATATATAGGCTCCCTAGCGGTATTTCCGAACCTATACGACTCAAGAAGGGCCTACACATTTCTCAAATGCCGGCAACAAACGCACTCAGGTATTGCAGGTTTTTGAAGGTGGCCGTGTGGCCCTCTCTATCAAAAAAAAAACTTATATTTTCAATGCCCAAAAGCTCCACCTAATTAATTCTCTTAATGATTTGTGGTTTGTTAAATGTTTCAGGTCTTTATTAATTTACATATAACATGGTCATATAACTTATTAAGCTATTCTAACTAAATTAGTTCTGGAAACTTGCTCTTGCGTAAGCCCGATATACTTAAGTTAAGGTCACTTTTTAGGTATGTTAAATTTTAATACGTAAGTATAGATGCTTTATAATGATATCTGTGCCTCGTAAGATAGTTCCGACTTTTATTTTCCGCGGTCGATTGGACCCATGCATGTTGTTAATAGAAACTAGCTGCAACATGGCTCCACCAATGTAGCTGAGTAAAAATAATATTATAATTATTCCTAATTCTCTCCGTCCGAATACTATGAGGGAGTTTTCAAAAGAAGATTATATAAAAGGCACGTAGATTCCACCCCACTTCGATTGTAGCTTGCACTGGCGTGTTGTAATAAAAATAATTTAATTTATTTCTTCAATTCAAAGGGCGTATTGCCCTTGAAGAAATAAAAGACTCTGGCAATAGTCATGGCACATAATTTCCAAATACACAGTCGGCCAAAAGTTTAAGACCACCTTAATTAAAGTAGGAAAATAAATTAAAACACCAATAAAATATTAAATGTTTAATTAACCTGTTTAATCATCTAATAGAACATTGATTGACAAACAATATACTTTAAAAGCGTAATGAAATATTAACAGTCCATGCAAAACAAGGCTATAGTTAGCTAAACTGATTTTTATCAAAAAATCCTCCTTTACATTTTATGACTTTATTCACAAGTTCACAAGACATACGGGCAATCAATTTGTTAATGGTGTTTTGTGATATATTGTTCCGAATTTCGCATAAAGCATTCCACATTACTTCTCACGATGATGGGCCACGATTACGGACGTTCCTATCAAGCTCTTCTCACAAAAGTTCAATGGGATTGAGATCCAGGCTCTGAGGAGGCCAAACCATATTTTTTAATATCCCTTGTGCCTCTTTCTCTTTTAAATATCCTCTACATAATTTTGAGCTATGCTTTGGATCATTCTATTGGAAAATGAATCCATCTCCAATTAATCGCAACCCGGAAGAAACAGCATTTTGTTCCAAAGTGTTTTTGTACTGTTCTTTTTTCATGTTCAATTTTTTTTGGTTTTCTTGTTTTGCGGCCTTAGCAGAGGTTTTGGAACAGCAACGCGACCATACAACTTCGCATCTCTCAGTCGCCGTTTTACTGTCAATGATAAAGGTTTAACTCGGGTTTTGTTTACTTCAACGCGGATTTCTGGTGCTGTTAAGCGTCTATTTCGCTTGCTGGTAACAACAATGAAATTATCTTCACTAGATGTGGTAGCTCTCGGCCTTCCCGAGCGTGGACGATTGTGAAAACTGCCTGTATCGAGTTATTGTGCCATGAACACAAGTCTTCGATAACTTCAGTTGTGAAGCAATATCACGTTCGGATTTGCCTTCATTATGTAAAACAACGATGGCAGAACGCACTTCACTGCTAATTTCTCGAGCTTTTTCCATTTTATGACGTCTTCACTGTAGAAACCACAAGTTTAGACTAATTGAGATTGTTTGTGAAGAAACCCAATTAAACTCTGGTAATAATAAGTTAGAAACACGTGTTTTCAGGAGCTAAATAATCCTAATTATTGACCAATACGTAACCAAAGCAAAGTAATTAGTAATGAGAACATTATAAAAATATTATTACGACTCTAGCACCTGTCTCTAGCGCAACGTTTGTCGGTGTTTGAGAACGATAGATGTTTATTGTCCAATAACTTGAAAGTAAACAAAAGAATGACTTCTTTAAATATTCGATACTAACAATAGAATATGCAGATGTGCATTTCTTTTATTTATCCTATGGGATTTTATTACATTTGATGGATAATTAAGTTGTTTACATGCGGTATTAAACTTTTGGCCGGCAGGGTATTTAAACTGTTTATGACGTTTTTTTTTAATTGTATTTCAATGTTATAGCAAAAGTTACAACAACGTGTTGATCATAATACTAACTAAATCCTGCCCAAAACGAGACGGATAAACTAATTCTTTCTTTCACTAACATTCCAACATTAACATATCAACACCTGACAAGCAGTGTTATAACAAACCAACCAACACAACAATGTTGTGGCATCTTTGTGTGAATATGTCAAGATGTCCACGCGCGCCAGACGATCTCCCGAAATACCCGCGGTACTTTCTCGCATTTATTTATTCACACGATCGCTTGTTCCGACGTCTGTCCATTACGTTTGTGTATACCTATTCCTTTGCATCGTGCATCAAGATGGGTATTTCGATTTTCCCATACCCTTGTATCATAGTACGTCAAGATGGGATATTAGATTTTCCCAGTTAGCCTTAGGTTTAGGTACTTTTAATCGTTGTATTTAGACTAGTTTTTAATAGTGGGCAACTTTACGAAATGCCAGCGTAAAATAGTAGTATAGAGCCGCTTATTCATAATATTAGGGGTGACAAACGAGAATACAATTCTCTTCATGATAACTGCGGTCCATTATATCTACATCCATCCTCAAAGATGTAGGATGCAAGTAATGCATGAATATGTAAATTCTAGGATAATATCGGGGATGAATGCGGGGCCGCAGTCGACATGCCATCTGGTGAACTTTGCGCTCGTTAGTTACCCTAAATACAATAAAAAAATAGATACGAAAAGAAATACCGTAAGACAGACGCTCTTTTATTTTTCGTTTTTATGTTCCATTAATTAAGTTGTTGAACTACGTAGATATTGTCGGCTCTCTCTTCCTAGAAGGTTGATAAATATGATCACCCACGAGTTTAAGGGATAATCTAATCATCAATGAGAGACGAGAGCTAACGTACAATTGAATTCTCTTCAACGTTTTCTTTATTTATTCATTTAAACTTTATCGGTCCCACCTTACAAAAAGGGATACATAGGGCGGACTTAATACCGTAAGGCATTCTCTACCAGTCAACCCGTGGCGTGGAGAGACATTGGACGTGTAGTGCCTACATTGAAGGGTAAGACCACGTCCTCACAGAATGCCGGCATGAAATAGCAGCATAACGCTGCGTGTTTTATATGGTGAATGGAGTGATCAGGAAACCTTTATTACTGGTGACGAAGCATTCCATCTCAGGCCTCAAGGGTGACAACGCATCTGCATTATGATTCCCTGTCAAGGATGAATGTAGATGTCATCAACATCAGGTGAACTATGTGCTCGTTAGCAACTATCAATGTAATAAAAAAAATATATAATTAAAAAAATATATATCTTAAAACTTAAAATATATACGTTAACGTATTGGACGTTGTATACACGTAAGTTCATTGGTCCTATGAAATTGTTTGGACAAACTTTATAGGGCAGCGTTATATAGGCTAGTAGTAACTCAAGACACAGCTGTGTGATGATGACATCGGCCGCAAGATGGCGTCACGCGCCGACGTTGCGTCAGATCGGCGCCGGCGCAACTCCGTCGCTCGACTCACCGCCCGTGATACACGATCGGGATGTGCTGCAACTATGATTAGCTTTCGAATTCCTCTCTTATAGATTTTTTTTTAATTATTAGGAGGTGACAAACTATTCACACAGTTTACTTAATGGTAGGTAATTCTTTGCCCGAGGAGGAGGACGGCACGACGTGGTACCGTGTCGTCGTGATAGTTCCGCGAGGGTTCTGGGAGTGCGATCTTCACACACGCCCCCGGGACGGGCTATCCCAGCGAAGCTTACGGAGATCCCGCGTCCACTCGACAGCGTTGGTGGCGCCACCGTGGGGTTTTAATGGGTGCGAGTCCGCCGACATTACCCATCCTCGCCTCCTGGAGGGCTGGTATGCATAGGCATTTCCTCACGATAATGAAAAAAAAATCTTTCATTAGATATTTCTAGATATTCTTTTTAATTTCAAGTTAATGTGCAACTAGTTTTAATCTGCATGAATTTACTACATGTAAGTGTATTTAGTAGCTATTAAATCATGTTGCAAGAAATACTGTTGACGGTGCTTTTTTAAAAAAAAAATAGAAGGAAGACTAGAATGTTTTGCTTTTATAGAACAGGTGGCACACGAGCAGACAGATCACCTAGTGGTAAGTGATGACGGCAATGTCGATATCTGCTTTTGCTTCACTTACCAGAATAAATACAGAAGATCTAAGCAACTATTAGATGCTGGTTGTCGAGAAAGCGTCGACCTTTGGTCCCGTCGTGCTATATTTACATTGTGTCTATACCATGTATAACGCGGCATTAGAGAATCTGTGTACTCAGCGGTGTTAAATATTCTATGTTTTCGATCTATTAACTCTGTCAAGTGTACACTACCTAGGTATCTACTCGTAAAAAGACCTTAAAATACAACTAACTTACATTTGTTACCATTACCACGCACGGTCAGCGGGTAGGCGACTGTACTGCCGACCTCTTTACTTTACTTTAGACGTTCGCACTTTTAATAAATCTAATCACCGGTAATAAATCTAAACTTGTATTCCGTCATAGCCAAGCATAAAGATTTTCCTGGAAAATCCATCAGTCGCCGTAGAGTAACGAGAAGAAATGGGAGAATATACACACATACTTACATAATGAATACATAAAATTACAAGATACGTCTCATCTGTAGTCTAGGTATTCACAGTGGAATAGAGCCGGTTCTAATTCCAAAGTCAGCGGTACATTAACATGGGAGTAATTCATTTAGAACATCAAACCCGACGCCCAGGGAAACGGTAGCAGCGAGAAATGATTCAATATTAGCATTAGAACGTACGTCTGTTCCTGAGGCATTAATAGTGAACGCCATGCTATTCCCGCTTTGTTCCCGGGTTGTGCACCTCGTCCCGTGACGCGGCTCGTACGCCCATCCTCCGCCCACTGTAATCTAATTTATATTTCTATTTCTGTCCGTATTACACGTGCTTTATTGCACCGTCAATCCTGGGAATAGATTTTGTTAAGTCGTACATTTCTGGACGGAGATAACGTTTTTGTTTTTGTAAAAATAACCGCTACCTTAAACGCTTGTTCTAGGAGCTTATTCACGACTATAGTTTAATGGCTGATTGATTCCAACCAATAACATTTAGTCTCGCAGACCATATTAGGCATGATATAGGCTCTTATTACTTACGTGTTTATTTTTGTTTATATCGTATTTATTGCAGTGGTTAATTGTAGCATTTTAGCCCATATTAAGTTCAAATATATATGTATAGGGGGAAGCCTCCTAGACCTTTTCCTATTTATTTAGGGTCGGATTTCCTTCTCCTCTCTTTCTTCATGTAGCATGCATATCATATCATTCTTGAGGTGAACTTCTTTGAGGTTTTTCTTGACCGTCGTCAGTTGGTCAATGGTTATTCTATGCGTAGTAATCGAGAAAATATTTGTGTATCTATTCTATTTTTTAGTAGTTACCATTTATTTCCTTCGAGAGCTTTTAATCGTATTGTTTTTGAAAAACGCCTCCTCCTAGGCTGGTCTTTCCAAAAATCCATTTTCAAATTAAAGTACTCGACATAATGTAGTTCGAGTGTATGCTAAAAATATCTCACATTGTCTGTTTCCAATTCCAACATTTTCAGCTCTCATCAGTACAATATTATAACACTGTAGAGGCACACGGCAGTTAGCTCCTAGCCTCGGCATCAATCCGTCAGTTCAACTGTCCCCGTTTGACTAGACCACGCCTTCCCAATATTACTGCTAAATAGCACCATAAATCTGTTGTTGCGTTCGGTGAACGTAGGTATTTGGGGAAGACATTGTGACGTTAGCATTAGCTTTCCGTCTTAACCCTCAAGGATGACAACGCACGTGCTTTTTGAATTATTGTGGAGATGAAATGTGTGCTCTTTTGGCACTCTTACTTAAAACAAAAAACTAAACCTTAAATGAACACTTCCTATTTTAAATTTCTAATTCCATAACCTGTTTCAATGGGTTAATACAATTACGTGTATCTTATGTAATGTTTCTGCTTCTTAATATTACATTTCCGTGTTTAAAATCTGTCTTTAAAGCTTGGTCGTTAATAATGCAAGACTGTTACACGATTTTTAAAAACATGTTTTTCTCTCTGACCCCATTTTTAAAGAATTCTCGACTGTTTGTCGCAGCCGAAAGTCATAATATTATAGTAAAAATATACGCATCACTTCTGGTTTTCTATACTTGTTTTAATTGAATTTTGTTTGAAGCTCATTGGTTTATAATTATGGTATGTATATTTAATTAAAATTCAATTCAATAATTTTATATTATATATATATTACTTCCCGCGGTTTTACCTGCGCGGAATTTTGTCTTAATTTTTATATATTTAATCTCAATACAATAAAATAATAACAAGCACACGATTCATCTGATGATAAGTAATTACCGTGGCCAATTACTTCAATAAAGATTCAAGATGCTATATTACGCTATAATACTGCACATATGCTATATCACGCTGGTATTTTGTGAGGGCGTGGTCCTTTCCCTGTCCAGCTGATCCATACATGCTGTCGCTAGAAAAAAGCCTCAACGTGTCTGTTTAACATTTGTGATTGCGTTGTTCACTCACACTGGTGTAATAATAATTATTGTAGTGTTTATGTACACTCGTAAGCCTGAAGCGTACACTTATTTTTATATTATATATACTTTATTGTACACCACAAAAATAAAATAAAACCAAATCACAAACAGATATATAGAAACAATAAAATATATTACTGATTACAACAACGCGGTCTTATCGCTAAAGAGCGTATTTGGAAATGTCACCCGTAAGGGGGCAAAAACGAACGGTTATATGGAAGTCAGTCATTTTCAAAGTAAGAAATACGAAATTTCATATGCAGGTATAATCCGTTTAGAAATTATTGGCGTTTTTCAAAAACAAATCCCCTAAGAATGTTAATTAGAGGTAGGGAAGTTCGTCACTTTTGAAGGAAGATGAATAAAATTCGATATGAAAGCTTAGGAAATATATAGTTTAGGAAAAATTATAATAAACAAGTTTACATCTAAGCTCTATAGATGGCGTTGTGCACTGTTATACTGAATCGCGCTATGGTTTCGTTACGCGGCTTTTAGCTTTTTGACTACTACAAACGCACGCGAAGCTGCTGGCAACAGCTAGTATTTTCTATATTTATTAGTGTTTGTTAGCGGTGAAACATTTCCTCCGAGACGTGCGCTAGAAACAACAACACCAGAGTAGGCAACAACAATCCATCATGCCGCCTAGACATGGGGCGATTACTTATGTGTCCGGCAACGTATTTATTTAATCAGATTTATTTGAGGGTGATTGCGCCGCGGTGTGGGGTGGTTGGGGGGCCCTGCCTCGCTCACTTGTGGGTCAATAAAGCTATTAGACGGCGCTGCGATGCCCATTACTGATAGCAGACGGAGGGAGACTGAGGTAACCATGCTGGTTTCTGATGAGGTACTATCCTGAAGAAGATGAGTTAATAAAATTATGTATTACAGAGTTTTTAAGCTGTACTTTTTCTGTGCTTATGGATATAATTTCGACTTGACGTTAATATTCATCTCGAAGATATTCTGATGAATTTTTTTCTTTTTATTTCACACAATCACAAGCACACGCTTCACCTGATGGTAAGTGACACCGCCAGCTCATGTACACCCTAGTTCATTCTATATAAATAATCACAATGAAAGACTCATTCTCATCTACCCTGAGGACTAAGGTCAAATTTCTCGTAAAATATTAAGGTTTGATGGTAATCTATTAATAGTTCTCACATTTTCTTAGATTTTCTTTATTTTTAAAAGAATTCTTTTAACTATGAGAAGGGAAAGATGAATGCTAACACTAAGAATATACTATACTATATAAAACCGCCAGCTCATGGGCTACCTGGAAGAGCACCAGCTGATCAGCGACCGCCAGCCAATATGGCTTCCGCAAAGGCCGATCAGCTGGTGATCTTCTGGCTTTACGAACTCACCGTTGGGCGCAGGCGGTTGAGAGTAGGGGTGAGGCACTCGGCGTTAGTTTGGACATAGCGAAGGCCTTCGATCGGGTTTGGCATAATGCCTTACTATCGAAGCTTCCTTCCTATGGGCTTCCTGAGAGACTTTGTAGGTGGATCGGCAGTTTCGTTAGAGAGTTAAAGTCGTCGTAGACGGCTCATGCTCGGACCCCCGGACCGTAAATGCTGGTGTTCCCCAAGGCTGCGTGTTATCCCCGACATTGTTCATTCTGCATATCAATGATTTGTTGCATACCAGTGGCATTCATTGCTATGCGGATGACAGTACCGTGGATGCACTGTATTTCGGCCGCAGCAATATCTCTCGGGATCACGTCGATGAGTGTCGGAACAAAATTGTGTCTGAAATCGAATCATCCCTTGTGAAGATTTCCGATTGGGGGAGACTAAATCTAGTCCAGTTTAACCCTTCTAAGACTCAAGTTTGCGCGTTCACCGCTAAAAAAGCCCCCTTTATCGCATCGCCACTCTTCGGAAACATTCACCTTTGTGCCAAGCCAAACATTGGCATTCTGGGCGTCGACATTTCGAATGTTGTCCAGTTTGGCGGTCATTTGGAGAGTAAGGCTAAAATGGCCTCCAAAAAACTCGGAGTACTCAACAGGGCCAAACAGTACTTCAAGCCGGCTCACCGCCTTAAACTGTATAAGGCGCAGGCGGCCTCACATGGAGTATTGTTGCAACCTTTGGGCCGGGGCTCCGGGTTATCAGCTATCTCCTTTTGACCGAATCCAACGTAGGGCATCTCGGATTGTCGACGATCCTGAACTTACCGATCGGCTAGATCCTTTGGCACTGCGTAGGGATCTATCTTCCCTATGCATACTTTACAGAATTTACAATGGGGAGTATTCCGAGGAGTTGTTCAATTTAATAGAAGCCGCTGATTTTCGCAACCGATCGTCTCCCCGGAACTACCATCCGCACCATCTGGATGGTTGGCGTTCCACTACAATGCGTTTTAAAAACAGTTTTCTGCCACGCACAGTAAATCTCTGGAATTCGTTGCCATCAGCGGTCTTCCCCAACAACTGCGACATTGAGTTATTCAAGAAAAGAGCATATTCTTACCTGAAGGCCTACCCTTCACACACTGGCGTCGCTGGTGACCGTGGGCGGCGGTGAATCACTTACCATCAGGTGACCCGTCTTGCTCGTTTGCCTCTAAGCTGGTATAAAAAAAAAATACTATGCTATTCCTGTAAAATATTCCAAACCTGACCAATATACTGCGTGTCATTATCATATAATGTGTACAATCTGTCTTGTTTAATTAAAAATATTGAAGCGTGTAACTGAGTACAACTTGAAGCTTAAATCATTGATTAAGCCATGTATTAAATTTAAGTTAAGTTTTTGAAGTCATGTCTTTAATAACAAGAACAATACAATAATGAGTATAAAATTGACGCCAGTAATAATTCAGGTAACTTGATGCCGATTAAGATAATTTCATAACGCTCTTTTGTACAAGTGAAAAATCAATGTAATACGTTTGTAGGACTATCCAACATGACCTGTTATATCCAGTCACCCTAAACCTTAGGACGGAAGATAACACGACCAATTTGCAGATCTAATATCGGTGCGGTCACGAAATTATATCGGACCACGAAGAGGGCGGGATGACGGATCCATATAGACTTTATGACGTGGCGTGAATTCCCTCTTATATTAACATTTCTAGTTAGTGCAAAAATCTCCTAGCGCATTTGTTATCTATACTCCCTCTTAACTTCGCCCACTCCATATTTGTTTGTTGGAGTGATGATGTGTTTGAATATGGGGTTGATATTATGTCTTAGCTATGATTAGTTCTTATGAACGTGTTTCTGTCGAATGAAATTTAATAAACGTTTAATAAATTTAAAAAAATACATAACTTTATTTGACACCTTTGTAAGTGGTAGAGCCACAGTGCACCTAGGCCGGCAGCGCATCTGTGACTCCTCTGATGTTTTTAATGTCCTTGGGCAACGGTGATCACTTACCATCAGGTGAGCTTCAAAATGAATGGGTCGGCTCTACCAGCTAATGACCACGTCCTCCTAATACCAGCAATAGCAGCATAACTTTACTGTGTTTCGTATGGTGTAAGTGTAGTATTACTATCCGAGGACACAATTCAATTAAGGGGACATTCCATCTCCTTCTTCAATGCATGTGCATCTTGAATATTAGTTTAAGATTGATTTGGATGTCATGTCCACAGTCTTCGCTTACCATCAGGTGAACTGTACGGTCTATTATTATATAATATGTCGCAACTTATTTTATAAAAAAGCGAAGCGAAGAGTTGCTCTATTATCATCAGGAAAATAAAACTGGATTCAACCAGATTAAATTATTTGCACCAACTGTATATTGCATTTAAATGGGGGAAAAGAGAACTCTAATGGCAAGGGGACATTCCGATAAACAATTTTTACTTAAGCATTTATATTATATAAATCAAAAGACAATTGAAAAACAAATACTTTTGGATGTCAGTTGGTCTTTACATGTGTAAGCTCGATATCCCCAAATAAATGATACACTTTGAGTTTTTTTCATTATATTTATAATTAGATACATATATTTCATTTCATTACTTACATTCAGATTTTCATTTCATGCAAAATTCTGGAAATTTCATGGAAAGTGATGGTTACAACTGCATTTTTTTATTTAAATATAGCCTTTCGAGTTGTGTATTTTTAGATTTTATATTTTTTATTTCTATTACATTTCCTAAAAAATCCTTTAAAAGTCTTTATTTTCAAAAGTATCTTCGTTTAGTAAAGTTTGATACGTTTCTAGTTATTAAACGTTGTAAGTTTACAAATGATTTCTTGTAGTTTATTTTTAATCGTTTGGCGGATGATCTGCTAAACGTTCAACAGTTACACAAGAAAGTAAATTAGGTGTTGACAATTTTAAGAGCCAATCGGGTGAACGTTCGCGGCTTAATTAGGGACACTCGGTCTGAAAATACTTTGAAAATAATTCCTACTGAGCTTAAAATATAACCGTACCTCATTCAGTCACACGGGCGACATCCGGCCGGTATTGTAATAGCGTGTTTTTTTATTTAATTGCCACTGGTCAAAATACGTGACCAATAAATATAATATTTGGGTATACAATTTTAGATATCTAGACTGTCGGCTATTGACGAATTTCATCTCAAATATCAGCTATCAGTATCCACTTAAATTTTTTTTGCAGTTTTATTTTTATAATAATAATGGTGAGAAACGGACACAGTTCTCCTGATGTTGAAAATGCACATGCGTGGTCACCCCTGAGCACTGAGAAGGAATGCCTCCGTATCTTGGTCTCCGGGTGTCTAGATTCCTACACTTACTATTCGAAGAATAGTAACGTTAAGATACTTTTACTACATAGTATTCTGTGTTGGTGTGGTCCATCCCCGGTCTAGGCGATTTATTCATGTTTCAATTAGACACTAGCTGCAGTGTGGCTCTACCATTGTTAAAAACAGAACCTCCTGTGTAACCTATAGGAGGATCATAATCTACAGGTTTTATTTACTAAATATTTATCATACTTTACTTAGATAGTTGCTTATTGTCGTGAAACATGCACTGACCAGCTATGCTAGAGCTACATTGTTGGACTTAGAGCATAATGCAATTTCGCGGAAGCCATTAAATGGTTTTATCGATGGCATCGGGCAATTTGGGCGAGGCTTATCAGCGCAATCTGTTGCCGGTGACAGCAGGGGTCGGCGGGCGACGCGGCGCGCTCCGTCCACGTAGCGAGGTTTACCATCGCGATAGGAAAACACTTGGTGCGGAATAATAATGTAGGGTTTGCCGACGCGGAGGATGCCTTGCCGTGACATGTGTGGCCATCGGGTTCAAATCCAAATGGTGCAGTTTTATGTTTAAAAAGGACCTCTCGTATATTTATTTTTATAGCATTAAGAGTAAAAAACGAACGCGCAGTTCACCTGATGATAAGTGAATCCTGCGGCCCATGACATCTACATTCATCCATGACAAGAATTCATAATGCAGATGCGCTGCCACCCTTGAAGACTGAGATGGAATGCCTCGTTTCCAGTAATAAAGGTCTCCGGATCCCTACACTTACCAGACGAAACACTCACGGCAGCTTTAAACTGCTATTTTACGCTGGCATTCTGTGAGGGCGTGGTCCTACCCCGATCAATCTTACCCGTTAATTCTGCAGCTAGAAACAAACTGCAGTGTATCTCTACCATGAGCGAGTGTTTTTCGTATACAATAGTATAGTTACTTTTTTTACGTTACATCTACGACATCCAGCTGGTCTTTTGGGTAAGAGTTCTTGATTTTTAGGTTCTGAAGTTCACAATACGCAGTCGACGACATGTTTGTGTAACACAAAATTTTGTTTTGTACTTTGTTCGTTACCACTGTAGCCAAAATTTCCTCCAGTCTTATAGCATATCACACCAGATCGAACGAAATACCTACCGAACTTATAATACATTCTACGCAATTGACAATGTCTGGTAACAACTTGAAGACACCATCGTGTTCGAAATTTACCGTAGGAGCATCGCATCACCGTGATGAAATAAGATGGTTTAATTCAATAGCATACTGCTTTCTATCCTTTCGTACACAAGACAAAATTCTGCTTCGATTATTGATATAAAAAAGTTAAGTAACAGTCTATATATATATATATGTTTTAGTTATTTTTAATTTCTTTTTCTTTTTTTCTTCTTTTATTAGTTAGTTTATTGCTACACCTATCCTACACATATCTCACCACACCTTGGGTTGAGTGGTAGAGAATGCCTTTGGCATTAAGTTCGCCCTTTGTGAACTTTTAACTTTGTTGAGGTTAATGCAATAAAAAGAGTAAATAAATAAATAAATATATACATATATTATAGACCCCTCTGCTGGGCATAGGCCTACGGTTTCCTCCACCGCGGCTCGGCGGAATTTGAAATATTTCTTTCATTAATTTCTTAAACATACAAATTTCCTTATGATGTTTTCTTTCACCGCTTAGCACTTAAAAATGCAATTAATAATTGATCTTAATTTTGGTAGATTTGAAACACATATCACCCGATAGTGATAGTGAGTTCAGTGATAAATGAGGCCCCTATACATAGGTACACTTACATCTATCGTCAACAAAAATTCAAGATGTTTATGCGTTGTCACTACTGAGTAGTTATATGGAATATCTCGTTTCCAATAATTGGATTTCCGGAGCGTAGGGAACACTAGCTATACTAAACACAGTAGCATCATGTTGCTGTTTCACTATAATATCCTGCGTATGCGCGTTCCCCGTACGAGATGAAATATTCACAATAATAATTTTCTTATTTCCACATATGTGGAAATAAGAAAAATGTTATATAAATTTTACTTAAATTAAATTTTCAAATTACTACATGTTTAAATTGAAATAATATTCACCTTTCTTAAGCTGAAGACCTAAGGTGGTAGCTTAGTGTCTAAAATCACGATTTTAATGTCATGATACGCGAGAAAACCGGATTCGACCCCTATTGCCTCTATCAATAAAATTGTTGATTGAAGCTGTAAAAGAATGGTCATAAAAAATATGCAAAAAAAAATTTCAAAGACACCTGGAGTACGCTAATACGTAGTAGAGCCGAATGGTGAGAAGGCCTCCGTCCAACAGTGGGAATTACATAAGCTGTGGTGCTTTTCACTTTGTCCTTGTTCAATTAGCATTGAAGCAATTCCTATTTCTTTTATAATTTGAGTTGTTTCTCCAACGCATACAGACAGACTGTTTAGTGTTAAATAAATGTCATCTATTTAAAATATAATAATAACAACTATCACATAGCTGCCAACCACGAAGCGTTATTTTCTATGAAAGCACATTAGCGTTTCGAGGCTACGAGCCCCCACTCAGGTTTTATCGCTCCCCAACGTCCGGTCTAGACTTTCGGGCGCTCAATCTGTAGTGGAGTGGACACAACAATTACACGAACTTTTAATTATATTATCCCGCTTTGTTAGAATGCGCAGTGACCTCGTAACCTCTTTAGAATTTATACGGTTTCCGTCTACTATGAGATTATTGTTTTGCCGCAGGCTGTCGCCAGCTTGTGACTTATGGGTGTAATCTGCCTAGCTTACAACTTTATAAAAATGTTTTTCAAATAAAACAAATAGATTTAGAAATTGTGTACATATCTTGGGCATATTTTCATTAATTCAAGGTACATTCATATTTTTTTTATTTATATTATAGCTATGGTTTTTTTTTATTTTATCTAGGGTGACACGTCCTCTTCTCTATTCAGATGGAGTATCAAGGACACGGGACAAACACACAACACTCCTCAGACGTGACCAATAATGTGTGTTGGGCAAATATTGTTTGACCCGGCTGGGAATCGAACCCCGAATCGGCGACGCAGCAGCCAGGTATTCTAAACACACGATTGTCATGTCAATTTATGATGTATTTTTTGTATATATATATATATATATATATATATATTTATTTGTTTGGTCGTTTCATATTTGACGTATATTGTTTGCTGCCCAGTACCTGCTGATAAGAAAATCCCGCCAAATAAATCGCGTTAGTTGAGTACAGTTCTCTAAAGTTCGTGTTCCAAATAAATTATTGATATCGAAATTTGGATATGATATTCTGTTTCACTGACACTGCAAGCAAACCGTCCTTCCTTTGCATAGGTGCTACACAACATGAGGGACTACAGCAGCGTTCTCTGATTATTTCTATACTATTCCATTTTCCTATTTTTATAAGCTATGACGCAGATAAATGAGTCACGTTGTTCGAAATTACTATGGTGGGTGAGTTAAGGACGTTAAAAAAGAAATAAAAATTTGAATTGAATTAACAAAGCTTATATTGGCTACTTAAATAAGGAAAAGAATTTTAATATATTCCTCTTGTAGGTCGGGAAATTCCATTTTTTCAAATTTGCCTACAATGTGAATAAGGAAAACAATCTTGTTTTCATATGCCATTGAAGTATACATATAAAATGACAGAATTGTTTAATGTTGTTTAACGGTGTTTCGTGGTTATATAAATAGCACACCTAATGGTTAAGCGATGATCTCAATATAGGTTCAAGATGACGCTTATAATCTCTATGCTTTTATTAGTCTACTAGTCCCGCCTCGGTCGAGCTGACCCATCCATAAAGCAACTAAGAACTAGCTGCTTCGTAGCGCTATCAGTACATTATATAGTACACGTCTGCACCTAATGTCATTTGAGAGTATTATAATTATTTATAGGTTTGAAACTATGGTAACGCTTCGGTGATGTTTCCTTTAGAAGTTATATAAGATCCTAACGCGTGACGGTGGGGAGCTTTCACTAAATTTCTAAGACGCCGTACGGAGAGGTACATTAAATTATTAAACCCCTATCCGTCTGCACTCCGTCACGCCACCTCCGCGGGCCCTCCAGCAAACTTTACGGCGTGTTTCGCCATCTCATAGTTTATTGAGGCCCTTCGAACTTATACATCGGTTCTCTCATTGTTTTTACCGCTTTGTCTCGTTGAATTTTAACCTAAGCCAAATATTTTATTCAGTTTCGATGTTCGGATGACAAAGGACACGTTTCGAGACGTCTTTGAAGAAGGCAATTTAATATTAGCTCGGCAACTAAGTTGTTGCCGCTATTTTTTTTAAATTTTATATTCCGCATGTCATTAAATGTTTTTGGTATAATATTAAGGATTGTTTGGGGATGGAGATGAGGGGGATGTTTGTTCTACCTTTGGAGGTTATGCTTTGTTTTTTTGTTAGAGTTAATTTATGTGATATTTTACTCGTTTAGATCTCTTGCAAATTCAATGCGCATAGAACGAAACTACGAATAAATTAAAACTGATGCGTAAATGAAATCTTCGTTGGATGAATTTTTCGAGTTTTTTCGGGGATTTCCACGAACAAGTTATTGAAAATTTGATTGAATGGTGCGAGAAAGTTGTTAAAAACAAGGAAAAATACATTTTCCATTAAAACGGTATTTTGTTCAAAAATAAGTTATAATTTTTTTTTTTCATATGGAAAATACTTAGTTGCAAACCTATTATATAAACACGTGTGTGCTATTAGATTTTCGAAAGCAAGGCGGTGAACTATGTGCTCGTATGTCACCCTTATTTGCCCATTAACAAGACGAATATACAACGTACAAGTGAATTTTATGAAGAAGTTTTATTTTCTTTATTGTCATTATTATATATATATATATTTATATATATAAACATATATATACGTATATAGTATAATATATCAATATATATATTATATATATATACTTTATACTCTCACTGGCCACGGCTGTTACAGAAAGCGATTGTATGAAATGAGTTTGAGTGACAGCAGTATGTATGCGGAATAGCGAAGCTGGCGCGGAGACTGCTGCTGCACCATGTGGACGTACAAGAAACAAGAAGAAAATAAAAGTAGGTCAAGTCAAAAGAGGCGCGTGCATAGCCGAGCAATGAATGACCAGACTCGAGGGATGGTGGGGCCCGTGGCGGGTGAAGAATCAGTTCACTGTAGTTACCGACAACCTATAAGAGAAAGGATATCAGATGCATCGGACATTGTCGCCCATGAAAACCAAGACCGGATGGATGACTCGTTACTAGAAATGGTTCACGTCTGTCTATCCAAAGGCTCTCGTTTTAACAAGACGGGTTGTAATGAGACACGCTGTATCTCGAGGGCCCCCAGCAGACGATTAATTGCTCGCCTGCGTCCGGTCTAGACTCGCAGACGCTGCTCCAGTGGACACTGTCGGCCTTAGTATAATCATATTCACTTATTTTATTAGTCTGCTATACTATATGTAGTCAATACAATGCATTCCGCATTGTATTGAGTATTCTCTTGCATATCATCGCTTATCCTTAAATTCTATGAATTAATAAATAGTATCTTTTTACGAAACTTTTATTGCATTAACTTGTATATATGTATATATATGAATGTTATGGTTTTTTTTTAAATTAAGTTTTCACTCACTTCTGGACGTCTGAATAAAGTGAAATTCTGTACATACATGAATTACCATATATATTTTTTTATTATTACATTAAGAATAATAAAAGCACTCAGTTCACCTGATGATACCTGCGGGCCATGACGTCTACATTCATACTGGACAAGGAATCATAATGCAGATGCGTTGTCACTCTTGAGGACTGAGATGGAATGCCTCGTCACCAATAATAAAGATCTCCGAATCCCTACACACACCAAACGATACAGAGCAGCATTAAGATACTATTTTACGTGGTTAATGGTGAATATGGGTTGTTTTAGTTTGCTAAATCTCTAAAAAAATTATTAGCATTTTAGCATAGTGGCTGTTCGTATTAATAAAAATTTATAGGTTGAGAACCCACTACAGGAAGTGACGGACTATGCAAGTTTGCGATCGACTTCCCAATTGCATATGGCTTATTGTGCTTCGAAAAATGTTTCTTCGAAAGATCTCTAAAACAATTTATATAAAGAAAAAAAGTCTTAAGCCATTAATATGTGTTCATAAGACGTGCATACATTGCACCCTCATATCTCATATATCATATGCCGACGGCGAGTGCGTCGCAAACAAAGTTATTCGCGATACCGCCATGTCACTGACCGTTGCTGGAGTTTCTTGCGCCACTTCTTCTCCAGCGCCCACGCATTCTGAAGTGGTGGTACAGGTCGTTAATAATAAAAGTGATATTAATTAAGATAATCCTCTGTCAGAAGCAACTGACCGAGCCAAGGTTCGGCCCTCTCGGGCACCCTTGAGTCAGACGCTGTCGCGAAACAGGGCAACGGTCCAAGCTGAGGCTTCCTCTCGGGAGCCCTTGCGCTGGTTACCCATATATAGAGGTCTGGACTAAGAGCCATAAGCGCTCGGTCACCTCTCAACCCGGTGAAACTGTAAAAGCCCTTGGGCTAACAGCAGCCATCCCCCGAAAAAAAAAAAAAAATCATAAGACGTTTTTACAAAGCAATTATTGTATATTAAAATTTGTAAAGATCACAGAAATGTCTCCCTTTGATACTTTGTATTGTATATCATAATGAAATTGTTTCTTTAATATTAATAACGTGACTAGCAACGCCTTCGGGCGTATGATATTAATTTCGATGAGGTTTCCGAGCTTAGAACTTAGACTCGGGAGGCGAGTTCTCGAACAACTCAATCAAAGTGTACTTTATCAATCATGGCGCTGTTATTTATGAGCAGAACTTATCTTACTTTGAGAAACTAGAGATAAGTATATAGGTAAGATATATAATTCGAAACCCAACAGTATATAATATATAACACATATACATAAGTTATAGTCATGGACATGCATAGGAATTTGTATCAGATTTGGATTTATTTATATATTAAAGCGTCTAATAGCCTAATTGATTGATCAGAATACCGGTATGCGAAACTTAACGTCACAGTTTCGAATCCGCTATTCGACTATAGTCTCAAAATAACTCCTAGCACTAGCGAATAAGATTAATTCGATTGGTTAAAGGGAATATTTGTAATATAATAAACTTTAGTAGACACAAAACGTTACATACAAACTTACTTTATGAATTGTTTAATATAATTATAATGCTATAATAGCTTTATTAGCATTTGTAAAATAGTTTTTTTTTAGACAAACGAGAACACAATTAAACTGATGGTAAGTTTTGATTTTCAAGAAGTTCTCAAAATACACATGCATTGTTTATCTTTGAGGACAGTGGCCTTGCTACGATCGATACTATTTCACGTTGGCATTATGTGAGGATGTGGTCCTCATATAATGCCAACCTCCTACCCATCATGATGCACCTAGAAACAAGCACAGCCTGACTTCTTTACCACTGTTCAACATGGCAACTATAAAAAGTAACTTTTATCGTCAATACAACCTTAGACGCAAGTTTATGATGCATGTTCAAAGATGGTCTCAGACATGGTGATGTAATTTAACGAAGCACTATATCCAATAGATATGTATACGTCGATTCGTATTAGATAAAATCAAGATTTAGTTGACTTGATAGAGGATAAAGATTGTTTTTTTTTATTATAAGCTTCATACAAACGAAACGGAAAAAAACGGAACTAGTTTTTTTGCGTTAAAATTATTTTAAACTGTGTTTACCCATTCGACATATTTATTTAAACTTCATAAAGCATCCTTTCTTTAGTCAAATAAACACAGTTAATATTTATTATATCTCAACATAATACCGAACCATGGTTCGATGCGCACACCTAGATTTTGGAACGGCATCGGCGTTCGCAATGAAAGGCGGCGGATCATTTCAAAGGCGCACGGCTCGATGTTTAACGCCGACGTCCGACAATCGGTCCCTGGATCAAAACTAGCGGTAATGACAGCGTCGTGTGATTTACGTGCCATTTCACTATTTTTAGATCACGGCACGAGTCACAAGCGACAGCGGTTTGAATTTTTTTTTTAGTACACATTATATATTTTAATTTTATTCATCAAATCAACAAGGGATTTTTAAGTACAATGTTAATATCATTCTATCTTTATGTAAAATAATGGGCTAACAAATGATTCAATTCGCCTGACGGTAAGCGACAACTACGGGCCGCAATGTACAAAAAAGTTCAAAATGCACACGCTTTGTGAACCCTGATTGGGGTGGAATGCCTCGTTACCAAGTACTGGGTCTCACTCACCATTCGATACACAGCACCGTTATATTGATATTTCACGTTGTTAGTCTGTCATGTTGCACCAAGAAATTAGCTATATATATAAAACAACTGTGATAATTCTTATCTTTCTTAATCCAAAGTTATCTCAATTGTAGTTGGATCATAAATCTGTACAAATTTTTCAGCTCGCTCTGTTCGGTCGTGATGCGAGGTCGCTGAAGCCATCTTCGATTTTGTTCAGACTTATAGAATTAAGTTTACACTCTCTAAAATTGAATTTTCTACTCCGTCATTAACGTTATCTAGTTGTGTTGTTTATCTTTAGGTATTACTTGACGTAGGGCAGCATAAAACAATAATTTTCGCAGCTTGTTTTTGGAATTTTATATTTTTATCTGCTTGTATGTACTAACGAATAAGTGACATTTCTTTACGTATTATTGTAAAGTTTCGTTATTTTAATTTTAAAAGCCTTTCACTTGGCCAGTCAAACATTTAATACAGTACTTGACATGCAACCGTATGTGAACTGCGCAATCAATAGATTAGCCGATTTGACCCTTAACCTAACGCATCACGGTTCCTTTTCAAATGAACGGTGCGTTTTGTACGGTAAGGCGGAGCGATATTGCGGTGTCAGTGCAAATCATCCATGAATTGCCCCACGTCTGATTTACGCCGCCGTGTCTCGTGTTAGGCCGCGATAAACTGTCGTTTGGTGAACGAATGGTATTCATATTTCACTCACGTCTTACATCGGTCGATGGATGGTGCGGTGTGATGCTGTGCCGGATGTTAAAGAAAGGATTCAATCGATGCTACGATGATGCCGCCTCGAGTTTATGCATGTTGAGGGCGGCAGCGCGTCTGTGTCCGTTCCTGCTCTGGTGTTGCGTATGTTCATGGGCGGCGGTATTCACGTACCAACAGATGAGCTGTTTGCTCGTTTACCACCTGTTCTATTAGTAATAAAAAAAAATAGCCTATTTAACCTGTTAATGTTTGGTTACTTTAACTAGTTCTTTTTTTTAAATTTCATAAACAATTTTGGCAAGTCTGGGCAGCTAAGTGAAGTTATTTAAGTTTCCTTATGTAAATTGAAATATATCCGACGCTTTAGAATACACTAAAATAAGAGCAGTTTTTATGTTCTTTAGCTTTTGAACAAACTAAGAATATACACTAAGCTATATAGCATCAACCCGGTGTATTGGTGTACAAGAAATTCATATTATAATTTCTAAAATTATGACGAGGACATTTATAGCTAACGGATAAACACAAATATTTGCGCTTTTTAACGGCGATAATTAAATATTATCTACGTATTAACACAGAAATAACTTGCCCGCGCTCCGAGTCTATAATGTCCGTAACATGATTTATTAACGAGATAATTTTATACAACGGCAAGCCTAACTGGAGCAGGAGTGTGTTAACATTAACTGAACTATTTACGAGCCAGTTTATAGAAAACGGGTCAAGTTTAAAGGAACAAGTGACCAAATAATTGTCATGATTAGATTAGGTGTGAACTCGATTAATAATCTATGATACCAGTATTAATGGTATATTTTTTAATAGTAGAGTCACGCTGCATTTTGTATCTAGCTGCGGTCTAAATCGGTCGGATCGACCCGGGAAACACCACGCCCTCAATACTAGCGTGAAATAGCTACATAACGCAGTGTTTCGATGATTGATGACCCTGATTACTGGTTACGAGGCATTACATCTTAGTCCTGAGGAGTGACAATGCATCTTCATCATGCTTCCTTATCGAGGTCGGAAGGTGTCACGGGAATCACTTACCATTAGGCGAACCGTATCCTCGTTTGTCACCATTGGTTTCAAATAAAAATATTTATCTCTCGAAACGGAAGACTGAGATAGAAGTAATTTTTTTTATAGAATAGATTTCAAATGAGCAAACAGCTGACCTGATGATAAGTGAATATTATGTATATATATATCGTTAAATTATATGTCTGTATGTACTTGTTGGTCATCCTCAAGAGAATAATATGCTTATCGATATTTTTTTTAACTGGAGGCCTTAGTTGTATGCCACTTAAAGACTCGTGCATCACAATACCTAAGTTACAATCTCAACTGCGATAAATAATGTTTTCTTGCACTTGATTTGTACGACCATCATAATTACATTTTTTTTGTATTGAATTTTATACATGTAAAGAGAAAGGCTTCGTTAACATATTGTTTCTTTTAAAAATTATATTTCTAAGTAACTGCCTATCTCGTTTTCGATCAAAGCTAGAGTATGTCCTTTCTCTGCCGCATACGAGAGTCGGTCGCGTTCCGACCGCACTGAATAAATAAACCTTTGACTCATAGCATGCAGTATTCACACTGACGCCGGCGTTTGGCAGCGTCTGCCTGCCTGCGTACACATGACTCCGTCAATCTCAGATTTCGTTTCACATGTTTAGGTAAACGTGTATGACAATATAGAAGCGTCAATAGTCTAATGGTTTAGGGTACGGTCTGCGAAACTTAAGTAAATTCAAAGAGAGCCATTCAACTATTGTTGCGAACCATTTACTAGACAAGCATTTTAAGTTTAGTTGGAGTGGTTAAAGTTGGAATTTTAATAATGCTTTTACTGTTAGCTTTCTTTTTTTTCAATATAGTTTTAATATGTTTCTCACTTTTGTTTTTTTTTTACATTTTTTACACCACGGCAGTATTCGGGTTATTTTGTTCAACAAAAACGCATGTGCATCTTGAATCTTATTTGGATGTAGATATCAAATTGTGATGTTATAACGTTTATCCACGTAATGTTACTTCACTTATATAATCAGAAATAATCTATATAAATGTAAGTTAAATAGTATTCGTTGGTAAGCGTTTTACTTGAGAGACGTTTGAACGGCTGGTTATTTTTGAATGTTCGTTATAGTTTGAATTAGCTTTATATGGAAAGTTGTTGCGTACGGGAAAAAGTTCCTTTTTTATTCATTACCCAAGATGGATAATTTTTTTGCCATCAGGTGAACTGGCTGTGTGACAGTGCAACATGTGTCCACGTTTGTTTGTAATAAAAAAAATATGGAAATAATTTCTTCGTCATACGTTAATAACATTCTTTATCTTATTGATTACCTCTCAGCTTAAGTAAAAGTTAATGCTTAATATTTTTTTTTTCAGGTAAGTTCCAGAACCACTTTATGATATACGTTGCGTGAGTAATTTTGAATTAAATTAAAGCAATTCTCACAAAAATATTTTAATTAAATCACAGTATGTTTTTACCTTATACGAAAGATAACTTTAACCGAGTAAGGTATTGGGTTTGCTAGTTTTCGTCGTTAAATATTGTATTGATTTTAGTTTACAAGTATACATATTTTAGTTTATATGTGGTAATTCATTTAATCTTTAAGTTTTTAAATCTGATATAGCCACGCTGTAATTCAATTCTAGTCGCAACATGAATTGGTCTGCCCGAGTTTGAAAGGAGCATTATACATTAAGTTTAACAAACGAGCACGCAGTTCACCTGATGGTAAGTGATTCCTGCAGCCCATGACAAGGAATGCAGATGCGTTGTCACCCTTGAGGAATGAGATGGAATGCCTCGTCACCAGTAACAAAGGTCTTCATGGAATACCCCTGTATATCCAGCAAACCCTTGCTGTTTCGGCCGGTAAGTGTATAGATGTGGAGGTCATTATGACAAGACATTCTATTTAGTCCTCAGGGATGATAATACATGTTCATATTGGATCTTTATTGAGGATAGATGTAGATCTCATGGGCTCCAGGTGTCCATTTTTTTGCCTCCAATCATTAATTCAATTGGCAATTCCTAATATTTAAAGAAATACTTTTTTTAGAATTTATTGTATTATATATAAAGGGAGGGGAATAAAAGTTATAAATATTATTTGAGAGGCATACCTTTATATAAATGTGCACAAACAAAACTCTCTCGTATAATGTTGATCGAACTTACCACGAGGGATTTTAGTTACAAGTCGGTCAGCTCTACTGCGGTGCTGTATGAAATTAAGCGAAGAATTCCGTGTGTTTATTAAAATTGACAGTGTATAAATACGTTATAATGGCCTGCAAATTATAAATAAATATTGTAGATTCTTTATCGAAATGTTAATTAAATAATACCTACCATTTTTTTAGTGTTCCGTATTCACAAATATCGCTTATTTATGAAATACAACACAAGTAGTTTACTTTTAGTAGATTTTTTCACATATATGTTTAAAATTATTAATAATAATAATCACATCACATACTCAAACACAGATGTGAGGATCAAAACTCTAGTTATAGAGATTTAAACGTTAGTTAGTGTTGTTTTAGATGTGGTTTTTCTCTATTATAATGTCTTTTATGTTGTCAAAAAGTTTTTTAAGGTTATATGAAGACAATCGCAATTTAAAATATATTAAGTTTCAATTTAGTGTTCAATAAAATTTGTCAATGAAATTTTGTAAAACTGCGTAAAAATGGCCGTCCCAACCCTATCTCGTAATATTGTTACTTTTAATTTTATGTATATTATCGCAGTTTGCCCTCACCGCCGAGCACATGATAATTCATCACTTGAAATTGCAATTAATAATATCAATCGTGTCGGTACCGGATAATGAACTCTGTTTGCCACGCGTCCCGTGAATTAAGAACGAGACACTGAGCTTCCACGGCGCTCGGTGGAAGCTCAGTGTCTAATCGGAAGTGTTTAATCGGAATACTAAAAGTTTTCGCTGGTTCGTTTGAAAATGCACGAAGTTTACTACAAAAGGTGGCGGCCGCGGCTTGGATCGTTAATCATTGTAAACGCCGGGGAAATTCTCTAAAAGGGCATAATGGTCGCTAAATCCTCTACTTATCGGTTGTTGTTGCCTCCTGCTCTTGTTTGAGTTTGGTCCAATTGGTTCAACTTACGCGTCTTCCACAATATTTATTCATTTTCATTCTTGAATGGGATGTCTTTTGATATTATATATGTTCAAACAATTGATATATTTTTCTTCTAACAACGTAAGCACTCGTAACATTTCGTTTATCAACGCCACTCCAACTAAGCATAAAATTCTTGTGCCAGCAGAGGCTTCAATATTCGAATGGCGGATTCGGAGCTAATTCCGAATAATTTGTTATTAACTTAAGTCTTTCATCATTTGTAAGGGTTGAGACGTTCCTTTTAAGATTATCCTTTTTTATATGCAAATGTAGATTAAATAAATGTATGTCGTGTCGGTTTTGTTTTAATGATCGAATGAATCGCTTACGTCTACATTTCGGGCCACATAGTGTTATTCTCGATTCCCTTTGCGACCCTCCAGGAGAGAGCGGGTGACAAATGATGTACAGTATTGGAAAAAAAACCCTCGCCGATGGCGCTGTGCCGCATTGGGTGCCGATGTTTATCCTAGCGACATAACACCCATTTTTTTTACTAAGTTTCGACGGAGTTATTAATGGTTTCGGTGTCCCTGTCGTCGAATTTATTTCATTTAATATGCTGTAACCGTTTTTTATTGACGCCATCTTGAGTTATAGCATTGTGCGTATAATTTCACACCAGTCCGTTGCGGTTTTTTTTTTAATTCTCTATGAATTAATGTATGAATCTTATCAAGAAATAGGAAGACATTTTCTTTTGTGTTATAATAAATGTGGGAAAAATGTTAGTAAAATTAAGAATCTTACATTAAAAATAATATTTATATAGGTATATTTGGGGTGTTGTTAAAAGTAGGAAAATAAGTTAAATAAGTAATTTTTAAATGTTTTATTTATATAATATTTGAGCAAAAAACAATTATATGATAAATGGCAAACGAGCACATAGTTCACCCGATGCTTAATGCTGACTGCAGCCCATGGCATCTACACGAAACCTGAGTAAAGTTTCAGGACGCACATGCGTTGTCACCCCTGATGGTTGTGGACTGTGATGGAATGCCTCGGCGCCAATAATAAAGGTCTCCAGATCCCTACACGCACCAGACGTGTAACCGGATCCCCGTATCTCTACAATCACTATACGAAATACGGCAGTGTTGTAATGCAATTTCACGGTGATATTCAAGCCGTTAAAAATCGGCCATTTATGAGATTAAAACAATACTTCTGTAACAGAAGGTTATGCAGGATAGCAGCACACTGTTGGCTTATTTTATTAAAATAATTTATGTTTTAATAAAATAATCCAGCAGTTTTCTCCCACGCACTTTGTTATTCTATGGCGTGCAACCAACAACTGAAGGGGCATTCACGATATAATGTCTTATATACTCGTAATGAATTGAGCATTAACCGTAGAAATGTAAAAATAGTATTCGACGGTATTGTTTCGGTATTGATTAATTATTAAATTATAAATCGATACGCCGGAGTCGATAGGCGGGAGGTGTTATAATTGTTGTTTGGAAGCTAATGTAAATCGAAAATAAATAAATAATAAAATATAGACTTAATTATTTGGTGAACTGGCACATGTCGGAACGGAAGTTTGTAACACAATACAACCAGTTGAAAGTACATATTTAGATTTACTCTGTCATCTCGTTTCGTTTCAACCGATTTTAAATGATTCCTGCGACCATACACATTATACTTACATTTATTCTCAATATGGAGTCATAATGATTATGTATATTACACTATCGTCGTAAAGCAAACTGAGCCGCCATTTTTAATGACGTTATGTGGTTTCTTTCCCACACACCAGACGAAACATAGCAGCACTATTTCACGCTAGTCTTCTGTGATAACGATTATAGTTATATCACTCGTCAATACTTCATTAACTTACCGACCGCCCACACGTAATTTTTCACCCCAGCGTTCCACCCATTTGTTAATGAAGCAATCTGCAAATGGCAGACGTGGCTGCAATTTTACCTCACTGGGGGTCAGGGGGTCACGTTTAATTATGACTGACGGTGTTGCCTTTAATGATATTTAAATCGTATCGTTGATGTTACGGTTCGAAAATTAATGTATGATGATCAGAGCTGGAACAATGCCCATAAACCTTCTCTTGTTCTAGTAATAAAATTGCATGATATAAATTAGCGGTCAAAGTCCCGTGATCTGTCGGTGCCAAATCATCACCATTCACAAATATATATATAAACATGCTCTTAATATTGCTCTATCAGTGGCTACTCAAGCGCTTGTGGCGAATATTGAGTTACAATTCTTAATAGATCTGCTAGGTCTAGCACCATTGAGCCTTTGAGTCCCGGACTTTCGTTGGAGATCCCGGTACCCCCCCCCCCTCAATGCACTGAGGGGGAGTCATCAAGTTTTTGACTCGGGGCGTTACCTTATACCATTGAAAATAGCTGTGTTTTATATACCGTTTACAAGGATCCAGAGACACTTCTTGTGATGTGGAAGTTCAGTAGCTGTCATTAAATAGAGCTTGAATAGGTCATGCTGTGAACCTTTGGTTGGAATAGAAATTTCGAAATCTGGGCTGCCGTCCAATGATTTTTCGCTTTATGTATCACTTTACTGTCATATGTCCGACCACTGTTTTGATGACGCCGTCTACTTTATCTGTCCATTCTTTACATAGCAATAGGATTTAATTCTTTTTTGGAACGAAAACCTTTCTATGGCATTTAACTTAAGTCAAATAATGATCTTCGAGTGGTAGGGTCGAGTGAATGGTGCAGCTCGGCTGTGGTAGGAGAACGCCTTCACAGAATACCAGCATAATGCTGCTCTGTTTCGTCTGGTGAGTGTAGGGATCTGGAGACCTTATTGGCTATGAGGCATTCCATCTCAGGCCTCAAGGGTAACAACGCATCTACATTACGATTCCTTATCAACGATGACATGGGCCGCAGGAATCACTTGGTCAACACATCAGGTGAACTGTGTGCTCGTTTGTAACTGTATTCTCAATGTAATAAAAATAAAATAGTGTTAGGGCCACGCATGCAGCGGATGTGACCAAGGAAATTACACGTCTTCACAGATTATCACCGTGAAATAACAGAATAAGAATTCCGTGTTTTTCTATGGTGAGTGTAAACGGGGCAATTACAGGTAACGAGTTGTTTAGTGTTTGAGTACTATTTGTTTTCGTACGCGTAAAAAGAAACACATTTCAAGCGCCTACGCTATGTGACGTCATATCCACATACGGAGGCACTTCCGTTTTTTGTTAACGACTAAAGAGCTCACATGAAGAGGTTTTTGATTGAGCTCTGCTTTCAAAATATTACTAAGTTGCGTGCAAGGATAATCAAGTATAGTCCTAAGGCTCCTGAGAGGTACGGCGATGACCATCCTCCACCATGTAGCTACCCGTAAGCACCTTCTTAATTCATCTACAGTCCACTCATTTATTCATTGAACGCGAGGTATTTCTTATATATCATTCGTCAGGGGTGAGAACGCATCTGTATCATTATTTAAGGTGGCTAAAGTTGCCTCAGGCCGCAGCCACCAATAACCGTGTGCTGATTTGTCGACCTTAATATTATATATAAAAAAAAGAGATAGATCAAACATTTTTTTGATTGTTTATAATGAACTTCCTTGTATTAATTTTAATAGTTATCACTTTGTCCAGACGCTAAATTCGATAGTTCCCATGAGCTGGGTACGAAGTGAACTGAGTGGGGAATAAAGGGATCTCCATTAGTCCCCGTTCAATAATTTCTTTAAATTGACTGCTGTACTTGATAATTAAAATGCGGGTGGCGGTTATTGAACAGTTGTTTTTATTTATTATATATAGTTTTAGAACATTATCACAGACGTAATATATTCATAAATGAGGATATATGGATTAATTATTATAAGTGATGATTTACCATCAGGTGAATTGAGACCGCGAATATTCGTAGTAAGTGGGACGACGATATTCGTAGGGCAGCGGGCAGAGACTGGAGGAGAAGAGCTGAAGACCGAGCTCAGTGGCGTGCCATGGAAGAAGTATATGTCCATCAGTGGACTGATATAGGCTGATGATGTTGATGGTGATACTGTGAGGGTGATGTCTTCCCGTGGAGGTGACCTATTCATGTTGGAGCTAGAAAATGGCTGCAATTTGTCTCAACTATGGTTTGAATATGATAATATAATATTAATAGGCGCTGTTAATTTGTTTCATGCGGAACCTAAAAAAGAACGTGTCCAGGTTCCCGAATTTCCACCCAGAGATACTCTAAAGAGGACTTGAGGGTTTTGATATTGCTAGCTGCCATATCTTAACTCGCTTCTCTCAACTTCTCTTCGCAGTGGATTTGATGGATCGTTGTCGCTGTCTATAGTCCAAAGGAGTAAGTTTGCCGTTAAATTTCTTACCCGGTTCTTCTCACCATTCGCTAAGTCCACTAAAGCCTTACTGAGCAAATTAAAAATAATTTCAGTTTATAGTTGTACTCTTGTCGATAAATACACTTGACATTCCTGTTCCTATGAAGGAAGTAATTTAGAAAATGTTAAATTCGTAATAAAATATTCATCCCTTTGTTCCGAAGTTTCTTTCTCGGTAAACGTTTTAAAGATTGCATCAAAATTTTTCAAAACCTGACCACACTACGTAATGAGGATATCAGTAATCGGTTTCGTAGCGATGTTATGTTTTTTTTTATATTATTGAATGTGACAATATACATGCAGCCTCTATTCGATGGTATACTTGAAACCAGCGAAATACAGCACTGTTATGCTATTTCAATCTACTATCATGTTAGGGTGTGATCCTTCCCCGACCAGACCAATTCATATTGAAGCAAGAAACTTAAGGTCGTAAGTCCGAATCAGCCATACGAGTATTGCAGTGAACCATCTCCTAGCATAAACATTTTGGCTTAGTTGAAGTTGATGGGAACGGGTTTTACTATTAGGGTAGAGGCCACGGTTACTGGTTATATATCCAAAATGGGTCGGCATGACCGTGGGAGGACCACGAACCTCTAAGGATAACGGAGTAGGATTTTTTTTGTATAGAATAGGTGGCGTTTGCTAACCAGCTCACTTGGTGTTAAGTGGACCGCCGCCCATGAATATCCGCATTCATCTCATTCCTCATGGGTGACATCGCATGTGGATGTTGTGTCTTTTATGAGGATGGACGTAGATTATCGGAGGAGGACCGTAGTTATCACTTACCATCGGGGTACGGTATGCTCGTTCCTTAAGTTTTAAGAAATCTATATATATATATATATATATATATATATATATATATATATATATTATTCCTCTTATTTACAATGTACGTACTACACCTACCAAAACGCCACGGGTTGACTGGTAGAGAATGTTTTACGGCATTAAGTCCGCCCTATGTATCCCTCTTTGTAAGGTGTGACCAATAAAGTTTAAATAAATAAAATATTGGTAACGTTAGTAAAGTCTTGCTAGAGTTCATAAAAAATATTAATAAATAATATAACAATATTAATCAATAATTAATTAATATTACATAAATTTGCAATCGGAGAAGAGCCTCCGATTGCAGATTAATACCACTCGACGGGTTTACATCTAATTGAATGTTACGTTTAAAAATGGCGACTTCTCTCAGGAAATATCAATGATCTCGACGACAGCTTCAATTCTCACACAAAACGCAATGATCTTCAATATATTTTAATTAACCGTACATTTTAGACAATTGTGGCTTAACCACCCGCCCCCTACAAATAAATGTTACAAAAGGCGAAGCGCTCTCGCATACGGGACCATTCCGAATGGTGACTGTCCATATTATGAAGTCATTATGATGCATGCTCATAACTGGTAAAAACTGAACCCGCATGCCTCGCACGCGTGTTCGATTCCGGGCCCCGTATTGTTTTTTTTTTCTTAGTCTATTAAGTTTTGTTTGTGTGCTCGTGGGCACGTTCCGAACGTAATTTCGGGGGTTTATCGCCTCGGACACAAGCGGAATGTATTTATTCCCTTGTCCGTCTGTGTGTTGCATGCTGAGTAGGATTAAGTATTGTGTTGGCGTTTTTATTGTTGTCACACGGGTTGGTTATTTGTTGGGAGTTTAATGGTTTTTAAGTAGCTATTACCTTAATATTTTTTTGTTATTGTATCTATACTTTTGTTCTTTGCCTGTATACATGTAAGATTGCTTTTAAATCAGATAATATTTAAACTTGGTAGAGCCAGGTCGCAGATATAAACTAATTGTACCTGAGATAGGTGTACTCGATCGAGGAATATGCTTTTGTAGAATAGTAGCATCTGGCGAGGAAAAAGACTTGGAGATCCTATATACTGATAACGAGTTGTTCCATCTTAGGTCTTGGTGGTAGTTAATGTAGGTGTAACATTGGCCCCGGATATCTTTTACCATGGTGAAGTACGCGTACGTCGTTCATCTAGAAATCTCCTAAAAAATTGTTTTCTACGGATGGCTTTAAATTACAACAAACGGCTTAATTCCAATACAAAAGCAAACTGTGCATTGCGTAAATTTTTGGGTGAAAACAAGTAAATAGATATAGCTTGTTCTTTGTCTAAGAAAAAAAGCTACGCCAAATTAAACAAATGAATTCAATAGACAAGTACCCTGACCGCAAATCCTGTTTGACATGTGACATAATAACGTAAACTTAAATTTAAAAATAAATAAACAATTTTTTTGTTATCAAAAAATTCACCGAAGTAAATCGAGATTAGGTTTTTTGGTAAGGGACAGAACCGGAAACGGCGCGGCAGTGTCAATAAGGCCTTCTACGAAATGGGAGATTGCAGTGCGCTAGAAAAAAAGTGCCGTATTGTTGCAAAGTAAACACGGAGGGGCCCCTAAACAAAGTTTGAGCCGTGATAATCCGAACGACTGACAGATTTCGTGTTCATTGTTCCCTTAACTTGACTAAGTTTAACAGTGATAGAGTCACGCAGCAAGTTTCCCACTGCGACATGAGTCGGTCGGTTCGTACGGGAAATAATCGATGGTGTGTTTCGCATGGTGATGTAAGGGATCCGGGGACCCAATTATCAACATCTTGCCACATCTTGAATCTTTGTTGAGAATGGATGTTAGTTAGGCTGCAGTTATCACTTATCATCGGGAGAACTGAAACTGAAATATGCTTCATATTATTTATTATATATATTTAAATTAATTATATATTAAAATTATTTATATTAATTATGTATATTTAAAATGGGTATTTTCAAAGCAAATTTCCACTTGACGTAGAAAAAAAATTGTGTAAAAGCCTTGACCGACTTTCTTTCATCATTCTCCCCGCGCACTACTAAACTAAAACTTGAGAACATTTAATAAAAAATATTGTATTTTTTTAAATTACATAATGACGCACATCGACAAAAACAGTTCGTTTATGCTAATGCTTTTTTTTACCAATTATTCCAACGTCATTAAAATTTGTCATATTTGGTAACCAAACGAAAGGGTATCCGTATCGATTTTGTAGCAATTAAGTATAAATACCATGTAGTATTAAATTACCAACAAAATACTCAACTAGTGTTGTCCGCGATGTTGCAACACATCGATAATGCAGTGGAAATTATTAAAAAAAGAATCATATCTTCTATAGTTGATTTGAATTGTAATAAAATTAAAGTAAATGTTACCTTACATTTCAGCTATTTTGTTCGTCTGTTTGTTTATCGTACTCGCGTTAAAATTAATGCTTGTGACGATGCCTTAAATGGCTCGTCCAAAGCCCATCGAAAAGGGCTATGACTGCTAGATTGTATGTCGTATTGTACAGGATTGTTGACCAAATATATGTGTAGATAGTACGCAATTGTTAGTATTGTCAAAATAATAAACAAAACAACCTTCCCGCCACTTCAGCTAGTATCGGAATCCTTGACGTTTACATGTCGTTCAGTTCCGCGGTCACTTGGAGGGTAAGGCCAAATTGCCCAAAAACTGGGCCTGCAGAGAGCAAGACAGTATTCCATGGAACATCTCTATGCCGGGGCATCTTCTATTTGAATACATTCAGTGACGAACGGCTCGCATCGTTGAAGACCACGTACTTTCTGATCGGCGTGATTCACTGGCATTGCCAAGAGATGTTCTCCCTCTTTGCATTTTTTATCGAATTTACCATGGGGAGTTTCTCAGGAGTTGTTCCGATCAATACATTTTATCTCGTTATACAATTTAAACACCAAACTTTACGACAGAGTTAAAAATTTTCTCATCCTCATCATCTCGTTGGTTGGCAATCTACCGCTGTGCGCTTTAGGAAAAATATTCTGCCACGCATAACACTCTGGAATCAGCTTTCTCCAGCGGTATTTCCGTACCGATAAGACTTTGGGACCTTCTAGAAAAGAGCCTACACATAGATTATGTAGATGTCGTGGAGCGATGTCATCACGTGGCCATCATTGGGATGTTTGAGATTTTAATTAAAAATAATGCTAGCAGTGCTGCCAATTACTAATATTGCCGTTCACCTCTGCAACTATGCATGTTTGTGCTAGGAGATGGTTCACGGCAATACTCTAATGACGGATACGAACCTACGACATCAAGTTACGCAGACTGTGTTACAGACCCTAAGCCATTACCCTACTGACGCTTCGCCACAGGATTGGTAACGAATGCGCATCTTCAAACTTCATTGAGGATGGACGTACATGTCATGGACCGCTATCATCTTGCTCCATGGTGTCAACGGCATGTTCGTTTCTCCCTACGAATACTATAAAAACAAAATACTTGTCTAAATGGTCCTTAAACTTACCAAACGAAAGACAGCAGGGTCATGCTGCTGTTTCACCCTCACATTCAGTGAGGGTATAGTACTCCCTGGTCGGATGACCCATACATGGTACATCTAGGAATAAACTGCTGAGTGGCAACAACACCGTTGAAAAACGGCACTGATTTAAGCGATTGTAATCTAATATTTTTGATATACCATTAACTGACCATAGAGTGGTATTTGTTCATTTTTCACAGACGCGTGGCGTAGTGGTCAGAGTACCTGGCTGCAACGTTCGACATTCCCAGCCCAAGAAAAATATTTATGTATGTATAATATGTATCACAAATTGTTGGTTTCGGGTCTGGGTGTGTTGTGTGTATGTAACGTGTCCGAACCGTCCTCTGATCTCATTGCACGCACATTATCTCGGAATAGGGAAGGGGACGACGGATTAGAAGCTAGCAAGAACTAAATAACTATCACCATGGTTGAAATCATTACCAGGGAGACTTAATCATCTGTGTTCATCATAGGAAATAGTTTTTTTTTTATTTTAGATGTGATAACAAAATTATAGACATCAATAGATTTGTCGGCTTCCTATGTTGATATCAGAGTATAGTCGTATAGTTGATTTTTTGTGGATATTTTTTTTATCAGTCCCGCCTTAGTAAACATTAAAACGTTTTTATTTGCAGTTGGATTTAGACATGCTACAGGATTTCCGGTTTAGGATAGTTTTGACATTCCAATTTACGTTTTTTTTGTAAATCGTTAAATATTTTCACCATGATATAACTTGCTCATCTATAACACTATGATATTTAGTAAGCTTAGGATATCTTTACTATGACATATACTATAGTAAAATCAACTAAGACACCATAATATATGTAATCTTAGGACATCTTTACTATAATATAACCAACGTTTATGAGGTCGACGCCGGCTAAGTCCATTTCACAAACGTCTTTTCACTCATGATTAAATTAATTAGCATTCTCGTTATCTTGTTATAAATTGCGCCTCCATAAAAGGGCCCCCATTCTCCGTTATGCAACGCAAACGTGCGGACGTCCCCATAAATCGCCCCCCTCATCAAAATTCATGCGCTGATTGGTATTTATGTAAATTGACGATAAGGTTCGATGCCGAGACGGGGGAGTGATGAAGGTGGTGATGAGACGTTTTCGGTACCAATAAACTGGTGTGGATCCCAAGGCTCAGAGGTTATAATATCTGGGTATTGTGGAGATCGTTGTAGGTTCGTGTAATAAAAGAAAGGCTAAGGCAATGGATACATAATGTGATGGTTATATAACAATAGAAATGTATATTGATTTATTTCGAAGGCGTTTACTTTTACCTGTCGAACGTTCACGTTACAGGTACACATTAGCTACATCGTGGCTCTACGACCGTTACGATGGAACCTTTAGATCAGCTGATAATCTTCCGCTACGGCTAAATACGTTCTTTATATATTTTTAAATAAAGATTGATAAATATTATGATAAATGATAAATAATACATTTGTATCAATTAGTATAACCTTAATGGATGTTTTATCAATAAGAATAGCCCACTTCTTGTCAGAAATAAAAACAGTTGATAGATGACGTCAACTGCACAGTACACCTTAAAGTGCCATAAGCTAATGTCAAACTCAAAGGCACTAATGAATGCAGTAACATCGGAGGAAGGTTCAGATGTAATATTTGTACATGGGTTATACTCACTTGCCGCCTAGACTCATCGTTCTTCTTGATCACGACAGATTTCTAAATTTCATCCACATCATCTCGATGGGTGACAACCCACCACTGTGCGCTTTACGCGAAATTTCCTGCCACGCACAACTACTCCGTGGAATCGGCTGTCGCCTGTGGTGTTTCCGAACCGATACAACTTAGGGACCTTCAAGAAAAGAGCCTACACCTTCCTTAAAGGCCGGCAATGCATTTGCGACTCCTCTGGCGTTGTTGTGTGCCTCCTTTGATGTTCATGGGTGGCGGCAGTGATCACTTACCATCAGCTGGGCTGCAAGCTCGTTTGCTGCCCAAGAAGACAATAAGATATAATCAATAAACAGCGATGCACAAATATTGCTTCTAGACTGGGAATCTAACCCGGTATAAGCAGCCAGTTGAGAGTACAAGTTTTTTTTATTATACAGTCGAAGACGAAAAGCCAGCATGACTTCGTGAAAAGTTGATGGCAAGTAATTCCTGCGGCCGATGACACCTACATTCATCCTTGATAAGGAATCATAATGCAGATGCGTTTTCACCCCTGACTAATGGAATAATAAGAATTTAAAATGTTAAAACACTTCTCATAAAAACTTTACACATTGGCTCGTATTAATTTAGTCTTGTGTAAAGCAAGTTGTTTGTTTCCGTCGATAGCGGACAGATGTCGTGACCTCCCATCGTTCTTATCGCCCGAGATAAGCCACGAAGGCGTCTCTGACCGATTGCCATTCAAATCTGTTCAAATAACTTCTAAGCACTTATGATAAATTCGGTATTCAAACATATACTATCGTACGTTGAACTACTAGAACGTGTCATATGATTTTGCATATTTGTGTGTACAGTGCAGAACGGCTGGGGTCGGTTTTATGGTTACGGCGTCACCTAACAAGAGGTTGTTTATCTTTAAAAGTAAATAACAAGTTTATGAACACCATTCAATTTGCTGTGTAATTTTCTTTTGTATGACAAACAATCACACAGTTCACTCGATGATAAATGACATCTCCGTGTCATGATTCAAGATGCACACACATTGTCATTGGACTGATGAATGGCCTCTTTACCTGTAAATTAGATCACTGGATCCATATACTCATAATAAGAAAAGAGTTGTGCTTCTATTTCACGTCGGTGTTCTGTGAGGGAGGGCGCCTGCGAGGGTTATTTCCCGGCCGAGCAGACCTGTTCGCGTTGTAACTCATTTTCATCACTTACCATCAGTTGAACTCTGTGCTGTTAAACTAGCTATAGCATGTGGCTGCGGATGTTAAAAAGTGTAATTAAACTAAATAATTTTGAGTTTAATGACCATTGTACCGTGCTAGATCGGTGTAAGCGCCCGCTCTTAATTCACGGTACGCGAGCAAAATAAGTTCGAGCCCCGGCCCTGGCACCAATGAAATTGTTAGTTGCATTTGAAAGTGCTGATTTACCACTTGCTCGGCGGTGAAGGAAAACTTTGTGAGGAAACGCATACCTAAGAAGTAATAAAAATTAAAATCACCATTTCTGTTCACAACCAAAAATTAAAATTCATGTAACATGTAGAAATTCAATAATTGAGTTTTAAAAAAAGAATCAACACAATACATGATTTTTATTCTTGGTTGTGAACAGAAATGGTGATTTCTTTTATCAGTCACCTAACATAAGTACTATTATAAATAAAGGTGTGAACGAGTCACTGTGCGAGCGCGACAATTGAAATAATTTTATCAGCAATTCGGATGTGGGTGAGGAAAGTGAACGCGCGAATTTTACCTGTTTAGCCGTTAAACATGTTAAAAATATTTTCGAAGACACGTGTAGCCCACCAATCCGCGCCAGAGCCGTGTGGCGCACCAAGCTCTAATCCCTTTTTTCAATACACTCTAATTTAATCTTAATTTGGAATGTTAAAGTAGATTAATCTCTGTATCCATTATTTATTTCCTTCTATGCGGAATAAGTAAGTATACTACACTGTAGTTGGAAATTCTTATGCGGCGGAATTTCAAAGATGTATTTTGTTCCAACTAGTCTAGCGGTCATTGCGTCATAGTCGGTCGATTGTAGGACTCTCGGAGATATGAGCATAAAAGATCTAACGGAAATTATAATACACGAATACTGTAGCGTATTCGTGTCTTGATCTGAGTCTGGGCCTGCTAATTAAGGTGACTCTAGTGTCCGACACTCCAATACAGTTCTCCAAATTAATCTCTCAACGATACGTATAACATATGTATGAGTAGATTTTAATTTATTTTAAAAAAAGCAGATAAGTGTTCATTGACTGATGGAGGAAAAAATATTTACATATCTATATAATCAATATACACAGAAATACTTATTACCAGAAATAAGCACACAGCTAGTCTGATAGGCCATGACATCTGCAAGCTTATTTCATCCTCCATGAAGATTCAAGAAGCATGTGCGTCGTCACCACTAGGAACTGAGAAGATGCAGAATGACTGGTGAGCTTTTATTTTTCTGAGAAAGTATGCTGGGAATGCTATTAAACTTAAAATTAAACTAAGCTGAAGTTCTTGTACTAGGAGACGGTTCACGGCAACAGTCGAATGGTGGATTGGAACCTACGAGGTTAAATTTTGCAGAACGTACCCTAAACCATTAGGCCTATGAAGCTTCACCTTTAGTTAGTTTCCTTTATTTGGGTCATGTTATAACACTCACCATACGAAACGCATCAGCGTTATTGTGCTATTTCACCATGGTTTGCACCGATTCATGCTGCAACGAGGCACCAGTAGCAGTGTGGTTCAACCACTGGTTTAACGTCACGTTTATTCAAACAAATTATTGATATACAGTAGTCGTATTGAAAACAAATCCACGGGTTTAATATTTTCGTATTTTGTACGCACGCCCGCACGCAACGTAGCGTGTAAAGTGTGTGTGTGTGTGTGTACATATGTTTACACACACATGAGCGGACACGTGGAATTCCACGGTGTGTCGTGACCTCGGCGACCTCGTCAGACCGCGCAGACCCTAAATCAGCCCCGATCAAATGGGCCTTAGTCAGCATTTGTGCCTTTAATCTCGTAAAGTACAGACTTGTAAAGATTGCACAGTTCACCTACCCCGTAGACACAATATTAATAAAAAAAATAGTTTTCTACTTTTTGTATTTTATGTGTCACAAAACCAAATCTTAATATTAAGATCGGTTGAAAGTTTATTAATATTGGGCTAAGGACATCGGCTCAAAATTCAAAGAAACATTTGGTATAAGAAGTGTTTAATTAATTTTTGTATATAATATATAATGTCGTTTATAATAAATAAGGTTTTCATTATTTATGTAAAGAATACAATGGGACATAAAAAGTAAGTGTATTTAGTGTACACCGTTCTGCACTAATTATGTAAATATTTTCTATTAGGAGTGTTTTAAAATGTTTAGGTTTCTGATTTATTTGTTTCAACAAAATAATAAGGTTAAGCACAATTTATTCTAACCGATTTTAGCAGTACCGTCTTTATATCGAAAATCAGCTGTTATATATACGAGGAAAAACATAAATATATCTTCCTTTTTTCTCCGGGCACTGTAAAATCCGATAAAGGGAAGCGAAGCTTTGGTACTTTGTACTGACGATCCACCGCTGTCTAGTGATTTTGAGGAGGTTTGAGGAAGCTGCCTCTCCTAAAAGTAGTACAGGCGTCGGTACATATTTGAAAATTATATATGTATATCTTAAGGAATGTAACTGTGAAGAACTGGGACAGATTTTATGTTCCCATAATGTGTATCTTTAGTTTATTTATAATCAGCGGCGACCTGACCTGACCCGAGGTCCAATTATTGGGCTATTTGATTGTAAACGAAGCCGCAGGAAGTGTATACATTTTAATGATGCGTAAAATTACTCTTATCACATAAATATTTAAGAAGATATTTATAAAGTAATTAAGGTTAATTTTTTTTTTGCCGTTCAGTTCCGAGTTGTGATTTTGTTGGTCGGATCTAAACTGTAGACGTGTGTAGAAGGCCCCCCACTGGACGATGACGAAATATATGCACCTCTGCGGGAAATCGATGAATGTAGGTGACCTATGTTTAGCTCTCGACTAGTGATGGGCTGATACGATGATGGAAGTTTAGGGATAATGACTGAAGCGGATAAAAAATATTATACAGTACATGCTATTAATGGTCACCCATTTAAATATGAGCCGGAGCGAACGTTCCTTAATATATAACTAGTCAAGCTTACACAGAGAACATTTCATTGTTCCGTTAACAAGCAATTGCTATGAATAAGTAACAAAAATTAATAAGTACATGTTAAAAATTTTCTTACAAGTCATTTCCTGCACGTCCGGAACGTCAATTAGCTTAATTAGGAAGGACAGATGAAACCGGAGCGCGACCCTAGTGCGATGGTAAATTAAGATTCATTACGTCTGCGGGCGTGGTACTCTGTGGGCCGGAGCCAGTGGAACGGTGGAAGGGTCAGACAATGTCACTTCCATACGCCTTTGAGCGTGGTCGGTAAACAAACTAATGTAGTGCTATTGAAGTGTTCAACTTTGTTTCTTTGTATTTTTAAATGGTTGGGTGTGACATAAAATCGTCTGCTTTAAACACACAATGAAGTTTGATAATTTACTCCATATTAGCTTAACTTAAAGGCGCTTTTTGTGTAACCGTAAATTAGGAGGTATTATATTCGTACGTTAAATTGGTAGTATTGTGAAACTTTTGATTTTGTTTGAATTTTTACATTACTTGTTTTGTTTGAACCGTGAGAAGAGTAATTAAACAAAAATATGATTATTAGTTATTAGAATATGTTAATAGAGATCATGACGTTAATTTATTTCTTGGTAGCGGTTTGATGATCGCAGTGTAAGGAAGGCTTTTACCAATACAGTTATAATGTTAATGTCGCCATTTACGGTGGTCACGCGACGAGGTGATTATGGTATTTCTATCAATGGCACCAGAGAGCACTTACAAATACCTGTCATTTTTTTTACTTCAATAATATATAATTTTCTTTTAAATCTTATCATTTTCCTTTTACGAAAACCAATCTTCGTTTTGAGTGCTTACATTGCATCAAATATTTGTTTAATGTTATGTACCGACACTATGATGCCGCCCCGATCAATATCGATACGATCACGGCGATATCTTCTGGTATATATTAAAGTATAGTTAACAATGGTACAATCTAGATTCAGTTTTCCAGTAGCTGTCGAGAATAACCACGCCCTTACAGAATACCAGCAATAAATAGAAGCATTACTCTGTTGTTTTTCGTTTGGTTACCCTATTACAGGTATAAAGGCATTCCATCACAACCGTCGAGGGTGATAACTTATGTTTATCTTTAATCTTTCTTGAGGATGGATGTTGATATCTTGGGCTGCAGTCGTCACTTATAATCAGATGAACTGTATACTGTACTTTTCAAAATTTCATACTCATCATCTCGGTGATTGGCGGTAATCCACCACTGCGCGCTTTACGTGAAATTTCTGCCAACACAACTATTCTGTGGAATCAGCTATCGCCAATGGTATTTGCTAACCGATACGACTTAGTGGTCTTCTAGCGTAGAGCTTTTATTAAAGACTCCTCTGGTGTTACGGATGTTCGTGGACGGCGGTCACCATGCGAGTACCATCGAGTGAGCTTCTTGCTCGTTTACCATCACCTGTTTTATATTAAAAACTCGTTTGCCACCTATAATATAAAAGATGTTTCATAAGCATTCGCTTTCACTGGACCAACAGCAATACTTATACACAAAAAAAAAGCATTCGCTCATTTCTTAGGGGCAGTGTATTGCATTCGTAATAATAACGGGGATGCAGTGTGAGATACACTCTACATATGTACAAGAGCTCTATATTATATATGGCATGAATGGTTTCAATTTATTTGGGATCCCATTATTCGCAACCTTAATTCATAATCTGTTAGTAACCGTGCGTGAAGTGGTGCAAAGTTAAAAAAAAAATTATTACGCAATAAGATTTTCGTTCCATCGGTAGCTATAAATCATTTATTTTTATTCCTAAACCTCACTGACATTGACCCTGTTCGGCGTCCGTGGCGCCGCGAGCCGGTGACACAACAAGCCCAAGTTTATTATTATTTACCAATACTTTATCGTTTATGTTTGTAAGGGTGATTTGACGTCTTTACCGAGTTGTAAACACTGTATCATATTGTCCAATGCAAGTACAATGACGCAATGTCACGCTGCGTCTGGCTTATTGTGCGGCGTGAACGGTCCGATCGAGAATAGAATAATCTCATTCTTGTAATAAATCAAAAAACTAACTAACAGCCTTTATATATACATCTCGCTGCTTGACCTCCGTCTTCTCTCTAGAGTAGGTGTTAGAGTATAGTCCACCATAGTCTTCGAAATATTTCATTGTATTCATTTCATATCTATTTATTTATTTAAGCTTCATATACAGTATGTATAGAGGTGGACTTACTGCCTTAGGCATTCTCTACCAGTCAACCTTAGGGCAATGCAGAGATGAAATGAGGTAGGCATATACTTAAAGAACTTGTAAAATACTATTATATTATATAAATAAACTATATGCGTAATTATAAAATACATATATAACAAATACAATTATACATACATACTGACATATCGACTTCGATCTCCGGTGCCAGCAGCAATGCAATTGTTGATTGAAATTTTAAGTGCTGATTCACTACTTAGCGGTTAAGGAAACCATCCTAATATAATCTGCATATATAATCTCATAATATCGGATAACAATAACTTTTTTTTACGATATATATCAATTCACTTATGCACACATTTCATCTGCAAGTGAACCATGGTCTAATAACAATCCCGTTCATTCTTGATAAGATATCATAAAGAATACTTTATCACTCTTGAATATAAATATAAAATAATTAATAAGGATTCTGGTTTTGTTCACTAACCAATCGAAACACAGCAGCGGTGTTATTTACGTTGGTGCTTAAACTGGTATAGTTTTATCTCATCTCAGTCGTGATTATCACCACAATACCAATTTCACCATTAAGACATAGTTCTCAGAGCTCATTGAGAATTGGATATAAGAATATTGTAAGCCAAAAAAAGACAAAATAGCTATTGGCTTTTAGAAACTTGTGTAAAATAGCCGAATTAGAAAAAACTCAACTTGCGAAGCTATTATTTCTGTATTTCTTATGAAGGGGAAGAAAGGTTCCCCAGTGGCAACCTCGTGTCGGCCATCGCAGCGTATGTGTACCCGACATTAAAAGAGTGACGACTTGTGCAAGTCTACTGGATGTCTATGGGTGCAGGTGGCTCAGGTAGCTGGCCTATATTCAGCAGTGCCGTGTCCAGCGATGGGCTGAAAGGATGATGATTGAAGCTGATGTTCTGGGAAGGTGTAGCTCTTCCCCATTACAGCTGGCATATTGATGGAAACTGGCTTTACTGGCTTCTACATTTATAGTCAGTTTCTTCTGCCTTTTTTATAACTGCCCGTTAACTCTCATTGTGTCGCTGGCCTTCGGCGATATTTACTCATTTTCCATGTTTCTGACCAGATTTAATGTGCGTGCTGCATATCATTGACCTTAAGGCTATGTTTACATTCGTCCCGTCGCGTCGCAGTTATCGAGGATGACGTTCCCACTATTTCAACTAGGCTTTAGAAAATGTAGTGATTCTATAAGGAAACTTTTTGTGGATAAACCAACTTAATTTCTGACAATATAATTTTGTACGGTACTATTAAGATAAATTATATAACTCTTAAGTTAAAAGTTTCTCGTAGTTTCTGTTCTTTAATAATATTGAAACATACTGTTGCTTGTGCTCCGGCTCTACTTGGGAAGAACCACTCTTTAAAACAATGCGGCATATAGCATTTTAGAACTTTAACGTTTTGTATGGCGAGTAAGAAAAACTGATGTTGATTCATTGACTCGAATGTTGATACCCTGTACAAGCGTTTCTTTATCAGAGATCGATGTAGATTTTTCGAACTAGAGGATCACTTACCATCATGGGAACTTTTTACTCGTATGGGATTCTTAATATATTAAAAAAGGAACATCGGAATTTAAAAAAAAAACAGCTGCCATTGTGGTTTAAGAATTAGTTAATGCGTTCGATGAGTCGTTATTAATTGGCCAAAGAGTGTATTGGAATATGAGTCAAATGTTTGAAGAAGTCAGAGGTTTGAAGATGTAGAGGCGTCTATCGTTCCGTTTGTGACAACTTCGAGAAAGACACCAACGTAAGAATTGACCTTTATCACGAACTGCGATAATACCACGCTGCATCGGAACCAGTAAAGAAGAATATCGATAAATTCAATATCAAAAATTCACTTAGTACTTAACTTACTTAAGTAGAATACTTCAGTACTTTGTATATGGTGGACCGTATACTCGTTTATCACCTCTAACATTAAATAAAATAAATGGCATTCTATCACGCCAGCTATCGAGGAATCATCAGCGACACGATCCTCAGTAATGTGGGACAATTGAAGAGACGAGATTAAGTTTAACTAAAATGATTAAATACAAACTAAAAAAAAAGTTACAATCTACACTTACAGCTCTGCCATCGTGTCCTGTGCTCATTATCATTTTTTTTTTTCGATAATCATCAGATTTTACCAAATCGATACACGTTGAGGGTATCATTCGTAGTGACCTACAACAGGTAAGTGGAATGACCCCCAATCGATATATATTTATCGCGCCGTGTAATCTCGGTGGCATTTCGATATTAACGTTACTCGATCTGATTACAGATATTTAATAATGGCGTACCAATTACCATCAGCATAAGTTGCGATCGGTTTCTTGGAAATTAGTGTTTTTTTTTATTAGAGTCACGCCAAACCTTTATCGGTCGTGCCCTCTGTTATTTTTTTTTGTGGCGATTTGACAAGTTGCGTGATTATAATAATATGTTCGTGCTCGAGTCGACTCCAAATTATATTTGTATTATTTGAAACTTTCAATTTGTGTTTTTTTTAAGTAATACGCGCTTAATTAATTATATATATATTAACTACTACAAATTTTTATAATAAGATTTCTATCGTTAACTTAAATTTTATCACGTGTTACAATATTGGACTAAATTACTGCTTAGCATTCTCTAATCTATAACTTCTTTATTAGTGGCATTCAACATCTATTTATCAGGTGAACTGTGTATTGGGCTATCTTTATTTCTAAAAAAAAGGAGTCTGACAAATATTAAAAATATAGAATGTGTCAGTTGATTTTCTTCTCGCTCTTTTTGATACGTCAGTGAAATTACGAGGGGGCTGGGATATGTTAGACACCAAGTTCATTTTTCTAAATTATCGTATATATAAGGTTAATTGAGAATTGTTTACACTGAAGACGTACATATTTTTAACAATTAGTTTACTTAGTTTTTCGTACATAAATAATAAGGATGAAAATAAAAATTCCCAATTTTAAATTATCGCCCAAAAGCTGGGAGTCGAGTAATCATACATTATTTTCTTGCATGACATATGTATGTTCATAATTATTATCGTAATCGGTCTATCACAGCCTGGTGCGATTATCATAACGCGCTCTGAGCACATTCCTCGGCTTCTCACAACCAGCACCTGCCACTTCACTTCAAAGCAATATAGTTAATCTAAACATTAACAATAGTTACAAATGGTTTCGCACACCATTGACGTTCTGCCTACCCAGGTAGGGAATATAGGCGTGTATATATTTACCTCGGAGCCGTGATGTTTCAGTATCTGGGCGGTCACTTTTAATTTCACGGTACGCGAACAACTTTAGTTTTATCCACGGTGCCGACATCAATGGAATTTTAATTGTAACTTTTAGTGTTCATTTACCACGTCGCGGCGTCGTCAGGGGTAAAGTGAAACGTCGTGAGGAAACCTGCATGTGGAAAAAATAAATTAAAAAAATATATATTTCAAAGACACTTTAAGTCCACCTTACCGTAGTCGTACCTCGTTTTTTGTTAAATAATTACTTGAGAGTAACAAACGAGCACACAGTTCAACCTGATGGTGGTTGATTCCTGCGGCCCACGACATCTATATTCATCCTTGACAAAGAATCATAATGCAGTTGCGTTGTCACCCATGTGGACTGACATGGTATGCTTCGTCACTAGTATACCAGTAATAAAGTTATCCCAAAAAACCTCCAGAGAGTAGACCTATTCGTAGCAGCTAGATCTGTATATATGTGATTGATAATATATATTTGCATTTTGATCTCAATATTGCGTTTAAAAAAAAGAAAACATGTGAATTATACACACGCAGTGGAGTCATTCAGTCACCTGGTTGATTTCGATTACGGTGATGTCTTCCGATTGTGACCAGATGACATCAGTTGCGCAGATATACATATATTATAGTATCGTAAGCATCAAGGCAATATCAGAGACAATTCGTTATATCCTCTTTCATATTCCGATGTAGAATATATGTAATATATGTACAATATGATCGGTGTAATATATGTATAATATATGTACAAAACACACTAACATTCGAAAAGAAACATTTTGTGATACAGATAATATATATCATAGCAGCCAGATACTTAACCACTTATTTATTTATTTATTCTTTGGATTGAGCAGAGAATAGCAAGATCGCCGCAGCGCAAGATAAGATACTTGTTTTAATTTTTAAAGTATATGAATGTAATAAATAATGTATTTATAGAAATAATACGGATATTATCAAAGTTAACTGTACTTTACATACATATATACATATTATTTATTTTATTTTTTTATAAAAAAAATATTGTGCTAGGTGATGGTTCACGACATGAGTCGAATAGTTTCGCAGACCGTGCCTTCAACCATTAGGCTATTAACGCTTCTAATATATGTGTATTCAAATTGACTAATTACATTACGCCGCGACGTACCTCGGGGCAGTAGGCGTATCGCCGATAATTCCATCTGGATTTCTGTCTAGATCACGTACTGCGTGCGTCATATGGTTATGGCGGGCGCTTGTCAATCATATTTGCATGCACGGGACCGGGACGCGTTGCTGGTGACGTGGATGGCCATCGCTTAAGTACGCTTATATTGAGTTTGTGTAACACTAATACATATACTTTCAATTTATTTATATATATATATATTTATTTATATATATATATATATATATATATATATATATATATATATATATATATATATATATATATTTATATTTTAATTCACGTAACGCAAACTGAGTTTGATGCCGTCGCCAATGAAATTGTATTTTTAAGTGTTGGTAGGAAATCATCGTGAGGTAAGCGTGTTGTGGACCAAGCTCTAATACCCTATCTAAACATGAGGTCTACTACGCTAATTCTTATGCTAGGAGATTATTCACGACATTAGTGGAATGACGGACTCGAACCTTACGACCTAAAGTTTCGCAGACCGTAACCTAAACCATCAGGCTATTGATCAATTTAAATTTAATATATCTAAGCTCACGTCTCCATAAGGAGCATCGGCTATATCATGTCCTATAACTCGGCGGTTACGAACAAACACACAACTGATCTGATGGCTATGTATTGCACATGGTGGGTAGCATCTACAGCATTTCACAACTCTAGGGTCTCCTGTCACTTTGTCTCACAAGACACCCTGCTTCGGTGTAGTTGCACTATTTTTTTATAGTATTATGAGTGACAAACGAGCACACACATCACACGATGGCAAGCACTGTCGGTGTGCGACCCATCGTCTAATACGTCACGCCCGGACACTTTTATACAATAAATTATTTACATCAATAACTTGCGTATTCAAACTTAGTATTGTGTAAGCTAATGACGACCAATCGTTCTCTGTGTTGCCGAGGATAAACATCTGAGCTCAGCCTAATTTCTGGTAGCCAGTGACTATTGTACAACAGAGACCAGCACGCCATAGGTATTTTTTTTAATGCAAACGCTTCTCCTAGCCAAAGTCGTGACACAGAAATAAAATTCTAGCCATTTGGACCACCTTTTTTTAATGAACCTCGTCAGCGGCGGGTTCCCGATGCTAATTCGAGCGGTGCGGGCTTGCCAAACCGTTTTTTTTGTCTAGCATTTCTGGGAAACGGAGTTCGGTGCACTCACCTTGCCGTCGCCCTCTATACAAATTACGTTTAAAACTGCGCCTAGCCTGTAATTTGGGGCAGGGCTTCTTAGACTTAATGGACGTGGTATGGCTACATTACTAAATTCTATGGCTTGCGGTGTATGAGATTTATTCAAGTATCGTCACTGTGACACACGATCAGGTTTCGGCGATCGGGGTCATTCACCCTGATGGTCCACAAATGAGTTAGGGGAGGACGGCAACACCAAGTGGTCCCGTGTTGCCATACCATAGCGAGGGTAGGCGGCTTAACCTCGGTGCAGAGGAGCACCGATGTGTCATCCAAACGCAGGGGAACGAGATAACATTTCTCCTCCCAATATCAAAAAACAATCTCTATTGGCAATGTCCGGCAATAGGGGTCGTTCCTCCCCCAGGATACAGCGGTCGCACTACCAATAGAAAGGACCATGTCCTAAATGAATGCCCTGCTGTGTCGTAAGGTGAGGTGAGTGTAGAGTGAGTGACAGACAATTTCATCTCAATCCTCGGTCCTCTGGGGTGAAAACTTGTGTGCATCTTGAATCTTTATTGAGTATGACTGTAGGTGTCATGGGCCACATACATCGCTTACCATCTGGCTGAACTGTGTGCTCGCTCGTTCCCTAATATTAATAAAAAGAAATCGTTGAGCGATAATTTATACTAAAACAAACTTTAAGCATCTCTGTTTATAATCTGTACGTAATCTATACTACTAAAAGCTGATACGTGCTTCTGTCCGATCGTTCGTAAAATATATGCGTTTTTTTTTTATAAAAATCATTGACATTTACTCTGAATGTGTTTGTTTCGTTCGGTCGCTTGTCATTCACGTCGTTGCGCGTATTTAAGCAGAAAAAAAATACATTATTTCGGTGATGTTTTATTCATATACACAAAGCAACGAAATATATTTTGAATTATTATTAGGCAATCGTCATACTCAGTTTATAGTAAGTTGTCAATAGGTGATGGTGATGAGATTTAAGATACGGTGACTAAAATACGAACTTGCAACTCGTCTAGTTTTGTGGATATTTATGAGCCGCGGTGACCACTTACCATCGGGTGAGCCACTTGCTCCTTTGCCCCCTTCTTCTATAAAAAATATATATGACTTTTTACTTTTTAATATTCAATAGACTATCTATACTTTTTTCATCCTTATAACGATGTGTTATATTTATACAAGATATATAAGATATGTTCATACAAGAATTATTAAGTAATTTTAGCACCGTCATTAAAAAGATTCAACCAATTTAATTTTTTTTTTTGGCGATTTAACTAGATTATACATATTATATATAATCATATTAAAGGGCAAAGTAAACGCTGATGACATCTCACTAATATTTAAAGTTGTATAAATAAGAATAAAAACAGTGGTAGAGCTACACTGCAGTTTGTTTCTAGCTGCAGAATGAATGGGTCAGCTCGACCGGGGTAGGACCACGCCCTAACAGAATACCGGCGTGAAATAGCAGCATGACGCTATTGTGTTTCGTCTGATGAGTGTAGGGATCCGGAGACCATTATTACCGGTAACGACGCATTCCATCTCAATCCTCAAGGGTGACAACGCATCTGCATTATGATTCCTTGTCAAGGATGCATTTAGATGTCATGGGCCGCAGGAATCCCCTTACATCAGGTGAACTGAATACTCATTTGCAACTATCAATGTAACAAAAAAAAACAACTAGGTAGGTTCTAGCTTCAACATAAGCAACAGTGCGTCGGTTCGACCAGGTTAGGAACAGGTTCTAAGGGAATCTCAGCGTAAAATAGCAGCATTACATTGCTTTGTTTCTTATGTGAGTGTAGATATCTTGGACCTAACATTGAGGCACTCCATCGCAGAATACAGGTGTCACAACGCATGCGTGTCATGTTACTTTGTTGAAGAAGGATGTTGTCTAAGGCCGCGGTCTTTCCAGCAATATTAGAAAATAAAACCGAGTAAACAGTGCATATCATGGATCTTCCAACGGTTTGCAATAAATAACTTGGCATTAAACACCTAAAAGTCTAAATATAGGTTGTCCTACACAAATGTCAAGAAGTAGTCTATAACATTTAAAACAGCTAAATGTAAATACTACATCAACAGTGTTCTCTAAGATTAATTTTAGATTTAAAACTCTAGCGGGACAACCATTTGCCATCGCCCTCGGGAAAACTCAGACCGGCTATTAAAGCACTGTCAGATTGTTAACCGAATGTTGCTGGATGAAAAAGGACGATCTCCTGCCATGTCAATTTAGATCAGCCTCGGGAGCGACCAATGCTCCGATGTTTGTTCGGAAACTTTGATATCGTGATTAACGCATCGGTCGCTTATTGGTTGTTGTTTGTTAAGCGCCGGATTCGCTACGCTGCTATAGAAACATGCCATATGGGATACTTTTATGGTGAAGAGCACATTAAATCAATATTTATTCTTCAAAAAAGGCCATTCGGGCCATCTTGAACCTATAGAATGAAATAGATGTTTTTACGATTGCGCCACAATATGTAATATTTATTACAAGACTTTGTCTGTCATCTTTTTTACATATGCATCTGATAGCCGCGTGTGGTAGTGGTCTTAGTAGTAGGTAGGTCCTGAGTACGATTCGCAGCCGAGAAACAATATGTGCATGTATGTATGGTATTTTGTATATGTCCCTGACACTGGATCTGAATCTTCCTCCGATCTTATTGCACATGCATTAAATCCGAATAGCAGACGTCACGATAAGTGAGTGCGTGCCTCTTGGTTAACGCAAAAACTTACGGCACTATAAAACATTCTGCGTTAATATCGTCTGGCAATAATTTATCAATATACTAATTTATGTACGGAGAATGGTGATGTACATGTTGTTATAGTATTTATTTATTGTATAGTCTTCATAAAGTCAGTGAATCCTTTATGGGGCGAATCATACGCATCTTTAATTAGATTCCAGTTTTTTAGATTTGTCACGCTAGCAATTTACATTTTAAATTAAAAAATAATGTCAATTGACTAATCATACTGTACTCAACAGGACTATACGAGGGACAAAAATGAGTTGATTGATTGTTGACTGAGCAGCAATATAGGCTTCTGTGTGGCAACCCCGTATTGACAAGTGGAATATGGCACAATTGAAAGAACTATGTGGCCGGCCTATGGAGTGAGAAGAAAGTATCTTTTGTTTCCTTCTCCTGTGTGGCGTGTTGGTGAATCTAATTTTAAATCGATTTCAAAATCGAAATTAATTGCACTTTTTATTAAAAAAGCCTAATTTCAACATTTCATTACAATCTATTAGGTAATCCGTTGATTAAGAAATAAACATCAAAATTTTCCAATTATTAATATAGTTTATTAAATATTCTCAAAGAAGACACACTTCATATTTCACAGACGCAAAAATCGAAAGGTCCACTCGTATAAATCTACTCAAAGAACTTCACCGTTTGCGAACGGAAGCCAAGTTCCAATTATGCGCGGTGCAATCGCGGCGTTTCTGTCGCAGCGGTGAAAAAACCGCCGCAGGGTCTGCAATGCGACAGGCGAGGGTGCAGTAAATCGCTTCCACCTGCCCCCCATCCGCCCACCCGCCGTCCCGCTCCTGCGAAAACTGTATCGCTTAAACGGCCGATGCTTCCACTGATTGCGCCGTTTTCCTCACAATTCTGGCGAGAATCACGTGTTGTAATGTATGCCATCTATATTTTTGTTGCTTGTTTACATGCATACATTCACGCCTGTATTTTCTTGCGGGGTGAACGGAAAATCGTGGGCTTTAAAAGCCACGCGATATCTCGAACACTAATGATTTTTTGATCTATGCGATTATTGTATTGTAATGCAAGACTGATGTGTGACCAGTGTTTCTATTTTAATTAAATGCTTACAAGAACATACAATGGCTATAAAAATATTTCTATTTTATATTATTTTTACAAAATCGATCCAATTGTAAATAATTTGACAGAAAAGTTCAAAACATTTTATGTTTGTGAACGAGACATATGTGTCGACGAGTCTCTTTTATTGTGGAAAGGGAATTTATCCTGGAAGCAGTACATAGCAACGAAAAGAGCTAGATTTGGCATAAAGTTATTCATTTTGTGTGAAAGCCAATCTGGATACGTTCAAAATTATTAATAAACGATATACATTTCATAGTTTTTCATTCATTTTATGTATAAATTAAAATATAGAAATATGAAATGACGGTTTTCGGGCGTGGCGTATTGACATGTCCTAGCGAAACAATACGCGCCCGGTACATGTTGCATAATTTGAACGAGAACTCCCCGGTTAACAGGTTAATATTTAACACATTGAAATTAATAAACGGACACACAGTTCACTAAAATAATTCACAAGGACACACAGTTCAGTTAAATAATTCCTGCGGCCGATGATGTCTACATTCATCTGATGAGTTGCAGACCCTTGAGGACTGAGATGGAATGCCTCGTCACAGTTATAAAGGTCTCCGGCTCTTTGCGCTCACCACAAATACAGCAGCATTATGCTGCTATTTCCCGCTGGACTTCTGTGAGGACGTGGTCCTACCCCGGTCTAGCTATATATATATATAACGAGTATATGGTTAATTAGAAAAGTTTATAATTTTATTCGCGCTGACTCCAGGCTATATTAGGGTCTAAAATGTTCTTTATTCATTCTTAATTTATGTGGAAAAACAGAAGGTATATTTCTAGTGATTAATACGTTTTTATTTTCAATTACATTTTCACCGGCTTACAGATGTCTATATATTTTCAAAATTTACAGACGTATTAAGAAGAAAAATGACATGGACTATGCGTATTATTTTAGTTTTTTAAAGTCTTTTTAAATTATTTTACTAAAACAATTACTACTAATCTACCTTTCAAACAATTGCCAAAAATTTAATGTTAAACAACATTACTATATTACTATTACTATTGAAAGCTCAAGGCTCTATTACAATAGCATAAGGTGCACAATACAACACCAGTCCGCTACTACCGGGTCATTGCACCCAGATTTGATAAAAGATAAAGATTTTTTCGACTTTGGTTAATGGCCTCCGTCTTGGTCCGGTATTTATTTTTAATAGTATCATAATCCAGGAGTTTTCATGTACTACAAACTTTCGCGACCTAATAATTTGTCACAGTATACTAGATCTCTTGACGTACCAGACCAGAAATAGATTTTGTTGCTAAGATGGTGATGATAAAAACCATGTTATCTACTACTGGGTCACGCTCCGTGCCCTGGGGTGAGTATCATCACCGGAATATGGTTTAATTCACTCGTCTGTTACAAGGGTGGCGGTTATCGCTTACCATCTGGTGAGGTATTTGTTCGTTTGCCTTACTATAAAAAAAAGAAACAAAAAAATACAACAACACTAAGCTATAACCATTTTACGAATGCGGTATTCTTTACGGATTACGCACATGAGGTATTAGAATCGTGTCGGATGCGTCGCGTTTACACTGTATGAGTGAATACATGTCTGAACGTTAATGCACCCGACGCGTTGTCGTTGGAGAGTCGTCGCTGTTCGTGACGTCATTAGAACAGTCGTACAGTAGTGGCCCAGTCCCATAGCAAAGGACTCCGGACCGTTACACACTACGAACACATCACGCCGCCCTTGTCTTGGAGCGCGGCGTAATCTTCGCGACACCGCGTACAGTAGATACATCCGCGTGTCAGGGCGGTTCTCACCGCCCACATCTTCCGACTTTAATTAAGAAACAGGTGGCAACCGTCAGAGGCTAGGTACGCATGCCTAAACACGAAAGGTTAATAGACATCACCATCCATTCTCCACTCCGGAGAATCTACAGATAGCTAGGCAACTGGCAACTTAAGTGGCAATCAGAGAGAGAGCACGGACAGACACGCTCAGAGAAGGTGCGCTTCTTGGTAGGTAAGAGAACCACAAATTAGCTGGCTCACGGACCTCTGTTCCGTGAACCCTGAGTTCGATGAAGCTTCAAGAGCCGCATAGGCTAATAGCATAAACATAAAATAGAATCTAGTGGTACAGTAGTGGGGCCTCATAATAGTGAACCTAAAAAAAAAAAACTTACAGATTAATTACTGATAATGTATGTATCTCCAAAAAATGTACTCGTAAGTATTTTATTTATTGATGTAAAGACATTAGTATAACTTAATTGTTAATTAAAAATATTAATAAAAATAGTTCCAATGTCATGGAAGAGCATTGTTTGACTTCATAAAGTGTTAAGTTAATTAATCACGTAATTGTGGTGTAACTGAGGAATTTCTGTTAATGTTTACGGGACGATGCATTTATGAAAAATCCATCGATTCGTGCTTCGTATCGTATAGTTCAAAAGCGATTACGCGTATGATACGATTACGACACGGCGTCTCTTTATGTGCGCAGTCTCATAAAAGCGTCTTCTTACTCAGGACGGGCCGTGTTGTCCGTGCTAGATTACAGCTGTGTTATGGCTGAAGCACGTAAAAATTAGGTTTATGTATGGTAAGATCCGTTTTAATTTTACATATGGCCCGATGATGACATCGTCAACTGCATTGTCGGATGCGTTCTCCATAGAACCTATTAAAACTTAAAAGTTGAGATGGAAATAACAGACGAACATCTGTAGAAACATTTACCATAAAGTATTCAACTTTCTCAATCTAATACATAAACAAATATTATACTTTATTAAATATTTACTTTGCCATGTGCTCGGCGGTTAAGGCAAACATCGCTAGGAAACCTGTACATCTAAGAAGAGCCGCTACCATCTCTAGAGAGGACACCTATGCCCAGCTGTGGGATATATATATATATTTATATATATATATGCTGTAACTTTAGTTTATTTTGTATACTTTAAGAATATAGAACCGTGCTACCGCTGATTGTTACTAGCTACTTACTGCATGAGTGGGTCGGCTCGGGGAAGTTTCTCGCCCTCACAGAATCCCAGCGTAAAATAACATAGCATAACGCTGCTGTTTCGTCAGGTGAGTGTAGGTATCCGCAGACCTGTATTACTGGTGACGAGCTTATCCGTCTTGGTCCTCAGGATACAACGCATCTGCATTACGATTCCTTACCGAGTATGTACGCGCGTGTCATGGGTCGCAGGAATCACTTACCATCAAGTCGACTTACTGTGTGCTCGTTGTAACCCCCACTTTTTTTAAAAATTCCTTTGAGACTAACAAACAGCAACATTATGCTGCTATTTCACGCTGGTATTCTATGAGGGCGTGGTCCTACCCCGGTCGAGCTTTCCAATTCATTCTGCAGCTAAAAGCAAACTGCAGTGTAGCTCTACCACTGAGAAAACTCAAAAAACAGTGGTGCGAAGCTACGCGTTTTGCGGTGGTATTTTAGGAAAACCGTCCTTATTCGATCTAGGTAAACTACTAGTGGTGTAACTAGTTTATAACTGCAGCTTCGCTTCATCAACTATTAATTCATTATTAGAAGAGGCGAGCTGATATGAGTGTATATATATATATATATATATATATATATACACTCATATCACTCATATACATATATATAGACCGTCTCCTCTACCATTAAGTCGTGGCTAGCATTATTCCCGTAGGTCAGTGTAAACTGGTGTATACTTGTATACGGAAATTTTCTCAGAAACTATGTGTGTGAACGAGATAACCTATCGGTCAAGCAACCGTTACAAGAATATGAGATCTTTTCACGACTGTTTATTACAAGGGGCTAGCAGAATTTTGAATTGTGTTTATATTACACTATGCCGCTTAGACTTTTACTTAGAGGTTATGATAGTCGGAATAAGTACTCGATTGTTCTACAATTTAGATGCAAATAACTTTGTAGCGTAGGTCAGGGTGAGCTGGTGGCTGACACGCGAACGGAATTTTCTCAGACACTGTGTGAACGAGATAACCTATCATCTATCGGTCAAGCGACGGATTGTTGAATTTGGGATTCCTTTATTATTATTTTTATTTGATATACAATGCGGGTCCTAGATTCTAGTCCCAGTCGAGGTATATTTGTTTGTTTTTCGGGTCTGGGTGTGAGTCCCGTGTGTCGTGTCTTCGATTCCGCATCTAAATCTACATACCTCCGATGTTATTGCACGTGCCTTATATTATATTGGACTGTGGAAGGGAACAGCAAGTGAGTGCATTCGTATTTCCGTAAACAATCCTTACGGTACTATATTTATTTATTTATTTAATCTTATTATACAGTATGTATAGAGGCGGACTTAATGCATTAAGGCATTCTCTACCAGTCAACCTTAGGATGATTCAGAGACGAAATGAGGTAGGTGTATGCTTAAAAATCTTGTAAAATACTATTATATTAACTATATTATATAATTTTTTGTTTTATTTTATTTTAATAGAACCACCAACAGAATTACATGTAACTTGATTTTTCAAAAAAATGGCCGTAGGTTGCTAAATACACTTAATTCCACTTACAGGTAGTAACATCTGCTAATTAAAACTACTTGTACTATAACTTAAGATTTAAACAATACAGGTCTAATTATTAAATACATAAATAACTAGACATATATAACAAATACAATCGTAAATAGATGTATGATATACATACAAATACTAATAATTATTTAATATTAAGATGATTCTGCCAATCTGTTGAGAAATAGCTCCCGAATGAATCTCCTGATGATCGTATTACTGATAAAAAAGATGATTTGTTACCAATAATATGATCATCAGTTCTAACCGTGATTGTATATATGTGGTATATATATATGTGGGCGTATATATGTCTGTGTAAATATGTATATGACATTGAGAGTAACAAAGAGGCACACAGTTCACCTAGTAGTAAGTGATGACATGGAAAGATAATGAAGATGCTTGATCACCATTGAGGGCTGAGATGAAATGCTTCGTCACCAGAAATAAAGGTACCTCCGGATCCCTACACTCATTTGACGAAACTCAGCAGCATTATGGTACTATTTTACGCTGGTATTCTGTGAGGGCGTGATCCTACTACATTTCTACCTGACAAACTAGCTGACCCATTCATTCTGCAGCTAGAAACAAACTGCATTGTAGCTCTGCCACACACACATATATATATATACATATATGTTTATTTGTTTTTTATGTGTATACCCTATAAGTGTTATTTCTTTCTTTCACCAACACTTCTGATAGTCATATATATATATAGTCACGTGTCCACGTGTTCGCTATCGCTGTAGCCTCAATCCGTCAATTTTTCCATAATCCTAACAATGTATCGACTACTTCGTTCGCTATCGGCCAAATAGTAGCAAATCATTCGGCTACCGGGCCAAGTCTCTAGGCGCTGCCGATAACGCCCGTCCCCGATCACTTTATGGTAATATTCCGCGTCCTTGTTGCAGGTCCAGGGTTCAGTATCCGATAAACTCGACGATAAGTGAGTGCGACTCTTGATAGCCTTTTTTTTATTTGGGTGATCTGTTGTTGCCAAGCGATACGTGGTGCTTTTATTTATGTACGACAATTTACGATATTATTGGTAGTAAGGTTTAGGAATTTTATATAATTTTAGAGATTTTGTTTGCTTTATAGAGTTAGAATATAGTCGTAGTAGTTCAGTGCCTAAGCGCTCATTTTAATTTCACTCTGCGCCTAACAGACCGAGTTCGATCCTCGATGTCGCGGCACTAGCAATTGTGACGGAGGTGAAACCACGTTGTATCCAGTTCCTTGCTGCTACATGAATGGATCGGCTCGACCTGGGCAATAACTGAATACCAGCGTGAAATAGCATCTGCGTTTCGTATGAGCGGTCCAGCGATCGGATTGCAGGTAAAGAGGTATTTAATCTCGGTCTCTTCATCTTTGTTGATGACGGGTATTGATGTCATACGGTGCAGGTATCTCTTCCCATCGGGTGAACTGAGTGCGCGTTTCACCACCCTTAATATATAAAAAAAAGTTGCCACTTATTTTTAATTAAAACGTTTTCGCATGGCAACTAGCTATAAATCAGTTTGAGGATGCGTTAAAAAATTTAACGGTCTAAAATAATTCCCTTTTCAAAATCTGTCCATTTCCGTAAGATTATCAGTATCCTTTTAACAAATGGCGCCACAACTGGGATCCGTTTTTTTTTTCACCATTTGTGATATCGCAATACCACCGATAGGATCGATACGTCGCAGATAAATCACTGCGACCGTGATAACAGGCGATTCCCAGAACTGGCCTTTGTTACTGGTATGGCATGGGGTAGAATGAGGGTACGAGTTGTTTACGAATCGTTGTTAATTAGGGAATTGGGAGGTGTTCCAAGAAGAAGCATCATCATGACCATCCTAGTCGGTTTTGTCCACGGCGATATTCTCTGATTATTACCAACTCTGCATGTTAATAATGATGAGTTAAGCATCCAACTCCTTGTCCCCTCGTTCGACGTAATACATTGCAATAAGATCCTATAAAGAGACCTTTATTACTGGTGATGAGGCAATCCATCTCATTCCTCAAGGGTGACAACGCATCTGCATTATGATTCCTTGTCAAGGATAAATGTATATGTCATGGGCCGCAGGAATCACTTGCCATCAGTTGAACTGTACGCTCGTTTGTTACGCTCAATATATTAAAAAAAAATTGTAATCGTACTTGTATATGTGTTATTATATTTAATGCCCCATGTTCGGGCGTTTGCTTCGATGTTAATTGAACGCGAGCTAAATACCGGTGCTGATCTGAATGAAATTGTTTATTGCAATTTTAAATGCTTCTCTACAATTCGTACTAAGTGCAATGTACTTACTACTACGTACATGGTACACAATAATTCAATGTTTTGTACTATGAGTAACTATATATTACTGAAAACCAATAAATAGTAAAGATAAATGCTATAAAATCCGTAAAATTAATATCATCTTAAATCAATGCAAAGTAAAACATTACATACATTTAGACTATATCACAACTCCGTTATTAACAAATAATAACTATTAGCGGACTCCAGTGTTGTTCTTTGAGTTCCTGTCCATCCAAAAGACGTCTGGAAGAGATTGCTTTTAGCGATAAGACCGCCCATTGCGCCTTTCATAGTTTGTTAAATGTGTCGCTTTGTTTTTATGTTATTTATGGCGTGCGATAAAGTATCTTCTGTTCTATTCCATCTTAATCCAATCTAGTTAGTTGTATCTTCACAAAAGCGTATAGTCGCATAAATTCCGTAGGATTCATCAATTAACACGATTCCGTACTAAACATTTCATCGTTATTAAATGCACCAATGCGTATAAATTTTAATTCTGTTTATGGGGGTTCGACGGGGAATTATGGGGGCCGACGGTCGGACAATATCTCGGCTTTCTGATTTATATCGAACAAATGTTGCGTTGTGATGTTTCTATAAACCAGGTGCTTGGTTTTTTTCTTTGGCGCCAGATGAATGTGACCGTTTTCGGGAATGATTCCTGATAGGACGATCACGTTTGATTTTTTTTATGTAGAGAGCTAATTTTATTATAAGCTTTATATACGAGTGTTATTGTAAAAGTAAAGTTGTAATTGTATAAGGGGTGTTAAAAAGAGCCGGGATTTGGCGACGTAATTGTTGTTAAGGGTCAGCACAGACTGGCGCAGCGACGCGTGCTGTAACAATTGAAATTCAAGGTAATTTACTTAAACGATTGAAATTGGTATAGTGAAAAAAATCACATTGGGAGTATCATGGCAATTTGTCGCTGCTGCTCTCCTCTGCGCGTAAGGACTCCATTCCACAATCCACCAGTGTTTCAAAGCTGTCAGTAAAGATGTAGGCAGTTCTTCATCGGTTGTAGGTGATCCTTCACAACAGCACCATGAAATGGCAGTATAACATTGTGTTTCTCATGGGGAATATAGGAAACCGGGGGTACAGTTTCTGGTATCGATGTATTTCATCTGGATTGTCATCTTAAATTTTACAAACGTATAATATGTAAGTCCTGTCCTGTTCTTGGGGCCCGTGACAATCACATTAACACTCGATAAGGAATCATAAAGTGTTGTCATCTGTGGGGCTTAAGACAAAATACCTTTCCATTAATGGGTCTCCAGAATCCCTTCATTCATCTGACTGGTAACAGCATCATTATACCGCTATTGTACTCTGGTATTCTGTGAGGGCGTGGTCCTGTCTGCTACATCTGACCCATTCCTGCCGCAGGTCTTCCACTGTAAATATATACAGGATGTCCCGTAAGTAGCACAACATACTTAAGGGGAAGATAAGTTGACGGCCATCCTTGGCGAAAAAATACCTTAGTAAATGTATCACCTTTCTACAACCTCTATTTTTATTACCTACAACTTTCTGAAATCTCTATTAGACAGATTATTTATTTATGCAATATACAGCAGCAGCTCAGTACCATTTTGTTTTCACCACCGAAAGACAACAACACAAAAGTTGAAGAAAATAATTTAATAATAATATTTTTTTTTGTTTTTCAACTTTTGCCAAAGAAATTATCAGAAAATTCAAGAGTATGTGAAAAAATTTTAACATAATCATCTGCCAATGCAATGCAAAGGGGGGGATTTTTTTAGAATGAATAATCTCAATACCTAAAAATGGTGACACTTTTACTTATGTTTGTCGTGCTACTTATGGAAAACATTGTATATACCTATATGTATGTATATGTATATATATATAAAAGTAAGATAATAAACATAGTAGACATTTCAATCACTATATAAATAATCCCCAGCCGCGGTACGCTGTACGACGTCGTAACGTTGCGAAAACATTGTTGGAGCAACAAAGCGACCCTGTCTGTATGTTTTATGTTGTTACTTCTAAAAATATATACTGCCGACTAGAATATTTATTATTGTTTTTTAACGACCACGAGGATCTCATATAAGTACCTGTCTATTGAGTTGCAAGTCTTTGATTCACATCCCAGCTGAACTAATTGATATTATAGCATAGTTGATTGCCACGAAGAACGATCCTCAGCCACTTGCAGTCGTCGACTTCACGACGCAAAATAGCATAGGTTGTCGCTCCTAGACTCCGACCCTACACTGTGATTGTCAGTCAGAGGTTCCCGTTCAAGAACCTTTCTTCCCCATTGGGCGTCGGTTCAATGAGCTGTGTCAGCTTAAAGCGGCTGTGTTTCTTCAGACGAGTATAGGATATCGGGAGACCGTTATAACTGGTGACGTGGCATTCCAATTGAGTCCTTAGGGATTTTGCATTATGGCTCCTTATGACCATCAGGCGAACTGTGTGTGTGTGTGTGTAAATAATTAAAAATATAACGTACGGCCGCCATATCAATGGTAAGTGCCTAACAGTGGTAGAGCTACACTGCAGTTTGTTTCTAACTGCAGAATTAATGGGTCAGCTCGACCGGGGTAGGACCACGCCCTCACAGAATAACGGCGTGAAATAGCAGCATAACGCTGCTCTTTCGTCTGGTGAGTGCAGGGATCCGGAGAACTTTATTACTGGTGACGAGGCATTACATCTCAGTCCTCAAGGGTGACAACGCATCAGCATTATGATTCCTTGTCAAGGATGAATTTAGATGTCGTGGGCCGCAGAATCCCCTTACACCAGGTGAACTGTGTGCTCATTTGTAACTCTCAATGTAATAAAAATAGAAGCTGAAAATATTGCTAAAAAAACATTGTAATAATATTTATAAAAAAGATGTTATGATTCCTCGAAATACTACGGGAATTTACACCTCACAATATTTAGGGACCTTAATAACGAATGTATTAAAATATGGTAATACATGAATATATGAATATTTAATACGTTTTTGCGGGTGCCCAGGTTCGAGACCCGGGGGAGGCCCCCGTCGCCGCTAACGAGCCCTACGTGTCTTCTAATATTACTTTTTCTTCCTTTACACTAGTTTGCATTCGTTATTGCGGTGCCGTGTTTTAATATTAAATCTAATTTAGTCCCTGGATGCGGTGTTTGTTGAGTTGAGATTTTGAGTGTTTTAAATAATAATAATAATAGCTCATTTAATCGATCCAGCACCAATAATACATAAATTAAAAAAAGAAGAATTAAACAATAAATACGAACATGAAAAACAAAAAAAAATGAACACACAAAGAAAACCAAATAAAATATGTTATTCAGTAAAACAAAAAATTAAATGAAATAAGTGTAAATTTCATTTATTTGATGCATAAAATACTCGTACCAAAAAACCATAGCGACGATGCTGGATCAATAAGGTTCCAGCTCAGCATTTAGTTGACCTAGGCCAACACTGGTATTTTTCTTACGATAGTAGAGGTGATCACCTCCGCCCATTCTCTTCGCCAACGCAGTCGCAGTTGCGTTTCCGGCTATGTCCTTGAAGGTCCCATAGTCGTATCAGCTTGGAAATATCGTTGACGACACCGGATTTCACAAAGTAATTAAGAGTGCTAGAAAATATCGTACAAAGCACAATTCGTACAATCCACCACCGGATTGCCTACCATTCATGTGCTGGTGGTGAAATTTAATTATGTCACCAATGTACGATCGTTAAACTAAGAGGCTTATGTGTAATAAATTCTTCTTTACGTTGATACGTACTTCAATATATTTCCATGGTGGGGCCACATTTCGGCTACAGGTTTGTTGTAGCATAAGGAGGTTAGTTCGGAAGCACACATTCACAGAGTGCCAGTCTCAAATAGTAACTAAGGCGTTCTGTGTCTCATATACTGAATAAAACAAAACCAGAGACCTTATTATTGGTAATGAGGGATTCTAATTTATATCTTAAGATCTTTAACGCATCTTTGTCTTGGTACATTATCGACGGGATGTGAAGTGGGCTTGGTTTTTTTTCCTTACTTCCGATTCTAACGAACTTCTAATTAGGAAAAACAGGGTCGAGTGTAAAGTGAATACTTACCCTTGCTACTTGCATTAAAAAAAACGAACGACTATTCTGAGAGATATTACGACTATTAAAGTCCAGTACTTCATATGTATCGCTAACTTATGTACATAATTAAAATAATCGTTCGCACTCTAAATTCATAGTTTTAAAACGAATATTGAGTAACGAATTACACTTAATTGCTCCTATTCAACATACGCCCTTATTGTTGTACAATGGCTGCTTCACGAATTTCGACCTTACTCTCTACATAATACGGACTGCAGATAATTTACCCTAATATGCGGGTGGTTTCCCTAACGCGTATCAGCCGGGACTCCTGTGTTTTGCTATATAGAATCTTAACGTGTATGAATAGGGTTTAATTTGCATTGAAGACTATACAATGGTTACTTAACTTAGGGCACGTGCATCATATATCCAAAAATAGTGTTTAAACAAACGGACAATTTAAGTATATGTTGGTGTAACAAAGGAATGATTAGGGTAATTGGTTTTCAGAATTGATTGTGATCAAACCGCTAGGGTTATTTGTTTCTATTTGAAATTCTTGCGAAAAATTAACAGTGTGACGCCGACCCCGATGTTATCTAAATCATTATCGTGTAGAGACAGCTGACGCGGCTTTTAAAGTGGGCTGAACTGAGGCATACATGAGGCTATATTTTAATTTTATAGACGAAAACTTAAATGTAGGTAAATTATGTAACGCAGCACTCAATACGTGTTTATTGGTGTGTTTCACTCAATTCATGCGGTACCCATTTCTCAAGCTTTTCGCTTTTCCAATTTTTTTCTAAACGGCAGTTTGTTTCTAGCTGCAGAATATATGGGCGGCTCGACCGGGGTAGGACCACGCCAAGAGTGACAACGCATCTGCATTATGATTCCGTGTCAAGGATGAATATAGATGTAATGGGCCGCAGGAATCACTTGCCATCAGATGAAATGTGTGCTCGTTTGATACTCTTAATTTAAGAAAAAAAAATGTTTTGTCACTTACTCCAAAGCCTGCCGCTAACTCGTAACGGTTTGCGATGGTTTAGACGATCACCTTAAATTCTTCACTGTCAACTTGGGTCTCCGGCCGTCCGCGGGGTTTGTTTTGGAGGTCAAAATCTCCAGAACGAAAACGTTCTGCAAAAACAGCTTCTCCATACACGTCATTAATCATTCGAGTCATTTCTGCGCTGGTGCGCCATGGTGGATATCATATTCGTAAATAGCGCGATATTTTAAGTCTTTCATTTTGTTAACAGAAGGATGTCTAAGAAAAAACAAATGGCGCGAAAACATATGAATCACGAAATTCGAATCACAATACAAGCCTAAATTTGAAAGACATTTGAACTTGGAATTGCCAGATTATTAAGCGCCAGTTCGACAAAACGAAATTTCATAAGTAAGGATATATTTATATAGGTGTTTTTTTTTGTACAATACTTTATTATGTAAATATGGTACCGTAACAGCAACAGTAACAAAAAAAAAGCAATAATTATGTAGTGTATATATATATATATATATATATTTATATATCAATAAAATTAAAATTAAAAATTAAAAAACTATAAATAAAAGAAAAACTAAACTTTCATCTTGTATTCTCAACTACTGATTACAAGGCATTTCATTTCCGACCACAGATGTGCAAACGCATGTTCTCCTTGAATCTTCGTAGAGGGTAGGTGTTACAGTAAACACTTACCATCAAGTGACCTCTCTCTACAGTTTACTCTGGTAAACAACTTCAGGACACCATCGTGATAGACTTTATTTATTATTTCAATAACGATAAATAATTTAACCTGACACGCCTTTGCCTAATCGTATCCCACGTTTGCACCTGCCTTTCTTCAAGGGCTATTTAAACTCCTTACGAAAAACTCCTCATTAGGATGGCTACAAAAAAGGTCAGAAATGATCATATCACCAAATAGGCGAACATTAAAAAGACGTCACTGGCTGGATTAACAAATGTTTAAGGATTCATTACGGCGGAGGGCGGAGGGGTGAGGTGGGTCTCGGAGGTCGCCACTTGTGCACCTGTCCTCTACAAAAAGTTTTATTAAAAAAGTTGTGGATCACCTGCCGTTAACTTTTGTTGAATTTAGTGCTTTAAAGGATTAATTTACGTATTGATATTTTGTATTTGTCGAAAGTCTAGACTGCGACATGACTAGTAACTGATTTATTATATTTACGCGAAAACTACATAATGGTTTAAACTAATTTTATGTTGTATTTTGCGTTAGGTGCCATAGTTAACCCGAACGACCGTCAGCTTTTAATTATTAATTTTCAGTCGGATCTAGCCTCTACGTTGATGTAGTGGTACTGCAAAGCACTCGTACCGTCGGGATTAAAAAAGTTAAAATATACGCGATAAAATTCGTAGTAGTAACTTTTAAACGTACCTTTATCTTTCATATTTCTCCATCTATCATTATATTATTATAAGTTACTTAATTTTAGAAAATTTCACGATATTATTTCCCTCTGTAGATGTTACGTTTTACCTAAAACGTCGAAGGAGGTACATATTTATAAAAACAAGTACATTTTTATAATATTAGGGGTGACAAACGAGCACACAGTACAGCTCAGGGTAAGTCATAACCGCAGCCAAGACATCTCCATCCTTCCCCAACCAAAGCCCAAGATACACATGCGTTGTCACATGGAATTCCTCGTTAAATTATATCAGCTATTACGCGCTGGTATTGTGTGAGGTTGTGATCCTTCTCCGGTCGAGCCGATCCTTTCATGCTGCGCCATGAAACGCACACGCGGCTACCTAATTTATGTTTGGTAAAAGGTTAATTGCTTTGAAGACTGACAGCGATGCATGTGGGCAAGTGGACCAAATCATCTTCAATGAACCAATAAACGTCATGTGACACTGGTCGCGACTATAAGTACTTCATACTTTTGTATGGATAACGGATAGAAATGAGCAGGTCCATACTATGAGTGAATGACCCCGAAACAAAACGTAATAGTAACGTTAGACTACCAATAAAATAAACAGAAGACCTTTTGACCATTCCTTAATGAACGCAAATCACAATTTTCACTCCTAGCTAACAGACGAAATAGTGGTAGAGATATGCTTAACCCTTTTTATAGCTACATCATGACTGGGCCGACTGGACCGGGGAAACACCAGGTCCTCAAAGAATATTAGAGTGTAACAGGAGGATTGTTGGAAGAAACAAATGCATTCAGAGTGGCAGGCTACTTGCTAAAATAATTTGAAGACGTTCATACTTAAATTGGTTTTTGAATATCAGTTCATATGACCCTTTGCTCCAAAACCGCTGGATGAAATCTGCTGTGTATCATATGGTGAGCGTAGGGATCCAGAGACCCTTACTGTTGAAAAGGCATTCCATCTTAATCCTCCGAAATGACAACGTATCTGCATGATTCCTTAACCATAACGAATGTATGGATGTTATGGATCGCAGGAATCCCCATAAAGTGAACTGTGTGCTGCTTGTTCATTACTATAAAAAAAGGTAATGTCATCATTTTATTAATAAAATTTATATTTAGGGATAATATTGATATGAACTCTTATTATATATATTCTTTACTTGAATATGGATTAAAATCTGTTAAATTTTGTTATTCTATATACAAATATCTAATATACGTAAATTAAGTGTACATTTCATAGTAAAGTTTCCCGTAGTGACTATACAAAAGCTCCCGATGTCGAAACGTCGGAAGCATGGATGGCCGCCCCCGAAAGCTCCATACGGAATGATTTGTAGCCCACGCTGAGGGCAGGTGATGGTCATTACCGGCTTATAGATGTTGAAACAAAGCGGCCTTTTGCCTCACCACCTTTTGTAAAGGCAGCTGGTAAAGGGAGGCGTCATAAATGACGCCACAGAAATTGTTTATCTTACTGAAGGAATAAAGGACACCCGAAGATGGACACACAAGAACCTCTGTGTATTCATAAACTAAAAGATTTGACAATAAGTCTATTGTCTGTTTTGAATAGAGAAACGGAAATTTTCTCTGTAAAGGATCGCTTATTCTTATTTTTGATGAATATTTTTTTATTCTTATCATTGTTTCGATGAAGAAGTTGGTAAAAGAAATCATATCCCAAATATAAAAAATAAATTATTTTTAATTAGTCGATGTTTTAAATCCCTCTAATCTGCCATAATCTTAAAGGTTTCAAGGTTCTGCACAAGCACCTGAAGGTTTTGTTTTATAACATTGGTTATGACAAACGAGCATACAATACACTGATGGCTTGATTTCATGCGTCACATGCGTTGTTATCACTCACGAGGGAGATGGAATGTCGCATTACCTGTATTTGAACATCTGGATACCTACATTCACCATATGCTGGTGAACGCTGGTATTCTATGGAGGCCCAGTCCATGCCCCGTCGAAACTAGATACAGCCCTATATTTTAAAACTCTTAATAATTATGTTTTTATAATTATAAAAGGTTAACACTATAAAACGAAATATCTCAATATGTGCGATTGTTCTATCATACCGTTCTCTTTGTTAGAACAACCGGATCTACATTTTAAAACTTTCTAGTTCTTAGGATTACTTTTTATTTGCTTTTCAGAATATTATCAAATTGAATACAGACGCTTTCAATGCTTTCAAGCATAATAGATGAACTGTTACTTTGAAGCAAAGCAAGCAAATCATCAATATAGATCATGTTCAAAATAAAGATAAGATGGCGCTCACAAAAAAAGGAGAGAAAGAGCAAAAAGGGGGCGCTTGTTATCGTCAAATTGTTAAGTCTCGAACAATTTTGGTGCACCGGCTCGTGAAACCGTTTGGCGGCGAAGCTGCTTAGTTTTATGGCTTTTTTCATTCATTCCCGTTCTAAGAATGGCGGCGGCTTTTTGGCGCCTTCCACGACCCGCGCGTTTTTATATTTTTTTTTTCAGCTAAAAGCAATATTGGCCGCGGAAGACGCTACGTTCAAGAATGTTTACATTATTTCTGTAAATTTTAAATGGTTATAATCGTGGTGGATTATTGTTTAAGAGAAATTTCTTATTAAGCGTTTAAAATTTGAATTATTATCATCATTGAAGCTATCGCTTCAAGGTTTTTACCGGATATCCTTACAAAACTAAATATCCACTTTAATACCGGTATACTGAATTTAGAGTATAATTTCAAATTGTCTTAAAAATAATGTTTACATGGTAATATACTTTCCCGTGTGCCTGCCTAACTGATTCGCCACAAGTAGAATTAGCGGCATAATTTAGACATCAAAAAGTACAGAGGTTACGTTGATTGAGAAGCTGGACGGCGGGGAGTGTGTGTTTGGAAGAAGCGAGACATGCGAACGTCGGTTCTGACAGATTGGAGTCGGGTTCATAATTGATGGCGGAATGATTGTCGGCACCGAGATCGGAACGAGATTTCCAAGAGACCTATGCGGCATTGCTCATTTTGCTCTCCGTTATTTTGAGAAATAGTGTTGGGTTCAAGGTTTTTAATATTGTCGTGGGATATACTGCATAGTATAGAAATATCGATTGTATCATAAATTATAAGTATAGAATGATTTATCGATGCTATGTCTAGATTAAGGGTTTAAGAATAAGACTTGCTTAGTCTTAATTTCTATAACACCCATTATACGATAAGAAAATTCTAGGAACAGTGTAAAATAAATAATTGATGTCTGTAGTTAATGACATGAGTCAGACCGAAAGGCACATGATATTTTCAATGTAATTTTTTAATTGTCTTATGACTGATTTTTGCACTATATATGGATATCAATGCTATATGATGATAATTTATTTCAGTACAACGCAAAGAAAATAAACAGTAGTATCGAGGTGACAGGCATAGGCTGAAGGATCCGTTAGATGAAGTGGTAAAGGGTAAGCTATTTAGTGCTACAACTGATAATCGTAGTAGAAGAAAGGTTTTTAACCGTTATCGGTGAAAGAGATTGTGCGGAGCAGATGACCGACCGCCGAGCAAATTAGCACTAGAAATTGCATTTAACAATATCATTGGTGCGCCGGCGCCGGTATTCGAACGCAGTTTTAACAGTGGTAGAACTAAACTCCATTTTGTTTCTAACTGCAGAATGAATGGGTCAGCTCGACCGGGGTATGACCTCGCCCTCACAGAATACCGGTGTGAAATAGCAGCATAATGCTGCAGTGTTTCGTCTGGTGAGTGAAGGGATCCGGAGACCTTTATTACTGGTGACGAGGCATTCCATCTCAGTCCTCAGGGGTGACAACGCATCTACATCATTATTCCTTCTCAACGATGAATAAAGATGTCATGGGCCGCAGAAATCACTTAACATTACGTGAACTGTGTGATCGTTTGTAATACTCAAAGCAATAACAAAAAAATGTTTACTCGAGTCCTGGACTTATTGAGTTCAGGTGATAATAGAAATTAAATATTGTACAATTGATAATCTCTCTTAGTTTACACGGCACATCACTAATGCACCGGTGAAATTGCGAAATGACAGAACACACGGGCACACAGACGGGCGCACTGCAATTAAGTCGGAATTGTAAATGAAAATAAAAATAACACGGTGCCGCTGGTTCAAGGAACTTTTGATTTCGCAGCTCGCCTTTTGCGGCATTCGCGTTTTTAAGCCGATAATGTGCGAGGCTGCGGTGTCGGGATGCAAACGTCCACGTCCATTACTCCGCTGCGTGTTCGCTTCGTGGACTGGTTTAATGTTGGATGTTCGAATCGAGCCCGCTATGTATGGTAGGCGTCTGTCGAAGTTTGGAATGTTGACCAAATCACAGTTATTGTGTTATAGTTTTATTTTAGTTTAGTTGTTGTATTAGTTGTATATTAGATTACAAAATGCTTTAGATATTTATTATATTTTAAAATATTATGTGGCAAACGAGTTCACCCGATAGTAAGTGACGACTCGGAAACATCCGTCCACAACAAAGTTTCCTGATGCACATGCGTTTTCGCGTCTAAAGGCTGAGATGGAATACCTCGTTATTTGTAATCGTGTACCCTAGCTAGAAACAGGCTTCAGCTGACAAATCACAGCTCGCTGCACTGGTCTGTGTTTGGACGAAACCGTGCGTCGAAAATAAAAGAAATACTACTTCAGTAAAAGTGCGCTTTAATGCCCGAAAATTCACACCATATAAATCTTAAGGGTAAACAAGTCGATAATTCTCGTAACATCGCGCATCGCCGGTTCCCCGCCACCCCGAGGCTAAGGTTCGACGTAGGAATTGCCTTCTCAGAAGTGCGTTCAGATTTTGCGATAACTGACCCATCGGTCGATTTTTTGTACCCTTTCCAGTCCAATTACTTGAGCCAGTGCTTTTAGTGTATTATTTAGTGCTTTCTTAGTTTCTTTTTAACGCCGTAAGCGTTTGATTATGTTTTGGACTTCGCTTAAATGCGAAATAAGTTGGGCAAATTGACGTGGTATTTGAACGTTTATTTGTTTATTATCAAGCATACAGCATACGAATTTGGAAGTTTACATTGCAAATAGATTTATATAACAGCACAAAACAAAATTGTTACACTAATTAAATGATGACATTTCAGGGAATACTAGAAAAAAAAGTTTCATTCATTCATATTCAAGCCGAGTCTCTTATACAATTATGACAAATCGACAAACTGTTAAAATAAGGTAGTTCAACTTATTTTCAGTTTAATTTATTATACATATGTTGTCGTTCGTTGTGGAGTGTCTTTATAAATAGAAATTAAATGCTGTTATTTTGTGAGTGGATCTCTAGAGAACGGCTGCACCAATTTTGGTTAGAATTAATAAATTTGGTTGCAAGAAAGTTTTGAAAAAAATATGAAAATTCAGGAAAACCTGAAAGTTCATTTTTGCCATAGGATTCAAACAATGGACAACTTTAACTAATTCACAAAATCTCAAGCAATTTTGGACGGGATAGAATTTGTCGGGTCAACTAATACCAGTGTAATATATAAAAACGTTGAGGTAATCTATATACATATATTTTTTTAAAGGATTGCAAAGAAAAGCTATATTTCTCACGCTTATCTTTTTTTTTATTGTGTTCAGGTTGACAAACGAGCAGACAGTTCACATGATGATTGTGGTATCGATGGTTTCGTTGTGGATGGCCCAGATGTTATAGAAAAGGTGACGTCATTTATGTGTAAAACATGGCGGCCTTAAGACGATATATTGTCAATGTAAAAAATATGTTTTGCTAACTGCACTTAAACGAGCCATGCTGTAGCAAAAGAATGGGTCGGCGCGATCGAGGAAGTGCGTGAAATAGCAGGATAATACGGAATAGCATCCGTCCACCCAATAAGGTCCAAGAATATCTCGTTGATATTCTTGGACCTTGAAATTTTGTTGAGGACGAATGTAGATGTTATGGGCCGCAGCCATCACTCACCATCAGGTGAAGTGCGAACAAGGAGTTTCTTTGGAACCTCTATTTTTACTAAGGAAAGAGTTAGACGCACTTGGCTTTTGAATTATAAGTGTTATAAATGACGTTTCCATTAATTAATTCAATGACGTGTATGTTCATTTTGCACGACTTCATCTTAAGTAAAATCTAAGCTCACGTGTTACCCACACCATGCCTTATACATCTAGGTATAGTAGTTTTGTTTTGCTTAGGTATAACAGATATCCCCATACATACATACAACATTAAGTCAATCTATCTCTCATCAAGTTTTCCAATCGATTTGACATTTCGACTTCTGATTCCGACGATTATTCGATTCCCGCTGAATTTCAATGCGAAGGTCGGTTGTTCACCGTCTGCGATCTGCGTCGGAGGTCAAGGTTAACACAAGGTAATTACCAATTTGAGGAACGAGGTACTCGACCGGGGAACTCACGCATGGGACGCCAGTTAATGATGGCTCAGAAGTTTGGTCCTCGGGATCGTTTGGTTTAATTTAACATTTGTCACAGTTAGACGGTTATTCTGTACGCTTTTGATGTTAAGTTTATATTCGAATACATCTGCGATTTGAATTCATGGAAAACAATATCTTTAGGCAGACAATAAATATTTTTCTTTCTTTCTTGATATATATATATATATATATATATAAATATATATCATTTAACTTTACCTAGAGTTTTTTTAGTAACTTATCATATTTAAATTATTCATACAAACGTTTCACACATCTATGTATACTTTGTTTCATTAAATTAAAAAAATATTTAATAGATAGTTTCTAATTGGTCGATTACGTTTGTCATGTAGTTTTGTCCCTGATACTGTAGGATTTTGAAAGAATATTCTCTATTTACTCTACTGTCCGCTCGTGGACGGTTTTATACGATAAAGACGTGTTCACGCCCCAGTTCGAATTTCACCATGACGGCTGACGTATCGTTTCCACACCGTACAAGTCACCTGCCGCCGGCGGTGTCTATTACTGTGTCAGTGTTGAGTGTCGCACGGACAGAAATATCTGCCCATTTAGCGGTGGCCACTATTACACTGTAGTGTAATTACATGTTCATATTATTTTTTCTAAGGGCGAAGTGGAATAGTGTAGAGATTAGAAATATGCATTGACAATAAAAAAAAGTTATTAAAAGTTAACGTTTCGTTAAATTTGCGTGAAATAACGGACATAATAGTTACTACAAATATAAAGCAAGCGGGGACAGTACGGGGTTGGGGTACAAAAAAAAAGGGAGTGAGCCTCCACTCGAGGTTGTACCGTTTGTTTTCATTGCTGTTCATCAAAAATTGCCCTTTTTAGGTAATTTTGACATTATGACGTTGAGCACTGGATGAGAAATGTATTATTCGTCGATCAACCAAAAGAAAGATATTTTTTATATTTAAAACATATCTTTCAACTTCTCTCGGTGTTGCTTGGTAAGAAGCGGTACCTTTCGAGATTCTTCCAAACAATTTATCATCCATTAATATTCGGCGTATCAGTCTTAACGAGATGTTTCTCGGGTCATCAGGCGAAAAAACTTCATTTTTAATCTGGTTGGAGCCTTTACTTGGGTCTTTTTTAGCAACACGAACGATTAGCGTATCTTCTCTGGGAGAGGTTTCTCTTGGCCGAGCCTTTTTAAGAACATTTTCAACAGTTCTATTTATTTTATAATGATCAATTGCATTAAAAACTTTCTTAACAGAACAATTTAAATGCTCAGCTATTCTTCTGTACGCCCACTTATGATTTATATGTAAATTAACAATTATTTGCCAAGTTGACGCGTCACAACTTTTATTTTTGCCCATTTTGAACAAAATAAAATTCAGATTAAATATTGAATTGCCGCTAAAATAATAGAAAAAGCCAAGAAATAAATGTTCTGAAACATAGATGCCAATTTCATAAAAAGCACGAGCAATGGATGATTTTTAAAAATGTTTCTAATTAGGCGGCCAGTAACAGATAATAAACTCCTACATGTGTAAGACTCATTTTGTAAGCAAGATATGTTTTATATTTTATGTATTAAATGAGTTTTTTTATTTGAGTGGCTATTATTGCTTGATTATGATATTAATTATTGAATGTGTATATTTTTTACGAACATTTGTACGTTGAAGTTATATTTTCTTTATACATAAGAAGTGTTTCTAATTTTATGACCACCACTATATATATATATTGTGAGTAACAAACGAGCAGACAGTTCACCTAATGGTAAGTGATTCCTGCGGCCCATGACATCTGAATTCATCCTTGACAAGGAATCATGATGCAGATGCGTTGTCACCCTTGAGGACTGACATAGAATGCCTCGTCACCAGTAATAAAGTTCTCCGGATTCCTGCCACCAGACCAAACACAGCAATAAGGATATGGCTTAGATATGTATGTATAAATATATATCTAAACGAGGTAGAGTTAAGATAATTATAATAACTAAAGATTGACATCACGTCTCATCTCCCCCGACGATGGTGTGACGGCGGTCTGGGCTAGGCACCGAAGCGCGCCGGTCCCCATACTTTTTGTTCCCTGCACCATTCTAAATCCGGCGGTATCCTAGCCGGGCTAAATTCGAACTGCGACCAATGTTGTAAACTTCCTGTTACGTAATACCGTCGGAGACAATCGGCCGCGCCGCCCGTACCCACTTTGTTTGTGAACGCGAACGACCCATTGAAATTTGATAGGAGTTTCTTTTTAAATACAATTTATATGTCGCTTTAAAACAAACTTAATATTTTGTTTGTCTAGACGCTAGGTGGGTTACTAAAGTACATCGCTAAGTAACTAGGCTACGATTGCTTTTTTTTAATGAAACAAGCACACAGTACACCTATAGGTAAGTGATGTGTTTGCCGCATATTCTATCGCATAATGCAGATGTAGATGTAATAACTCGTCACTATAACGTTTCTATTACTCACTAGTCACTAGTATTAGTATTGTATGATGTTTTTAATTCCTTCAACCGTGGTAGCTCAGTGTCTAAAGTCACTGTACGCGAGTAAATCTAGTTCGATCCACGGCGCGGGCATCAATGAAGTAGTTAATCGCAATTTTAAGTGCTGATTTACCGCGTGCTTAGCGGTGACGGAAAGAGTCGTGAGGAAACTTGCATGTCTAAGAAATAAATAAATATTTTGAAGACATGTGAAGTCTCCCAATCTGGAGTGGAACCGCGTGGAGGCCTATGTCCAACAGTGGGATACGTAATGTATATATATATATATATATATGTAAGCGTGGTCCTTTCATGCTCAGCAGCTAGTTCATAAGAAGCGATGTGGCTTTACATTGATTATATATATAAACTATTTAAAAACTATTAAGTACATATACTGATTCGTCTATGCGACGAGATAAGTTGTATTGACGAGTCGTTTTTGTATTTTTTATTTCATTGCTTGATAAAGGTTAGGCAGAGAAATAGGAGTCTATAAATAATTGACCCTACTGTTTAATATTTAGTACGCGAACACCATTATGCAATGACAATACTTGTAAAGTGCTAGAGCTACGCTACAGTTGGTTTCTAGCCGCAACATGACGTGCTTTCACAGAATACCAGCGTGTAAGATCAAAATAACGCTGCCGTGTTTCGTATGGAGACCCAATTATAGAAAACTATGCTTTCCATCTAAGTCTTTTGGGGTGACAATATACATATGTGGATTTTGAATCTTTATTGAGGATGAAATGATAGATGTCAAGTACACAGTCACCACTTCGGGTGTAGTGTGTTCTCGTTTGTCACCACTAGTATTATAAAAAAAGAAAAAAAGAACTACAAAAGGTTGTCAACCTACCGTGTACATTATACCCAAACCCACACACGTAGGTATGTTAATGACTTTTACAATATGTCTGCAAAGAACACACAACAATTACACTTTTATATTTTCCAATCAGTTCAGAATGATTTTTTTTTCTTTTTATACTTAACTAATAAAAAAACATTTAAGTTTTACGTTATTTGGTGAGCTGTAACTAAGACGACCGCTGTTTTACGTGTTTCTTACCCGGTCGAGCCGACCCATTCGTACCGTAATTGGATACTGGCGCGATAGAACTTGGCTCTAGCACTATCAAGCATTTCATTAGCAGCTTTCTTAATGCTATAATCTTTTAGTTTGTTTTTTTTCGAATCCACCATTCGGCTATAGTCGTGATCCATCTCCTAGCACAAGCATTTAAACTTAGTTGTATTGGGTAACCGGAATACTTGTAAGGTAAATAGCATTACTAATATTCTTTAAAAATAATATTTGTGAAACCAAATCATTAGGTATAAAGGTAAGAATGAAACTTAATTTATTATGTTTCTTAATTTAAGTCATAACCGACTTGTATAATTTGTTAACTGTTGCTAAATTATGATCGTTTAATAACTCACGAGCGTCGTTTAGCGTTTCATTTGAAGGGTTGGAATGTTTACAACTCTTTCGCTTTATTACTTCCTGCGAGATTAATAAAATTTCACTTGAAATATTATTTTTATTATTTCATTCAATTTTATTCCCGTTTCGCGTGCGCGTGGATTACGTGAATTTTGTATTGTGTGTTGTTTGTTTACGGGGTCACGAAATGGGTTGTTTCTAGTTAGGACATGAATGGGTTAGATCGACCGGGGAAAGACCACGTCGTCACAATATACTCGCGTGAAATAAGTCAATCTTGTAGGTTGACAACACATTTTGCGTTTTTGTTGGGAATGTACGTAGATGACTGCAGTTGTTTGTACCAAAAGTATGTTCAATAAATAAATTAGTGGAATGTTGTATCTGAAGAGTGGTCGTCGTACTTCTCTTCGTCCTTCTCCTCACTTACACACGCAGAGAGCACAGGATCTGCCTAGAACGCTATCCTCAGGACTAGGCATTTGCAGCAACTTATTTATATTTTTGAAAAGCAGAGCCCAAAAAAACCCACCTTATTTAAAAATTAAAAAAGTGATTATAACAATAATTACAGATCGCCTCCCCAAAACCGATCCAACGCTAACCCCGTAAGATCAGATGGTTTAAAATTATGAAAACTTTTGGATCGAATCAAACCTCAATATTGTCGATGCTCATTCATTTCCCAACGTTACCGTATTACCATTTTAATTCGTCGCCAGTACCTTGTCATCACATACCGCCAGCAACGTTTTAGATGGTATCTCCCGGCACAGCCCAATCACAGTTGGTGTTATGAATGCAATTTGTATAACCATTTTCCGCCGCCTGCAGTCTTTTTGAATACTAATTGGTGGGCACGAGGTTGTTGTACCACGCCCGACGGCCGGCAGCATGATCATAACTTGACGTATCCGGCACGGTGTGCGCCAAACTTTAGTGACTCACTGCGACCACCGTTTCTGTAAATAGCGTGTGGTGTGTAATTAGGATTAATGTGTAGAGTGATGATAAAAGTTCGGGTGTTATTGTTTTGCGAGCGAATGTTTATTTCTGTTTTCATTTTCTAAACTGTATATGAATAATTGGACTTTGTATTTAATCTTACTAAAAATTGTACTCGTATATTGAGATCTTGTTTTAAACATCTTAGGGATGTCTACGTATTTCATAAAATATTGCATATATAATATTGCAGCCCTATTGAGTTAACTGATTATATAAATATATATATTATTGAATGCTTAGAATGCTGGCGGTGCAATAGATATAACTAACACTCCGGTTAACCACTCCAACTAACCTTAAAATGCTTGTGCTAGGAAAAGGTTGACTATAATAGGCGCATGGTTGAGTCGAACGTATGACCTTAAGTTTCGCAGACCATACCCTAAACCATTGGGCTTCAATTTATATATATATATATATATATATATATATATACACAGTGGCGGACATATAATTAGAAACACTTCTTATGAATAATGAAAGTAGTTATACTTTAAACGTACAAATGTTCGAAAAATATACACATTCAATAATTAATATCATAATCATGCAATAATATAGCCACTCAAATAAAAAATTCATTGAATGCATAAAATATAATATCTTACATATCTTACTTTTAATTACAAAATTAGTCTTACACATGTAGGAGTTTATTTTCTGTTACTGGCCGCTTGGACGCCTAATTAGAAACATTTAAAAAAAACATCCATAGCTCTTTCTTTTCTTGAAATTGGAGAATAACATTTCTTTCTTGGCTTTTTCTATTATTTTGGCGGCAATTCAAAATTTAATCTGAATTAAATTTTGTTCAAAGGGGCAAAAATAAAAGTTGTGTCGCGTCAACTAGGCAAATAATTGTTAATTTACTTATGATCTATATTTAGATCATAAGTGGGCGTACACAAGAATAGCCGAACATTTAAATTGTTCTGTTAAGAAAGTTTCTCAAAAACCTCTCCCAGAGAAGATATGCTAATCGTTCGTGTTGCTAAAAAAGACCCAAGTATAAGCCTGATGACCCGAGAAACATCTCGTCAAGACTGATACGCCGAAGATTAGTGGAAGCTAAATTGTTTGGAAGAATCTCTCGAAAGGTACCGCTTCATGCCAAGCAACACCGAGAGAAGCGATTTTTATTCGCTAAAAAATATATTAATTGGACGGTTCGAGAATGGAAAAAAGTGTTATTTTCAGATGAAACAAAAATAAATATGGTAAATTCCGATGGAAAGCGCTATGTTAGACGTCCTGTAAACAATGCTTTTAATTACAAATACACAAGGAGTATAGTCAAGCACGGTGGCGGTAACATTAAAGTTTGGGGCTGTTTTTCCGGATGTTGAGTTGGACCCATTCGGAAGATTGAAGGTACAATGGATCAATGGTAATACAAAAATATCTTGGAGCACACAATGATTCCCTACTCGGATGGTCCTTTGCCTGTAACCTGGATCTTTCAGCATGACAATGACCCTAAGCACAATATATACTTATTATATATACCTTATTGATACTATCTTTACAAAGTACAGCAGTATTACGCTGCTAATTACTGCTGGTATACTTCAAGACAGTGTTATTTCCACAGTTGTGGCCAACCTCTTCGTGCTATAGCTAGAATAATCAGAAATAAGCTGTTATTATAGTCATTAGTTTTCCAATTTTGAAGAAAATCGGGCATCATTGTAATATTTAAAATGTCCACGACGAGATTGGCCGTTTATGAGGACCTTGTCCCGTTGTTATCGACGATTCATATTCGTACATTCTAGAAGTTCTCCTAGACACATTCATGCCAGACAAAGATAAGGTCTCCAGTTTTTTTTTTATTTAACATACAAACTATATTATTAAGCGGCTATCTTGTATAAATCATTTGATGGGAATCGCTAATATACTTCTATTCGAGTTGTCGAAACGTACGTTCTGCTGATTTTTTTTTCTATAGACCCGCGTAGAAAAATACTTTTGCCCCTCAATCTGATATATTTCCAAGCTACCCCCGTAAATTAACTAGGATCATGTTTTGGGATGAATCCAACACTTAATTGGCTGGAACTGTCGGGTTGGCCATTAATTTTCGTCGATGCCCGCTACACATTAATTTCCCGCCAAGCGTGTCGGTGGGACGCAGCCGCCATGTTGGATGCGCACGCGCCGCTGCGCGCCGTCTAATTAATACTTGCCCTTCTGTTTCTTTATTAGATTGCAGACGCGTTTTTATCGAGGTGCTGTTTTTCACGTCGGCTACTCGACAGGCAAACTTTAATACTGAGCTAATATAAACTAAAACAAATAAGTGCTAATATAAATAAAATATAAAAAAGTCTTCTAGTTGTGTTGTGTAATGAGGTACAAATCTAAATGTTACAGCATCAATTTTAAATATCTTCCTCTCGTGTGTAGCTTTTTTATAAACAAGTGGACAGTCCAGCCTTGTAAGACCATTTCGTGGCAGACTTCTTGATACCGCTCACCCTATTCATTCATGCTGTAGCAAAAAACTCTATCTTTGCTGTCTAAACTATTATATTGCTGTCCTACATAGTATCTCCAATGGGTGGAGACATACTACTGAACCATAATTATGCATAATCAACTAGTATTTGCTTTTTTTTTAGATTGAATTTTTCAAGAGATCGCTGAACAGCAACATACGGCTCAACTGGGGAGGACCATGCCCTCACAGAATATCAGCGTGAGATGGCAGCATAACGCCTCTGTGTTTCAATTATTGAGTGTATGGATTTGAAGGTCTAATTACTCCAAGTCCTCAGGGGTGATAATGAATATGCATTTTGAATCTTTCTTATGGCTGAAAGTAGATGATCTCGGCGGCATTACGTCAAGTGAACTCTGTGCTCGTTATATCTAATATTATAAAAATATATTAAATCTTAATAAGACATAAGATACAGCAACGACTTTACGTGTTTACTGTAAGTCGGTGGATGCGTGCTCTGCTCCATTCGAGATATATTAAGTCACTCGGACCTATGTTCAACGCGGGGTAATGATTTAATGAGACGATGATGCAGATATGAATATTATATCGACTTGTCGTGGTCTTAATTCGCTTAGGTTTTATTGGTCTCGTTGAGCATTTTCTTTTCGAAAAATGTCAAAATGTCATTAGACTTTTAAAGGCCATGCATCAATATAAAAGTCGCGGACGGTCACCATCAATTGGCCGATCAAAAATTGAGCAAATCGAGCGCGGACGCATTCCGACCGGGTCGTTGACTGGAGACCATTATGAAAGCCTTCACTGCTAGTGATGGCCAAGGTCTTGATCTTTTCGTGCTTTGGATATAATTATATTCTTGACCGCTATTATAATCTTAAATTCTATATAGTTATATTTCTTTTTCTCCTAATTTATCGTATCTAAAATTACTATTTTACTTGTGTATGCTGGTTGAAAAACTGTACTCGTGTCGATTGGACCCTACGTATTCACATAATTTAATGTCGTTAGATATAATAGATAGCACGAAGGTCAACACACTAAGTAACACGATTCGAATATCCATATTCAAAAACCAATATAACTTTGACGCGGTCCGTATTCAGTACCTGCCGCTCAAAAAAAAGAAACAAATAATGATTTCCCGATTATATCAGCCATATTAATAAAATTGACATTCTCAATACCCATTGATGTATATTTCCCGTCGGCTAATTAATATTTTGTAAGCGCGCGATTACAAACGGTTGTAAATATTTAAAATTCTATTCTACTATCGTGCATTAGCATATTTAATTACCCAAAACTGAGACCGAAGACCGCATTAATCTCCGTCGGCACCTCCCTACGCCCACCATCCCGACGGAATCGAGCGGGCTGTTTTTTTTTCCCACCACATCCGATAGCCGATTGACAGACGGGTGCTAGACAGCGCAAGATTGCGCCTAATATATCAATAAATTCGTCTATACACGCAAACGCAGCTTTTCATATATCCACAAGCGATTTACGTCTTATTTACCTTAGCAATTGATACCTAAATCGTGTAACAAATGTGATTAAGCAATTAGCAATGTTGTCTATGGTAAGCTGTAAGAGCTAATTTATTATTTGATCGCGGCAATGTGCTGTAAAAAATATTGCCACTATGGTTGTGACAGTCCATGTTTAGTGATGCGGTGCGAAGAACTTAATTAGGGAGGTGACGATGTTGTATTCGATGTTGCCATTCGAAATGTTAAAAATTTAAATGTATTATACCCATTATATTAATTGTATAATATATGAAAAATTGGGGTAATGTACTTTTAATTAAGATTAATTTATCCAAGTTGTTACAACTGTTACTTACTGTTTATACTGTTACTGTTACTAGTTAACTTAAGTTATAAGTGGTGGTGGAGTTTTATAACTTGTGAATAAATTGACTTTGGTGATTGACGGAGGCCATTGTTGAGATTCATTCTTTCTTTCAACTGTAAAATATGGAGACATAGAATTGCAACGAGTTGGTTAGACTGAGTTTGACTTTAAATAAGTGACGTTATGTATTTTTTTTTAATAAGGTTGACAAACAAGCATACAATTCACTTGAGGATACGTGGTGACCTCTACATCCATTCTAAAGATTCATGACGTACATGCGTTGTCACCCCTGAGAGTTGGTCGCCTGTAGTTGGGTTCCATGGATTCCTACACTCATCTTACGAAACAAAGCTGAGCTAAACTTTAGTAGTCTTTCCCTGCCGTTCGAGCCGAACCATTGTGGTGCAGCTACGAACTAGCTGCAGCATAGCTACCACTGATGAAGGTGATGAATTGTGTTTTTTAGCGGCTTGAGGATGTAGTGATAACGATCATCGTGTATTAACAACGCCACGCTTGTCTTTCCCAATATATAAGCCGTATGTAAGTAATGTCTGAAAGATTTTGTTGTTCTATAAAAATTGACATTGGCTTAATTGGTCATGTGACGGCTGCGCTATACGATTCCTTAAAATAGCATTATGTAACTCTATTAATTATTTTGATATATATTATTTATTTTTCAAATGAAGGCAGCCTTCATTTTCGAAGCCAAAATACATCGACAAAGCATATTGAATCGCTCATTCAAGCTTTAACGAACGGGACCCTAAAAAAATACGTTATTTATATATACGATACCTTCATTGTGTGTGTGTCTCCTCCCCACCCACGCCCCTCACGTTGTGTCGGGACAAATTGAAGGAACGCCCTGGTCTGACCTTCGTAAGGCTAGGTCAACGTATTGCCAACCCTATCAACTCTGACATTTAATGTTATTTCAGTGGCCCCCGGACTCTAGTATTCATTTTAGACAAAAATAATTCAAAAGATTTGAGTAACCATTTTATATTTACATAAAAAAAAGATTTTGTTTTGATATTGAGTGGTCGTGGATATTATTATATGACAGTGGTAGAGCGACGCCGCAGATTATTTCTAGATGCAGAATTAATGGATCAGCTCGACTGGGGTAGGATCACGCCCTCACAGACTGTGTTTCGTCTGATGAGTATAGGCATCCGTGACGAGGCATTCCATCTTAGTCCTCAAGGGTGACAACGCATTTGCATTATGATTCCTTGTCAAGGATGTATGTAGATGTCATGGCCCGCAGGAACCTCTCACCACCAGGTGAACTGTGTGCACGATTGTTACTCTCAAAGTTATTAAAAATAAATGGTAATATTATAACGTTTCACCTAAATAATCTATATAAATGTAAATTAAATGCTCTTCGTTGGTAAGCGTATCACTTGAGAACGGCTGGATCGATTTGAGTTATATTTAAATGTAACGGACATAGTTTGAATTAGGTTTTTATAGAAAGAAAGATGGAAATTTGTTGCAAATGGGGTAAAAATTCCTTTTTCATTCATAACTCACGATGGATAATTTGCAAAAAAAACGAGGACACGACAGCGAGTGTCCGGTCTGCTAGTTGTATAATAAACATGTTAATGTAATATCAATATATTGTACTTTATGGGAACAACAGATTTATCATAGTAACCTAAAACTGCATATGCATGCAGTAAAACGGATGTCCTTTGACATGACGCACGCAGTCCTAATTTGGATAAAACGAGGAAGTCAGCTTCCTCACGAAGCTAAACAACAAGCACGCCATTAACACCGCTCCGCACCGCAATTCTCCAGTCTATTCTAACCATTAAGTCCTTAACTGTAACTGCGACAATCGCTTATTATTTTTTTTCGTGGGGATCTGTCGCTGTGTGGGAAGTCGTCTTCCAGGCAGTTTATGGCGTGGATGTACGTGGGTACATTGTGACTCCGGTCAAGGGCGGATCGGCGTCGACGTACCGATCCAAGGTCGCGCCTTTGACCGCCGAATTTCGCTAAGAAAAATAAACTTACAAAGCAAAGAGCAATATGTCGCATTCCAGCTTCGCTCTAATATAGACTCTATGAGTAAAAACATGGTTGTATTCACAATGCGATTGGTGTGAACGTTTGTCGCTTTGTAATTGGAAATTGTGAACCGCCAACGAATTCTAAGACCTTATCTAAGACACGAGGTCCGTGTATCGGTATGTACTGGATGTAGTTCTTGTTTTACGTTCCGTATATTTTTCGCCAAATTATTTGCTGCATTGTTTACACTTGCCTTTTCATATGCCAGTTCATTTAAATGGTGATGATATTATATTTTTAAATTTATTTATCATTTAGCGTTATAATTATGAATAATATTTACAAAGTGTGATGACGAAATCATCTAAGGTTTGTTTCTGTAAGATTGCTTTCGTATCACACTATTGGCGACAAACGACACACTTATGATAAGTGATAACTGCACACCATTAATATATATCATCAACATCAACAAAGATATTAGAATCTAGAATCTAGATTATGTGTGCATCTAGATTCTAGATATAGACAGTTGGGTTTCCGATACGCTCACCACATACAACGCAAGTCGTGCTTATTCACTCAAGTATTGATATGGTATAGTCTGTGAGCACGGTGTTCTTCCGCCGTCGAGTCTAACCTTTCATGCTGTAGCTCAAATCGAGCCGCAATGTCTCTTTACCACTGGTTAAATCTCTGTTCATCACTCATTCTATGTAATAAGGATGCCGTATCATAAGTACAAAAGTATTACAAAAGTATTTTTCGCAACTGTGTTTCGCATAATGGGTGATGGTTCCCCGTATATTTCCGAACAAGGTGTTATCTTCCCTTATTTGTTAACAGATGTATAATAGTCCCGTAAGCATTATCAGCTGATCCAGTGGCACTCACTCGACGTTCCCTTCCCTATTCTGGTTTAGTAAATTTACAATAAGATTGAAGGAATATTCATAAACAGCGTTAGGTGACGTGAGACATATATATAACACTGTCAGACCTAGACAGCAACAATTTGTTCTGCTGGGAATCGAACCTAGGACCCGTGTCGCAACAGCAACTAAACACTCTAACCACTACGCCACGCGTCCGTCGGTATATCAAAATAGGAATTAAGTAAGGTCGAACTGTTATAGGTCTCGTTTACAAATATTAGCCGACGGAGACCTTGATCGGACAAACATTTTTAAGGGCACTGGTGTGTTTGTTTATCTAACGGTGAGGAAACATCGTTTATCACAAATGTAAATATTTATTTCATTAACATAAATATACCAATATCACGCGCCTTGGCACAAGGAAGAGCCACGCTACAGTTTTAAAGTAACCTGCGGAGTACCAGGACATCGCGGAGTATAAACTAAACACAGTAGTATACTGCTATAGTTCCGACCAGTGTAATAACGTATTTCAAATCAAGATTGACAATCCATCTGCATTTATTTATTTTTTCTTTTTATCCTATAAACAAGGGCGGTGTTTACGCCTAGTGGCATTTTATTTTTTATTACATTGAGAGTAACAAACGAGTACACAGTTCGCCTGATGGCAAGTGAACCCTGCGACCGATGACATCCACATTCACCCTTGACAAGGATGACCCTTGAGATGGAATGTCTCGTCATCAGTATTATAAATGTTCTGAAATTGAAAAAGTCATATCAATTTACAAATATACATAAATACATACAATAAATGCCCCCCGCCTACTTCCACGATATCCACGGCATGAAATGCGCTTAGGCATTCTTTATTCCTACACCATGGGGTTGAGTCCATGCTGCTCTGTGGTGATTGTAGGAATCTAAAGACCCAATAATGGGTAGTAGAACGTTTCCTTTTCAGCTTCTCGGGGGTGAAGACAGTGTATTTTGAATCTTTTTTTGAGAATTTACAGTGGTACACTACAGTTTGTTTTAGCTGCAGAATGAATGGGTCAGCGCGACCCGGGTAGGACCACGCCCTCACATAATACCGGTGTAAATAGCAGCATGATGCTGCGGTGTTTCGTCTGGTGAGTGCCGGGATTCGTACTTGTGACGTGGCTTTCCACGTGGAATTCCAGGCCCTCAAGGGTGACAACGCATCTGCATTATGATTCCTTGTCAAGGATGAATATAGATGTCATGGGTCGAAGCAAAATCTTGCTATCAGGTGAACTGTGTCTCGTTTGTTACTCTAAATGTAAATGACAATAATAATACAAAAGAATGCCGCCTTTATGGGCCGCGGTATCATCAACAGGTGAACCAGAATACTTTCGTATGTCCACCCCTAATATTATAAAAAGAGTTATGCAGAATCGAGCAGGGTACGCCATGTAAGCCTAGCTGGGGCGCGACGCACTAGCGAGTACGGCTTCCAATAGCCTATTCCCGTGCACGCGAGATTATAAACTCTCTATATAAAAAATTCTACCATTGTTTAGATTGTACTATGATAGTGCGAACTTACAATATCTCAGTATGAGGCTGTTCCGTCGCGGGTCCTGGGATCGATTGTCAGCGTTCTTCCAGTCTAGTAGTTACTGCGGGAGAGTCATGCAATAAATCTATATACTGCCGTTATGAAGACAGCGTAGAGGAGTGGCTGGATATCCTGACTGTTGCGTCGCCTAAGTTCGATTCCCAGCTGAGAATCAATATATGTGTATCACAAATTGCTGGTTTTCTGTTCAGGTATATTGTATGTATTTCCCGTGTCCAGGATACTGCACCTTAACCTTAAGACCTTAACCTTCCTTAATATTCCATATGAATTACATCGGACTTGGGAAGGTGACGACGAGTGAGTGACCCCTGCCGCAAACGCTTACGGCACTATAATATAACCTGCGCAGTTGATATGTTTTGATCGACACTAGCGGATAGCAGTGGAAAGACATAAATATATTGTTTACACTTTCTCCTTCATTCCGGTGCTCTGTCAAAAGTCTTTGACGTCCAGTCTATCTCGTACACAAGCATTATCAATCAAAACATACGAGAACATCGTTTATAAAATGTAATAAACTCAAACCCGAGGTATATGTTAGCTGCATGCTGCTTTGCACACGAACAAAAGTTTATTTTGAACATGTTAGCCAGCACCCGGTAGGCCCACGATAACTACGTATAAATAAATATAATACAATTTCTAAAGTGGTAGAGCTTCACTGCAGTTTGCTTCTATTCAGAATGAATGGGTCATCTCGTACGGAGTGGGACGGCGCCCGCACAGAATACCAGCGTGAAATATCAGCATAATGCTGTGTTTCGTCTATTGAGTGTAGGGATCCGGAGGACTGTTACGAAGCATTCCATCTCGGTCCTCAAGGGTGACAACGCATCTGCATTATGATTCCTTTTCAAGGATGAATGTAGATGTCATGCCGCAGGAATCACTTGCTATCAGATGAACTGTGTGCTCGTTCATTACTCTCAATGTAATAATATTAAAAAATATATATATAAGTAAAATATTAGGTATAGTTGTCAACCCTACGTCTACTGAAAGTCAAGGGAACATGTCAATATAAGTGATCAAAGGGTGGTTTTAATTTTACGTTGGTGACATCGTAATAAGTATGGGATGGAATTAAAATCTGTACTACGCGATTCCCCACACTGAAGTACTTGAGTTGGTTAGCGGTTGCAGGGGAGTGGGCGGCCTCTTTTGATGTCATTGAGGGTGAAATACTGTTTGTTTATACGATAAATCATTTTCAAAGGTATATATTAAGTTTAAATTTTCAATTAGATAATTCATGGAAAATTTACTTTGAAATTCCATTTAATTACTTAGAAAAAGTTTTTCTAAATTCTAAATTAAATTGAAGGATGAATATATATGGTATAATATCACTCATAAAACAAACTACTTTTTATGGTTTTTTAATTGATAGTAAACGAAGATCATATCACATTATAATATTAAATTATACATTTATTATGATAGCTCAATAATTGAATTTTCCATTAGACATTCGTAGATCATCTTTCCACACAAACATTACACAAGGAGTACAAAACAAAAAGTATAGTCATAAAAAAAAGTATAATAAAAAACTTTCATCGTCGTGATTTGTATTCGTGGAGTGTACCGGAGAGATTTGTTCGCATTATGTATGCTTGAGTGACGACGCTGGCTCGTATCCAACCGGTCATCTCGAGGAAGCGTGGAATCACTCGCAAAAGGATATTTATACTCGAGAAGCGATCATTTATTATTCCGAGTACATAGAAATAAAAAGTTTTACTCCGCTGCGGCAGCCCTGGCAGGCCGCTGTGTTAAACTTGGCCCGTCCTTGCCTCCTATTTATATATCAAAACGAGTGAAAGTTTGTCTGTTCATGTATAATTCAGTTACACGGGTATTAATACTTTTTGCTTTTTTTATGACTTCATCGGTGACAAACCAGCACACAGTTCAACTGATGATGGATAATTCTTACGACTTATGCCTCTAATGATATATCAAAACTAGAGGGAAAGTTTTGTTTGTGTATGTGTAATTCAGTCAAAGGAGTATTAATACATTTTTGCTGTTTTTTTTTTATTTTGACATTAGATATTATTTTAGACTGTGACATTCATGTTCGATAAGGAAATATGATGTTAGAAATATACATGCAATGAAATACCGGGTTTTTTTTTATAGAATATATTTTAAATCCAAATCCGTTATGTTACATTAACGAAACGTACCAAACTCGATTGTGCAAGAAAACTGCAGATTCATCGTCACACCTTAGAACTAACATAGAATGCCTCGTCACCACTAATAGACCCCCGGTTTCTTCCATTCACCAAAGGAACACAGTAAGTATTAAACTGTTATTTTATATGTTAATTAAATAAGTAACATATATACATAGATGTTAATGTTCTTAATGGGTAACTGTAAACTAAGCTTCTTAGCGGCATTCCTCTGCAATCCGATTGATTCGTTTAATTGAGATTTGTAATTGTATGTCAAATACCACGTTTCCTTGTCCATGGTATAGGTATTAAAACGTTTTTTTTATAGAATGGGGTGGCACGCAGCTCATCTGGTGGTAAGTGATCACCGCCAGCCACGGACATGCGCTGCTGGCCTTTAAGAAAGGTGGCCTGGCTGCCGGCCTTGTCCGGTCCCTAAGTCGTATCGGTTCGGAAGTCGTAGTTGTGCGTGGTAGAAAATTGCGCGTAAAGTGCAGTGGTGGATTGCCAATCACCGAGATGATGAGGATGAAATTTTGAATATTCTGTCTCTCTAAATGTTTAAACTCAGCGGCTATTATATAGTAACATTCATCTAGGGATTCAGGGCCTTCCTAGTCGTGATCAACGAGCACTCACTTCAGCTGATGGTGACAACTGCGATCCTGAACAAAGATATAAGATGCACATACTTTTTCACCCATGTGGACTCAGGTGGAATGCCTCGTTACTTGTAATTGTCTTCGGATCCCACTCGTCATTTGAAAACAACAGCGTTATGCTGTTATGTCGCCCTGGTACACCGTGAGGGCGTGGTCCTCCTCCGGTTGCTCCTAATAACTAGTAAAGTGCTAAATGCTAAAGTGCAAGCATACAAAATATGCTCTGCAACCGGCATATATTGTATGCTTGAGAAAAAAAAAGAGGCGCTGACCTTTCAAGTCAGCGAAAAGAAAATGTTTTTGTCCAATTTTATTTATGTTAACAAATATATTATATCGTTGGGCAATGCACGGATCGAGAGAGATGCATGATTTTAATTTTATCGAACGTAAACAAGATAGCGCCGTCTACCAGCTAAAAATGTATCGGAAATCGATTTATTAGAGTTCAAGGTTGGTCGTATTTTCGACTCGGAATTTAAATTACTTTTTTATATTTTCTACAAAAACTTGCTATAGCAAAACAAATATGCAAAGTTTTGATGGTAATAATAATAATGTTAAGTTTATAAAAAAAAATTATACAAAAGAAAATGCATTTACGAGCTGAACATTAATTGCTTCCATCTTCAGAATAGCTGAATGTGCCAATTCGTGATGTCAACGGAATTGCATACATTTACAAAATTTTAAATCCATCAATCTTTATATAAATGTGTCATAATTGACTTCTCTTGGTAAAGTTTTAATTTCTTAGTTAGTTTAACTACTGTTTAAAGTCCCAATAAATTGAATATATATATATATATATATATATATATATATATACTATATATATTTCGCTGCTATTATTCAGAGCCGTGGTAGCTCAGGTCCAGCTGGTGCCTAAGGTCTTTTCTTGGATTAATGAAGTTGTTGAAGTTGTGTTATAATTTTGATTTACCACTTGCTAGGCGATGAAGAAAAACAATAAATGTTTAGTTTTCGATTACACGGCCGTCGTACGAATACTCGAATGGTAATCCAGAGATACAATTACATGTAATATGATACTCCATCTCAGGACAACGCGAATGCATCTTGGGCCGCATTCATCTCCAACCTTCGAGTGAACTATGCCCGTTTGGCAGCCCTAATATTATAAAAAAAACACGTTAGCATGTACTACCAAAGGTGTGTCGGCGTTATTTGTATCACTTGAATTAAGTGGGAGCGTCGTAACGTTAACTACTCGTGATGATAATGTTTATTTAAGCGAATTCCCCACTAAACAGGTGTCTGATGCTGCCGACACTCGATTATCTCGTTAGTTCTGACCAATCCCGCAAGTAATGTCCGTAATTGCAACGAAGGTCGTGTTTCTAGTGTGTCATACATTTTGTTCGTCTTCCTTTTAGGAATAAATGAAGTTTTATATAGTTTCTTTGCAAGACGATGTCTCGTTAGATTTGAAGAGGTTGAGGTTAAAGTTGAACGAGATATTGTCTAGACATCTTCAGAAAATTGCAATACTACGCGTCTTTTCGTAACGGTACAATTTGGTTTAAAAATAATAACCATTTCTTGCTCTTGAATAATGTATACTTATTTAAGAGCCATAGCTCAGTGTTTATGCGAACTATTTTAATTCACTATATGCGAATAAACCGAGTTCAATCCCCGGTGCTGGCGCCAACGAAATTTGTTATCGCAATTTTAAACGCTGATGCTCAGCAGTGCAGGAAAATATCGTGAGAAACCAGTTTGTCTACGAAATATTAACAATAAAATTTTACGAAGACATATGAAGTACGTAAATTCGCAGTGGGGCTGCGTAGCGGACTATGTTCCGTATGTACGCGGTTAAAAGCTGACGGTTGTTCGGGTTTCAGGGTAAAGTATAGGACGTCATCACCTCAGTGACCAAGAAAGTAAAGCACTCGAAACAGGTCCTTATCCTTATCAATAATTGTATTTAAAAATAATAGTAATAGTTTTTCATTGGCTCTAGTGAGATATTTAGTTAAGTTGTAATCACACGAGTCTCACTAAACAATGCTTTCTGAGCACGCAGTTCGACTACAAGATGAACATGCGTTGTCACCGCTGAAGAATGGGATAGAATACTTCGCAATCTATTATTGGGTTCCCACTTCCTTACACTCCACACGAAACACGGTAACGTAAGCTATTTCACGCTGGCATTATGTGAGAGCTTGATATTGAGCGGTCTAGCCGGTGCATTCATGTTGGCGTACCGTGGCTGTGAGATTGCTTCCGTCCAGCTGTGAATTGCTTGTGACTGGTGCTATCCACAAGTTGTAATATTTCCCGTAGGGACGAGGAGAATATAATTTAAGCTGGTTAATATAGTCCAACATTTGTGGTTTTTTTCAATGTGATGCTGGCAGCGACCCTCTCGGGAGACTTTGTGCTGGTTACCTACTAATAGAGGTGTCGACTGAGCGTCTTAAGCACCCGGTTACCAATCAACCCGGTGCAACTTTAAAAGCCCTCGGTCTAACAAAGGCCATCAGCCCGAAAAAAAAGAGAAAAAAAAGCTGGCAGTGCTTTTACTATTTCTAACATTCCGATTAATCACTCCCAACTAAGCTGAAATGCTTGAGCTTGTAGATGTTTCACGAATAGTGTAATTTAATAGTTCAGAATTACGGTTACGAACGTACGACCCTAAACCAAGTATAACCATTGAAGTTTACATAGATTAACATCATTCTAAATATTATAAATAATCATTCTAAATATCTATTGTACAGAAATAAATAATCTATTAATACCAACAGACACATGATTTACTGTAAAAATATTTCTTGATAACTGTCCAAGTTAGTGATCAGTCGTTGACCGACCCGACCGTCTTGCCACGTCCAACGTTGCTTCGGAGACCATTACACAAATGTAAAAAAATAACGAGTATATATAGACATATTAACAAATGTCTAAATCTGAAGATTTTATTAAGTATTCACTCATGTGCTCCTTATGTTTTGGTGTATTACCAAATTGCGGAACATCCGCGGATGCACTCAGCTACGGGCGGAATTTCAAACCTCAGTAGCCTAATGGTTTAGGGCAGAGGTTCCCAGACTTTTTTTCCCATAGACCTCTTACAAAATTTAGCTGGTTCCGGTGGACCCCCTGCAGCTACATTTCTACCATATTCCCAAAACTCGACAAAAAATGTGGAATATGCAAGTTTTTACAAGTAACAGTCGCTGAGCTTCTTAAAATATTATCTGCCTACATTGATAGGTGAAGTCAAGCCAACATTTTAGTTCTTCACTATTGAAAGCAAATAAATTTTCGTGGACCCCCGCTTACGAATTGTGAACCCCCAGTTTTTTATCACGCCAACGTAGACCCCCTCGAATCTGCCGTGAACCCCTGGGGGTGGGCGAATTTAAAGGAGGTTAGTAGGTTCGAATCCATTCAACTTTTGTCGTGAACTATTTCCCTAGCACTAGCTAGTGCTTGTGCTAGGGAAATAGTTTAGCTAATAGTAAGCTTTAGTAAGCTTAGTTGGAATGATGAACGGAAATATTAGTAATGGTTGTAGTAGAAGCGCGGTACAACCATTACTAATATTTCCATTTAAAAAAAAAATTGATTTTAAGAGTTTAATTGCCTCGAGTGAAATTAACGGAGTTAATTTGTAGGAGGAGTACGTTATTACTTAGTACCGGTGACGATTCATTCCATTTTAGTCTTCAGGAATGATTTTAGGATTCCTTATCGAGCATGAATCAAGTATCATGGCGCGTACTTACCGTAAGTATATAATAATGATGACGTCCTCCTGGTCGATTTCGACCACCACTGCGATATCCACTGGTTATTGCCCGATGACATCAACTGCGCAGTATATTTTATAGTGCGGTAAGTCTTTGCGCAAACACTGAGGCACTCACTCGTCGTCCCCTTTCCTATTCCGATGTAATGCATGTGCAATAATATCGGAGGAATGTTCAGTTTCACGGAAACGGGTCATACGCAACACACCCAGACCCGGAAAACCACAAATTGTGGTACACAATGTCCTCAGCGGATTTCGAACCCAAGACCCGCGACGTAGCAGCAAGATACTCTAATCACACACCACGCGGCCTTCAAAGTATATATAGTAAGCTAATTTCTGGGTGCGCCTTGTCAGCTCGAAAGGGGAAGGACCACGTCCTCGCAGAACACCAGCGTGAAATAGCATTTGATTGTAGGGATTCGTGCCCCAATAACAGGTAACGGGGGATTCCAACTCAGTTGTCAGAGGTGTGAACTCATGTGCAGCTTATTTTAGACCTCACTTACCATCAGATAAACTGTGTGCTCGTTTGTCCTCATTATCAAAATAAATATAGTCAATAGCCTAATGGTTGAGGGTACGGACTGCGAAACTTAAGGTCCTGGTAAGGTAAGATTGGAATCCGCCATTAGACCATCTCCTAGCATAAGCGTTTAAGCTTAGTTTGAGTGGTTAACCGGAATGTTTCTAATGTTAATGGCGCCGCTGGGATGCATTAAAAAAAATATATAAAATATTATAGGTTAGATAAAGTGTTAAGACTATAAATAAGAAATTCATCACGAGGATGTTGACTCCTTCGAAACAAATTCACTTTGATCTTGAGAAAACGGAAGTGTTAATCATGTTAGTTGTGACATAGAAAATGAACAGCCGTCACATTCGCGGACTTTGAAGATAAGATGCAAAATATGCCTAGCTATAAAATAATGTGTCACCAAATGTCACCTACATCGTAAGTCACTAAAACATACATTGCAAATACTGGGACGTTGATTTGTTTCGTTTCGTTCAAATAGATCGCCTGAATAGTAAACGCCTGAAACGATGATACTGTCGAAGTTGTCGCTGTAAGCCCATGCGACTCTTACAGCTTCATTTAATTCTGGACCAGTATATGAAGCTCAGAGTTAGTATATTGTGGATTTCTTACTTGCTTGCTTTAAGCGTTTCCTGTTTGTGCAATTGTCTTTGCCACCGACGAATCGACTATCTCAGAATTCTCCAGAGTGGAGATTGGATGGTGGTATATATTTGCCGTCCGAGGTTCGATAGGCTAGCCTCTGACAGCTGTCAGAAGCTGTTGTCGGAATGTAGGTAACGCCTGATATAATAATACCTGAGCATTTTATTACCAAAATTCACGGCTGGTCGCGATCAAGTTGGGTCTTTCTGTGTTATTTAGAATAGAACAGAAGATACTATATCGCACGCCTAAAATAACATAAAAACAGAAGTGACACATTTAATCGTTTTATTTAAATGCGCAATGGGCGGTCTTGTCTCTAAAAGCGATCTCTAAAAATAATTATATACATGCATACATTGCCAAATTGTAGAAGTCTAGATATTATATGTTTGCGTAGTGAGGATTTCACAAGTCGTTTCCAAAAGCTTGGAGACCGAAATTCAATGAATGGAATTTACCGCTAATTATTTAAAAAATAAATAAAATATACTACGTAAATTAAATATCAGAAGTGTCAAACGAGAATACAAGTCGCCAATTGATAATAGCGGTGCAAGATATGAATCTACATACACTCTAAATAAAGATTCAGGATGGTCATGCGTTGTCACCGTGAGGAGTGAGATGTAATGCCTCGTTACCCATAGTTCAACAGTGGTAGAGCTACACTGCAGTCTGTTTCTAGCTACAGAATGAATGGGTTAACTCGACCGGGGGGTAGGAGCACGCCCTCACCGGTGTAAAATAGCAGCATAATGCTGCTGCTGTGTTTCGTCTGGTGATTGTAGGGATCCGGAGACCTTTATTACTGGTGACGAGGCATTTCATGTCAGCCCTCTGCATTATGTTTCCTTGTCAAGGATGAATATAGATGTCATAGGCCGCAGGAATCACTTGCCATCAGGTGAACTGTGTGCTCGTTTGTTACTCTTGATGTAATTAAAAAAAGAAGTTCTGTCCCCGGATCCATACATTCATACTGTTATGCTGGTAGTTCCTTCTGACGTTCTGAAAGGGCGTCGTTCTTCTAACCCTGGTAGAGTCGAACATCTCATTTTGCTATAAACTAGTTGTGCAAACTACCACTCCTTGTATTTTATTAGGATATTATTTAATTTATTTAATTTTCTTAAATTAATTCCGATTTTATTTTTATTTTGAATCAGTTATTGTTCAGTTTTCCCATTAATTAAATTAATTTTTCTAACACTATAACCTGTGTAATGTGTTCATCTTTAATTGGTGCATGCATCAGATTTGACTTCATGTATTTATGGATTAAGAATGTTTTCATGTATGCACTGTACATGACCCAAATTAAATAAATAAAAAGATAATTTAGTAATGTGCAATTCCTCGTCAGGTTTTTTACTCGTTTCATTATGTATGTTTTTTTTTATATATTATGTCTATAAATACAAACTATAGATATAATATAAATACATTAAATACGTAATAATTAACTACTAGAAACTTCTTAAAACCCTCAGACAAGTCTGTGCACAAAGTTACTACAATACAAACTCAGTTTAGCCGTCACGTTAATGAAGCAACGAAGTAATTAAGTTGAACACTCGAAGATCGCAGACAGACACTACAATTAAAAATTATATGTTTTTTTAACGTGTATATAGTGTTTAGTTACGCTGCAGGACCAGCGTAAAACTCCCGGGACCCATTTACAGGTAATGGGACTATCCATCTCAGATGTGTCCATCTCTCGAACCTCTATTGAGGATCAATATAGGTGAAGACAGAATTGTACTATCCGAGAAAACGGCGGTTTACAACTACTTTGTTTCGTAGTAAACCCTGGCAGTACCTTGTGGTAAATATAAAATGTCGCTGTGATCGATATTGAGTAGGAGTACTTGAAAAAATAGGTATAGTAATCAAATGTATTATTCAAGACATAATTATAATAAATTCCCATAGTAAACCTCTTAGTATATATAAATTGCTGTAGGGTGACGTCGCGCGTGGCCGTGTTGGGACACGTGTCTTGTTCAAGGGCAGCCGCCGGTCGACGCACCGCGCTTTTTGCGCACTCCGCGGCTCGCGGGGAAGCGCGAGTGTGGCCGTTAGGCTCGCCATTTATTACGGCTTTCTAAGGACTATTCCAAGTTAGTATCACAAACTATGAGAAAATTATATGTCATAATGATGTATGACACGTTATTGGTGCTAGATAATTTTAATTGATGTTAACACAGACACATTTGATATGTGGCTTTTACATAAAAATATACGTGGAGGAAATTATAAACTATCTGCGGCATAAATAGTTCGACTAATCTGAAAAATATAGGTCGTGTCTATTATAGAATACCAGAGTAGCATATAATAGCAGCCTAGCGCTTGCTCTATATTGTACACACTTTCTCTAATCCTTATCTATATTCAGTATGGGACATTTTTAGAATTGGTAGAGCGAGAAATTTTGTGTAGCATTAATGGCTCTTTAACAAAATGTAATATATGATTTTTTTTATAATAAAGATAGCCAACGCAACCGCAGTTTGGTGGGTTTTTCTGACTTACCCTTAAGTGAATTGGTTGCCCACTCCACATCTTATTTGATCATTTATCATCTTCTCATTATCTTTTACTATTTTCTTCTTATCTTTGATAAATAAGCTTATGTTATATATATATATATATATATATATATATATTATTATATATTATTACAAATTTTATTTTGTTTATTTGGAGTATCGTAGATTGTGTTCAATGATTTATCCTGACATGTTCATTTGAATTATGGTAACTATAGGTGTGACGACTGCATCGGAATTTATGCTCGCCTGGTACCTGGCCATTATTACCTTCGGTTTGTTTGGTTTCGTTCTTTTTGCGACCGGCTTTTATAATCACCACATCTCCATCCTTTATTTGTTAAAATCATTCAAATACTACAATTTAAGTAATGATATTTTAAATCTTTCGGATATCATTCACGAAACATATGTCAAAGGTATTTTGTGTGTTTGTTAGTATTCTTTTTAGTTTTTTCAGTTTATTCTTGTTTCAGTCTGTTCTTTTAATTAGATTCAGCTAGACTAGAGCATCGAGCTTTTAGGTTTAAATAGAGCATCTTGAATTTGGTTAGGATGGGTGCAGATGGATGATCAGCTGATATTATCACTTGCCATCAGGTGAACCGTCTGTCTGTCTAGTGTGAACTGAAATGTTTTACAAATCTTTAATATTAAAAAAAAATCTTCAACTTTTCACAAATTCTCTTTATTCGGAATCGAGTTCAGTCATTTGGCCTCAAAGTCTTGTGCTCCATCGTGTATTGAGCAATTTTAAATGTTGACATTGACTGAAAAATTAAACAGGAAATCACATTACACGAATAAAATCGTTGAAAAACTATGAATATAACGCATGAAGGTGTGTATTGTTTACACACCTCCGACGGAGGCCGGTGATGCTGTTGCTAGATGCCGGAATCGACCTCGCTACCCATTGCCTTGTGATATAAAAACTACGCTATCGTTATAACAAACGAACTGGTGTGCACATATTGTGTGAAATTAAACACGGCGCATATTTGTTTTAGTAGCATTTATTTTATATCACAGGTCGCGAATGTGGCATTACAGTTTGTATCAACCCTGAAAACGTGTCCAAGAGATAACTAATAATAAGAATTAACGAACTAGTAGAAGATGTTATAACATATCCGAGAGATAAAACATCATCGGTGACGGACGGACCTCACAGAATATGAGCGCGATACAGTAGTCGAACGTTGTGTTTCGAATGGTGAGTGGTAATTGTAGGGGGCTACATAATCTATCGCAACATGTCGTCTGGGTGACTACACATCTTGAATGTTTATATTACAGTTAATATTCACCATCAGATGAACTGTTCGTCGCAATAATGTCATGAACGTAGGCCTGCCAAGCGTAACTCCTATCATACTAAGGTAGCCAACCTCCAGATGTTATACAGGATATGCTTGAGTGTATGCACAAATTGCACAGTCTTTCATCATTTACCTTTTCGGAGTTCGTATATCTTTCGAATTCTTTTGGCATCTTTGGATTATTTCTTTCATCAATGTTCCCGTCCGAAAATAAAGTGGGTGGAAATCTTTTCCGTGAATAAGTATTTTATATGCAAATTTATCATGCTTGTAGCTCAGTGACTAAGCGCACGCTTTTAATCCATAGTACGCGAGTATACCAAGTTCGAACCCCGGTGTTGGAATCATTGAAATTGATGGATGCAATTTTAAGTGCTGATTTACTACTACGTGCTCGGCGTTGAAGGAATATTTAAAAGACATGTGAAGTTCGTCGATCGTCAGAGAAGGTGATCTAGCTCTAACACAGCGAGTGGGAGAGGTACTAAAGAAAAGGCCTGCTCAATAGAGGGATGCAGTGCAGTTTGTTTCTAGCTGCAGAAAGAATGGGTCAGCTCGACCGGGCTAGAATACCAGCGTAAAATAGCAGCATAATGCTACTGTGCTGTGCCTTTAGTACTGGTGACGAGGCATTCCATATCAGTCTTCGAGGGTGACAATGCATCTGCTTTATGGTTCCTTGTCAAGGATGAATGTAGATGTCACGGCCCGCAGGAATCACTTGCTATCAGGTGAGCTGTGTGCTTACTGCTTATTAATTTTTACTACCTGAGGAATACATCGCCACGTAGCATCCTGTGGGACTACGGACAAGCACTATCTAATGATATTTAAAACAGGACATATCATGTATAGAATTATATTAACCTCTTGAATATTGGCACAGAGCTGACTTCCAGGATGCAGTGAATACTTTGTATGACACTAAATATTTATTTAAGCTTCACATACATTATGTATAAAGTAGGACTTAATGCCTTAGGCATTCTCTACCAGTCAACCTTAGGGTGATGCAGAGACGAAATGAGGTAGGTGTATGCTTGAAACTCTTGTCGTAAAATACTATTATATTAATTATATTATATAAATAAACAATATATGCGTGATTATAAAATACAAATATAACTGGATATATATAACACATACAAATATGCATACTTATATGTGATATAATAAATGCATATAAATACACAATTATTTAATATTGAGATGATTCTGCCAATCTGTTGTGAAATAGCTCCCAAACGTTACGTTACGCTCGTTTGTCATATTTAACGTAACGTTACGTTTTGCACACAATTCATGTAATGCTACACTCGTGCGGCCCATGTCCGTGTTATCATTATAAAGAATCAAAATGCAGATGCGTTGGCCTCTCACGACTAACATGGAATGCCTCATCACCTGTTATTAGGTCATTTACCATACGAAAAACAGCATGCTGGTAATTTGTGCGCGTGTCGTGGGCATGATGCATCAAGAAGGCAAGCTGCAACGTTAATAATACTGCCGTTTAAATTTGTTGCAATTTGCGGAAGACAAAAATTATCGTATTTCAGGTTTGGACGTAGTTTAATCGTTTTATTGCGTCTGAAGCTTCCTCCAATGTCATTGATAAATATCACATACAGATATCTTGCCTTGGGCACGCCACACCAACAAACGTGACAATCACATCAGGAAACATATATGATATACACACATCACCAATTGTGTGTATATTTTTAAATATTTTTTTTAAGTATTGTATTATTTATATTATAGGTGTTATTGGGCATAAAAAGTTTGCAGTGCTGTTACCTTACATCTAACGTTACTAACACTACAATTAACCAGTCCAAATAAGCTTAAATGCTTTGCTAGCATATGCTTAACAGCTGTAGAGCCAGTCTGTAGTTAGTTTCTAGTTTGTGGAATGAATAACTCGGGTCGACCGATTAAGGACCACGCCGTCACAGAATACCGACGTAAAAAAAATGTATGACAGAGAGATGGGGAGACAAACATCTGCATTATGTTACTTTATCAAGGATCAATGTGGGTATCCTGAGGAATCACTTGTCATCTGTCTCTGTCATCGACAATAGTCGAATGTATTCGAAGTATTAGGCTATTGACGCCTAAGCGTTACTTTGGGTTCATCTAGAAATTATAATTCAAAGCAAGTGAATAAATTAGGGTGCGTCGCCTGCATATCAGATGGATTGCACATTGTTCGGCCATATTAGGCGGCGAGGACGTGGGCGACCGCTGAGTCAAAGACTCCTCACTGACACCTAACCTTCGACAAGGTCGCCGCTATGGGCGCCATTGCATTACCATATGATTAGCAACCGAGACGGTCTTCTGTGTGAATGTGTTACTCGTGAACGTTACACAGAGTTTAACACTGTCGCAGCAACGCTGCAGTTTGTTTCTGGCTCGGGCATGAATCGGTCGACTCGACTGGGGACGAAGCATAACGCTGATGTGTGTCCTCTGGTCAGTGAAGGAAGTCGCGTAGATGACTATGCTCCAATACTCTCTCTGGAGATGAGGCCTATGCCCGGTAAAGGGATTTATTATTATTAGCTACTAGCTGTGCCCGCGACTTCGTTCGCGTAGACTATAGGATGCTTGGTATGTATCATGTAAAGAAACGCTTTTTAATTTAGAAACTTTGGGATCAATTCCGTCATATATGACTTTTGCATAACTTTAACCGTTTACGCAGCACCATGCAACGGATGTTCACAAAAGGAATATATTTTCCCGTTTTTCCGACATTTTTCATTCATGCTCCGCATCGTATAATGTATATTCTATTGCCTTCTTCGATAAATGGACTATACAACACCAAAATAATTTTTCAATTCGAACCAGTAGTTCCTGCGATTAGTGCGTTAATTTACTTACTTTTTGCCTATTATTTAATTGAAACGCAGTGGCACTCGTCCGTCGTCCCTCGCTATTCTGATGTAATACATATATTTGATTGACAGGGCTTGATATTGATTGCCCCGATGTCGGTACGGTGGTATATTATTAGGTTGGCAACTTAGTTCTTCTCGTTTTTTTTTTTATTATTTCATAATCCGTTTGTACATTTTTTTTTATAGAATAGGTGGACAATGATCGAGCAGCTCACCTGATGGTAAGTGGTTACCGCCAGCCATGAACATCCGCAACACCATATATATTTTTGCCACAATGTTTACGATTATTTGAAAGGAAATGTTTTGTTCTAATGGAATCGTATTTTTTGTTTTTTCATTTATTTGTATTTCCATCCCTTTCGATCGGTATCAAATGCCATGTGCGTAATTTTATTTGATACCGTTGTAGAAATGAGATGTTGGATGGATGAATTTTTCGAGTCGAAATCGGGATTTCTACCAAAGAGGTATTGAAAATGTTGTTGAACAATGGAGTAAAGTAAGCAACAACAAGGGAGTACGCTATATAATCGATTAATTTTTATTTGAAAATAAACTTTATAAAAATTTGGAACAAAAAAACGGAAAAAACTTACTTGCTAACCTATTAGATAGTAAAATTCTTACCAAATGTAGCTATTCGTCACAAAGGAAAATGTTAAAGAAAAAAAACATTATGTTACTAATTGTGGTGAATCGGTTGGTATTTTTGAATATGGCTTTATTACGATAAGGAGCAGGATCTGCTTTTTAATTTAATATAGTATACGGTTTTTTTTGTTCTCGTAGATCATTAGAATGCTAAAATATTAAAAAAACCAAATAAACATTTTTTATTGATAATGGGCCAAGGTTTCTTAATATCTATCTTGTCTAGTTTTATTTTTAAATTCGCATAATAAATAATAATAATAAGCATAATATTGCTGTGTTTCGTCTGGTGAGGATCTTTTTTTATTGTGTTGTGGGTAATAAACAAACATACAGTTCACCAGATGGTAAGTGATCACTGTGACCTATGACGCCTACATCCACAGCCAAGACACAAGATGCATATACTTTGTCAACTCTGAGGACTGAGCTGGAACTCCTCGTTGCCTGTTCATTCACCATACGAAACACAGCAGCTTTATGCTGCTACCATACGCTAAATAAATACTATTGTGTTTTTTTACTATATCAAATTTGAATTGTATATTATATTTATTTTTCGGAAATAAAGTTTTTTTAATAGTGAAATGGTATGCGAAATAACTAATCATCTAATTCTAAATTAGTCATTGTCCGTTGAAAGTCTATTTATACGCGTTTAGAAACAATGTTGTACATTTATTCTCAAATGGATTCAAAATAATTTAGACATAGAAAATAGATCAGGTTAAACCAAACATGGTACTTTGCCGAAAGGTTAAAGTAGCTACATGTGGTATGTTGTGAAGTTCTTACATTGCTATCTATTGCAGGTTTTAGATGGTAGAATCACGCCGCTAAAATTAGCAGTACCAATATATGTTTGTTTGACCGGGGTAGGGACTCCTTCTTAGTCGGAGAAGACAACACACTCATCCTTATCAAGAATATATATCAGGGTCAGCAAGTAATACCATTCCATGAACTGTGTTAATATTATAAAAAGCGGAAGGCGATATTTATTTTTATTTACTACCCAAAGGCAATTGCAGTTATACGATATAACATATGATTCGAAAATTCCTAAAAAAGAAGTCGGACGGTAATTCTCTGTTATCCAGGCGGAGGGGAGGTGACTTCCTTTCTTGGAACCGGTGGCGGTAATGGTCGCTGTGAGGCAGTTTAAGCCACGCCACGGTTCGTAGGTCAGCGCGTAATGGCCGGTGTGATAAGTGTTAAGTGTGAATTTAATTTATAGAGGGTGGGTGAGTGGGGGGAGGTAAGGGTTAGCGTGCTTTGTGGCATTTGATGTTGGTGTAGGGGATAGGAAGGCTGCTGTGAAAGCGTTTAGTATGTGCTTACACGGATAGTAATTAAAGATTTAAGACAAAATAAAATAATTAAAATAAATTTGTTAAATAAAATAGAATTGTAAGTTAATAATTAGATGGAGGTGACATTTATAATCACATATTCACAACGCCAACCTGCCGTTCGTGATGTACAACGGTTAAACCGCGACTGGAATTAATCCGATAAATTCCTTCTATTTACCTTACCTACGCTTATTTTTCCAATTATATGTTAGTTTTTTTTCTACAGTTGTTTCCATCCCTTTCGATCGGTATCAAATGCTATGTGAGTAATTTTATTTAATACTGTTGTATAAATGAGATGTTGGTTGGATGAATTTTTCGAGTCGAAATCGGGATTTCTACAAAAGAGGTAATGATAATGCTGTTGAACAATGGAGTAAAGTAAGCAACAACAAGGGAGTACGATATATTTTCGATTAATTTTTATTTACAAATACCCCGCCAATACACTTGTTGAGGTTGGGTAGACGTCGTAGACATAATGGGCCTCAGTTATCGCTTATAAATAGGTGATAATGTGTCCACATTTGTCTATTTATATATGCAACAACACAAACCATATAAAATTAACAGGTATAAATATTAAGTGTAAGTTAAGCGCTGTTCGTTAAGTAAGCGTATTCAATAAATAAATTTTAAAAAATATATTGAAACCGCAACCCGGTAGCCAAGCTATGCGCTGCCCAAACTAGATAATGAACCGGCTGTATCAGTAATTCGTATTTCAAGCCTCAACTCTTACGATCTCTAACACGGAAACTTTCCTCCGCACGTGTTATATAAGATAAAATTAGTTTCTATAACACCAATTCGGTCCAGATGCGTGCGATAAGCAGTTTCCATTATCATCGCGTATCACGATATCTGTGAGACCGCTAGATAAGTTTGCAACGCAGCGAACACGGCTGGCCGTCACTAGAGTCCCCATATTTTTGCATTTATCCGGATTTTTCCTATTTTAGGGTGCCTAAGAGCCCAGTGTTTCTTTATGTAGAATTTGAAGGCTACAGTACATGAAATGACAGCCATGCGTCTCCGTACCAGTGTGGAAAAGGTGCACGCAGTTCTTCCGATTGTTTGAAATTATATTGTATAGTCGTCACCCCTGAGTACTAAAAACTCTCTAAAGAGTCTCGACGAACGCTGATGATTTAAACTGCTTGTTACTATATGAGGGTGACATTAATATAAAAATATTTACCGACAAAAATGTCCCAATTTCTAGCTCAGAAAATCGGCTTATTGAAGCTTATTTATTTCCTTGTCCCGGCTTATGCCTGTTCATAATGGCGATCCTATCGCTGAGTCATAGTAACGTATAGTTTTATAAATACATGAGTCAAAAGCCACTCAATGGAGCGTTTGTATCAGTTCGGAGAATTGCAAAAATGGCCGCATACTGAGCGGATATTTTAATGGTTGTATTTCCCCAGATTTGGGCGCATTGTCGCAGGCAGTGGGCGTATCGATTCGTGAACATGTTGCGGATATGTCTGGACATATGTTTGTATGTATGTATTTATATTATGATAATATATATTACCATGCGGCGTATTGATCAGAGTGGCTTCTGCTTCGCATCTGATTCTTTTCCCAGACGAGGACAACATTATTGCCTCTCAAATTACTGATTTTCTTGTCTGTCCTTGGCACTCCCATCTGATCTTCGAATTTAGAGAAGGATATGAGTGGCCTCCGTGTTTGCGAGTGTGTTTGTGTCACTGTAATATACGAATTAAATGTCTTGGTCTCCAATAATAAGATCCACCACTTCTATGCGTCTTGCGTCTTCTTCTAATTTTTCATCTGGAATTCGCGCAAGTCCTTTTTCATCGTATGATCGGTCGATGCAAATACTGGGTTTTAACTCCTCGATCTCCCTCCATTCTTTAGACTTGCCCATTACAGAGAGCCCGACAATATATGCTTTGCTACCAGTAATTCAACAATCGCTTTAGTTATTTCAAACTATCGATAGCTTGACTGGTAAATTGTATGTAACACATCTGGACCTTCATAATCATCGTAGGCCAGATCATGTCCTGGCTACCAGGTCTCATTTTCAACAGGGGTCGTGGCAATATGTTATGTTATATACTTCCATTCAACAAGAGATGAATATCTCTTTTCTCCGTTAATCGCACATCCCCTCACTTTCACACAATCTAACCATCTTCTGCTTGGTTTTCCACTCATATTGTATCCCTCGACATTTATATTTATCACTCTCCTTGTTATAGGATTTTTATAAAATCAGTAAAAGTTGTGTTTCTTGGCTGTTGCCATCTGTAAAAAATTATCTGTTCGCGTACAAAATTTAAATATATGCTAATCGAATGACGTCTAGACCGTTCCTTATATTGCTGAAAGATGCAATAAAAATAAAATTGTATTGTCAAAACTATTTTATGATCTTTATTAATATCTATTTGTTATTAATAGCTTGAATCCGTCACTGACGGCTGAAGCATTGAAAAAAAAAGCGTATTAATGTCATGTGTACTTAATTTATAGCTTACAATTTTATTTTATTTGACATGTTAATTTTAATAATTTTATTTCTGCCTTATATCATAAATTTCAGAGAACTGATGCTTGTATATAATACACACAGATTAATTATACAGAAATAACAGCTTTTCACAGAGTATTGTTAAATAGTAGTATAGTGTTGCTGTTTCGTTTAATCAATAAATTATATTTATTACTGGTACAACGCATGTGCGTCTCTACGTTCTTGTTGAGGGGTGGACAAGGACAGCAGTCATCGCTTACCTTCAAGGGAACTGTGTGTTTCCTTGTCATCTCTAATATTATAAATAACGTATTATAAAAAAACGATTTTGTAAGTGTTCCTTTTATTGAATACGGAACGCTGAAAATAATTAAAAATAAATAAACCGCATTTTTCAAGCAACACGTGTAATAGATCAATCAAATATTCATTAATGTGTTTTTTATCAGTAGAATATCTAAAAAAAAACTGATGAGAATTATTTTATATCACATCGTTATACTTTATCGAGAAAGCACATACTTATCACCATTTTATATACATTTTAATTATTATAGCTATGTCATTTTAATAATTTTTTTAAGTTTAGTAACTTTCAAGCGCACTCCTCGTTATATAAACATAATATTACAAAAGAATACGTTATTTATTCTTTTGTTAATAAGGGATGACAAACGAGGATACAGTTCATCTAACTGTAAGTGCCATTTGCCGGCCATGACGTTTACATTCATTGTCAACAAAGATGCTCATGTTTTATCACCCCTGCCACCACCAGACGAAACATAGTAGCATTATGCTGCTATTTTACGCCGGTATTCTGTGAGGACGTGGTCCTTCTCAAGTCGAGCTGACCCATTCATTGAGCAGGTAGAAACAAACTACAGTGTAGCTCCATCACTTTCGTCTATATTTTTTATTTCTTTATTATACTTTTATTCTAGCTAATTTCTATTGTTGTTGTAATTATTTGATTGATTCTTCACTTATGGTCACAGTTTATCCAGTGCTTGAGCACGTATTGAGCATTGATGATAGTACAATCAGTGACGAGCCTCCCTGCATCTCTTGTACACGTGGGAGGGAGACGGTTCATTCGCTCTTATTAAAATAAATAATTGCGCAACCGGTACGTATCGTTAATCCGTTACGTCACAGCGTCGCATGCGACACTATCATACAACGCTCCCAGTTCGTCTCGAAATAACTGTTACACAACCGGACAGACGACCTAACATTCAAACGTATTACGCAATCACTAATTACACTTGTTATATATATCATATTCAGGAAACAGGATTCCGTTTCATTGTATTGAAGGGACAAAAGATATACGGTGCATCAGGCCGCGGTTATCACCTAATAAGGCGTAATAAGGTTAGAATTTGTCTGTTTGTCGCGTGAAAATATATTCTGTTAGTTTGGACAGTGGTAGAGCTACACCGCAATTTGTTTCTAGCTGCAGAATGAATGGGTCAGCTCGACCGGGATAGGACCACGCCCTCACAGAATACCAACGTTAAATAGTATTTCGGACCTTCATTACTGGTGACGGGGCATTCCATCTCAGTCCTCAAAAGTAACAACGCATCTGCATTATGATTCCTTGTAAAGGATGAATAAAGAGTCATGGGCCGCAGGAATCACTTGCCATCAGGTGAACTGTGTGCTCGTTTGTTACAGTCAATTTAATAATAAAAAAATATAACATGTAAGGCATCTATGTTTAACTTATTTTTATTGTTTAACTTATGTCATTAGAGGACTGAACAGTGAACTGGGTTAAAAGAACTAAGTCTTATGTCAAATACGGTCGTGGCAAACACTTACAATGGGAAATGTGTGCGTGTTTGTCACTCTTCATGTAGTAATAAAATACGTCAGTAGATTTATGTTTTATATGTTGAAAAGTATAACGTATTACTATAAGTAAGGTTCTGTCTCATTTCAATTGTAGTAAATTCCTAGACGGTTATCTATCACCTTGGCATAAAATATGCCATCAATTGTTGTTTATAAAGGTTTATGAATATATGGGTGATAAAATAGCACACATTTGATCTGATGGTAAGTGATAAATGCAGCACATAATCCCAACATCTGTCCGCAGCAAAGAGTCAAGGTCACATACATTGCCACCCTGAAGGAAAAGAATGTTTTGTTTTAAATTATAAATGAATTTTCTATTGCTTAAGATATCTATTGATTATACTTATTCTGTCAATCTTTGTTTGCAGATTTAAACACCATTTTGTGGATCAACTTCACCAGTAAGTATTTTTTTTCATATACAACTAGTAGTTACAAATAAGTGCACAGTTCAAATTAATGATAATTGCGGCCCTTTGACATCTGTACCCGTGACCCTGACGCTGCGTAGTAACTGTCCTTATTCTTTTAATAAACGAAGCATGACAGACAAGCACTCAGTTCACCCGGTGGCAAGTGATAACTGCGACTCGTAAACACCTACATCGATTCTCAACAAAGATACTAGATGCACATGCGTTTCATCACGACACAAGCCCGGATAAGCGCGGCATGGGCAAAATGCCGAGCAGTAACCGTTGTCCTATGCGATCGCAGAATACCGGTGAAGCTAAATGGCCTCGTGTACAAATGCATCATTCGACCAGTCAAATTGTATGGCAGCGAAGCGTGGCCAGTCCTCATCAAACGTGCGGAGATGAAGATGCTGCGTGTGGCGTTAAGCGATAAGATCGTGTAAGAAACGAACACATCCCTTGCGGCCTTGGAGTCCGTGACATAGCAGACAAGCTGCTGGAAAGTCGTCTCCGATAGTATGGCCATATAAGCCGCGGGCCTCAAGACTTTGTCTAAAATAGATGCCGTTGTACAACGCCCAAGATCCCGCGATAGGCCCAAGAAACGTAGGCTGGACATTGTGAAAGCGGACATGGTGGAGGACAACATGACTCTACCACTGTTCCATTTCCAGTGCATATGCACTTTTCCTGTTTTCATCGTTTTTCCATCGTGTGTTTTCCGAGAAATGATGATTTAATTATGCACTCGCTGATATATTGGCGCCTTCTGAGATATTGATGACGTTGTTACTTGTTATTATGATTAGGTTTGTTATTTATGGAGAAGCTTATCACTTGCTAAATTTATTGTTGATTATGTATATGTACTGACCTTGAGGCTCGGCAGTTAGATTTCTTGGCTATTGCTACGCGGATCTAGAGTTTGATTCTCAGTGGGGGCCAATACTTATAAAGTTGTTGTATATATTTATTTTTGTTATGATGCTAACAATAGATTAATATAACGATTCTTAATCTATTTTTTATTCATCATTAATTAAACAAACGTTCAATAATCGATCGATTTAAATTAATCAATAATAAAGATATACTAAATTGAATTAATTCAAACGAAATATAAAATACATAAATTGCAAAACGTTCTTCATTATTTTATATAGAGCAACTTACGGTTTCAGAGTGTGCAAGTGAATCCAGTATCTCGGTAGAGGCGAATTCTATCTATAGTCAATTACACACAAATATTAGGATCACAATTTTGGTCGTATCGTAATATTTATAAGCATCAATAGCTCAAATGTATAGCGCACGGTCTTAGACTAAGCTTCGTAGGTTTGGATTCCGACTGGTTCATGACAATGAACCATTATACAGCACAAGCATTGAAGCTTAGTTTGAGTAGTTTAGGGGAAAGCACTTTATTGAAACATTACTACATGTCTATAATATAAAGTCCGAATAGTAAGTTGGTGTGAGAGTCGGTACTATAATACAATCTGCGCAGTTGACCTATAGTTTCTACCTTAATATGTCGTGGTCATGAGAATATTAATTAGCAATATTTGTTCTTTATAGATTACCAATTATTTGAACTCATTAATAACGTTGGCGTGTTAGACGTCGGATTGCAAGCCGTTATTATAAATCAAATACCTGGATACGCTTGCGTAACTAAAACTATCGTCACCCGGATGAAAGCTCCCGTCACTTATGATCATAACAATATATCTTAGTTACACAAAGAGAAGATATATATAGATGCATAATATAGATCTTAACTTAGTAGTACAATCTAACAGTATAAAGTACATAAATACATACTTATTTATGGTATATACATAAATATCCAATTTTGAGATAATTCTACCAGATTAACAGCGGAATAACTCCCGAATTTTTATCTTGAACGCGTAACTATTCGTAGCTGTACTGATTTCGAGAGGAACAGCGTTGCAAAGAACGGATTAAACAAAGAAGGCGGAGTGGATAATGTCATAGTTATGTGAAAGTCAAAGAAGTAGATTAATGATATGTTGTAATAAAAAAGTGCAAACCGTCTGTGTGACGACACGTAAGTTCCTGGCGGTTTAATTCGGATCTAGGAATCACTTACTAATCACCTAATATCATTAATAAAGACTTGACTTAGATTTAAAAGTAAACATATAACAGAAGACAGATATGTTAATATAATATACACATGTATTAAATATCAACTCACAATCTCTAAGCCAAGAGTTGGTCACTACAATCAAATTTCGATGATACAATTGTAAGAAACCGTATCCCGGATGTTACATCCAAAGTTCGGCTGATAAGTATGACCTCGTTTCCGACGGCCGACCCCTGATAGCGCGAAAGCGTTAAGAGATAGTAGCGTTTTGGTAGGTGACCTCGTTCGCATCACTTTAATAGTGACCTTCGATGAACAAGAAATACTTTCATCATTTGAGATACATTTGATCTAGTACTTAGCGTATGTTCTATATATGTCCCGGAAGCTAACTAGCTAAGCTATACTATGATTTCTATCAAGCATCGTGACACTAATGTTGTATTTACATTATCCTTTGGCAGCCTGCCCATAACTTACTTTTCAAAACCTCTCCAGAACCGGTTCCCTTTTTACTTCGTTCCTATTTCTAGCTTCGTTACACGCTTTCTTATTCGCCTTCCATCATTACAAAGTCCCAGGAGAACGTCCCAAATAAATTAAAAACTCATCAGATGTCGGTTTTTGTGTGACGCGGGAAATGACCAATTCATTCCATAGCTCTATAATCTGCTGTGACAGTCGGCGACCGGTTTTGGGGCCCGTTTATATAACGATATTTTTCGAATGGTTTCAGGTAAAACGTACAATTGTAGATGTCCATTATATTAATAAAATCAAAGAACTTTGGCCTTAAAATTCTAGGTTAAAGATGAATCACTAGAACATTGGAACTTAGAACATATTTTCATAATGGTAGTGGCAAACAAATAAACAAATATAGTACGTAAGAATTTAGTAAATATAATATATATAGTTAATTACATCTTGTATTGTAGAGGGCAGTAGTCCAGAATAGGTTGGGGTTATATGATCTAAAATAAGGTGATCGATAATTGCACCGTGTTATATCAGTTGGTGGGAGTCCGATATGACCCCTGGCTGGTCCAACATTCCATTAGAAATTTCTTCACTCTAAAAGAATAAGTTATAACTCAAGAGCTTGTTGGAACATGGATCCAAACTGGTTGAGCTCGTTTACATTATGATACGCACAAACAGGCTACAGATACAGTATAAACATTTTGATATCGACATAACATTACTCTAATAAGTTACTCAAATTTAGTAAAATTTCAAAGAGTTTTGTTCAATAATCTAAGTCGTGACTAACGCATGAGTTCACCTGATAGTAATAACTGCGCACAATCACATGTACATCCGTCAACAAAGATTCGACGTACAAATAATACGTTGTCGCTCCGAGGAGTTAGATGGAATGCCTAGTCTAGTCACTCGTGATCGGATGGCCTACGCTCACCATACGAAACACAGCAAGAGTTATGCTGCTATTTTTCGCATGGTGGTATGCGTGTATGTTACAACTAAAAAAGAGAGACTTGGGGTGCAGCTTGATGCTAAATTAAAATTCAGTGCTCACATCGATAAATTGCTCTACTGGTTTCAAAAACCCAGGCTTCATTCTTTGCATCTGTAAGGACTTCAAGTCATATAAAACCAAAATACTTTTGTTCAACTCGTTTTTCTTGGAGTATTGTAATATGGTCTGAAATCCATTTTACAATGTCTATGTCAAAAGGCTCGAATGCGTTCAAAGAAAAGATTTTTGTGGCACTTGGCAAATTCGGGTAACTTAGATAAGGTTTTTTCGTCATACAGACAAAGATTAAATTATTTTAAAATAGCCTCACTCGTGGATCGATGACACATGCTCGACCTGATATCCTCTATAAACTCGTAAATGGCATTATTGACACTCATGACCTTCTCTCCTCCCTAGCTTTCTCTATACCCTCGCGGTTACCTAGACCTTCTCGATTCCAATTATTAAGACTTAGTGTAAGCAGATCGAACTTAGGTAAAAATGCGCCACTAAATAGAATAATTAGAGAATGTAACACATACGCACTGTCTAACTGTATTGATCTCTTTCTTCAAAGCATTTGCACGTTTAAGAAGTCCTTAACCTATAATTATTAAGTTTTTGGTTTCATTTCCTTTTGTGGTTTTCATTTTAATTTAAAATTTAGTTCAATATTACTTTTCATTTTTTTCTCAGCTACATTTTAATATTGTCACTCGCCATTTATTAATTATATGCTGTCTTCACCTTTAATTGCGATGGAATTAACCACGAAATTGTTCCAATGTTTTTGTATTTTCTGATTGTAAAATGTTCATTGTGTTGTTGTTCAATAAATAAAAATAATTTATTTACTACAAATTATAAAATAAAATCGCAAAACATAGTGAGAGTAAACACAATAAGAGACTTGGGGGTGCAGCTTGATGCTAAATTAAAATTCAGTGCTCACATCGATAAAGTGCTCCAATGGTTTCAAAAACCCAGGCTTCATTCTTTGCATCTGTAAGTACTTCAAGTCATATAAAACCAAAATACTTTTGTTCAACTCGTTTTTTCGCTTTGGCTTGGAGTATTGTAGTATCGCCTGGTATCCATTTTACAATGTCTATGTCAAAAGGCTCGAATGCGTTCAAAGAGAAGATTTTTGTGGCACTTGGCAAACTCGGGTAACTTAGATAAGGTTTTTTCGTCATACAGACAAAGATTAAATTATTTTAAAATAGCCTCACTCGTGGATTGAAGACACGTGCTTGACCTGATATCCTCTATAAACTCGTAAATGGCATTATTGACACTCATGACCTTCTCTCCTCCCTAGCTTTCTCTATACCCTCGCGGTTACCTAGACCTTCTCGATTCCAATTATTAAGACTTAGTAGCAGAAACGTAAGCAGAACGAACTTAGGTAAAAATGCGCCACTAAATAGAACAATTAGAAAATGTAACACATACGCACTGTCTAACTGTATTGATCTCTTTCTTCAAAGCATTTGCACGTTTAAAAAGTCCTTAACCTATAATTATTAAGTTTTTGGTTTCATTTCCTTTTGTGGTTTTCATTTTAATTTAAAATTTAGTTCAATATTACTTTTCATTTTTTTCTCAGCTACATTTTAATATTGTCACTCGCCATTTATTAATTATATGCTGTCTTCACCTTTAATTGCGATGGAATTAACCACGAAATTGTTCCAATGTTTTTGTATTTTCTGATTGTAAAAATGTTCATTGTGTTGTTGTTCAATAAATAAATCAATTAATAAATAAAAAGAAACTTTTCTTAATGCTCAATGGCCGGTGTTATCTCTTCTAGTCAACCTTTGGATAAGCAGGATCTGAAAGTACCAAAATTTTGGCTTAACTAATAGTTAATTATAATTTCTTTCTATGTTTATAAACGAGAAGAAAACGTAATTAACTCAAAGGTATATAATATTATTAAATTATATCTATCACCATCCATAATAACATCACATACAATCAAGTCTACAAGTATCGCCAATTCCTGTCTTTATTCCGCCACCTTTGAATTGTCTTGAATATGTGTTTCGATTATGGCACTATAATATATTCTGGATAACTCGTGTCATCTAATAACATATACGTAGTCATAATATTCGGTATTCCATGTATTTTTGTCTCTTTAAACCGACGAAGTGATCTAGGGCTGTCGCATGATGTGGAAAATCTATTTACTACAGATACGTATTTACTATAGATGGAGTGAGTAGATAACTAACAAACAAGCAGATATTCGAAGTTCTCATTAACTTTTAAAAGAAGGTATATTTAAGTAATATTTTAAGGTTAAGATTAAAAGGTAATACAATGTACTCAATGAGTATAAACGAATTAAAAAAAATCTATTATACATAACAGACGCTCAAGATATGGCGATATGGCCTGCTTTTTATATAATGCTGTTTTAATAGTTATAACTAGATTATTATTCCTTTCGATCGCATATGCGTTAAATCAATCTTATCGTGCAAAAGCATATAATACACAAGATACGTGTAAAGAAATTAACTTTCATGTAATTTTCATGCCTTAAAAATTCAAGCTTCTTAACATAAACAGTTAGCTCCGTCGCGTTCGGACTTGTTCCTGTGTACATATATGGAAGTGCATATCCATGCCATGTAGTGGCCATTGAATTTTCGTAATTTCTTATTCCAAGCTGGATTTCGGCGATGTAACACCTTTTACACGTGAAAAGGTCGAAGAAATTCGCGTTTATTGTTCACATTTACGGTTACATGCTGTTATAATTAATGTCGCATCGTCGTTATTGCACACTTAAATTGCCATAAGGCAGTCTTGGGCAAACACAGATGGAGTTGTTGCAGATTTCTCTTCACCTTTGAATAGGTCATTACTGCACTGGATTGACAGTTTAAGGCCCATCGTTGAACATCTTAAAGATCGGCAACGCACCTGCGATTCCTGTTGCGTTTTTGACTGATGTGTTTGGGCAGCTATCGTGTATCTAATTTTATTTTACACCATTATTATGGTGGCTTTTATTGTATTTTTTTTGTATTGAGGGTGACACACGAGCACAAAGATCACTTGATAGTAGGTCGAATGACTATGTGGGTGTCATGTTACACCCACATATATCCTCGATACGGAATCACCCAATTCGTCGTCACCCCTGAAGTTTAAGATGAAATGCCCTCGTCACCAGTAATAATAATGGTCTCCGGATCCTTACACTCACCTGTAGAAACACATTAGCGTTATGCAGCAATTTTTCCTATTATTTTGTAATCATTTGTATTGGAAAAAACTAAACGCTATTATTTAATAACTGCGGAATCCTCCGGCCCAGTAGTACGCTGCGTGCGGGCCGTTCCTAGTTTTGTCTCTGTCGTTACGTAATAAGCGTAGTCGTAGATTGTCGTGTTGCGTTAAAATAATTATACCACACTGTCTGACCGTCTGTACGTTTAACGACTCACGAGCACTACTGGTAGTTAGGCCTGAACGCATCGTTCCCGTGATGTCTTACTACAACTAACTGGAACACTTAACTGTAGTTACCTATATATTTCCTATCCTTGTCTAAGTTTCTTTTTAATTATACGTATACTAATTATAATCTGAAGTGGCAATTAGCTGACTATATAATAGCTCGTAGAACCGATAACCGATGCGGAAGAAGGCTTCTAAAGTTTCACCGTCCCGAATCAAATCGTCAAAGGCAACAGGAATCATTTACCATCAGGTGAACTGTTCTAGTTTGTCACACTCAATACAATAAATAAAGTGAAGTCTGTTATTGGTTAATTATATGAAAATTCAGTGTGTCTCCACCATACCCGCCACCGGACAGCCTTGTGATAGTTTCTCTGCAGGCGTCTACTTTCGTCCGGGGTATTTCGGGCGTACTATTCGGACCGTCCCGATTACCTTAGCTTTGTGTCGTAAATTCTCCGTATGTATTTTAGGGTCGCGTTAAATTGTTTTATGGATTTTTCACGAGATAATATTTTCCTGAGAAATATGTTACGTTTCTACCATCTATTATAGTTTAAATTAAATGTAATATGAGATCATGAGTGACAATTTAACTAACTGTGACACAAATTTGGGCTGATTTTTTATTTAAAATATATCTCTAGATTGAAAATATTAGCAAATAGTAAAGTAGATTTCTTATATTTATGCGATTACTACCCGATGCTTTGAGTGCTCTACAGCCCTCAAGGTCACGGGTAGGAAAGTGGTTTTAGTCGAGCCGACTATAGAGCTGGATACAAACTGCAGCGGGCTCTACCAATGTACAAAACTGTCCGTCTGTAATAACCGCCAAAATTAATCAATTTGGATGTGATTTGATTTGATTTTTAGGTGATTATTATTAAAATAAGTTTTGGTCTAACATTTAGGTGTTAATTTCATTTAAATCGGTTGACAAATAAAACACATTTTTTTTGAAATATCATTGGTGCCGTCACTTTAACTGTTAGCCTCGAACTTTAGTTGCTTATCGTGAATTAAAAGCGAGTATTTAGAAACTGAGCTGCCGCGGCCCACCAAGTGCAACACACAGGTACACATAATCTAGTAAAATATAATTACGTTTGTTTGTACTTAACGTGTATTGATTTTTAATCAAGCGTACAGTTAGCTGAACCTACGCGTATGTTAGTTATGAATCACACATGGAGTTTATACATTAACTCGATGAGCGCCCCCCAGGATGCTCATTGGACTGTGACGTCATCCAATCCCAGGAAGTCACTAGGAACCCTGGAAGTGGCATATAAATCTCTTATATTATACTGCATGAGTCACGAGCTAAATATTTACATCTGTTTCCGCTATGTGATTTTTATTAGTGTTAAATTTATTCTAAAGTAATTATTAATAGGTATTGTTGTATTGAGTCACGTGTACTTTAAAAATTGTCAATTGTCAAATACTTCATTGTCAACGTTGTTTACCAACACGGAATCTTCTTCTTTTCAACAAATAAGACCTGTATATACAAGATTCATATTTTTTTTGATGTATTTATGTATGTATGTGTACTACTGTTGCCCATAGATGCCTCTGCAACTTCACCGGAAACGACTCGCGAGCAAGGGGGTCGGCGAGTAAGGAGTACGACGACGTTGCTGGCACTATGCTTCTTCGCCGCACTCCGACCCCTGTGGACGAGGTACGACAACGACGACAAAGGGGGAGTAACGATCCGAGGGGGCCCCTCCTAAGGAGGTACGAGACCTCGGCTCGGATGGTTATCGGAATGGAGAACAGGTCGATTTAGAAGCGGCTCGGATCACGAGAATCTCGTGAAGGCCGCTGACTTTTGTCCTCACGCTCGCCGGCGAGCAAGGTGTTTGTGTAAAAAGATTAGTTTATTAAGGGAATGAATTTTAATGTAGTTTTATAAAATTAAATATTACCAAGTAATAACGACTTGAAATAATAAACTTATGGCGTGCTTTGTGTAAATTACTGATCAAAATGGTTTTATAATTTTATACTGAAGTGTTAACAGTGTTTTATACTTACCTTTTGGGCGTTTTCGTAGGTCGCAACATAATAATGCTTCAGAAACAATAAGATAAGGAGACTTCGGCTAAAAAAATATCTGTAGTATACGAAAGGATGGTATAGACCGATGGCATAGAATATAATCAGCTTCAAATACCAGCTTATTACAAAATAGGGTTACGGATGATGAGCAAAGGGTACCGGTGACACAAATGCTGTAATTGGCAAGGAGGCATTTTTTGGTGGTGACAATGCATTTGTCGTACCTTGAATGGATCTAAATTTCTGTGGGAGAATTCAGTACTAGATAACTCCTCTAATTTCATCAAAACTTACAGTTTATTAATAAAGTGTTATTGAAATACCTCATTCCCAAAGTACAACAAACCAAACCACTGCATTAATCATACATGGTCCACGTTGTGAATCACCCTCAGCTATGCCACCGCAGTATATTGGTCATTATTTTATACAGACGTATTTAACTTAGTCTACATATGTACTTAATAGTATTTTTCCCTTAAACCAATCTCCTTCATGCCCACCTCGCCTTGGCAAACTTAATGTGGTAAAACCTCAAACTAGATGGGTCGACGGTCTGAAAGGAATGTCGATGGATGCGAGCAGTTCAGAATCGCACTTCGTATTATTGTTTCTCATTTACCAAATTTCGTGTACGTATGTTTGTAATATGTATGTTTGCCCACTTCTTTCTCAATATCTACAAGCCATACTTCTCTTTCAAGTTTTAGCTAAGCAATACAACTTTTTTAGTTTTCATCAAATCTGTTCGGTTGTTGAAAAGATTTAACTGTTTACGTACTTAGCGAACGGAATTTAGGTGTAACTTTTTACAATTTAAATTAGATTTTATAAAAAAAATATGTAAAGTGATCTCAATTTAATCTATTTGTATATTAATAGTAATATTGAAATAATTTCGTCCCTGGAGGCCGAATCCCCAGGTGGCGGACCTGGGATAGGGGAATGCTCACCGGAAAGTATAAACGCTTCATCATGGAGTAAATAGGAAATAAAAAACCTCTCGCCGATCACAAGGCTGGAGAAGGATACATTAAAAAATATCCATCAATAGGCTTCTTCGTCGTATTCAGAGTAGAGTTTTCTGTGCTCTGCCCTGAGCTGGAGAAAACAGAGGATATGGCAACAACAGAACCCCTTACGAGATACCCGCGACGTTCGCAGTCTTTCATAAAAGACCATAGGTATCTATAACTATGTTAGAAACTATAATGTAATGATATTAACATCACTAACTTAACCACTAACTACTCCAACGAAGCCACGACAATAGTCGAATGACGGATTTGGACCTATGACGTTTAGTTACTACTATTGACGCCTCAAAATTGACATTAATCCAAAGAATTTTCAGTACGCAAATACATAAAAGTCTGGGATAAATATCTCAGTTTATGAGGGTGGGTAGTCAAAAGGAAGTTTCCCATAATATAGTTAAGCGAATAGGTCTGGTTACGACATGCTATCTGTTCCCGTTATTCGTTCAATAAATCTATGCTACGGTCACCGTGGAACTTAAATTGTCTTGAAAGTCGTTTGAAACGTTTTTATGTATATTATCGAGTTCAAATGTACGTGAGTCGCGTAGCTCAAACGTCTGCGAATTTTTACGACGCTATATAACAAGTTTGCGAGGAGTCAATGAATGCAGGTGGTTCAGGATCTAGGTAGGTCTGACCGCTTAGCAGCCTCACTTTTATATTTACTTGATTATTTCGTGGGATCGGTTGTTGCTAGTTATATTTATGGTACGATACGAATTAGTCCATTCCCAATGAATCTTTTTTGCCACTTGGTTTTAAATTATATTAAAAACAAATGAATTATTAACAAAGAAATCCTGTGCTCAGCAGTGGGATTTATATTTATACGCCATTGGATTTACTTATATCTGTTAATTGCAGTCGTTCCCTGAAGTAAATGACTATCGCTAGGGTTATTATCCTGCACTACTCCCGATATAGAAGTACTAGTGTGTCGCATGACTGTTACGCTAGATGATCTCAGATTGGCGATAGCACCGAACTGCATCTTATGCAGCTGATGGTAAATCATTACAACTATTTTTTTTAATAGAATAGGTGGTAAACGACCATGCACTTCACCTGATGGCAAGTGATTACCGCTGCCCATGGACATCCGCAACACCAGAGGCTACGAATATGCGCTGCTGGCCTTGAAGAAAGTTGTAGGCTCTTTTTTCGAAGGTCCCTAAGTCGTATCGGTTCGGAAGTCCAACGTCAATGAGAGTATCATACTGCCCAGTATTTACTTATATTCATGAGAACTGTATTCTCGTTAGCCAAACCATTAAAATATAAGAAAAGATCTCCATATAGTTCCTGTCAGTCACCAATATTAAAGAGAGTCTTTATACTTCTCAAACTTTATTCTATCGATTTAAAAAAAAAAACATTTGACAATAAATCGAGAGAAGCGATTTTGTTAGCGGAACCACTGCACTCGACGAGAGCATTCCTCTGTTCGCAACATTTTCGGAAATTCTCTCAAGATTCACTTTAATGGCTAAACTAACGATGTCTAGATCTTGCGGCATTCCTACAACCGTTACGTAAATGTACTACATAAGTTGTGTGGCAATTAGTAATCGACTAGACTGTAAGGGTTGACAATGCATTTGCATCTTAAATGTTTATCAGCTTCGTCATCGTCATCTTACCAGCAGGTGAACTGTGTGCTCGTTTGTCACCCATAACATTATAAAAAGAAAACCTCATTAAGATATAGTGCAATACTTTAAACATATGTACATTTAAATTTCTTTCCCATCCATTTTCTTATTTCTCACAGCACAGAAACTCTTGTGAAACATTCCACCTAATCTTATTCACCAAGACGGTTTAATTGATAAAATCGAGTGAATGACACTTATGGGTATAGTGGTCGTGTCGGCAACACCGTCTCCGTGAGACAAGGCCGGCAGAGTGCCATCTGCGCGACCGGCCAGGCCGGACGCAGCGTGCTAAACTGCGCCCAGTTTACATGCATCTTTCTTAATGTATCATAATAGTAGCTTTGTTGGACTGTTACAATAAATTCTTGAATTGTGTTTTGTCATGGTAATGTATGTGAATTATACGCTTTAACCGTAGTGTGCGCACGTTTAAAACCTAAAGTTGATATGGGAATCTATAAAATTATTATTTTGTAAAGTATTTTCTGTTGTATGGTAAATATGTATTGTATTGTATTATTATATTGTGTATTGTATGATCAACTAACTTTTGAAGTCACTAGAATGTACCAATGATGTGCATGTTGAAATATTTAATTATAATTAAAAAAATAAAACCATTATAACAGTATTTTGATTTCTTTAGCGTCTACTGCGTCTCGTCTATATACTTACATAAACTATAACAACAGTACCCGAGACTGATTTTAAAATCAACATTACCTTGTTCCTTTTACCAACATGGAATATATACATTTGCGCCCTGATGTAGTTTGCTATTTCGGATTTCTTTTAACAAAATCATTTCCTAATATTTATTACAGTAGTACAAATATCCGGACTTAGCATCTTCACACTCACAGAAATACAGTGTTGGTTGCCTTATATCCGGAGCGGAAACAAATAATATCTTATGCAGTTAGTCTGATAATCAATCGAACCTGAACTGAGGCCAACATAAATATTACATGTCAAATAAACTCAAACCTTCACATGATTTCCGGTGGCGAATTCTTACGCATGTAAGCCAACCCTTACCGGCGTCCGTGCGAACCGTGTCAGCGGCTGACTCACCGCGGATCGCTCCCGGGCCGCGTTCTCCGCGACGGTCTATTGATGTACTAATGCGGACTTTGTACCTTGCGCCTTATTCTAGGGCTTGTTGTCTAGACAATTGAATTATTTATGGCGCTACGCGGTGGCTTTAATTTGTGTTTTATATTGCGGAAGTGCGGCGGTACTATAGGACACTGTCGTCCGAATTAATTATGGTACTTTGCTGTATAGCAAGCGTCAATGAATTAGAACTTCTATTTCGATAAGTGTTTTATTAAATTATTCTTTCAATACCTACAAACATCCTTAATAGATACCAACTTATATAATTGTATATTACAGCACAGCTAGCTCTAGATCTGATCATTGCACTCTTCAAAGCAGGTTCAGCACAATAGAACATAACACTGTCATGACAGACCATGGGTAGGGGTGGGTCTGTTTTGTGTGTAATGGTGTTATTGTGGCCAACTGAGAGGAGATCATCTAGGGCAAAAGAATTAGTGACTTATTGCTACAACGGCTGTTCTGTTCAAGAAAACAAACAGTTAGACCAATTTTGCCATACAAATTGAAAATACTCTTAGAATCAACATCTTTATGCTATTAAAGTCTTTCCCGTTTATCACTGAAATAACGTTTACATGCTCGTCTAGGAGATGCGTCAAGACGATCGAATATAATGACGGATTCAAAACTACGACGTTAATCGCTTACCTTAATGAAGGACCGGAAGAATTTTATCAAAAGCCTCGACAGCAATCAGTATCCATATCCCTGCACTCACCGCATGAAACACGGCAGCGTTGTGCTGGTATTCGTTGAGAGCGAGCCGATCCACAACAAACTGCTGCGTCGTTCAACCATCTTTAAATATTATTAATAAATATTTTTTTGAATGTCACTAGAGGGGTCCACTCGATTTTATTTTACATAACGCCCACAATTGTGTAAGAAAGAAAGAGTTCCCCGTTGGGCATCCAGAGCAGGTGTTATAGACACAAATAATCCATCAACTATGCATTTTCAATTTGTGTGGTTGTTTTCGCAGAATTCGCCAATACCCATAACTCAAAAGGTATTGTCCTATCGTGTTACGATGTTAGAAGAATGAAAAAGTATATCTTTTTCTACATCGCTATGCTCACCATGATATTCTAAAATGTATTGTGCTCCTAATTGAGGAGATGCAATAGAACCTTGGTAGCTCATTGTCCGGACTCTCGTTTTAAATTATTGCGGTATACTCGAGCAAACGTAGTTCGATCCGCGGTGCCGACACCAATGAAATTGTTAGTCAAGCCTATGGACATGGGGTCCACAGTTTAAATATAACATGATGATTTATATTTTACCAAAAGGGTTATAGTTTATAATATTAAAGGTGACAAAGTAATACAGTTCACCTGATTGAAATTACCACCATCCTCTACAAAGATTTACAACATTTCCATATGAAACAACATCGTTTCCTGTTATTTTTAATATTTTGTTAGAGCTTCCCCAACAAACTCGTGTTGCAGCGAGAAGATAGATTGCAAGAGTTGCTATTCACAATCTTATAGAGTTCGAAAGAATACAACAATATTCATATTTCGTCCGTTGAAACATTGTCTGTCGCGCCGAAAGACTACATCCTAGCCTAGCCCTAACGTGTCTGAACTAGTTCCAGCCCGCCATTGTGATTGTCCCTTCCCGCCCAGTCTCCGCAGGTGACATCACGACGAGAGCTCATTGTTCCCGTACAATATTGGACCTCATACACCTGCGGCCCTTATTGGCCCCACGTCGCATCACCTTCAGCCTCGTCTATCGAGGATATTTGGTTTAAACAGAATTAAATTTTATTGTCTTATCTTTAAGGGTGTGTTTCGCTTGCGTCTCGAGACCGGATGGGAAGACGAGACGTTCGCAATTCGGCGGCACAATGCAGCGCAATAATAATCGCGATGAGAGTAATTGCGTCGACATCCGGTCGGCGAGATGCGCGGGCCATATGCCCGTGTGAAAGTCTCAAGGGGCAGACGTATTGGAACCTACTCGATGCACTTATGTTGACTTAGGTCATCGTTTCTCAAACTGAGAGTCGCGACCCCTAGGGGTGTCAGTTTGTTATTAAAGGGTGTCGTAAACTATTAAATAAGTGAGAGCTGTATGCAAAAGTTTAGTTTATTAAAAGATTTAATTTAAATGAAGTTTTATAAAATGAAACACTAAACTTATAGCCTGCAATTAAAATGTTATTGTCATTTTATAGTGAAGGGGTCGCAACACTTTTTACTTACCTTCTCGTCGTATGCGTGGGTCGCGACTTAAAAATGGTTGAGTAACAATGTCTTACATTATTTACACGGAGTTCGGAAAAATATTAGTATTGAATTAAACGGATGATCACTTCTGTACTATTTTGCCTTAAACTTTAGTAAATAATTTCTCAAACAAAACTATTAAAACCGTTAAAACTTTATGATAGTTATTACTATTAAATTAAATTTCCGTTTTATTTTTGAGTGAGTTCGAAAGGTCATGAGATTATCGATATATAAGAAGGGCAAAAGAAAGACCCATGATTAGTTTGAGGTTGTCTACAGTAACCCACGACTTGGTCCGAGCCCAACTTATTGGAATGACAACCCAAGACGGAGCGACTTTTTCCAAAGAAGAGTTTTTTTTCTTCAATTTACAAGAATAAATTTTGTTTGAGTAATCCTTAATCACTTACTACCGTTGCATCTGAATGTTAATCACTTACTACCGTTGCATCTGAATGTTAATCACTTACTACCGTTGCATCTGAATGTTAATCACTTACTACCGTTGCATCTGAATGATATATCCAATTATAAACTTAATCTATAGGACATATTTTATACGCTAAAATACGTCCTATAGATTTTTTTTAATCATCTATAGTTCTTCAAATGTCTTGTCCGATTGTTTCAGTTTTTAAATTGTAATGATTTCCATATTAATAAATAAAATTTAACATATGCTTTTACCAAAACATCCTATATCTTTATATACCTTACGTATTATTTTTATTTTATATTATTTATTATCTGCATCATTTATATTCTTACAGGATGACAATAGCATAATCCTGAAGAAACACAGTATCACGCTACTATTTACTATGTGAGGGCGTGGAGATCTTCCGCGTTCAATCTGTCATATTCATGCAGGAGGTAGGAACAAGCTGCGGTGTGGGTCTACCGCAGTAAAGTAATAGAAGTAAACTCAATTCAGTTTAGTTTCAATAATAAAAGCTTTCTCAATCATTATAATTAATATTTAGTGATGTAATTTTAATTAGTCTAATGCTTGCCAACAATTACAACGCTGTTAAGAAGTGATGTATATAACGGACTTAGCTTAGCAACTAATTATTACTTATCGACTTAAAATTTAATCATACCATAAATATAAGGAAATCTTACCATAAAGACGGCACTTAATGTTAATTTTACTTTTTATTACACAACAAGTAAGTTATTCAAATGTACCGTATTCAAATAAAAACGGCCTCTCCACCAGTTCGGAAACCATCGTGACAGCCGCCAACAGACTTTTTTGTGTGAGGAAATCGCGTCTCCGGACGTGTCGGATTTGATTTGTTCCGTTATTGTGACAACCGTGCCCGGACAGACGCTGGAGATTTATGTCCGGCTTTGTCCGGTTTAATTTTGCGCCCGATAAATGTCGTGAGATCGCCGACGTATTCACTTTCTTAATGGAGCTTGCGCTGGTTATAGGACGTCCGGTATAGTTTGTGGTTTTGTGGAGAAGTAAGGTTGGGACTTCTTCGTTGTTACTGTCAATGGTTACCTCGCCTATCTATATATGTGATAGTTATTCGGTTCGAATGCAATCACTACGTGTACATAGATTTTGTATTTATAAATGTTATAATTATTTTTGATTGTAGAAAACGTAGATTTTAATTTAAATAATGCCCTTATTATGTGACAATATATTTTTATTCATTCACTCGTGAAACGTGAATAGTCTAATGGTTTAGGGTATGGTATGCGAAAATTAATGTCGTAAATTCGAATCCATCATTCAGCTGTAGTCGTGAACGATATCTCAGCACAAACATTTAAGCTTAGGTGGCTTAGGAGGCTTGGTTACCCGGAATGTTAGTAATGTGAATAGCATTAAATTAAAAGATATATCCAAATCTGTGATGATTTAGGAGTCATGTCACTCTTTTTTGGATTTTTAATTGGAATTTCATTTATACAATTAGTATCTAAATCACTAGTTCACTGACCTAAAGTTTCTACCAAGTACGATAGGTTAAGCGCGTTTGGCATTCCGCTTGGCAATCCACGAAGGATCGGTAATCCACCTAGTATTGCCATTCAGGGTTGGTTGCGGTCTGTTGGCGAATTATATACTCACACTGTATTTATTATAGATTACCTAAAAATATCTTCGAAATCTACATATCCAATCGAAAGTTGCAAGATTTTATTGCTTCTCTAGTCATTTATACCTACTGTGGTAGAAAGAGATAGCGGGTACTATTTACATGTCACTTTTAACTTGACACGAGCTGAGTCTAGGCAGCGATCTTGGAATTGCTAGAGAATAATTGTTTTACAGAAAACTTTAGTATCAGATTGGGTTAGGATCTCACGACCGTTCGGTCATGAGTCCGATAAGCCACTAAGCTGTTACAACTTAATTAGTCGGTCTTTTGGCGTAATTGTTAGGTCTATCTGGTGTGTGTCATGGATTAATAGGCGTGTATAAAAAACTATTGGTTTTGGATCTGGCTGTGTGTTGTACATATATCCCGTCTCCGTGATGAGTGAGGGCGTCAGTGTTTACGTAAAGGCTGAGACACCAATATATCGCTAGCAGTTAGCTATATCGCAAGCGGAAGACATCGACGTGGTTTAATCTACAATGAGGATATGACAATATCCTCCTAGCCGATGTCCATCCACTCATTATCAACTGCGCAGAACGTTCAAGATAAGAGCCTACACCTTTCTTAAGGGATGGCAGATCATCGGACATCATATGGTGTATACACACAGTACGCTCAGTCCGTCAACAATAATTTATAATACCACGAATATTGTTTCTCGGCTGGGAATCGAACTCGGGATAGGGCCGGCTGTTAGGGACCGAGTCTACCACTTAGTCACTACTAGCACTACACCTACCTTAGCACATGCAACGTAGGACTAGGCAGTGTTATTATATATTACATTTACACAAGGAAATTTGTCGCATTGGTAATGGTTACGCATTACCGGATAACGGGTATTTAAATAAGGGCATGGAAACGAGCGAACAAATCGAATTCAATTGTATCATCTAACTGAACCTCGCTTCCGTTTCGATAAGGGGTTCCCGTAACTTTAAAACATGTGTTGAATTTGTCGCTTCGTCAATAGCAGAGTGAAGAAAGTTTATGATTAGCTGGGCGTGAGATTAGCTTCGTTCCGGATATCCGCCGCTGTTTATGTAGCACTAGGTTTTTTTTAATTATTATATATTTAACCTATGACAAACTTAAGGTTGAAAGGTCACCTACCAGACAACTAAAAATTACCTAATGAAACTCACCATCTCAATTTAATATACAATAATCCTCCTTCGGTCTGTCTTTTGTTACTGTATGTATTATATAGATAGATAATTTTGGTATAATTTTTTTGCATACTCTCGAATGGTTGCTCTACCATAATCAAATATCATTTTAATCAATTGCATTGAAAAAGGTTCACAATGACAAAAGATTTATTAAAAAAGACAAGTTATATTATTCAACTGCCAATATAATATTGCAATAAAAATTACCTGTTTAATAGAGATTTCAGAAATTTGCAACAGTGATATATATACTTTATTATTGGTATTTTTAGAAAAAATAAATAATATCTCAATATCTCAAAAATGGTGACACTTTTACTAAGGTAATTTTTTGTCTGGTAGGGGGTATATATATCATAAAATGAAAGAATCTTAAGTACAGCATGTTACAAATATTGTAGGACAATTATATAATTATATTAAAAATATATAATATTATCTAATTTTATAAAAGAAATTAGTACTCGACAGTATTTATAATAATATTTGGATACAAACGTCGGACTTCTCTCTTTAATTGCTTCTCTAATTGAACATTTATTTTACTTACCCAACAACTTGATCGTAAGCCGCAGTAATGCCGACCAACGGATGAGCTTTCGTTCTAAAGCTTTAGAAAAAGCTAACAACATAAAAAAAGTACACAAAAAAACCGAACCATCTACACCTATCGATGTACAGACAGACAAGCGAAGATGAAAGATTCAATCACGAACCGCGCCGCTTCCGAGAAGACGCGTTGCTTCATTTTTTTGCTAAACTTGTATAGATTTAGGGTACCTTGAGATGAAATAAAAAAACCCTCTTATTTAAATAAGAAAAATATTTCGTTATTTTGGAGGGAATTACTGTAGTAATACTATTAGCACAGTAACACGAGCGTTAGTAGAGATGATGTATAGATTTTTACTTTTTAACACTAAGTTGGAGAATATCCTACGTCGCTAATACCGCAGTTTTGACAATGCTTAAGCCACGTTCCGGTTCGTTTCTAGCCACAGCATGATAGGGTTGGCTCAACTGGGTCAGAACACACCGCGCACAGGATGCCAGCGTTGTCTCCCGTATTCAGTCTTTAGGGATGGAAACGCATTTGCATCTTGAATATTTGCTCAGAACGTAGGTGTGACTAGCCATCGAACGAACTGTGAGCTCATTTATCGCCCTTAGTTTCAGAAAAACTTACGTTTTCTTTTACTAACTTTTTTTTCTTGTGACATCGATTTTATACTGCGAACTGATATCGATCTAACAAAGTAAAAGGCAATAGTAAGATAGAGCGAAATGGATAAACCTTGAAAAACGATGAGATACTAAGTGCAAAAGAGACATATAGATGAGGCAATAACCAACCAAATTAAGAATTCCTTCATATCAAACTGTCTATGATTTTAAATTTGGATAACGGTAACCGTTGGCAACCGTATATGATGTAATAAGTTTCGTCCCTTACGCGTATAAGTGAATGTCTAATCTATCTAGTTCTTTATTTAAGATCACAACGGTTTACGCCTGACTACGTTTTTCTCGCCACAAGGCACTCGGGAGACGTGAGATGCGCTTTTTCAAAAGATCCCGTCTACTCGGGCGTCGTGAGATGTGTTTTTTTCAACCGTTAGTGACTTGCAGCTTAATACCCATTTATTTTACTACGCCGCGTTAACTACCAAATATTTAACGTACATTACTGTCCTAGTAACCATGCCATTCCCATCGATACATGCAATAATCGCAATGGTTAACGCTCCTTTAAATAATGCGTAATTGTCGTTATTTTTGTGTGGAATAGTTATGTAATATATAATATTTAACGTACTAAGCGGGTTTCTTACATCGTTGAGAGATGAAAGATATATAACTTTTTTTTCTCTAAGACCACCGCTCAGATGACAGTTCGTTCAGATCGAGGTTCGGCATCTGTTCTCTGGTACGTTTGTGAATGATTTGTACAGTTATTGTCCTTTACATTAGGTAATGTTGATTGAAACCAACAACTGTATTGTACGTTAACCGGTTAATAAGATATGTGTACACTACCGTCGCGCGTTGGAGGCAACTAATGTGTCTGCCTCCTTACGGCTCAATCAAGCGGACTGCGCAGGTTTTTTTGTCCGTCTGGTCGCGGCTTTCTACCTATAGATTTTCACTTAGTAGCCGATACAATACTATGAAATGAGGTTAGTATAAGTTATAAATTTTCTATATTATTGATTCTTGGAATTTAGAATTGATTGGTATTGATTTTTTTTTTGTGATGGACAGTTTTAATGTTGTTTATAATGAATAGCTTAATGGTTTAGGGTACGATCTGCGAAGGTTAACGTCGTAGGTTCGAATCCGTCATTCGACCGTTTTCGTGAACCATATCCTAGCGCAAGCATATAAGATTAGTTGGACTGGTTAACGGTAATATTAGTAATATTTACATTGCTAGCATTACATAGCATAGCAATGCTTATTCCAAAGGTGTCTTCTATACGGATGTCTTCGTCCAGATGACTAAGATAAACTCCAGATACTAATTACTAAAAACTTATACCATCATTAACTCTTCATCCGACTGTGGTTATTCAAGGTTGCCTAGGCCTCTATCAAACAGTGCTCTGTAATGACATCGTTAGGATCTGTCTTTTCATCCCATTCGGTTGATTGCACTCGAAAGCTTCAAACAATTGTGTATATGTCTTGACCCCGGTAGGACCGCACCGTTGCTTGTCTAAGGGTCGGAACAAAATTTTAGTACAAAATATTGCTGACGCTGTTGTGTTTCGTGTGGTGAGTGGTGAGGACTTAATTACAAATGACGAGCGATCCATTTATACGAGTACACAGTCATGAAACAATTCTCCGAAAACCCGTTACTTTTATATTACATACAAGCTAAAACTGTCCTAGATATCATAAACGTAAGGTACACATTTAAACGGTAGACATAAATTAAAAAAAAATAGAAATCAATGCATCGATACCGAAACAAGTTGCCTCACATCCACATACCATAACGCATCATATCTGGCCCCGACTCCGCTCGTAAAAATATCGTGTCAGATTCGTCCGATGTAAAAAAATCGATTGGCCAATTCGTCCGTGCAATAATCTGTTTGAAATGTTTATTAAAACGATACCTGGTTTATTATCTCCGTCCGATTCGCATATATAGATCTTGCGGTCGAGGTATTTACAACTTTTGTACGTTCCTTTCACCGCCATGTCGTTACTAAAGTCACGTTCAAATTACTTGACGAAATGCTACGGCTTATTTATGTATTTAAAGTTTAGTTGCTTCAACGCTGGCCGTATGAGGAAGCTCAAAGTCACACGGTTAGCTATGGACAGGGTTAGCCAGGGATAATTAGCTGTGTTTCGTGCGTGTATCCGCAGAAGTACTAAGGTAAACGATATAGCTCAAAGGATCAGTAAGCTGAAGTGGCAGTGGCAATGATAACCGATAGGGAAAAAAAATTCTCGAGTGTTATATTGACGATTGCACCGTAAGACGACCCCCTACTAGAAAGAGCGACGACCTGCGCAAGTCTGCGGGAAGTTGTTGCTGTGTGTTCGTTAGTAGACGTTGTTCTTTTGAACTTTTTTGAGTATAATTAGATCTACGACGAAAGTGGTTGTTATTGGCAGCATCATTTCAGCATTATGATTCCTTATAGACGATGAATGTGGTTCTCATGGACCTCAGGAATCACTCAACATCATGTGAACTTTGTGCTTTTTTTGTCAGATTTTATATATACAGCACAAAACAAATGCATTTATATAATAAACAACACATATTGACTCTTATAAATTCATGTATAGAAAACGTATGCATCACCAATCCCCTCCCCGCCGTGCCCGAATAATTTTCACATCAAAGACAACTCGCCGACCGCCACCGCCACCTGTTTCTACGTGTTAGCTAATGCTGCTCCGCCGTATCGGGCCCATTAGTTACTGTCTCCCCTAAACAACACGCACGGTAAAGCGTGTACGGTGAAGTGTTGTAAAAATCGTAGCCCACTTTGTCCCCCACGCTCCACTACCCCGGCGTCGATAACCGCTGGAGAACATACGAATTCATTGGGCATGCCACATTAGTTCCCCAGACACGGCTCACTGCCCTCGGCCAGTATGTACAGTATAATGTCGTGTCTTCTTTTCGTTTTCACGAAGCCTGCCGAGGCGCGATACGGTCGTTTGTTCGATAGCTCACTTGCGAAGTATAGAGATGCATTTAAACGGGGTTTAAAACGTGAAATCAGTTGGTTGACTATACCTGATGATGCTGTGAGCTATTCAAGACGCAAAGAGTTATGCTAGAGCGAGTCTTGCTCTTGAGTGTAAGCTGATGTACAGCAGCACTTGATGCTAAGTTATTCCAGAGATTGATCAATGAATTGATGGGATGTCTTGAGTTTTAAACCGTTCATAAAATTAGATGGTGTCTAAAAAGTATATAGTATATCAGGTGATGAGCTACTTCTGATGCCAATAGCACATGGCACACATTTTTTTTTATAAAAAAGGTGGCAAACGAGCTGGCATGAGCCTGGTGGTAAGTGATTACCGTCCCCCATGGGCATCCGTAATGCGGGAGGAGACACGCAAATGCGCTGCCGGCCTGTAAGAAAGGTGTAAGCTCTTTTCTTGATGGACCGTAAGTCTTGTCGGTTCGGAAACACCACTGACGACAGCCTATTCCTCAGACTACTTGTGCGCAACTGAAATTTTTAATTTGTCTGGGTAATAAGTTGTTGGCAACGTTATGTAGTGTGACGTAATTTCTTTGGAAGTACAAATATTTTAAACTATTTTTTTAGGTTTTAATATAGCAATTTGCTGCTAATTCCGAGAAATACAGAATGATTCCATCATTGAAAACTAATAGGTCCACGACTTCGTAACGCATGGTCTGAACGGTTAATGGCGGGTTGCGTTTGTAAATTACTGTCATAGTGCTTTTAGAGGCGGTCCGGCGTTGATACACGTGCAATTTACCCTAATGATGGCATAACATAAACTCACTAGCTGTCCAATTCCTTAGTCGGAAGCAATTTATGTACAATAAAATCTTAAGGAAGTTTAAATGAAGTGTCAGAAACACGAGAAATACATGCAAATTACCCAATCACCAAGAAAACCAGCAATTTTTTACGTACAAATATTGTTCAAGCTGAGAATCGAATCCAGGGCCTGACGCTCCGCAGTCAGATACTCTGACCACGACACATAGAGGCTGTCAGTTAGTCCTCATAGTGCCCCACGACACAGCTGGCTGATGCTAGTCTCGTCGCAATGGCGGTGGACGACCTTTTCCCCCCAGCCTTCATTAAGGCTATATTGCGGTGATGGCTCGTAGTGTCGGTGTCACCTTTTATAAAAGAACTATGTTTTTATTATTATTATATTTAAGGTGAAACACGACGGTAAGTGATTCCTGCGTCCATGACATCTACATTCATCCTTGACAAGGAATCATAATGCAGATGCGTTGTCACCCTTGAAGACTGAGATGGAATGCCTAGTCACTTATAAAGGCTCGTTTCGGCGTCATATGATCAGATCAACCAACGACCCCCAAGAAATAACATGTTTTTTTTAAATTACATTAGAATAACAATAAAGTGTATAAGGCAGCCCTATCAATTGAAAAACAAATCCTAACGCGCCAGTCGACGTCTATTTGTTTTTACAAACAAGTTAACGTTACAAATTGTTCCGGGGCGCGCTGCCAGCCGTGATGTAACCAGTGCGTTGCACCTATATGCACTTTATCACTCGCACGTCGTAGTCACAACGTCTTTATTACGTGTCGGGTTTGCGTTGGGTTGCTTTTAACTGTACATTTTAATAACATGACAGTGGCAGAGCCACACTGCAGTTTATTTCTATTTGTCAGTTCGACCGGGGTAGGACCACGCCCTCACAGAATGCCATTGTGAAACAGCAGCATAATGCTGCCGTGCTTCGTCTGGTGAGTGTAGGGATCCGGAGACATTTATTACTGGTGACTGGTGACGAGGCATTCCATCTCAGTCCTCAAGGGTGACAACGCATCTGAATTATGATTCCTTGTCAAGGATGAATGAAGATGTTGTAGGCCGCAGGAATCATTTACCATCAGGTGAACTGTGTGATCGATTGTTACTCTCAATGTAATAAAAAATATATATATATTTTTCTTTTATTGAAATTCTGACGATAATGTTGACTTGTTCCATATCTGTTCCTAAACGATGATTGTTATCAGATGACATCACCTGCGCAGTATTTATTATATGGGAGAGATATCAAACACACTCGGACACGCAAACTAACAATTTGTGATACATAAATATTGTTCCACGGCGAATCGAACCCAGGATCCGTGGCGCAGTAGGCAAGTACTCTAAACACTACGCCACTGAATAATTAATATGTTTCACGTTAGTATTCTGCGAGGGCGTGTCGACCCATTCATGTTGTAACTAGAAATTATCTACGACCTGGCGCTACCGTGAAAATAACGTCTTAGAAACGAGAACACCTCAGAAGCTGTAGTTTAGTAGTTAGTGGTTTTATAGGAAAATTTACCGATATAACTTTAATGATTAGTGACTTCCCATTTAAAATTCCAGTTTCTTTAGTATATTTTAGTAATTCCAACTTTATATTGATTTATACGTGGTGGGGTAACTACGCATTTATGAACTAGCCGTACCATGAAGAGATCAATTCTGTCGGAGTAGGAACACGCTTACCATAATACCATACCGGTTCTTAGAGGTGACAACGCATCTGCATTATGATTCCTTGTCGTCGAGGAATGTGGGCATCAGGAGCCGTAGGAATAACCATCACATGAAATTTCTGCTGGTTTGTCTCCTCATAAACAACTAAATCCATCCATCAACAAAAACCCACATGAGTTGTCAACTCTTGTGACTATGATGGAATGCCAATAATTGGGGTCCCCCCGGTTCACGCTCACCTTTCTAAACACAGTGGCGATATGCTGTTATTCCACAATTTTATCATGCCGTAGCCACACATTTATTCTTTGGCTCTACTTTAAAAATATACAACAGGTTAACCCGATAATTTGTATCGAAAATAAATAAGTTCCACATTTATATATTTATGTAAGTTTGTGAATGTATATATATACATAAATATTCTTCAGAGTTTACATAAACACGAGCTTCATCTGTCATTGGTTCGCGGGTTGACAGTTTAAGAATGCTTTTTAGTATCAAGTCTGCCTTTACTTTGTCTTTTTTATGTAGCATATACTACAAAAATTAAATAAATAACCCGGTCAAACTATCTCAAGTAAGCTTGAAATTGATTTTTCTTTTGTATAATCTTTTTCGTGAACGTCACGCAGTTGCTATGTGCACACGGAATGGGGCCCCACCAATCTGAATAATGATAGTGATATCTTATCACACCAACCGGCGCCTCGCGGTTGCGTCACTTTCGTGTATGTGGGGCCGCTGTACCGCGCTTTCAGCAAGATCGTTGTCCGGGTTAACACCGGCCGGTGAGCTGAGACATTGCTGACCCTAATCACATCGAAGAGGAGGCAGCGTCTCTTCCATCTCTTCTCTCGTTTTGTCCCACATTCCTCGTTATGCTACGACAACACGGCTCAACTCTGCTGCCTTCCTTTCCGGATTGTGCCTGAATACTAACATGGTCCAGAAGGGGAACCTGGAAGAGATTCCAAACAATCCAGTGGTATCCGTTGACGAAACTCTTGTTTGCTCTAGTCCACGTCATGGCTTTAAACTATCTGTACGATTTCCTTTCTTCACAGAATACCAGCGTAAAAGTAGTAGCTTACCATCATGTACTTGATCTGATCAGTGAAAGAGACCGAGAGAGAGGGACGGACACTACTGGTTAGAGGTCACGAGGGCTGATATAACGTATTTGCATTTCGATCCCTTCACGCCGATGACGTCATGACCGCACGAGTAAACCTAAAGTATCACCTATATATACTTAGATGCTGAGCATAAATCTCCTCTCTAGATAAGATATCTAAAATATATGTAATCCGCAGTGGGATGCGCCACTGCGGATTTAAGTATCTCATGTGCCTTGAAATATTTTGTTTTATTTATCTCTTTGACATGCAGTTTTACATTACTACGTATTGTTTAACCGACGAATACAAGTTAAATCTTTAACATATTCAGTGACGCCGATACCGAAGATCGAACTCGGTTTGCTCGCGTACCGTGATATTGAGAACGTGCGCTTGGGCTATTGCGATCTCAATACACGATTCACCTTTGAATATGTCCTCTTTTCTCATTACGTACTTAAAAGAATTTATTGTTTATAAACCAGTGTCACGTTCTAAATATGTAAATAGCCATTAAAGAAAATGTGTTCTCGTTTGTTACTCCTATACCGATTTAAAAAGAATAGTTAGTGAAAAATAAAATATAAATTTATCCCAGAGAATGAACCGAAGTAGACAACAGATAAAAATTACACTAACGTTCGCGCGCTCGGTACACACGCTCTATATAAATAAAATAAAAAAGAAAATACTGAAGATACGAGTAGTTTCACACAGTTGCATAAAGTGCAATGCACAGTGGGCGAACCTTTTTATCTCTAAAAATAGGAGCGTCTGACACCGCAGACGTCTCTAACACTAACTTACTATGTTAACGTCCTATACACACATACTTGCATTTCAATATCAACTCTCTATCACACCCACTAAAGACGTATTTGCATTGACAAACGCCAAAGTGAGAGCTATAAAGCGATTATGATCTTTAAAGTCTGTGCAATAGAGTTTGTAAATACTTGCATGCAATCCGACTTCGATATAGGTCGTAAAATGTAGCGCCATTTATAGTAGTCGGGCGTACTATCGTAGTAATGTCGATGTGTGAATGACGTCGCGACGATGCAATGCAGTGCCCGCGGCAGTGCGCCGGTGTGCGCTACGTAGTTACGTTCAATGAATGGCTCTCCTCGCGGTATCTGTGGCTTTTATTGATTTTGCGACAGGCTGCATAATTTTAACGCATCGTAGTCGACGCGTACTCTCTTAAAGTCGATTGTGTACTGACCTATATAGTATCTGTCACAGTGCGTTGTATTTTTTTTCTTTTAATCTGCGTTCGATATTTTCTAGCATATTTATTGTAATTATCTAATTGTAGTTATTTTATGCGTTAAATAAAATTTAGATATTTTTTCTTTGGAAATTTTCATTTCTCGTTCCCCCATTAAATAGAGTGTCACTTCAAAATTTTACCTACACAGCGGACCTCCCGCTCGCGGTTCTAATTGGATAAAGCTGTAGAGGTCTCTGGACCAACAGCAATACTCACACACAAAAGTATATATATATTAATATGTTATAGTAAATTTTCTTAATCATACTAGATAGCGACTGCACTGCGGATGTTTTTTTATTTTTATTAATTAGACAAACAGGTTTTCTCGTGATGTTCTCCTTCACCGTTCACAAATCCGTGATTCAGAATATGAAATCGCAATTAACAATTTCTTTGGTGCCGCGGTACCAGGAAATCTCGAAACTCCATTGCTTGCTTACCGTGAAATTAAAAGCCAGGTGCTTAGTTATTGAGGTACTATGCCTCTTGATCCTTTAGTCCAGCTGATTGTTATTTTTTAATTTTATTTATATCATATTCTTAATAAGTAGAATACATAACTCAAGTTGTGCTTAGGATCATATAAGATTATATTAAGGGTGGTATATATACAGATTTTTTTAATAATAAAATAAAAGTTTGAGTTCATGAAAATCATAAATGCCTTGTTATCCGTGTTGACTGAGATGGAAGGTCTCGTCACCAGTAATAAGGGCTCCGGATTCCTACACTTATGCTGTTAAAAACCCGATGTTATGCTGCTATTATGCTGTCTTGCCCGGTCGAGGCTACTGTTAAAAGTAAGATGAAGAAATAACATCATGTGGTAATAAAGAAATAATTTAAGGTTTTTAATGCTTAATTTTAACAGTAGCAAAGCCATCTTAGCTCGTTTGTTTGAAGGTCCACCCCTCGCAGAGTAGCAGCGTGAAATAGCACCATAACGTTATGTTTTGCATGGTAGGTGTATGATGATACAATTACTGGAAACGAGTTCCATCTAGGTCCTCAAGAGTAAAAATTACGTACATCTTGAACACTTGTTAAGGATTGATTTAGGTGTTTATTGGTTCGTGGTTATCATTAACCATCAAGTGAATGTTGTGATCGTATTTCATCCTTACTTACTTTCTTCCACTTCAACAGTGTTATGCCATTCGTTCCGCTCCTTGGTTTTCCTTCTCCATACCCCCATCATCATTCCCATGACCCTGAGATCTTTTCGACGCCGTCACACCATCACGCATCTTCGGCCTCCCTCTTGGTCGTTTCTGTTGCGGCTTCCACTTACTCATAACCTTGGGCACCCTATGGCCTTCCATGCTCTAAACGTGTCCTACCCACATCGGGCGTTGTGACTCGATGAATCTGACAAATGTCTCCTGTTTCATCAACATATTGAGCTCGTGATTCATCCGGAGGCGGTATCCACTGTTATTTCACCGTTAGTAACATATAAGAAAACAAAACAGGTTTGCATGATTTTTATGGCCTTTTTCCCCACAAGCTTTTTCTTTATAACCTTAAGTCTTTGACGCATCGATCGTTCGTCGAAATTACTTCGCAGAATCCATTCAGCGCTGGTCGTGGGCGTGAAAATTTAGAGTGGACAGTTGTGTAAACAGCAATGAATGGTGCTTACTGAGCAAATTACGCTATAAAATATTCAACATTTTATCGCTAGGAGATATGACAGCTCACTGTATTTCTTTTTAATTTCGTCCAGAGTAACAAACGAGCAAACAGTTCACCTGATGTTAAGTGATTCCTGCTCCTTGACAAGGAATCATAATGCAGATGCGTTGTCACCCTTGAGGACTGAGATGGAATGCCTCGTCACAGGTTAATAAAGGTCTCCGTCTCACAGCAGCATTATGCTGCTACTTTACGCTGGTATACTGTGAGGGCATGTTCCTACCCCGGTCGAGCTGACCCATTCATTCTGCAGCTAGAAACAAACTGCAATGTAGCTCTACCACACTGTTCTTTAATACCACCATACCGCCAGCAAACCGAGCGCGATCCTCGGCGAAAATGAAATGTTTGATTACAATTCTTAAGTGCTGGTAATTTTCGCAGAAAATTTTATAGTGCCGTAAGTATTTGCGCAATCATAGAGGCGCTCACTTGTCTCTCTATTCCGTGTGTGTAATAAGATCGGAGGAGGCTTCAGATGCAGTGTCAGAGACACGGGACATACATACAACACACTCAGACTCGAAAACCAATAAATTGTTATACACAAATATTGTTCCTAGGCTGGGAATCGAACCCAGGTCCCATGACGCAGCGGCTACTTACTGTAACCACGCGGCGTTTTAGCCATTGGGCCATATCCAGGTTGCCTAGTGCAAACTATAGAACTAGAATTCTTCATTATCTTTATTATCTAAGCTCCATTACTAGTTCAATACTCGACTCTCTCTGCCTCGAGGCAAGATCCTGAGCCACCGGCATCTATCGATTTCCCGCAGACTCCCGATGCGAGTCTTCGCTCCATCTACTGATGGATCGTCCTACGCTGGAATGGCCAAGACCAGGTTGCAACTCGAAAGCCTTTCCTCCTTGGCTATCGGTTCTACGGGCTGCATGGATGACGCATCGCTAACTTCAGCTTACTGAATGTTTTGAGCCATGTGCCGTGTTTAAGCCATTACCTTGGTGTATATACACGTTGCAAATTCTATTACGCAGAGTAACATCGAGCATAGCTCCATATCCAGTGACTTGGAGCTTGCATCTGCAGCCAGCAGTGAAAGACCACGTATCAGTTCCGTATGTCGTCACTGGCGATACGCACTAATATTTTGGTGGCATTATGCTTAGTGCTGTTAGTATTTCATTGTGTATTCTTCAGTCAACAGCGAGGAAATATGTATGTTAATGTTTGAAGTTCGATGGTATGGTTTACTCATAATGTGACCTCTTTGCAGGTAATCCCATGGCGTCGTCTACATCACCATTTACACCACTTGCAGCAACGGTAAGGGAAAATTTTAAAACGCTTTATGTAATATTTTCTTTTTGTAATATTTTCATATGGCAAACTAGCAAGCGGCAGACCTGATGGTAAGTGATCACCGTCCGATCACCCATGGACATCCGCGACACCAGCAACAATAATGGATTTTTTTGAATTTTTTTAAATTTTCTGGACGTCTAAGAACACAATTTTTTCAGACGTATCACGATCCTGCAACAATACAATAATCATGAAAGACGTGTGAGTAAGTTATTTAAAAATCTAAAAACTAATTTATATTCATATCTGTTAGTAAAGAAAAAGTCAATTACGTATTTAGTTTTGAGCAAGTCGATTAACAAAAAAACCAAAGGATAAGCGTGCGAAAGGGCTAAATTCAGCATTGAAAAGTAGGTCTTTTGTTTGGGAGACAGAAATAAAACGGGAGATCTAATTATAGGTGACGAGGTATTCCATCTCAGGATGGATAACGAATCTGCATTATAATTCTTTATTTGGAATGAATGCAGGTTCGTCTATAAGTGATCATCTTCGCTCATGAACATCTGCACCACCAGAGGAGTCGCAATATATATTGCTATATCCCCCAAATATTAGTATGAAATGAATATGTCAAACAATTAAAAAAAATTGTGAGTCGTCAACAATGTAGTGTAAGTTAAATTTAGTGTTGAAGTTGTATGACGTCACATATTGTTGTGTGACGTCACCAGAGGGCCCCAAAGTAAGACCAGCGCTGGATGCTCACAGCCAGCATATGCTGAGTTGGGACCGATTTGTGAGAGCTGAGATTTAATTTCGTATACGTTTTTTTTAATGATTTGATTGTATGCAATAGTGTTTAGTTTTCTTACGTATAATACAAAAAATCATTCTTATTGAATCTATTTGCAGTTTAAGATGTCATTGAATAAAAAAAGTTCTATGAATACCTTATTGTTGAAACCCAGTTGCCAAGCGAATAAGTCGGCCACGCTCCGAATCATGCAGTACGTAATAAGTCGTCTATCCGAATTTAATGGATGGATTTATTATTTCGTCTATTGTATTTTAGCCGATTAGCCGTCCGATTAGATGGCCGACGATAAAGGGGGCCGCACGGTAGCGCTTCATTCAAATTGCCTTGAGATATCCCTTGTGACTTCAATATTTGTGATAGTAACTACTATCTACTTCTAGCTATCAAGCGTTATTGCGTCTGCCTACGGTCGTTGATTCGCGGAGGACAGGTGTGGATTTTGTAAGACGATAACAGTAACTCATAATGCAAATGCGCTGGTATGTTGACGGTATTCCTCACTACAGGAATAACGGTTTCCGGATTCCCTGTACTCACCAAACACCCTAAAGTCCTAGTCCTAAACTACTGTTTCATGCCAGTATTTTGTGAAAGCGTTGTCTTTTATAGAAGATTTTTTAAAAGAAGGATAAACTTTTTTCAAATATATATCTAAAGTAAATTTTGTGTAAGTAAATAATTAATTGTTAATATTGATATTCCTACTGTCGATTTCGATCATTGTGACCTTTTTGTTTATCATAAAAGATAACAAAATATTGGGGACCTCTTTTATTTATCATACAACATAACAAAGGTTGAAGATAACATACGCCAGGGATATATATGTATATACTCGCACACATCAGCAACGAGCGATCTTGAGCGCTGTCATTTATTTACGCAAAAATTGGACAAATTGTGATAAGCCGCGAGGGCGTCGCCATTCCGCGATTGGATTATTGAGTATTTTGACATCGCCGGCTATCGTGATTGGTTGAAATGTATTTTTGCCCTGTTTGTGATTTGTTCTTCCTGATGTGTCAAAAAAGACACAGTTTTATTATTATGCTAAATAAACTGTCTTCTTGTTTATGTGCCTTTTCAAATACTGAAGGTCGTCAGCTCGGAAGGAGGCGGTGCCACTGTGCATTAGTTTATTCCTAACTTTTCACTCTGCGCTCAAGATTCCTGCCGATAACTATGATGAAAAATTATTCGGGTCTAAGCTGAAACAGACATGTCCTTGTTATCCTGTAAAAAAAATTTGAAGGGGTATTCGGTACACCACTGGTGTTTTGTTTGTGAAACTAAATGGGACAAATGTATAGAAAGTTTATCTGATGGTATATCCATTCTGAATCTTTAATGGGGATGGATGTAGATGTCATGGAGCGCAGCTATTGTCAAGTGAATTGTGTGCTTGTTTGTCACCCGTTTGTAATGATATAAAAAATCTATACTACTATTTTACGCTGGGATTTTGTAAGGTTGCCCACTGTTAAAGAAGAGTCTAAATACGACGAATAAAAGATCGAATACGAAGAATAAGACTAACGTCGAAAAACTAATGTCCCACGACAAAGTCGAGTGTTTCGGGAGACGTCTGGCGCGGGTGGACGTCTTGTTCATTTGTACATTGTCATATTCACCCAAAGATCCCTTATATGTACAGAAAAAAAATCTTTCAACTCATCATTATTATCATCCGATGATCATTTGTCATCATGCCTAACACGTGCTCTGCTCGCGCGTCACACAGCTCGTCGCTCCAAGGTCCCGAGCCTCGCGATCGGTTTGTACAGCTGCGCTTAGAACAGAGCCATTGGATAACCGTGTTACCCACGCACTGCTATATGTCAATTCGCATCGAGATTTCGTAACGTTGTTTTATTTTCATTGTCCGACACAGACCTCAACTTGTTCCAACCTCAAAATGTTGTTTTTATAATATCAGGGCTTGCAAACGTGTAAGTTGTTTACTTGATAGCTAGTAATATCCATGTCCTACGTCCATTCTCAACAATTATTCAAGTAGTACATGCGTTAGCACCCTTGAGGGTTAAACTGGAATGCTTCGTTATCTGTAATCGCATCTTTGGATTCCTACACACACCTCACAAACTCAGTAATGTTATGCTGCTATTTCAAGCTGGTATTCGTGAGGGTGTGGTCGATATAGACGTCAGCACAGTTGTTCTACAAGGATATATATAGAAATATATTAGATGGTATAGATATTTGTCGTTATTGCCACGGTAACATTAACTATTGTAACAATGGTGCTAGATTCATATATATAATACTGTCATGAAGAATTTTGTGTAATGATATTATTTTATATTGGGAGAACTACGGTGCAGTTTGTTTCTGACCTCCATGGATGGTTTCGTTCGATAAGGGCACGACGACACCCTTACAGATTAGCTGCGTGAAATAGTGGCATATTGCTGTTGTGTTTAGTCTGGTGACTGCAAGTATCTGGAGACCTTTATTACTAATGACGAGTCCTTCCATCTTAGTCCTCACTTGTGGAAATGCATCTGCATTACGACTCCTTATCGTGGATGCATGTCGGTGACAGGAATCACTTGCGGAATTGCACGATAATTTCTAATACAATAACCACTAGATTCCTTCCTTTACCGATAGTAATTTTTGGAAGTTATTTGCTGTAATTTGCGTTTGTTATTTATATATCACGTAAAACAAAACCGAAATAAATAACAATTGTCAATATTATAGCACTATTAATAACTAAACTATAGCTATAAGTGTAGTATAACAAACATAGCGGTATAGACTTATTCAGTACGTGCTATAATTTTAAAAAGTAATGTAAGTAAGCTTGAAATGGCTTTTTTATCTTTATGATATGATTACTTTTTTTGTCTCAAAAGTTAATAAGCAAGTCCAGTGTGTCCATGCTTTATTCCCTTCCAATCAAATCAAAAAAGTGTTTTTATATGTAAGGAAATTAACCGGCATACATAATTTAAATCGCAATTTATAAACTTGATACGGTGGCATAACTGGATCGAAACGTCAACTTCGTTACGCTTTATGGGATTCCATTCATTCGTACGGTACCTCGAGCCATTCTTCTGAAATACAAGTTTTTATACCCGATCTTTACAGATCACATTTTTCATCTTAAATTTTATCAGTTTACATGACGTCAGATAACAGAACGACCACGCCAACACCTCAATAATCCAACGTTTCTGAAGTCAAGCTAATATATTTTTACGACTATATAAATCACTATAATGAAACTATATGCGATAAAATTCCACCAGTCGGCCTATGCTAAAGAATTTAAAGAAACTCTATAACCATAGGCTATTGAGGTCAATGGCGAATGTTAAATTCGTATTAAGCTGGAACTGCAATCGTAGAAAGGGATATTCTTGGCAATAGTAGCATCTCCATTACCGCGGGCCTCTGATATCGATGTATGAATGGCCAATTATGTGTCTCAATATACTGGTCGCGCCGGCTATCGCTCGGGAACTTTTGTGGCCAGGGGAATGAATAGAACGACGGATCAGAAAACGATGGTCTTCTTCCGTGGGATTAAGAAATGGGGTAAATCGTTGTGATACGGCGAGGAGTGGGCGAAATCGAGGCCATGACGAAAGTGATTGATAACGTTCGATAAACTTGCTCTGATAATGCGTATCGCTGTTGCCATGGCGGGCAATAAGAATTATTATATAAACTTATTTTGTTTCGTTGTTTATTCATTGGATGTTTGTTGGGATTGCGAGCTCTTTTATAAAAACATTTCTCTAATTTCTTTTACTAATATAAGAAACGTTATAAATAACGAGAAACTCTCCTATTCCTCCCGAATATGATGAGACGTGAACAATAATAAGTAATCAGGCGACGTACGATTCGAGACATGAACATCAGCACCAAAAAGCTTGTAGAACTGATAGCTGATGGTAAAGACAAGTTCTCTTAGATGTGACAAACGAGCACACTTTTCACCTGATGGTTAGTGATAACACACGAAACACAGGAGGGTTGTGCTGTTATTTCACGGTGGTATTCTTTGAGGGCCATTTATGCTGCGGACAATCGGCGGAAATCTATGGCAATCTATGTGGTAGGTTTTTATTCAGCCATGGACTATTGGTTGTGATGATAATGAAAATTTACAAATTAAAATTCTAATAATTTATGTACGTTTATATAAATTTAGATATTTTTTCTGATCATTCTGGAGTGTCTAAACGCTATGTTATACCACAAAAAAATATAAATTGCTACAGCATTACCCATTAAGCATTCTTCATAATAGTATTATTGAAACCGTGACTAATACAGTACAATAGATGAGAATCCCTCAGAGAAATTTGAAGAAACAACCGCTACATTCATGAATACGAATGGCGACCATGAGATATTTCAATCACTCACATACTCTATGATCCGCAAAGATAAACCGCATAGTCATAGAGAATGAATTAATCTCTCTAAACCCAACCCCCTCTCCATCTTGCCCCGCATCGCCCTTTGCGGGAACCCATCGGCAGATTCGTTACAGTTCCATGACATCAGATTGAAAGTGGAGTGCACGTTGCCCCGGTCCGCGTCACATTAAACGACTTTTTGTCAATATCAACAATGGATTTTTTTTCGTTAATATTGCCTACGCACGGTGCGCCATCACTTTCAACTCGACAAACGAAGGGATGACTTTGGAATACTGTTGCTGCTTTGGCTATTATGTCGATTTCTCTCTTTATGTAGAATTAAATTTTCATGCTACCTACCATCTTTGTAAAACTTTTGCCCTGTACTTTGAAATATCGTCAGTTTAAGCCTCTAGTGTAGGACCCATCACTAGATGGAGCGCCGACCTATGCAAGTTTGCGGGAAGTCGATTAATGCAGTCGGCTCATTATTATCAATTGGATTATTCATAGGCAGTGATGAGGGTGAAGCCTCTGATACATATTTAAATAAACATTTTTCTTTAGTTTTTCCATTCATTTTTGTTTTATAATTTTTGTTGCAGACACAAAGCGGCACAGTGCAGGGCCATCTCGAAGATCGATACGTTCGCGTCAGTCCGCCAAGTTACATTAGATATCTATGTTATATTTTAAAGTACATTTTCGTTCTCAAAATCCTAACAACACGTGGAAGTGCGAGAGATGTGCAGTGAAGACAAATCGCAGGCTCCATTCTCACAGTTTTGCCCTAACATCCTTACGACCCCGTGATAGTTTTTACCGCAACTCGCGTAGTTCTTAGGATGAAACTTTTAAATGTAACATAACATGGATTGATTTTTAAATATTGTTCCTCTATTGTTATTTAATTTTAAGGCTCCAGAGGGAATTGTCAAAACGATTTTTCTTTTTAAATGTGTTTTACGACTAGACTACCCGTTACTGTGACGTTTTCTCGTTTTCCTCTGGAATCCTGACCGGTTCACGACCTTGTCGCCGCGTGTTTAATGTTTTGTAATGTTTAAGTTAGGTTTTTTTTTTATTTAAACATGTTTTGAATATTGTTGACTAACAAGTACTAAACATTCTAACGCATGACTTTCTTATTTTACAATATCAACTCGCGAGTCTGCATGACATTACACCATTTAATTGGATAATAATTGTTGTTTTTTTTTTGTCTTTATTAGTTAAGAGCTAAGACATTACCCTTATTGACTTGTTTATTTTTAAATTTACAAATTGCAAATTGTAATGATTATGAAATGTTTACTTCAACAATTTTTGAATTTTATGTTATCAAATTTAATTTTTAGATCAGATCAATGATCAATTGTCGTACGCCTTGCTGTATAAAACTTGATTTTAAATTTAAATTTACTTAAATTCGAGTTTTAGTGTTTGCATGGCAATTTACCCGGGAGGTTGCATTCTAGTTTTTTTATTGTGAAAAATTTTGATTATGCAATCTGTTAATTTGGAATCGATTCTGGATAAATTATTATATTGTTTTATTGTCTATGATTTTATTGTACAATAAATTGTTTCTGAATGGCGATGTGGCCGTTTCATTTGGTTCCCAAGCACATCGAAGATGTTCCCACAGTGTTTGCATGTCTCGCAACCGTTCAATGGATCGTTTGGAGGTCGGACAAAAAGTCATTTTTCAATTAATACAATGTCATCAGGACGGTCCGACCTCTGCTCTGCGCCGGCTAAGCATAATGTCTTCGACAAACCTCAAATTCGCTAACATACGAAAATACTCCATGTCTATATTGGAATAACGGTCAATTTGTTACACAGTAAAAGCGATCAAATGTAGACTATTGGCAAATTTGTACAGTTGGCTTCAAATGATTGGCGTGAAAGAATAGTAGATGAGTAACGAGTAGTTGGAATGTTATAACCAACAGGATGATGGCGGAGGTTTCCTCCATTGACTTATGAAATATGTATGATAGTTATAGTCATAAAGGTGCAAGGGCTAGTGGGAAACTAGATAAGATATTTTGAATTCAAGTGAAAACCGACACTTTTTTATCTAATTTAAATTAAAATTGATAATATCACCTTTGCCTCACTCTATGAATTCCATAACTAGAAGTCTAATTAATACGTTACGATGTTTCTCAGTGGTATAACCAATATCAGGTAACGAGGTAACCCATCTCAGAACTCAGGGTAGATTTAGATATCACGGCCTACAGTCATCTACCATCAGGTAAAAGGTTTGTCACCCTTAAAATCAGAAGAATAAAAAGATTTGTATAATGTAGAACAACCCCTCCTTGAGTGACTACTGCACCCTCCTTGATAAATCACCATTTCTTGTATTTTATGAGCGTCTTAACGATTTTTTCTTTTTAAAACTATAATCACGATACAAATATGGGGCATTTACATCCACGAGCCATTAAGACGTCTTCAGTTAAACATCAAAACGCAGCAAATAAGCGAAGCGGCTATGAAACAATCCCAGCAGAACTGAAGGCGAGAGTAAGTAGCTATGAAAAATGAAGGCGTGGAGATATTTTAATGTCTAAAACGGGGCACGTTTGCCGTGTCAGCGGAGCGCAGTTGATTTACGTTTATGTATATTAAAATTGTTTGAACAACGCCGTTGGCCGGCGCGTTTATCTCGGCCGGACGAGAGACGTAGGTGGACGAAATCACTCGTCTTGTTCCCTACCAGTTTTTGTCTTATGACATTAATACTTGCACCGGGGTCAATGACCTTCCCAGTTTCCTTTTGCGTTCCCTATAGTGAATTGTTTAGAAGAAAAAAAATAATTGCTTTTTACAAAACAATAATGATATTATCGTATATTTACCGAATTTAACGTGGGGAGTGTTCTGAAGAGGTCGGGTTGTTGGTCGACTGCAAACTAAAACGATTTAGGGACCTTCTAGAAAAGAGCCTACACCTTTCTTAAAGGCATTTGCGTCTCGTCTGGTGTTGTGGATGTCCATGGGCAGCGGTGATCATTTACCATCAGGGTGAGCTGCTAGTTCGTTTGACACCTATAAAAAAAAACAACAGCGCTAAACTTCTGTTTTACACGAGTATTTAGCGAGCGCGTGGCCCTCCCTTATTAGAGCTGATATATCTGCTATAGCTGGTTAATGACTGCAGCATATCTTTACCACGTATAAAGATAATGTCTGAGGCACAGATAATTGGTTTTAAGGTCTGGGGAATTGGTCCGACCCACTGACGAGAGTAAACCAAATAAGACATTATCACAAGCTTTACATTACGTATTGTTCAGAAAGTATTTTTCTTCAGATTTCGGCACTATAATACGTCCTGCTCAGTTGATATCTTCTTGTACGATCATTATTGACCTAATGATTAGTGGTCAGACTACCTGGCTATTATTTCGCAGGATCATGGTTCGGTTTTCAGTTGAGATGTTCGAGGGAAGATGTGACTTAAAATTTCGTGGCTGTATCCAAACCATCTTGCGGTGTGCTGATGTATTGGATTGGATGGGCAGAAGATATGGACCTGGCCGATGGATCAGGAGGATATCTTATAATCTCCACTAGATAGTCGACGTGCTAGCAGACAACCATAAGGGAATTATCGACATATACGTCTTTTTGATATAAAAAAGATAAAAAAAAACAAGAACAGTATAGAAACAAATATATGATGCCGTAAATTTTATCAGATAAGAGCTAATTTATGGCGTCCATAACTCTGCAAGCCATTCCGAAGACCAATGTTTCTTATTGTACTCGAATTATAATAAATATTATTTTTAGATCATTGCATTATTAAGACGTAGCTTGTTTGAAAAAATAGATAATGATAAATATGTAATTTTTTTTTAAATTAAGTATGACAAACAGAGAGCACACAGTTCATCAGATGTCTTGCCATTCGTTAATGCGTCCTTGTCAGTAATAACTCCCGATCTCCACACTTTCGACGAAACACAGCTGATATTGAATTGGTATTCCTTGAGGTGGTATTCTCCTGGTGATCGGATCCATTCATGCTTTGGTTATATTTTCTACGTAATATAGTGTACGTATTTAGCCACGGGAATCATTATCAGGTAATCTTGTCACTCAATGTACTGAAAAAAAAACACATGACGTAGTTACATCAGAGAATGCTTCCTCGTCACTTCACCGAATTCGTTGGCAACTCCTTAACCATTCAGGCTACACGTCTCTGAAACTCCTTGCTCGAAGATTGCTTAAAGACGTCTGATGCTAATTGATATGTTGTTTTTTATATGTAAATATATTTATATAGTAGTGTATAAATATGTATATGTTTTTTTTTATTAGTATAATTATTCCTAATCATTATTATAATATATATATATTTTTACAATGTTTATATTGTAACCAAAATTTCTCTCCACGCCACGGTTTAACTGATAGAGAATACCTTAAGGCATTAAATCCCTTTGTACCCCTTTTTCTAAGATGTGAACAATAAAGTTTAATTAAACAAATATATAAAGACAATCCCAGAAAAGTTGTTTTGGAATAAATATATTTAATATATCAATTTGAACAATGGTAGAGTTACCCTACATTTTGTTACTGGAAACTGCTGGACGGATCCACGCCTTCACAGAGTAGCAGAGTGAAATAGGAATATTCCGCTATCGTGTTATGGGTGTTGAGAGATCCAGAAACCTATATTACTAAACTAGGTTAAGGACTAAAATAGAATGTTTAAGAAGGAAGATTTTTAAGCGCCAATAGCCCAATGGTTATGGTGGTACGGTATGCCAAATTTTGGGCGTTGGTTCGAATCCACAATTCAACTAATGTCTTCTCTTAGCAAAAAGATTTAAGCTCAGTTTGGCGTGGTTGACGGGAATGTTAGTAAATATTTTTTTTATGCGTTTTCCCCATTCCCATCAAGACTGAGATGGAATGCCTCGTCAACAGTAATAACAGCCTCCGGATCCCTACGCTCACCAGATGTAACACATCAGCATTATCCTGCTATTTTACGCTGGTATTCTGTAAGGGCGTCCAGCTAGAAATTTAATATTTAATAATTATAGCACTCTTTAAATATATATATATATATCTCGTTATTATGGTTACTCATCGAGAGGGTGAATGTGGAGGTCATGAGCTGCTGAAATCGCTCACTATCAATAGAACAGTGTGCTCATTTGTCACCTTTAATACAATAAAAAACAAACTCGACACGTTTCCAAACGTGCGGTTATGTATGCACGAAAAGTAGAAGTTACTTGCTTCGCAGAGATAGTACCTAGAACTTCCTACAGTAATGCGGTCGTCAGTTGTAATTACCGATGCGATGTTGGGTGGGTCATTCCACCGAGTGAGAGGTGCGCCACCCGGATATGAAAAGGAGAGTCGGACACCGGTCCGACCGCCCTGAACGACGAGCTTTTAAGATCAAATAAACTTCACACTGTCAGTTACTTACGGTGTAAGATTGCGAATTCTACTAATTCCGGACTATATACCTGCCTAGTATATATTTCTCTTTTTATCTTTATACTACTCACACGCTACGCTGCAGTTTGTTTCTAGTTGCAGAATGAATGGGTCAGCTTGACCGGGGAAGGACCACGCCCTCACAGAATAACAATGTGAAATAGCAGCATAATACGGCTGAGTTTCGTTTGGTGAGTGTTCCCTACACCTCCAGAGACCTTTATTACTAATAACGAGGCCTTCCATCTCATTCCTCAAGGGTGATAACGCATCTGCATTATGATACCTTGTCAAGGATGAATGTAGATGTCATGGGCCGCATGGAAAACTTGCCATCAGGTAAACTGTGTGCTCGTTTGTTACTCTCAATTTAATAAAAAAAACCCATGAATATTATCAAGATTCGTATGCCACAGCACGACACTGGCTTCTTTAATTCTTCTTCTTCTGCCCGATGACGATTCAACGAGCTCCTAATAAAATAATTTTAAAAGACCGATTGATACGTGAGTATAACGCAAGGGAAATCATTTGAATTAGCTATTTAATTGTTTATATTATCTATTTTTGTTATATATTTAATGTGTACATTATATGACATCTATATGTATTGTTTAATATATCTTATTTGTTAATATGTATATTAAGTTTGGTATATATATTGTTTATGTTTAAGATTATTTTGTTATTTGTACCTACAGTCAATGTTTCTCCATCTAGGTTTGACTGTTAGAGAATGCCAAAAGTCATTAAGCCAGCTCATTGTTCTCCATTTTTTTTCTATTTTTTTGTTTACAATTGAAGTTCATATAAATAAAATACTTTAACTATATATTAGTATGGTACAGTCCACTTTACTTCGATAGGTAATGCTCTCACATCTATTTGCAGTCTCCTAACTGGTGGTTAACGGACACCACCCGATTCCCAAGAGGAACATAAGTCATAAGTGTTTCAAAGGGTCTATTTATATATATTTGTTGTATTGACCCTTTGATACAAATATGACATCAGATACATTAGCTAAGGAACGGTAACAAGGAGAGCGAGGTTCAAAGATTATTCATAATTTAAAGTGCAGATTTATATGCTCTGAAGGAAGATATTGTGAGAAAACCTGCGTGTAGAAGAAATATATATATATATGAATATATATATATATGACTATATATATATATATGAATATATATATATATATATATATATATATATATATATATATCTATGAATTACAATCGTTAATAAATTACTCGATTCACCGGCGCCTGTCTGTATTGATCCTAACACGCAACAGAGACGTGTTTTACCTTGAAACGGTCCTGTTTCTTTTTTCTACCACACTTCCTATCTATTGACACATTAATTCTTTTGACTGTATCTGATCAATTTTGCCAGTGATCAATTACAATCGGGGGGAACGTAAACTCGTTGGAAGTTAACAAAAAAGAAACAAAACACAAAAATAACATAAGAGGAATGCTTAACATACCAAGTACAATTGATACGTAAACGATAAAGCGGCAAAAAAATCATCAGCGACATCAACGCAGAGGACAGGCACCCTAATTAGCCGGGTCAGAGACACAGAAATGATTATATGTTTATATTACAATTTATTGTAAATAAAATTGTTTAAAAAATAATGTAAATAAGCGAGCAGCCACTTACCGCGAGACAACTGGCGGGGTGTACGCCTCATTGATGCGGTAACACATCGGTCGTATCCGAGAAATTCAATATTCTAAAGGTATTAATATAAAGTGAGTATGAGATGTGTATCGCACACGCGGGTTCCGTATTCGCGTTAATAATTATAATAAATAATAACATTTTATATCATTTCAAAAGATAAGTAACAGAGAGTCCTAAAAGTTCTTTTTAAACATAAATTTAAAAAAATACTGAATCCAGTATTTTTTACGTAACATAAAATTATAAAAACACTATATAAGTTTGAAACTGCATGTTACACATGTTGATATATGTAACATGAAGTTTCGATATAATACTTCTTTCGTTCTGGTCTTCTCTATGTAAATATATAAATACAATACAATACTAAAAATTTCAAAATTGTCTACAATAAAGGTATCTTAAATAAATTTATTTCATAAAAGGCAAGTATCTAAATAGTAGGATATAAAATTACTTTTACCAAGCTCTTTCTTATTCATTTGATATTAAAAAATAAACTAAATATTTAGAGTTCAAACAGTAATTAAAAATAATATATTAAATCAAAAAGCTATATATATATATATTTATGTCAACTTTCTACGTGTAAATAATTCAATGTATGACACAGTTATCTGTACCACACGCCTCGCACTAAATGCTGTCAATTCGGACACTTTAGGTGGTGTTCCGACTTCTGTTGACATTATCTTGACCCAAAGTCGATGTCCCACAACAATTGTGGAACAAACAGAGCGATAAATTCCCTTAGTTTGCGGCATATTTAGGTCGCCTGGTAAGTAATAACACCCCAGTTGTGATTTCTTGCACCTACCCTAGTTACTTTTATTGATTGTGGAAATAGATCAGGTAGAGCAACGTTGCAGTTTGTTATTGACTGAAGCGCGAATATGTCAACTCGATAGAGGAAAGAGCACGCTACAGAATACCAGCATAATATGCAGCGTAGCGCGGCTGATTCGTTCAGTGAGTGGAAATATCAGAAGATCCTTAGGGTGATAGATCGACATTACTAATATTCCGGTTAACCACTCCAACTAAGCTGAAATTGCTTGTGCTAGGAGATGGTTCACGATAATACTCGAATGGCGGATTCGAACCTACGACCTTAATTTACGCAAACTATTAGGCTACTGACGAAAATCATTTGGACTGTGTGCTCATTTGACACTCTTAATACAATAAAAAAAAGAATAAGCTCCGACGGAACCTTAAGAGTTAAGCTCCTACGTAAATTCCGACGAAACTGTCCGCCCGGACAGTTCGATAGCATTCGATCAATAAACTGGTATATTTACACGCGTACAGTCACCGCCGCATTCTGGGCCCGTCGAAAGTGTGCGCTGATAAATAAAAGTAGCCATACAGGCGGCTTTCATGTTTGCGAAATGCCCCCAACTTAATTGGGTTGACGCTTTTTGAAATCGAGGCGGACCCTTACTGTGAGCTAAGCTATAAATAAAATATTTAATGTCTATTATTTTAATAATTTATATTTTTCACGATATTGCTCCATCTTGTTCCACGAATTTATATGATTCCACGTAAGCGCAGAAGGTCTCACCAGCACGGTAATTATGAAAATTTAATAGTTAAGGTTGGATAATATAATAAAAGTGTTGTATATTGAATTTAAATCTCCAGGTAAAGCTGGGATGAACAGCTATTTAAAAGAAAAATTAATGGAACAGTAAATAATATTTTTATTGGTAGTAAATGAAACAACGCCCATTGTTATTCAATTATTTTATTACCATCGGTAATACGTCTAAGAAATTTTCAGATTATTCAGACGTCCACAAGTGACAGAAAATTTATATAAAAAAATTAATTACATACATACACAGGTCAGGCACGTAAAATCGTAAACAATGAATACGTTCAGCGTCAAAGAGTTACGTCGCTGTTTGTAAAGAGAGCACTTGTATAGCTTCGCTTCTTCTGGTGCGCGACACTCACTAACATGCAATGCGGATTTCGGCATGACGCTCTACTAGCAGATTAATTTATTACGACTGTACTTTTACTAACCGAATCGACAAGTAACATTAACGAAGAATATATATTTGGATTTCATTGTTAACCTTTCCTGTTAGATGTTTGTTAAGAACTTTATTAAGTTACCCTGTGCGCGTTGTGTTTGCGAGTTAGAAGTTAAATTTCTTTCATTTTTCTTTAGAATATTATTTTTTATATCTTGCTTCCCTCGATCAATAGCAAAATAAATGTTATTATATAATATATAATATATATACATATATATATATATATATATATATATAATATAATAACTGTTAACTAGCAACACATAGGCGGCCAGCGGTTGTGACATACAACAAATACTCCTAATGATATTTTAGTGATCTACCTATACCTTATTATATCTAGTTAATTAATTTTATGTAAAGCGGGTGAGGGCGCGCCACTGTGTCGGTATTTTTCGTACAAGTAACGCATTGCACAACGTTACGCTGTCTGAATGAAAAGTCATTCCACAAGACCCACAAGTGTTGACAGTTGTCTCGACCAGGGAATGACCACGACCCATTAGGCACCAATGTAAAATAGCAGCATAACGCCGTGTTTCGTCTGGTCCGAAGACCCATAGTGGTGATTGGGGGTCCTCAAGAGTAACGGCGCATTTGTGTTATGATTCCTTATCGAGGATAAATGTGGTCGGCATGGTCGGTAAGATTAACTTACCATCACGTGAGCAGCGCTTTTTGTTGTCATCCACAATGTAATGAAAGGGATACTGTATATAAAGCTCGTTGTTATGTTTTAACGAACGCAGCGGTAATGTTACTTGCCTACAAATAAATTGACTCCAAATAATACAACAAAAATCGATATAATCTCTGCTCAACACTAATGGCGATGGAGCCACGTTACAGCTAGCCACTAGCTGCAGCATGAATAGACGATCGACCTGGGATTTGTTAGTCCTCCGAATTGACAACGCATGTGCGTCTTGAACCTTTGTTGATGATTGGTGCAGATTTCTTGGACCGCAGTCGTCGTTTACCATCGGGGAACTGTGTGCTCGATTGTCACACTTGGTTACATAATAAAATATGTATTCGCATTACCAAGATACTCTCTTCATATATATATAAAGGTCAATCTGCAGGTAGACTGGTATAGAATAGCATTAATATAGAATAGAGAATCTGGCATTAAATTATTACTTACGTTTCTTAGCACAAAGCGATCTGACCGCTAAGCCGAGCGACATTTAACAAGCTTTATCAAACGTATGTAATATAACCAGTCCATGCGCAATAAGCATTAATCTGTATCGGAACCCATTGCATTGCACTACAGTGTCGACAATTGGCTAAATGTCGAGCAAAGCCGCGGGGCCCGCCTAACGTTCTGTATACCTGTTGACATATTGAGTGTTGGAGAAAGTGGACACGGTACAATGCTCAGATCCAATTCATCAAGGCCCGCGGGGTTTTTGTCGGCCTTTCTCTGTCGGTACATTTCCGTTAGATTAGATGTCATATTGTTGAGTATATATTGTTTGTTTGTTATATTTATTGTAAATGCAATTTTTTTCTTTTTTTTTATAATAGATTAAGGGGTAAAGGAGGTGGTAAGTGTACACCGCCGGCAGAAAATCGGCGGCAACATCGGAGAAAAAATAAAGATCGTGGGCTATAGGAATCCCTTTCCTCCAGGTGAACCGTGCGCTCGTTTGAAACCCTTAAATACACACATCCAAGCTGTTTCCTACCACATGCGACCACGGGACCCCATATGACCTTCCCTAATGAACGCCATAAACGTCAGTAACTTAATTATGCAGTATATCATTCGATTCATTTAATTTATTTATCGTCTGGCCTTTTAGCGAGACGCCATCGTAATGAAGTAATGTTGGGGATTTTATTTGCTTTATACGGTTTTGATGATCATTTCGAGATACGAGCAAACACTGTTATCTGTCATTTTAATTTTGTTTTATGAGTAAGGTGTGTGCGTACATACGAATTGTTTGTGTATGTATATATATAATGTGTATATATATATCCTGCGTCTGGCCAAAGTGCCTCCTATTTAGAGAGGGTGTTAGAGCAAAGTCCACTACGCGTCTCCACTGCGACTTGGACGTACAGGTTTCCTCGCGATATTTTTGTTAACCGTGACAGTTCAGCACTTGAAATTACAATTAACAATTTCATTGGTGCCAGCACCGGAAATTGTACTCGTTTTGCTCACCTTCCTTTTCTCTCCCGAAATTAAAGCAGGGCTTTTAAGCATACGCCTTATGGACCTTCAAGAAAAGAAACTACTCGTTTCTTAAAGGCAGGCAGCGCATCTGCGACTCTTCTGGTGTTGCGGACGTTCATGGGCGCTGGTGACTGACTACTCACCATCAGGTGACGTGGTTGGTCATTTGTTACCTATTCTATAAAAATATGTGGTTAATTTTTTTTTTTGAATATGTGTATTGCTGGTGGCCCTGCGGCCTCTACAGCTTCACCTGTATAGACCGCGTGCAAGCAGGGGGCCCGCGGGTAAGGAGTACGACGACGCTGTTGGCATGATGTCTGTTACAACTCCGCTGCACTCCAACCCTGGTGGACGAGGAACGTCAACGACGACAGAAGACAGAGAATATGATCCGAGGGCCCCCCTCTTCAAGAGGTGCGACACCTCGGCTCGGACCATTTTTCGGAAAGAAGGGCTTAAACATAGAGATACCATGGGCCCTTTGTATACGCAATAAGATGCGAAAATTATCGTTATGAGGTTATGTTCTATTCATCTAAAAACCTCGTTCTAGTACTGAAACGATACTGAAAGGCAAAGTTCGTTACTTAAAGATATTTCTAAACTTATTTCGGTATGTAAAAATCTAATTTTAATTGTCTTTTCTCTGCCTGGTATCTCGTAATCTACGTCTGGATATTGTACGGTTGTATCAGTTAATTATATTATCTTTTCCTGTTAAAATCATAAAACGTAGTATCCAGAAATAAAAACATTATTCCAGACAACGTTTAAACTTCGGCATACTCCAATCTATAAGCTGCCCTGTGAGACCATCACCGACGGACAACTCGTACCGTACTCACAATTAACCTGTGGTTGTGGCAATCGTGCGAGCAGGTCACCGGATGGTAAGTGATGACCGCTGCCCACTAACACGAACACCAGAGGAGTCGCTGACCCATGATATCTACTATGTCCATACTTAACAAAAATTCAAGTTACGTTGACACCCCTGATAAATAGCGATACGCTGTAATTTCACAGGTGTTCTGTGAGGGCTTTCCCGTTAATCATGTAGCAGCTAGAAACTGCAACGACTCTACTACTGAATAAACATGTTGCAACGACATCAATCGGGTCTCCGGTTTTTTTTCCACACCACACGAAACATAGCCGCGGTAGCTACATATACGTAGCGGTAGCTACAGCTGATCTACAGCATACAGCCTTAGCTACGGCATGGGTCTACTATTTAAAAAAACCACTCCAACTAAGCTTAGATGCTAGTGCTAGGTGATGGTTAAAGACAATAATGGAATGGCGTATTCGAACCTACGACCTTTCTTGAATTTCGCGTGCCCTACCTAAACCATTAGGCTAATGACGCTTTATAATTTTTAATGATTCAATCCGACGTTACTTGCGTTTTTTCCGAGCATTGTGAACAGCGAGCAATAACTCAATACAATTCCTCGTAACCGTCGACTGGTTTATTTGGCCAATTTGGCAGTGCCAGTCCAGTGCTCGAATATTTTCTTGCCAGTTAAACTTTTTTACCGGCACACACAAATTAAGCTTTGCTTTAATTAATTTAATATAGGGCGTTGATTAAAAAAGCATAAGGTCAATTCATTAAGTCTGGTACGTCGCCGAATTCGGTATCAGTGTGTGAATTTTTTCACAGAATAATTAAATTAACGGTATTTTTTCAATATATTAATTAATTTATTGAAAATTATATGAGTAGCGATATTGTCTGTTGATAATGATGGAACCACGTTGTAGCTAATTTCTAGTTGTAACATTTTATTTTCTTTATAGAATAGGTGGCAAACGAGCAAGCAGCCAACCTGATGGTAAGTGATCACCGCCGACCACCATCCGCAACACCAGAGGAGTCGCCGATGCGCTGCTGGTCTTTAAGAGAGGTGCAAGCTCTTTTCTTCAAGGTCCCTGATTCGTATCAGTTCGGAAACACCGCTAACGACAGGTGAAAGGCGTAGGCTCTTTTCTCGTGTCGACTCACACTTACAGATCCACATCAGAGGAGTATTCTGGGGGTAAAAAAATCGGTGTTCCCAACTCTCCCAATCCTATCCCTATTCATATTAATTTATTTTCTAACAAAATAATGTATGACGTATAATATCCACACAGCCCGCAACGGTGGTATCATCTCCCGGGAGAGTCGTGATCTCCTGACTAAAGTCTGGGTAATGTGGACGGCTCCCCGACAACGCATCTTCACTATGATTCATTATCGAGAATGAATGTGGGTATCACGCGCCACAGGAATCACTAACCATCAGGTAAACTGTGTGCTCGTTTGTTACTCTTAAAGTATTAAAAAAAAACTATTCCACACACACTCCCAGTGAGATGTTATTTCGCTTACATTTAGTATTTGTTTTTGTACAATTGTTACAAAATAAGTCCATTTCGTATATTCTATATTATCCATATTTTCTTGTCGACAATGAATGTGTGTCATGATTTTACCATCAAACAAACTGTGCGGTTGTCACCCCTAATATCTAAAACCAAACAACGTTGCAGATTGAGTCAAAGTGGTTAATATTAACAGTAGAGCTGCATTCAGTATCTGTCTGTAACTTGGATGGGCTGGCTCGAGGAAGGAAACGAGCACGCCCTGAGTGTTTTGTGTGCTGGGACCATTATTATTGATGGTCTGATTCTGTCTTAGGCCTCAGTAGTAAGATTTGATCTATCGGGGATTAATGTGGGTGTCATGCAGGGGTACTACCGGAGGAAATGTCCGTCCGTTGGTCTTGAACAAAGGAAACACAATAAGCGAACGAAATGGCGCGGATCACGATCTCCTTGGCCGGAGCGTTGAACCTGTAAGGTGTGACAATTACTTCTACTGCGTAAAAATAGTCAACAAGTTCTCGGAAATATAATTATCTAGCAGTGAACGACGGCTTCTTTGTTGACTGGAACAATTTCACGTTTGTTTATAATTAACTTTTTAGGGGAGTGGAACACGATTTAAATTGCCCCACTTAGATGGAACATTGGTTTGTTGTAATTTTTAGATTTTAAGTCCGTTCTGAGTTATGGAATATTTTCATAGTTACATTTTCTTATGGAAAATTTTCTTAGTTATATGCAGGTTAAAAGTATTTCTAATGACATTTTTTATTAAGATTTAGAAAAATATTTTGTAATTATATAACATTTAGATAATAAGATTAAAGATGCCTTGTAACTCCTGATGACTGTGATTTGGTCGTCAGATACCACCTGCCACTCACATTCGAAACACAGCAGCGTTATGCTGCTATTTAAAGTTCATCGATCCGAACCATTGAAGTATCTAGATCAATACATCCATTATCTGGTAATGTTGACTATTCGGCACTATACATGACGTTACGAGGTAAATAATGACCAAAAGTTGTAGAGCCGACGTTGAATTAGAAGAGTCAGACCATGAATGAACGGCACTCGCTAGACCCGATTGTTTCCCATCGATCAGTCACTGCTCACCGCGTCATGCTATCCGAAAAATTACATTGCTACAAAAGCTCGCTAGATGTGGCTATACATTTAAAAATATAGAATTAAAGATTACTAAAGCTGTTTGAAATATGTTCGCCGTTGTGTTTGGAATATGATGTTGGTTTAGCTCGTTTAGGTATTAGTTTAATATTATATGCAAATACCCACTTTATTAACATATGTAACTCAATTATTTTATATTTCTATTCTTAAGGTTGTCTGGAAGAGATCGCTCTTTAGCGATAAGAGGCCTAGTTATAGGTCTCAATAAAAAATATTATAATTTTTTCTATTTCCATTATGTGATTTGTTTTTATTTTATTTTTATGGTGTACAATAAAGTATATATAATAATAATAATATAATAAAATTATATATATATATATATATATGTGTGTGTGTATAGTTATATATTGAGCATGGATTCGTCAGGTACGTTGTACGCTGTACCTTAGTCTAAAAGCTCGAGACTAAAGGGCTGATCATGACAGCCTACCTAAGCAGACTAACATGGAATTATATTATAATATTTTTTTTTTTAGGTTAGTAGTACTGTAAATATTATTTTGTTGATAAATAATTTCCTCCAATATATATTCATGTTTATATATAAATTTGAAACCTATCAAAATAACAGTTCGGCCATATTTACTTTCAATTTCGTATTCCGTTATTTAAATCTACCGTATAATATTTCCTTTTAATCTCGTAGCTAATAAAATATCATCAGATTAAAACAGGATAAATAAATAATAATAACTTTGAAAAAATATGGTTAATGTCGTTATTGTTTTTTTTTAATGTTTGTTCATTGAAATAATCATATGGCATATGCTAGACTTGAATATGTATAAATCTTGGTAAAGAACATATTTATAGATACCTCATATACAACTATTTGATTTTAGGCTATATTACGAGCCGTAGTAGCTTTGTGTCAAGCACTCGCTTTAAATTCACGGCACAAGTTAACCTCTGCCGCCACCAATAAAATTGTTAGTCGCATTTTTCAGTGCTGATCGACGGTGAAGGAAAAAATATCATAAGGAAACCTACATGCCTAAATAAAAAGAGACCTTCATAACTGGTGACGAGGCATTCCGTCTCAGTCCTCAAGGGTGACAACGCATCTGCATTATGATTCCTTGTCAAGTATGAATGTAGATGTCATGGGCCGCAGGAATCACTTAGCATCAAGTGAACTGTGTGCTCGTATGCAACTCTCAATGTAATAAAAAATATATTACCGAGACATGTAAAGTCCGTCCATTCGCTGTGGAGCTGAGAGGCGGACTATGCTCTGATCCCTTCTTTGAAAGGGACTATTCCCAACAGTGGGATTTATAACATATATAGGCAGTGATTAGTGCCGTAATTTTTTTTAAGAGTTTGAATCGTAGCTGCTTAAGACACCTGTCTCTGATAAGGATCTTCTGTGGAATTAATTGTTATCTATGATTACTGATTGTAATTGTAGTTGTTTAATTGTATCTTTTATAGTGGCTATCTTTAGTCTTTTCTTTTTTAATAAATAGTCTGATTCTTCACCTATATATGTACATCATACTTCGGGTGGCTGGTAGAGAATGTCTTTGACATTAAGACCGCCATTTGTGAACATTCAATTTAGTTTAGATTTATGAGAACTTTTATCGAGAACGTGAGTTATTAATTTTCGTATACATCAAGTTCTGTCACTTCCATATTCCGCGTATCATTGTGAAAGTTTACGAATGTGGAATATTCGGGCGCTCGTGAGTTCGCAGAGTGGTGTAATTGGCCCATTCGGAACAGTGCGTGTCGGATATAATGAGATTTTATTAGTGTGCTAAATATTAAACGGTTGTACAGACTACGTCAATTTTAGACCTGAATTTGTTAATTTATTTATTATTTATTTTTTCCTTATTTTTATTTTATTTCAATAGAACCTCCAACAGAATTACATGTAACTTGATTTGTAGAAAAAAATAGCCATGGAATTCTATATAATAATATAAATACATATATATATAATTTGCACAAATTGACACTACAATATGTATGTGTTGTACGATAACTTAAGATTGAAAGAAAATGAACTAATTATTCATTGTTAAACAAAAAATAATAATTTAAATATACTAAACTAAACTAACTTATAATTATTTGTACTAGTAAAATAAACATTGTAAAAGATGGCGGACTTAATGCTAAAAGGCCTTCACCAACAGCCTACCTTTGGGTTGAGTAGAGAATATATTGTATATAATAAAGAGATTATCATGGTAATGCGAATACATATTTTATTATGTCACCAAGTGTGACAATCGAGCACACAGTTAACCTAATGGTAAGCGACTAATGCGGCCCATGACATCTACATCAATCATCAACAAAGATTCAAGAGCCACATGCGTTGTCAACTCGGAGAACCGAGACGGAATGGAACCTGTATTTGGAATTTTTCGTTATGTTGCAACTTCACGCTGGTATTCTGTGACGGTGTGATCTTTCCCCTGCCAAACCTACCTATTCATGCTGCAGCTAGTAGCCAGCTGTAACGTATATCTACCACTATTAATAATAGATACTTGCACTTATAATTGCGGCCTATGAACATCTTTATTTATCTACAAAAAGGATTCAAGATTCACGTGTGTATGTTTCTTGTAGTTGACAGATGAAATCGAGTGCACAGGATATGGCGCCGTAAGCATCCTCGCTAACACGGAGGGATGCCTTCTCGGGGGTAGCGAATGTTACGCAAGCCCCCGGGACTAGCTATCCTAGCACATCGAGGGGAGCTCGCGGTGGCATTTCGTACGGAGATCCCGCGACGTGATCACCGTGGGGTTTTCGGATCCGGTTGTCTTCCAGGGTTGTCGGGTGATTAGGAATACCCCAGAAAAAAAAGAGGACCCTCGAGCTCCCGTCCGTGCAGATAACGTCCGCCGTTTTCAGTGGGTTGGCGTGCGACATAACCCGATTGTTGCTGGTGTCCGAGGGCACAATTCTTCGCGAGAAAAGCAGTGTCTCATCGATTATTGCTAGCAGAGTCTCCTTCCTTTTTTTATGTCCGGATGCTGGAAGAGCGTACTTGAAGATCGTCCAACCACACAGAGTGACGAGTGTCAGCAGACTCCAAGTGTGGGCAGCCCACCCGCTCTGCCGCATTGTTCCCACTGCCACTCCGGCTTGATAATTATTCAAATGATTAGATACATGTAGTGAATGCAGCATCCCATATATTAATTTATAATTAATTAATCCCATTATTCTTTTAATTGTCAATGAACACATTATTTAAAAAAGGGAACAATGGTCGGACGTAATGCCCTTTTGGCATTCTTTACCAGTCAACCCTTGATGTGAATGTAATTTAATGTAATATATATATAGCATGTTACATATATACTGTGTGGATTATTACTAAGTGGACTATACTTTATGAAGATATGTATGGTGCAATAAAAGTTAGAGACAGGTTGGAATGTATTTCTAGATGCAGTATTAATGGGTGGACCAGATCGGGGATGGACTGCTGTGTATCGACCGATGGGTTCTGGTGTTTATTCTATTTGGTGATTATTCCGTCTTATTTTTCAGAGGTGTTAATGCATCTATATTATAATTACTTATAGATGATGAATATGGGTGTTATCGACCGCAGGAAGCATTTACTGTGTGCTCGTTTATCACCTTCAAAATAAGTAAAATAAATGAATAAAAATCACTACTTCTTTAACAACTATAATAGAAGTGTGTATTTATATACACAATATATTTATATACATATATTTATATTGTTATGTATGTATCTATGTATAATTTGACATTTTTATCTAAGTAACCTTTTTCATTTTTATTCAATTTTTATTCAATTCACGTCAATTGTCACGTGTTAGACAATTATCACTACTCTGGCTCTCTGGAGGTCAGCATCGCGTTGTATGCTCTTCCTATATTGCGATTTTTATTTTTATAATATATAATTAGGTTGTAACTTTACATTCTCGTCCTATGAGAGCTTTTTATGCTAAAATGATACCACTACAATAATATCTATAATTCAGAAGTAATACAAGCGTACTTTACACTATATTTTTAAAATTATTGCAGAAACCATTTTGGAATTATAAAGCACGCTGAAAAATGTGATACATTAAAAAGATTTTAGCTTTTTAGTGCAGCTGTGGGCGACGGTGCGAGTTATAAAACAACGTAGCTTTTCCTATTTAATTTACGATCGGGTCACTGACCTTGTCCTGTCGGATTTCTTTTGGATTTCATTACAACTAGAATCTATCATCTGTGCTAGAAATTCGCCTTGTTATTCACACAATTATTTGCAATTTTGTTTGTATGCAAATTACGCTATGAAAAAAAGAGTGTGAAAGGGCAAACAGGAAGTATGAGAGAATGAATAGCTAAAATTTAATTAACATATAGAATTTCTTAGACGATTTTTTCCTTCTGTTGTAATAAATACATCCAAGGTTCAGTAGATTATAAGAAAGTATTTAGAAATTAAACACGTTTCGACCGGAAGTGCGAACAGAATAGCGCATTCCATGAGTTACACTCAGTCTTGTTATCTATATATTTGATAACCATAGTAGCTCAGTGTCTAATCGCTCGCTTTTCATTCACGTTTAGCGAACAGAGTTCGATTCCCGATGCTGCCACCGATGAAATTTTTAATTGCAATTTTAAGTGCTGATTGGTAAAACATCGGCCTGCATGTCTGGAGGAAAAATAAAAAAATTGTACGCAAGCGAAGTCTGAGATATTTTATAAGCAAGCGCTTATACCCGGAGCTTCCACGGCACACATTATGTCACCGTTAAATGATATATATCACTGCTGTATTTTAAATGACGAATATGAACCCGGGGTCGAATAATTAGTAGTGAGTAATTTGGTTAACGACATTTAAGATTCCACTGATATTAGCCTGATGAAATATTTTTTTTTTAATCACTGTCATGATGGTTGGCAATCTACCATGCGATTTTTTACCATAACTACTTTGTCGATCAATCACCAGTGGATTTCCGAACGCATCTTCAAATGTCCTGGTGTACCGGATGTTCATGAGTTGCGGTGATCGCATACCATCACATAAGCTGCCGGCTGGTTGGCACCTTTTCTGGAAAAAAAAATGGCTAACCATATGGTCATCCTGTCTTTAACTGAATAGGTAGAAAGTAGAAGTCAACTGAATAAAGCGTCTAAAGACTTAGAAGTAGTATAAGCAATATCATTTTTTAATTTCACTGTTTTTACCATTGCGATAATACAAAATATGTGGATCGGTTGTCTGTCTGTGAAGAATATATTCTCTCTAAAATAAATAACTGATTTCTTTATAATATTAGGGATGACAAACGAGCACAAAATTCACCTGCTAGTGATGCGGCCCATGACTATTCCATCCGTCCTCGTTTTTTTTTTATGGCTGATGGCCACTGTTATCCCGAGGGCTTTTACAGTTTCAACGGGTTGAAAGGTGGCCGAGCGCTTAGCGCACTCAGCCCAGACCTTATTTATTAATGGGTAACCAGCACAAGGGCTCCCGAGAGGAAGCCCATGGACCATCCTCGACAAAGAGTCAAGATGCAAGTGCGTTTTCAGAAAGGAGATCGTACCTCTTCACCTGTTATTGGGTCTTCGGATCGCCATACGAAACACAGCAACGGTACGCTGCTACTCACCGATCAAGAGAATCCGTTCATACTGCACCTATAGACTAGCTACAGTGTAGCTCCATCTCTGGAAAATTATGTTAAAATGAAACAATGTTAGTTATAGAAGGGAGGTTCTAATTGTCCAATTGCGTCTACGAGGCTGTTGACCGCAGGTTCCGGGTTCGGTACCCGATATTTTACGTGTCATCGCCTTATCTGTCGTGACGTGAGAACGATTTTTCCTTAATGCCTAATTTTCTAGAATTTTCACTCATTGTTTGCATTCTTAAAAGATTTTATGTATGAAAGATAAGAATTTCAGGTCATAGCAACCAGTTGCTTACTCGGAAGTAATTAGGATGCGATTAATGCTTTATAATTATATATATATATATATATGTATATATATATATATATATATATATATATATATGTACGGCTAGAAACACACTTCAGCGTAGCTCTACGTAATATAATATACGTACACGTAAATATAATATAATAATAATAATAAATTTTCTTTTATTTAATATATATATATATATATTCTACACAATGTACTAAAAATGTTTCCTGCTCCACTATACATCAAAAAAGTTCTCAGTCACATGTAAGTTCTCTTTTTATAATATTATCGGTGACAAAAAAGCACACAGTATCACCATAATCACCTGCCAGTAGGTTTTAATTACAACCAATGTTATTCTAAATTACCCTCACCCTCAGGGAAACGGCGTGTGCATTTTTCAACATAAACATAATAAAAAAACATCGTATGTGGAGATTATTATTATTGCTTTAATAAAGCAATTAATAAGCAGATATTTGCTTTGAAAAAACTTACTTAAAGGACGGACCCTCGACCCTGTCATAAACTTTTATACATATTATATATTATTATATTAAGGCGCGTGAGTATGTCCTGAATAAACTGTCTGCAGATTGATAACACCATCATGTTATAAAGTATGTATTATATATTATAAAGTATATTAATTTAGGTATCCTATATATTTATTGTATTTATTTATGGTTTTTTTTAAGTATTTTTAGTATATTATTAGAAAATATATATTATATTATGTAGAGTAACTGTTATTTTTCCCATTTTTATATTATATGTGCACCTACCCTAGCTTCTCAATACCACCCTCTGGTCGACTGGTAGAGATGCTTTTAGCATTAAGTCCGCCTATGTAATTTACTTTGTACATAAAGTTTAAAATAAATAAATATATCATATATTTGTCTGTTTGTTTGTGTTCAACTAATTTTGGTGTGGTAGTCAGCGATGTATTGAGGTAAACTAGAGCGTCAATAGCCTAATGGTTTAGGGTACGGTCTGCGAAACTTAAGGCCGTAGGTTCGAATCCACCATTCTACTATTGTGGTGAAGGATCTCCTAGCACAAGCATTTTCAGCTTAGTTGCAGTGGTTCACCGGAATATGAGTCATGTTAATAGCATTGCTAATATTCCTTTTTTTTTTTAAAAAAAACTGTAAATATTTGCGCCCTTTGTATGTAGTTTTTTAACACGCACAACTTCTATACGTCGTAAACGGTGTTTCAAACGGATACGACTTAGGGACTTTCAAGATAAGAGCCTGCACCTTTCTCAAAGGCCGAAAACGAACTTATAACCTCTTGGTTATGTTCGTGGGCGGCGGCAATCACTTACCATCAGACCTAGTTTACTCTCCTTGACTATTACAAAAAAAATAGTATATAGGTACACTATTTCCGGTATTCCGTGAGAGTGGCGACCGTAACTGGTCGAGCCGATCGATTCATGTCGCAAAATGTCGAAGCTAGAAACTACCTGCAGTGTGACTCCACAGCAATCATAATCTTACATATACTTAATATGCCGATAGACAGTCGGTATAAATTTTTCACGTGTCATTTATATTTCAAGGGTTTTTTTTGTTGCAGTAACTCCAGGTGTATTGGAAGCCGACCACGGGGTCCATTGCTCCCAATGACCAGTCCCGCGTATTCAAACAACACCAGTTTTATCATCGACAAGAAATGTATAGCAAAAAAGAGCAAAACACGACTTATCAATGTTAGTGTTAGTTCTTTGAACTACTACCTCGCGGACCCTGATATACGTAATCAATATTATGTCCTATATAAAGGTGTTAAGGTTCTAAATCATTAATAATGATATCCAAAATATGAGCTACATCCAGTTTTGCCGAAGTCGTGATCAACTATCCGATAATCGTTAAGGAATGTTCTGGTTACGTTTATATCTACACCTCTTGGTTTTTATTAGACAAACAGGTGCAATATTATAACGAAGTACTGCTTCACTACATACAAACTTCGTTTCAGGTATTCCGATGGCACTGGAAGTGTTTGGTATCAAAATTTCTAAAAGGTTGACAATTAAGTTCAGGCCGTGTTAAAAAAAATCTTAAAAGTTTATTTTTCAATAAAAATTAACAACTAATTAATCAATAGTGTATACTCTCATAAATATCTCTGAAAGAGATCGACAGGAAATCCACATAAATGAACCCGAACAAAAGAAACAAAACATAGATTCCGATAAAACAAAACAATTCTCGTTCTCTCGATTTGAATTAACGAATTATGCCAATTACATATATACATTTAATGACATGCGGAATGTTAAAATGTAACTTTTGTAAAACTTCGATAAATTAAATTCCTGTACCGGTTTGTAATACGGTAACACAACAAACACAGCTTTACTAGACTTTAGGCCGGCATTCTGTAAGGACGTGCTCTCTCTCCATCCGAGTGGACCCATGCCGCAGTTAGAAACAAACTTCACCTTCACTGTACCACCTACATCAAGCGAAAAATAATGTTATATATAATAAACATAATGTTTGGAAGTTTTTGTTGTCTTAAAAACGACGAAAATCACGTTTTAAATCTATTAGAATTTTAACAAGGTATTTTTTACCATCACTATCTCCGACTCTCACTTCTCACGTTCACTGATGGCGACAGATCTCCCCCATATATCTCCATGTAACACGATCTCTAGCCACCCTGATCTATCGATTTCTCGCCAACTTGCACAGGTCGTCGCCTTGTCTGGTAGAGGATCGTCTTACAATGCGAATACCAATACGAGTTTGCAAATAAATCAACTATTGGATCTATAATTATCGTTATTTTTTTTTTCTATTTCTATATTTTTGTGTCAGTCTTTAGTATACTGTACTACTCGTATATATATCTATACGTACGTTCAAAGGCGATTTTCGCTCGACGCGATCTAATGTCAACGAGTTTACGATTTGTATAATTTATCGTTTTGGATTTTTATTGTTACTAAATCAATATCAACATTGAATTAATTTGTTTATTTGGATACCGTTTTAATATGTAAATAAGATAGAATGGTGTAATTAAAAATAATTGATGATGTCGCCATATTATCATGTATTCACTTTAAAAGAGAAACGTATTAAAATTTAATACCATGGTAGCTCAGTGGTTATTTATTCAAATATATATTGAATTTGAAGGCTTTGATGGCCGCGTGGCCTGATGATTAGTATTCTTGTCTGTAGTGTCGTCGGTCTCAGGTTCGATCACGGCCGCATACATAATTTTTTTATTTTTATCAAGATTGTTAGTTTCCAGTTGTGGTGTGACCTGTGTCTTCAGAGACTTAAACTTTCTTTCTACTTTATTGTAAACGTATTAAATCTGATCGAGGAAGGATTTTCGTCACTATTATCTATCCTACACAGTTGTACTCGAGGACATCATCTAAAATTTTGTCAAGCCTGAGGATGCAAACAAAAAAAAATCAAAAACATTAAAATATCATCACATTACACATTCAAGTCTGTCAAAAATGGACTGGAGTTGAAGCAACCGTTTTAAACGCACTTTTATTAGCTTGACCTGTACGTACATATATATACGTATTAACGTAACTGTTTTAATTCATTTTCACCCACTTCCGGACGTCTGAATAATCTGAAATTTTGCAGACGTATTATGAAGGGGAACAATACAATAGTTTCACGACTATTCGTGTTGTTTTAGTCAAAGCTCTAAAATTATTTACTAAATAGCACTTTCTAGTTTTTGTCTCCAACTCAAGTTTTTCCACTGATTTTATTATATCATCGCAAAAGAATTGTTTAAATACGTCCCATAAATTGACAACGTCAGTCGGTACCGTTTAAAAAGAACAGCTTGAAGAATAGGTAATTGAAACGCTATCGGTAACGGCGATCGCCAACAACCGGCCCCCTCCGAATTATGGGGCTTCGTTATAATTATCTCCTTGTACCAAACAAGAGACAGACGGACCTCTCCTTATGCTGTGATTTAAGTGCGTTCGATGAATTGTACTGCAATATTAAAATAATAACTTAATTATTACTTCTATTAATGCTAGAGTAACTGATTGTTTTTTTTTACTATCTATTTACCTTGAGTGTTCTTTTTATAATGTGTATTGTTGTGTATTATTTTCACATGTTAAGTTAGTAAATTTATATTTTGAGTAACATAAAGACAAGGAATCATAATGCTGATGCGATGTCACTCTTGAGGACTGAGATGGAATGCCTTGTCACCAGTAATAAAGGTGCTATCTATGCTATTTTACGCTGGTATTCTGTGAGGGCGTGGTACCTGTCGAGCGGACCATTTCATTCTGTAATTAGAAACAAACTTCAGCGTAGCTCTTCCACTGTTATATATATAAATTTTGTAAACACATAGCCCTCTATTTATATATTTTATTTGTGTAGCAAGAAACAGTGTTTCTTTTTCCGATAATATGTCCAACACCAGGCCTGCTGGATAAGATTTGTATTGTAAAATAAGCTGCCCCTTTGTACATACTTTTCTAATCTTAGTTTCCTTATATAAATGTTTTGTGTACATAAAAGTTCAATATATAAATAAATAAATTTCACTGTTGGCCATTGGCTTTCTCTCTAGAGGCTGCTATAGCATAGTCGGACTGACGGAGCGAATAGGCGGACCTCACATATTTTGGAAATATTTTTATACTTATTTCTCCTTCATGCAGGTTTCGTTGCGAGCCGCCGAGTACGTACTAAATCAGCACAAAAAAAGTGCTAAACTAAGTGTTAATTAATTTAAAAAAATCATTTGTGTGTTTCGGGATTAAACTCGGTTTGATCGCGTACCGTGAATTAAAAAGGAGTGTTTAGACACTGAGCTACCATGGCTCTTAGACTTAATTTACAACCTTGTCCTTGTCCTTTGTCCACCTTTTAGGTTTCGTAGACTTCACACGTCTTCGAAATATATTTCTCCGACATGGAGGCCTTCCCGCGATGTTTCCTTCACGGTCAAGTGGTAAACCAGCACCTAAAATTGCAATTAACAAATTCATTGGTCCCGGCACCGGGGTTCGATCTCGGTTTAGGTCGGTTACGTCTCTTACGCGAGTTGTAATTTATAGTGGCTGCTATTAGAAGCCATTGAGCATCACAAGAGAACCTTAACAAGTGTAAATTAAAGTGGTTCACGTAGCAATCTTAATACTCTCCCAGGTCCACCTACCTTGCCGAAATGCGCGCTCTGGTTATCGACCCCGCGGCCGTCAAACTGGTCGCAGCCACTTTCCGAACGTTTAATGCGCCCGCGCAACTTATGTGTCCTTCGTCCGCTGATTATAATAAACGTTGAATGTGCCAGGAGCTTGGGCACGGTTCTCGTCGGTATGCCGTACCTTGCGAGACATTCGCAAAATTTTAATGGCTTTTTTTTTAAATTAACATGATTAACAAGCGCACAGTTCACCTGAGTGCGAGTGATTGATTCACACAGGGTCCATTCGCCCGTCTACTTTACGAAAGTATTTCCACGAACTAAGCTAGTTTGAGACGCAGCTCGGTTTTACCGCGACATTCAATGTGACTAAGTTATAGGTAACTGGAATCCTACGGAGTGGTGATAGCGATTGAACGGCACACCTGTACACGGATCGCTTCCAAGGTAAATTTTGAGCTAAGAAAAGCTAAGAGATTTATTATCACAGCTTCATTTTATTTTACATTTGTAGTGACATTCGAGCACGTCTTTTACGTGAGAATTAAAGAAAGTAAGGAAAAGATACGGTCTCGTTATTTTAATCCCCTACAATCATTACAACAAAAACAACAGAGTCATATTCCGCGATGGCCACCGCGTTCGAGTCGACACATTCATGATGCATCTAGAAACTAGCTGCATCGTGGTTCTACTACTGTTTAACTATTTCTAATGTTTTGTATCATCTTTATATACGAAGATCGATAATTATATTACAGCTTACAAATAATAGTTAAAAGCTATTTTTTTATTTCGTCTTTCCTTCTCATAGATTAAACGCTGTTGAGTATGCGAGATTCTGATTACCTCACCCTAAATTTATAAATATACATAATAAAAAAAATCAATAAAGCCAATGCAAAACAATTTATATTAAATATAAAAATAAAAACTTGACCATAGATTAATTTCTTTTCTTAAATATTTTTATATGGAATTAATAAAAAAAAAATTAGAAAGAAAATAACAACATTATATTATAAGTTATTAATGCCCACAGATCTATCTCAGGTTAAAATATTTTTATTATAACAACAAAAGGGTTTTTACCCGAAAATCATATACTTTATACCAATGAATGTCAAAAGCTCTGTATTTAACTTTTTAAAAATCGATTTCGAAACGAACATTTATTGTGCGATTTCTCGTAAATAAAAACATAAAAATGAAGTGAAACATACTAAAGAAATGCAATTTGTTTTTAAACGGAGCAAAACAAAAAAGGGGCCGCGTGTAAGTATGTAATAAAATAAATATCTCATTCGTGTGAAATCGTTAAAGCAAACATGTTAAAACATCTACATTACCTTACGCAATGATCTAGTATGTGCGGTAAGAAATCTGGAAAAACTAATTGTAACTTCCTGCGTTAGAAACTTTAATTTCTCAATGTCTACGCGATGCGGGGAGTATGTCGCTGACGTATTTCTACTTTGTCTGACATCTCCCATATAGGTGATACAAATTCACAATGGTTACACGTTGAAACTGAATTTGAATGCTGTCAAGGAACCTTCAGGTTTAATTAGACTTTTAACCGTGTTAGAGCCACATTGTAGCTCGTTGCAAGCTGCATCATGACTCGACCTGGAGAGGACCACGCCCTCGTAGAGTGCCACTGCGAAATAGCAACATAATGCTTGTCTAGTATTCTTGTTATTTTTTAATTGCATGTGTGTAGTAATCTTCGTTAGACACTTAAGTTATATATTTAATTATGTAATTGGTGTGAACGACTTCAGTTTGTCATTAAAAAAAAATAGAAACCGCTTGCTTGTGAAGAAATAAGTTTACGGCGAAGTGTAATCGATTTTAACTGTTGCTTTACATACGCGGTGACGCGACGAAAGACTAAAACTTTGAACTTGCCGACTTCAACGAAACTTTGTAATCAATTCACATAATGATTGTATTTGCATACTGTTTACTTATTACGTAAACTATGTTTTCTTAATCTCTTGTAATAACCGTAATCTTTAGGCGTTGGTAGAGCCATACGCTTACAGCTTTTTACAGCAGAATGAAAGGGTCAACTCGACGGCAGCAGGGCCATGCATCTCAGGCTTGATGTGCGTTTTGAATTTCGAATGAAGAAATCATTGGTGGCAGAGATCGCTTACCAATAGCACTAAATATATATATATATATCCAAACCGCAACACCAGAGGAGTCGCATATGCATTGCCGGCCTTTAAGGGAGATGTACGCTCTTATATTGTAGGTCCCTAAGTCGTATCGGTTCGGAAACACCGCTGGCGACAGCTGATTCCATAGAATAGCTGTGCGTGGCAGAAAATTTCACGTGAAGCCGTCAATGGTGAATTGCCAACCATCGAGATGATGAGGATGAAATTTGGAACTCTGTCATGATGTACGATGTTTATACTCAGCAAATTGAATCATACATAAGCAATATTAATAATAATAAATAGTAAAAACAATGTTACGACTGACAACCGACCAACAATACTTCTGCATTTAAAATTTTTGGTTTTTAGCTTAGTAGTGTGTTGTATGTCCTTTGGCCTTGACACTGCATCTGCACTGATCATTATAATAGGACAAGGGATGAGTGAGTGCATCTGTGTATATACAATGCTTTGTCACTTTATTATATGTAGAGTAGTTTATGTCATTATTGGACTGTGTACATACATACATACATACATACATACATACATATAGATACATATGGATTTCACTACCAGGCTTCCTCTCTAGAGACGCTATTAGACATAAGAGTCTATCTCTTATAACTGGCGACGAGATGTATATCATACTCTTCAGAGTTGATCACGTATGATCAGATAAATGTGATTCACTTGGCATTAGTTGAAAAATGTTCTCGTTTCTCGTGAATTAACAATTAAATTAGGATATATTTATTTATTAAATACAATTGGAACTCAAATTAATAGAAACCTTTATTTGATGTTCCTTAATAACAACTTTTAAATGCTGAACCTAACTAACAACTTTTTTTTACTTTTTAGTATTTTGTACTTCTTTATCCTGATCACTACCTTTTTGTTCTTTTTACTATTTGTGTAGACTTGTGTTAATTATTTTATTGGTTTACTTTAAGTATTACCTGTAAGTCAAATTAATAGAAACCTTTATTTGATGTTCCTAATAACAACTTTTAAATGCTGAACCTAACTAACAACTTTTAAAATGCTGAACCTAACTAACAACTTTTAAATGCTGATCCTAACTAACAACTTTTTTACTTTTTAGTATTTTGTACTTTTATCCTGATCACTACCTTTTTGTTCTTTTTACTATTTGTGTAGACTTGTGTTAATTATTTTATTGGTTTACTTTAAGTATTACCTGTAAGTCAAATTAATAGAAACCATTATTTGATGTTCCTTAATAACAACTTTTAAATGCTGAACCTAACTAACAACTTTTTTTACTTTTTAGTATTTTGTACTTCTTTATCCTGATCACTACCTTTTTGTTCTTTTTACTTTTTAGTATTTTGTACTTTTATCCTGATCACTACCTTTTTGTTCTTTTTACTATTTGTAGACTTGTGTTAATTATTTTATTGGTTTGCTTTAAGTATTACCTGTAAGTCAAATTAATAGAAACCATTATTTGATGTTCCTTAATAACAACTTTTAAATGCTGAACCTAACTAACAACTTTTTTTACTTTTTAGTATTTTGTACTTCTTTATCCTGATCACTACCTTTTTGTTCTTTTTACTATTTGTGTAGACTTGTGTTAATTATTTTATTGGTTTACTTTAAGTATTACCTGTAAGTCAAATTAATAGAAACCATTATTTGATGTTCCTTAATAACAACTTTTAAATGCTGAACCTAACTAACAACTTTTAAAATGCTGAACCTAACTAACAACTTTTTTTACTTTTTAGTATTTTGTACTTCTTTATCCTGATCACTACCTTTTTGTTCTTTTTACTATTTGTGTAGACTTGTGTTAATTATTTTATTGGTTTGCTTTAAGTATTACCTGTAAGTCAAATTAATAGAAACCATTATTTGATGTTCCTTAATAACAACTTTCAAATGCTGAACCTAACTAACAACTTTTTTTACTTTTTAGTATTTTGTACTTCTTTATCCTGATCACTACCTTTTTGTTCTTTTTACTATTTGTGTAGACTTGTGTTAATTATTTTATTGGTTTGCTTTAAGTATTACCTGTAAGTCAAATTAATAGAAACCTTTATTTGATGTTCCTTAATAACAACTTTTAAATGCTGAACCTAACTAACAACTTTTTTTACTTTTTAGTATTTTGTACTTCTTTATCCTGATCACTACCTTTTTGTTCTTTTTACTATTTGTGTAGACTTGTGTTAATTATTTTATTGGTTTGCTTTAAGTATTACCTGTAAGTCAAATTAATAGAAACCATTATTTGATGTTCCTTAATAACAACTTTCAAATGCTGAACCTAACTAACAACTTTTAAAATGCTGAACCTAACTAACAACTTTTTTTACTTTTTAGTATTTTGTACTTCTTTATCCTGATCACTACCTTTTTGTTCTTTTTACTATTTGTGTAGACTTGTGTTAATTATTTTATTGGTTTGCTTTTAGTATTACCTGTAAGTCAAATTAATAGAAACCTTTATTTGATGTTCCTTAATAACAACTTTTAAATGCTGAACCTAACTAACAACTTTTAAATGCTGATCCTAACTAACAACTTTTAAAATGCTGAACCTAACTAACAACTTTTAAAATGCTGATCCTAACTAACAACTTTTTTACTTTTTAGTATTTTGTACTTCTTTATCCTGATCACTACCTTTTTGTTCTTTTTACTATTTGTGTAGACTTGTGTTAATTATTTTATTGGTTTACTTTAAGTATTACCTGTAAGTCTTCCGAAAATTGTAAAAATAAAATATACAGCGGAAGAAAAATGGCGACTGTCTTAGGTACTTGTTAGTTGCGTTTCAACTTGGATACAAAATTGCAAGTCCAGAATTGATTCCCACAAGGAATGTACATTTGTTCCATCCATTAAATTCCCGTACAGTCTTTCTTTAATGTTATCACATTGAGTGTAACGTACAGGAAGCTATGGGTTCATATTTCTTGCCGAGTGTGCACGTCCATACTCAGTGAGATGTAATAAATCGATAGTTTTATGTTTGTAAATGAAAGCGGGGTCTCATGGACCACCGGTACCATTTACAATCAGGAGAAATATATGTCGTTTGTCACCTGCAAATCAAAATAGGCGAAATTTACGACTCTTCTTTTTTTATTACATTGAGAGTAACAAACTCGCACACAGTTCCTGCGGCTCATGACATCAACATTCATGATCAAGGAATCATAATACAGATGCGTTATAACCCCTGTGGATTGAGATGGAATGCCTCGTCACCAATTACAAAGGTCTCCGGATCCCTACAGTCACCAGTAGAAACACAGCAGCATTATGCTGGTATTCTGTGAGGGCGTGGCCCTACGCTAGTCGACCTGACACATTCATTATGCAGCTAGAAATGAAATGCAGCGTAGCTCAACCACTGTTATTTTTCTTTATTTATTGGAAGCGGATTTCCTCACAATGTTTTCTACATCGCCGAACACTTGATAAAACGAAAGTGGAAATTGCAATAAAGAATTTAATTGAAACCGATACCAGGGATCGAACTCGAAAGCCACTGTATTACCAGGGATCTTATGAATCAAATCAATAAATATTTCACGACAATTTGCTTTAGAAAGAATTTAAACATGACGAAGTATAAATTGAACAAATTTGAATTTCAGATAATTTCCATACAGTCTTATCTCACATGTCAAACTTTCAACATACAAGATTTTTTAATGTTTTAATTACGTTTCAAGAAAGTTTAGTATACGTGTCGTATTAAAATATCTGTTTTAACGAGTGCATTGCATTGCGTTGCAGTGGTTTACTTTCGAATTTCAATGGCGTAAAGAGATGGCGATAATGAAGGTTGACAGGTCTATCGAGCTTTAAAATATCTTTTGGTTGCGTCCCATTGTGGCTCAATAAATTTAATTGTTTTTTTTATTAGCAATTCACCATGATTGTCTTATATTCTACTCTACTCTAGAAATCAATATTGTTTTGTGTTATTTTTTTTTCATTTTGTATTTTTTTTACATAAGTGACGCGATATCTTTTATATAGGCGTTTCTTTTTTACTAAACTATTATCATGGCTCACTAAAATGATGCCTTGGGGGTCATGTTTAGCATAATTATGGTGATGAGGCCCCTGACCCCTAAGCACTTAAACGAAATTATCCGTTTTCAGTAATTATGGGTGGAACGGCTTTCTTTGTTTACCATATGAAATTTAATGTATGCTTTATGCCACTTGTTTACGGAACTTTTATTTTTAGATTAAACGAACAGTGACAAACCGGCACACAGTTTCAGTTTCATGATAGCCACATACTTCCTTAAAAAAACCACGATATAGTTTATTACTCACAAAATTTCCTCGTCCGCAGTAATAACGTTAATTAGTTAGAAGCAACGGACCGAACTGAGGTTCGGCTTTCTCGGGCTCCCCCGATTGAGTTACTTTCGCGCACAGGTCCAAGCCGAGGTTCGGGAACCCTTGTGCTGGCTACCCATAAATAAAGGCCCCGGCTGAGTGCCCTAAGCATTCGGCCACCTTTTAACCCGGTGAAGCTGTAAAAGGCTAACAGTGGTCAGTGGCCATAAAAAAAATATAGCGTCTTCTGTTAACAAGATCCTGCATGGATGTTTGTTTGTATGTCATCATGTAACTAGATTACAACGCCTATTTTCCGTTGTTTCCATATATCATGTTTATATTACAATCAATAGATTCTTAAAAAAATCGGTTTATTGGATCTAAACGGTTTTATTATTACAATTTATAAAATATATTAATTAACATAAATAAACAAAGAAGTACGAAATACACGAATTATCTGATACATTTAATATAAATTTATACGCATTACAGAGAATAACTCAAGGACCTTTTAATCGAGATATTTTTTCAAAGGACCACCCGCTCGAAGTTGTGGAATTTATATAATATCTGCCTTCATGCGTCCTCCTTTCGATATTGGCCCGCTCCAAAGTGGCTTTGGAATGTATAATGAATTCAAGTTATCTTAAACTAAATATTAATTATTTGTGAGTTGCTGTTCAATTCTTGAAAACATAAGTTCTTGCGTCTATGACGTCACGCATATGAGCTAGCGGATTTCTTTCTTCAGGTTCTTAGGTACAAAAAAAAACTCTTAAATATTTTCGTCTGACCTATGACGATGGAATTATCGTCCATGTGATTTGTTTTAATTGTTTCTTATATCCTTTATATTTATAGAGTAGGTAGCAAACAAGCAAGCGGCTATGATGGCAAGTGATCACTGCCGCCCGTGAAGTTCCCCAACACCAGAGGAGTCGCAGATGCGACGCGTTTAAGAATGGTGTAGGCTGATCTATTTTTATGATTGTTTTTATTAGTGATGATTGCTATCTATAAATATCTTCACCTATCCTTTACAACGAATCAACTACATACACTAGATGGAATGCCTAGTCACCAAAAACTGGAAACGGATCTCTTAACTAACGAAAGGTAGCGTTGGCTGCGTTATGCTGTTATTTCATTTTCTGGTGTTCTGTGAGAGCCGAACCGTTTATGCTGGATCTAGAAACTAGTTACAGTGTGTTGCTACCAATGTTAAATTTTGAAAAACAATAAGTAAGTGCTTTATTATTGGGACAGTTATATCATTTGAACAAAGTCTGTTTAGAAATTTCCGAATTTTAGAAATAATTATATTTAAATAGAAATAATTGTACTTAGATTTTTATATACCGTTGTCTGTAATGATTTCTACATCTATGCGACTTCCCAAAAATGTAAAAGAATTCATTAACCGTCACTAGTTCGAATCTCCACCATAAATTGTCAGAAATGTAACGAATGTCGAGCATGTCGGAAATTTTCCAGTAGCTATTAACACGTTGACTCTTGGACATCAGAAATAGCTGGAGAAGACGACGATGAGATCAGTGGGTTGCTGTAATATTTTCATTCGAGTTCCTTCACCCGTCCGTGGGTGGCTTCCACTCCGGTTCGCGAGCGTGACTACTGCAAGTTTCGTGTTAGGCGTCCGTTATTTTTAACGATGCGCTAATTGTTCTTATATTAAATTCAATAATTATATCAATGTTTTAGTCTATTAAGCTTTTAAAAGCTTCTATGACACCTCTACGAAATTTGTGTTTGGAATCTACTAAGCCAGTGTATCCTTTGAAGGAAACTTAAAATTGAAATAAGTGTTATATAAACTTAATATTACAATTCGATGACCTATTCAAATTGTATATCATATTATATTTTTTGCATTTACCTTCTACTTAAAGACATATTCGTAAAATCTAAACATTTCTTCGACGTTATCGGTTTAAATTTTCAATCAAAGCATAAAAATTGAATGGTGTCTAGGTTCGTAAATAAATCAAAACTTCTTAGATATCTTAACAATTTGTTTTTTAATAACCTCTATGTGTTACTCTATGTAAACATAATTTTACCATTACCACAAATAAAGCGTTATCTGCTACCGTTACTGAACACATCTGCAAAAATATATATAATTAAAAATCGATGACAATAATTATCCCACAATAAACTAATTATTGGTTAATAGCAATGACAAAATAACACGCTCAAGTCTACTCGCTACCACCGCCTGCGCCGCCCGCCGCCAGTACGAGCTTTCATTAATTAGCGGTACGGTTTTGTTTATAGTAAGTAGTATGTCCATAATTTTCATAATTTCTGGAAACTTTAATTTTTAATAACTCGTCGTTGTTAATAACTAAAAATTCTGACTATATATTTACCATATCTTACCTATTATTACTACCTGCTTACCAACGTGTGATAACTTTTAATTGGGGTACTGTATATGGTATAAGTTAATTGTAATTTCTACTATTTATACCGTTTCTTAATTATCAAAACATTAAAAAAAAATATTTTGCACGAAAGAATATAAAATAATTGTGAAAAACAAAATGATTGATTCGGAAAGTATGTGATAATTGGTTCGCGCTATGAGGCAGCCCTCGCCTTGGTTTGAACCTTCTACCAAAAAAAGAGTCGATATAAAAGGTGGCTTGCCGAAAATGTAGTGGCCTTCTCAAGGTTCACCATTGAGATTGATTTCCGTCGCCCTTTTACTCGTTACATATAAGAAAAGTATGTTTGTCCGTCCGTTGTTTTAGTATTTCAATTAAATGTGGACTTAGCGTTAGTGGGTATTTAAAATATCGTAATATTTTGTTTTATAGTTTGCGTTTATTATATAGTGATTTTTATACCTTTAAGACAAACAGTATACACTTTTTATACACGCTTTTCCAGGACAGGAGGGTATTAAAATAGTTTGAAGCAACTAAATTTCGTCCGTTGAAGGAAAATCGCAATTACTGCGAGGTGAGCTATGTCCTCTCTGTCACGTTTTAATATCGTAAAAACATTGTTGTATGTTTCTAGAATCCGGAGACCCCATTACAGGAAACGAGACACTTCATCTCGCACCCCAAGGGTGGCAACAATGGATCTAGATGTCATGATCCGCTGTCGTCATTTACCATTAGCTAAACCCTTTGCTTGGCACCTCTAATTTTTTTGAAAAAAAATCAATAAATACTTCTTCTTAAATTCAGACAAACGTCGCCGGGCCGATCGTCTTGTATATGTGTAACTGGTACGCTCTAAAAGGGAATCGAAAGTGTGCACTCCGTACCGTAGAGCCGTGCATGCATACATGCTGCATTCGATATGCAATCGATAATTGTACGCCTTGAGTGGTAAGCATGAATAATAATAATATATTTCGATATCAATTTTACGTAAACAAAATCCCTTATATTTGACGAAACGACTTATGAAATTTTATGATTGCTTGATGATTGATGATGATGACGTTATGTTCTTTGAGAAAAGAAAAAAAAATACACGACCACAAGTTGGAACCTTCATTTACATAAAATTAAAAAGTTAATATATACCAGTTTCGTATCTTCAGTACTTTCCAGTTAGTCTCCATATTTGATTTTTTTTTTAAATATTGCTAGGTATTTCTTGTTCGTATCAACTTCAATTAAATTTAAAGAAATGCTGGAAGATAGTTCACGACAATATTACAAAGGTTTATTATGGCTTATCAACATAATTACATAATTGGTTAGGTTAACGTCTAAGTCTAAGTTAACCTCTAAAATTAAACTAGTTGTGTAAGGACTATAAATTGACAATTTTAACAACATTGACAACAAAAATGATCATATGATTATATAGTCTATGATATGGCAAAACAAAACGACTTTAAGTTTTTCAGATACATATCGTAAGCCATTGCTGGTAATAATTTATGAGATTTTTGCATTTTAATAAATACAGTTGACGTAAGAGACCCGAATATTCGGGTTTAAATAATAATATTTATATTTTGTTCAGTAACATTGTATCAAAAATGAATGAAAATGGGTTCCCTTAAAGCGATAAAATTATGGGACTTCTTCCAGGTTTATTCCTACATTTGTGCATACCCTACGTATTATATTACACGTCTAAATTGGCTCCGCCATGATAACCCTGGGCTTGAAGTAAAGCCAAGGGAGAACTAGATAAGAATTTTGTTTATCCTACTGTTTATATTTTACGGACTTTTGGGTCTTGGATTCAATGGTCGTTTGCAAGCCAAAATGCTTGGGAAGTCAGTTTCAATGGGTGACGCTCTACCGGACCATACGTTATCCAAAGTATATGGTGCGATACATACGATTTTTTTGTATATGTTTTAGCAAATTTTTTTAGAAAGTAATATATAGGAAATGTTTGAATTCCAGAAATGATGGTTCTATATACAATATCAAGGATAGTGGAGGTACCGCAGCGAGGAACTAGCTTGACCAACACGTGGCTGGACAGGACATCATCATTATCATTAATATATACGATACAGGTGATATTATTAAGTACGTTTTAGTCCGTACGTGTAGTATTGTACATACTATATACCATACCTGAACACGGTCAAGAACTTAAAAGACAGTAAGATTAACAAGATTTAACAAATTTTCAAATTTACCTCGTTGAATGTGAAGGGAAACTCACAACCATTCAATTCACCTGTTCAACAACTCTGCAGTTTATTATATCATTCATCATTCATTCGGGATACGGAATTATATATAATTTAGATACGTTATTACTCCTGTGGTTTAAATGCCTCGTGGGCAATCAATCATCTCTTATATTTATCATTCATCGGACGAAACACAAAACAGTATTTAACGCTTGTATTCCGAAATGGTGGTACTTGGTCGTTCTACTGCTAGTTTATAGATGAAACATGGCTCTATCACATGCCAAGTTCATAGTTTAAGTGGTCGCAGCCAAAAGCTTTCTAATCCGCGATGAGCTAGCGACAGCGGAGTTATTCCTGTGGCTTGTTTTAGAGTTTTCTTCACGACATTCTCCCCCCGTCGCCCCCCTCCCCCCATCCTTCCTAAACGTCACTCAACGCCCGGATAAAACTTCCACGTGTGACGTAATCAACGCTTGAAACAATGACACTACAGTTTTTATTAACACTTGAACGGAAACAGACTTTAATTTAAAGTGATAAGGCATAGAGTGTAATGTTTTCTTGTTAGATTTTAGTAATTAAAAGGCGAAATGCTGAGAGTCATGACTCATGAGAAACGTTTTTGTTGACATTCTTTAAAGTTATTAGCATTGGGACGTTTTTGAGTTGTATTGTACGTGTACGTGGTAAAGTAACGCCACAATGACAAAGCGGCATGAAAAGGTAACACGAAGGTTAGGAGCACTCTGTCCGGACGATTAGCGGGAAATAATTTCTCGTCGCTACTGTGTTTCGTCTGGTGGGTGAAAGAAATCAATGAACTGGTCGACGAGGATGCCTATCTAAAGTGAATTGTTCTTTTAATTACGTGAGACAAACGTAGACAAAGTACGTCAGACGGTAAGTTTTGTAAAAGCGTGCCGATGTTGTTTTTAAGTGGTGAGAATAATAAAAATGATTCTTAATGGGTGACAACTCTTCTATCTTAGTCTTATAGGGTGGCAGCGTGAACTGTGTGCTCAAACTCAAACTGCTTCAAACTTCAAACAGTTTTAACAGTTTGAAACACTCTTTAGTAATATATAAACTTATTAATGCAAATTAATCATCAATTGGCAACTTTAAAACATTCAAACATTTTGATCAAATGAGTTTTAATTTTTATCTGAATCTTAATTATATTATCTCACATTCCGATCCAAAATTTAAATCATGAAACAAACTGTTATAAGTGCAAAGAAATTAACGGACAGCCATATCGAAACATCGACGGCCGTGATTGACGACGTTTTGAACGCGGAGCTGGAAACCTATGTTCATCCTTGTCATTGGTATGCGGTTAAACAGGGAAGGGCTGTGTATCGCGAGCGCGCTTTAGCAGACTGCGTATTTTAAGTGCTCTGATTTAAGGTATTGGGACCGTACTGCCAATTATTTATCTGTGCTGCGGTCTTCGTCGCCATGGCAACGGACTCGCGCCACACGAATCGGAGGTTTTTTTCACGGAGCTCGTTAGGGCAAGGCTTTGGCGAAACGTCCAATTGACATGTGAAAAGTGCTGTTACCTTTTGATTTATTTGTCAGAATTGCATATGGGTGTTATATTCGATAATTATAGAAAATGTTTTTAAGTTTTTTTTTTTTTGATTCCACATTTGAGTGTATTATTTAGAATATTTTAATATTGTCTTCTAAACTACTGTCAGTGATATGTAAAAATAAAATATATAAAAATGTTACAACTGTATTTTATTCCTGATACACGGCTACCATGAGTGACAGAGACTTAGGGTGACCACATACATCATATCAAGAATCATAATGCGCCACTAAGGTGGAATGGTTCGTCCAAGTATTAAGGTCTCTGGTTTCTTACACTTACTAAATTAAACACGTCATTCCTGCTAGAGCATGCTGCTACAGTTTTTTCTTGGGCTTCTGTGAAAACGTAAACCTCGGTCGGGCCATCTCATTCGTGCTCCAACTAGTTCATATCTGCGGTGTGATTCAAACACGTAAATAACGTTTGTCTGTTCCATAAGTTTCTAAATTTAAGTATTAATAAGAGTATGGACAAATATGATAATTTTTTTTTGTGTTTTTCGTAGACTTTGGAATGAAATTAAAGTCTTATTTATAATATAATAAATCTTAATGACTATTTTATAAATATTATCAACACAGTGATGTCGTCTCCTGGTCGATTTCGACCACGGTTTTGCAGTAAGCCTTTGAGCAAAAACACTCACATCCCCCTCCCCCTCCTCTAGTCCAATATATTCTAGACCAGAAAGCCAATAACTTGTAATATAGAAATATTATATCCGCCGGGAATCGAACCCAAGAGCCATGACACAGTAGGTACTTACGCTACGCGGCCATCAGTTACAGATGTCATCTACAGTGTATATATATCAACATTATTCTTACATCCGTCGTTATAAAAAACAAACATACAATTGAATACACCTTCATTCACCTGTATAGTCCGCAACCATACGCGCTTCAAACTTTCAAACGACAACATACGATGACATAACGTCAACCCAAATTATAACGATTTTAAGAAAAAAACATTATTGGTGAGTTGTGATTACTTTTATTTTATTTAACTTTTATGTAAACAAAGCATTTATGTAAGGGAAGTAATATCTATACATAATAGGAAAGGTATGTACAAAGGCGTAGCTTATTTTACAATTAAAACCTCTTCCAGCAGGTCTGGTGTTGGAAATATTATCGGGGAAAAAAAACATTGTGTACTCACAAAATAAAAATAAAAAGAAAAATAGATAAAATAATAATAATAATAAAATAGAAATAAATACAGAACTATATTCCTTTACAAACATACATAAATTAATTAATTAATACATAAATAATAATACATATAATATATAATATAAACATAAATAATAAATATATATACACCATACAATAAAGGTAACATAATATTTCATTATATATTCGACTGGATAAAGATAAGTAGTGTTCCTTCACTAGTTTTTAAATAGCGTAACAGTTCTCGCGACACGGATTTTTTCAGGAAGGGCATTCCACAAACGAATTCCCTGCACAGTGAATATATATATAATCTAAAAATATAAAATATACAAGAGAAGTCGAAGTATGAATAGAAATATGGAAGAAGAAGATGTTAACATATATAGCATATACCATGGTGCGGCGGACTTCATGTCTTCGAAAACTTTTTTTTTTTTTATTTATTTCTTGCTGTGTCTTCCTCAATATATTATTCTTCTCGTATAACGGGTCCAAAAAGAAAATATAAAGGTCACGTTCATAATTTTGTCCTAAGACAAGTCAAGTCGTTATCCAATCGACGGACCGAATGGGCCGGCGCACGACCAACCCAGATATTCAAACAGACGTGGGGCTTTCACTAATACAAAAATGTGGTCACAGTCGGCTCGGTCGCGTGGTCTAATTAAATACATTATCTCGTATGAGAGGCAGCTGATCTTATCCTATCGCCGGGCACCGTGCGGAGTGCGATTGGAGCGAGATGCGAACCATCATATGTTAGTATCGTTAACTTAACACCCAGGGTGATGGAGCGTGATCATAACCACCGTCAAAGCTGAACGTGGGCCTCTACAATCCTGGATCACGCATCCATCGACTTCCCGCAAACTTGCATAGGTCGTCGCTTCATCTAGAGGGGGTGCTACACTACGTCTAGCAGTCCGAGGTATATGGCAGGTATAAGCAAGCTGGCGGCTTACCTGATGGTGAGTGTACCGTCACCATCACCATTAACATCCGCAACACAATAGGAGATTATGGGTCGAGGAGGCAAGACCCACCATGGAGACTGATGATATGCGTTATTCATATTTTCAGCCCAATAAAACTAAATATATACCATATAAGCATACCAGGCATATAAGTCAAGAACGGTGGTACCCATTACCGAGAGACACTCAGAGCGGACGTCCAGATATTGGGGGACTATCCCCGAGGTCCCGATGAACCTGCAGCCCTCACAGCTGCAAAGAGAAATTGCAAGGGCTTTGACGGCCTTTGATAAAGATCTTGACTCTTTTCTTGAAGGGAAAGTCGTATCGGTTCAGAAATATCATAAATAGTCGTATCGATTCAGAAATATCATAAATAGTCGTATCGATTCAGAAATATCCATAAAGTAATCCTGCGTGGTAAAGTATGTTATGATCAAATCACACAGTGGTGGATTGCCAATCATCAGGATGATTAGGATGAGATTTTAAATTTTGTCATGTTAATAGCTAAATTTAACGGCTTGAAAGTAATGTTTAACATCGTAGAGTCGCATTTTCTGTCAATTAGTGTCGCGGAATTCGTTCTATTTTTCCTAGTGTTGACCAAGTGCAGCTCGTCTGTTCAGTACGCAACCGTGGTTCACCTGATGGTAAACGACGCCTGCAACCGGAATAGATTCAAGGTTGTGTAATTCGTGCTTCCTTGAAATTGCGTCCCCAGATGCCTACATCCACCATATGAAACACAGCATGTAAGGAAGGTTTTTACTTTCCAAAGTTAAAACCTTCATTACAAACTCCCGGTACCTTCTAAACGGGTATTCTTCCTTCCGAATCCGGTATACCCGTCGTATGAATCAAGTCGTGTAAATTTAAAAATGCAAATACACAATTAAATTATGCATTAAATTTTAAAATTACCTCATACAATTACATAACCCCGGATCCATAATTCAGACGCAGACTGTCCATAAATTTCGTAATGCTCCACAGAATACTAGACAAATCTTAATTCAATGTTAATTCATGTACTATCGAGTTATGAAGATCGCACAGTGCGGCATTTGCGAAAAATTTCAAATTCAAATCGTCCACACGTTCGCTTTTTGTTACGGCGCGGATACATTAGCGTACTTTTGCATTTTACGGGTGATCGGCCAATTGCTAATGCACCGACACTGCGGACCTCGGACATTTATCACGCAGTGTGTAGTCTACCCTAGCTGCAGTCACGCGAAGTCTAGACGGCGAGGCATTTCCTGATGTTTAGAATGCATTCGATAAGAATTATTTCTTACTGAGATGCTTCATGTTTGAACGATGCGTTGTGATATTTTTTTTGTGATAAAAGAGCAAAAAATCTTATTGTAAGCGTCTACTGCGGTTCATGATACCCACATTGATCCTCGACTAGGAGTCATACTGTTGTTCCACCGGGGAAGGAGCACGCCCTTGCAGAATACCTGCGCGAAATAGCGGCATAACGTTACTGTGTTTCGAACGATGAGTATAGGCGACCAGGTACCCAATTACAGGATGGCTGTAGATCGTGGTCATCACTTAACATCAGGTGAGCTGATTGTAGAAGCACTCCCTGCTCTAGACCAATGCAGGATCACGGGACACCCCGAGGGTCATCAAAATAGAAATTAGTTACTACCCACTCAATTTTTTGACACTGGCAAGTTACACACTAATTTGCTTTTAAATTCGAAAATGGAACATTCGTTTATTGAGAGGATTTTTTTTTTTGTAAATATGTTTTTTCCGAGAGTTGGTTGGCGAGAATTTGCTCCCAACAATGGAGCTCACTCGACGTGGTTTTCGCGTTATGATTTATTATGACTATAAGAAATGTTCGAAGCTGCAAGTGTGTTTTGAAGTCTTGGTGAGTCAGATTGTTCACGAACAAATGGTTTTAATTGATTTGCTGAATTTACAAGAAGATACAAATATTTTGTAGATGAGGGCAAGATATGTTACTCATGAAATAATTCATTTGGCACGGGACATATATAATTTTATTCCTCGTCTAGGAATCGAACACAGGACCAACGAAAAGGTATACCTACTCTGAGCAACACACCAAGCGGCTGTCATGTACTGATGTAACTAAACGTTAGTAGTATATGGTAACATTACATGCCTTAAACAGGTAACACGGTATGTTTGTATTTACTATCTATCTGCAATTATGTTTATTAATGCTTTTAATAAATTCTAGATATTTTGTATGAGAAAAACCATGATAGTTAAGCAACCATAATGCATATTCAGCATTAAAACAGCAAACGTTATGCTTAGGAGCCGTGGAATTAATAAATATGCTAAGTATGTTGCAAAAACTTAAAAGAACACAACTAAGTTGCTTATAACATGGATTAAGGTTATCCAACCAGAAATTTACTGGCGGCCCGCCCCTTTAGTATAATTCAAATCAAAATTTCATAGTGCATAGTTGTCCGACACCTTTCGAGAAACAGTCGTTCCGTGTTGAAAATAATTGCTTTTTTAATTGCAACTGACATTAAATTGGCGGTATAGTTATATAACCGAGAAAGATTTCAATGCTAAATTGACTAGACGTCGAGACAGTCTTTAGTTATCGAAATTTATCTATATTAAAATTGGGTTACCTTCTCTTGCAGAATAGATCATAACGTGATTATTTTATTTAGGTTTTTTTTCGTGCATATCTTTTCGACCCTGGTTGATGATATGGCAGACATATTTTATTCGTTAGGATGATGTCCAATCAGCTGATTTGAAATTTATTTACAATTGGTATTTCCGAAGCGATACGATGGGGACTTTCAAGAAAAGAGCCTACACCTTCTTAAAGGCCGGCAACGCATCTGCTACTCCTCTGGTGTTGCGGATGTTCATGGGCAGCGATGATCACTTACCATCAGGTGATATCGGTTGCCACCTATTCAATTAAAAAAACACCGATAACAACTAAATAAATACTTATAATTTTAAAAATATATTGTATTTAAACACGTAAAATATATAAATAAATAAAGATTACTTTAGTAACAGACCGCAGGTATAACACTTAAAAAGGTAAACTGCGACCTTTGTCCCTATTTTATAATATAAAAAAATGTCCACTAAATATTACTTGGATCACCTATAATGTGGTGTCACTTCACGTTTATGACAACGTAAAAGCTATCTCGGTTATTTTCATATAGCTACCAGTAAAATAAATTGCAGACACCATCAATAACTTGTTCAAAACAACTTACAAAAACATTGGTATGAGGCTATCCATCTCAACCCTCAGGGTTGACAACGCATTCCATGTATATGTAACAAGCCGCAGACGATGCTCTTAACATCAAGTGTTGCCAACCCTAAAGTTATTAAAAAAAACACACCATTATATCGGAAGTATTATGCGCTTACAAAGTTACGTAACTGAATAAAAAAAGTACAATTTCTCATACGTTGCCGTGCCGAAACTCTTTGCTCGTTTATAACAGTGCAAAAGTGGCTGGTAAAAAGTTGCACCGGTGGCCTGGAGTGGTCTCATTAAACTAATATAAACGAAACGCCGCTCGCATACCACCAACCTTCCCGGAATCGCCTGAGCGACGCAGACTAAATAAAACAGTATGCCAAGCGTGTTATTCAAAATTTCGTTTTATTATAAATTTAATTTAAAAATACTATGTATTTCAATGGTGTGGATTGGTATTTGAATCATAGTTTCTCCAGGGGGGTTGCGTTTGTTATTAATGGGGGTCGCAATCTATTCAATAAATAAGTATTTTATTATACTCATCAATTTATCTTGACCAAAATTGGTTTAACAATTCCCGAGAAAGCGCATACGTCAAGCTAACTGACGCGCGAGTTATGGGCATTTATATTTGTTATGCACAGTTTTGCGTTTTTATCGCCTGCAGTATTGAGATATCTGTTCTTAGCACATTTTATATTAGGACGCATGTGATCTTACATCGTACTGCTGCAATTAAATTGTGCCTGCATGGGGAAGTCTTTAAAAAAATGTTTAAATGGACTATTAATTAAAATGTTATTGTATTTTTATAGTTCGCAAGCTTTTCGGCTTTTTAATGGTTGAGAAACAAAATTGTGGCTGGAATTAATTAATTTTGGGCAGGTATCAAAGATTTGAGAGGAGTATCAAAGACATCAACTGTCCACGTGTGGCGAATGCTATAACAACCATTAGTAAAATATCAACTAATACAAGCTATTTCACTCCCCCTGAATGAGATACAATTTAAAAGGAAAATATCTTAATAATCATGATGATGTAACTATCGATTTTGACCGCGGCGATATCTTATGGTAACCAGATAGCATAATGTGCGCAGAATTATATCTCAGTAAGCATGTGCGCAACGCAGAGGATACTCACTCGTCGGAAGAAGATCTGAAGGAAGGATTAGATGTAGTCAAAGACACGGAAACAACAGTAAGAGCCGATATCCAAAAATTTCTCAACAGGGAAACGAAAATCGGAATGGGAGCACATTCTTTAACTACTGCGTTGTCCTATCTTATCAAATCTTATTTATAATTTCTGTAACTAAATATTGGCAATAAAAATTATGATTATGATCGAAGGGATTCTCTCATAGCGTCTCAAACTTACAAACAAACAAATAATACAAACAACGGTGATCGATAACGGTTGTGTCAACATAAAACTATCGATTTATTACATCTCACTGAGTATGGACGTGCATACTCGGCAAGAAATATGAACCCATAGCTTCCTGTACGTTACACTCAATGTGATAACATTAAAGAAAGGCTGTACGGGAATTTAATGGATGGAACAAATGTACATTCCTTGTGGGAATCAATTCTGGACTTGCAATTCTGTATCCAAGTTGAAACGCAACAAAAAATGACGTCTATTTTACGTACTTGTTGTACGTGAAACAGGCGCCATTTTTTGTACCACTATATATCCTCGGATCTATCATTCGATCACACTAGTCCTTTTATCCACCAGCATCACAGTAGCAATATGTCCCGTCCTGAAGAAAAATAAAGCAATAATTTGCTTTACTTTCACTTACCGAGGTACAATAGTCCATCCATGAATGATAGTTTACAAAGCTGCTAATCCAATAACCAGTTTTCATCCAAGGTGTATATTTGTAACTTTTAATTAATTATTAAATTTTTCAACACCTTGAGCATTTTCTTGCATTTCATTTAGTTTTTTGACGGTGGCCAAGCAGACTCACTAAAAGTTCAAAATATTTGTGTGACTTAACACATTTTCTATATTATCAATAAATTATAACGCGAGAATCACGTCTAGTGCTTCATTCGAACAAATTCCCGCCGTTTTCTCTTAGATTTTTTTTAACAATATATAACATATATAATTTTTCCATTTTCAAATTTATCAACAAATAAACCTTTACAATGGTTTTTACGCTTGCCAGTGCCAAAATGAAAAAGTGAGTAAGGATTATCTAATTTCTTTTGGTGTGACCCTTGTAACCGTAAGCATGTTAAATAATTCCTTTGACGCAAATTCAATTTAATAAAAGTATAACTCACACACACACACACACGCATGCAAGCCCTACGTGACCGCACGCCTCATCCATATTAAGTTATTCATCAGCCGACAAAAGCACAACTTTTTTCTAAGTAAATATAACTTTTAATACGGTTTACTTAACCTTTAATTCAACACACCGCTGCCCCCTGCCGGGCATCCTGTGCGCTATAGTGTGAAATACAAAAGATTATGCGAATTGTACACTTTTTGCGCTGGCGATATTGAAATGATCTGCGTGATCACTTGATCAACGCCTAAGTGAAGTGAATATCACAAAAACCGCCCAAGTGTATGCAATAAGCGGTTTTGCGGTAAACAGACCAGTTTTATGCATTAATGCAGTCCGTTGACTTCTGGAATGGCATAGAATTCAGTTATCTATAAATTCTCTTTGTGGTAAAATGAATCCGTGTACATTTTTTTTATAAAAGGAGCAGACGCATTAGTTTCTAGGCAGGCGTATCTATAGGCAATCATCTCCGCCCAACATATCTGCAAAACTAGAGATGAAGCCCGTACAAAGTTTTTTAGTTGTGATTTTTACTGAACATTTGCCACTCTGAACCTGGGTCCTGTTGGATCCTCGGTTTGGTTGTTTTTTGCTTTTCCATACTTCATATTAAAGTTAAATAAATAAAAAAAATATTTGTTTGTTGTAATATTTAAGAAACTCATAACATATTCTGAAAAGTTATTACATAAACAATAATATATACACTATAAAATGTTGCCGTAGCCCTCGACTTAGAGAATACCAGTTATTTCATTGTATTTTCTAATGCCTTAATAAAAGCCGTAATAAAAGAGTCTTAATTTTGAAAGAGGCATTACTAAATGTTTAAAAACTTTCGACGATAGAAGAAACCGCTATTGTATATGTGTGTTCAATTAAACTGTTTACTGGTGAACTATGTTTTCGTTTATCACAAATGTTTCATTAAAAAAATAAAAAATAAAATATTTACGTTTTTACTCTGTGGTATTGCAGCAAATTGCAGTATACATCGTACACGCCATGCAGTGCAGAGTCCTCTGGGTCCGCGCTCGGGCCGATACAAATTGACATGTTTACGCCACTATATCACGACGGACATTGGCATCACGGCGCTCCGTATATTGCCGGACCGCTCAGATTTATATGGATTATAAAATTTAAATTGACAAGCCTCGGTAGCCGGTGCAAGGAGGGATCCTGTGTATCGTTACAGAACGATATGCTAATGCACTGTTTGGGATTTGATGACTAAATTGAATTTTTGTATTTTTATTGTTCATCTTAGTAATCGTACTTTCGTTTAATGATACTTTAAATATTTATATGAGCGGTGTAAAATCAAAATCTCGGCTGATAAATATTTTTGGAGTCCTCTCACAAGGATATTATCGATGGGAGATTAATGTCGATTGTCTTAGTTTTTTATATGATGCTCCGCAAAATCTGTACACATGAAATCCCCTTTTTAAGAACATTGCGTGAACGGAGGAGTGAGATTTAGCACGGTTAAATTTCATACGAAGAAGAAGAGGAGATATATTTATACATTAAATTACAACAAAAACCATTCACACGTTCATACTGAATTTCAAACTAAAAGTCAGTGGTCAAACAGACGCAGGGAGTAGAGAATATCACTAAAAAATATGTATATTATCTGTATTACAAATGGATTAAACTAAAATTTATAAAAATAAAATATATATATATAAATACATTGATTCAAACGAAAACGTACGCAGTTGACGACGTAATAGAGGTATTTAGACAAAAGAACTCAATAAATTTCGATGATTTTCGACCACTAGGCGATCGCTAGTTTATAGAATTCTTAATTTATATGTACGTCTACATTACGTACATACGTACTGTATTCTTCCATATAGTATGCCATAGACAACCTTTAAAGAGTGCCTTGCCCTGGAGACAACTCCTTATTAATGTTTATTGCGTTATAAAACGCAAATTGAACACCATTTCGCAATTGCGTTGACCATACCCAGTAGAAATATAAGAAAGAGCTTCATTATATCAGCCCATTATTGACAGTATCATCTGGTTATTACCACACATCAACTACGCATGATATATTATAGTGCCATAAGAATTCACGCAAATACAGATGCTCAGTTCCGTGTCTGATGTAATACATGCAGTGTCAGCGATACAAAACATATATAGAAGTCACCAAAAGCCGATAAGAAACTATTTGTGATGCACCAGTTTTGGTCCTCGTGTAAAATTAAACCCAGCACCCGTAACGCAGCAGCCAACTCTGACCACCACGCGGTTGTCAAATAAGCATCATTAGTCTAATTTTGAACAAAAAAATCCCTTCAGTTTATCGGGATGCACGGCGATGACTCCGGTTGTTGCAAACTCGCCATCCTGCCAAAATGCATCGATGCCAAGGAACCCAATGTATTTGAAGTAACAACTTATTATTATAACAATTTAAAAACAATATATGATATACTTTCTTTTTATTATATTGAGAGTAACAAACGAGCACACAGATCACCTGATGGTAAGTGATTCCTGCGGCCCATGACATCTACATCATCCTTGACAAGGAATCATAATGCAGATGCGTTGTCACTCTTGAGGACTGAGATGTACTGTCTTGTCACCAGTAATAAAGGTCTCCGGATCCCTGCGCTCACCAGATGAAACACAGCAACATTATGCTGCTATTTTACGTTGAGATGAAAAGATGACAGTATAACATACAACTATCAACTGTCGACACAGTATTATTTAATTTAATTAATTTGATAAGATTCCAAATCCCCCACAAAACATAACAAAGTTGCTACGATAAACAATTGCAATTAGCGACCGCACCCCACTAATCCGACTTAACTAACCCTTCGCACCGAGGGTAGGTAACAATGAAGCGAAGCTCTACGGAACACAAACCGACGCTCATGCTTGCCTGCATTTTAACGAGCACTTCGATGATGCAGCATTTTAATAGACTTGGTAACAGTCACCAGTGTCTTCTTAAATGTGATACGCCTGTCACTGTCATTCATAACACAATTCTTCAACTATTCAGAATAATTTACAGGATTCTTAGTTCGCATGCATATTCGGAGGCATTTAGAAAAAAAATGTACGGAACACTAAAACCGGAGCTCGTATGCTGTATTCGAAATACTTAGACCTGTAGCAGTCACCAGCGTGCGACGCGTGCCACTGTGACAGGTAACAGATGATGTCAACCATTCAGTCAACCAATTTACGGTAATCTAAAATCGAATGCACAATCAGAGGTACACAGAAAAAAATGCTACGGAACACGAAAACCGACGCTCGCGCTTGGCCGCATTTTAACGATCGCTTCGGTCAACACGCTGATCCAATTAATAATAATAATGCGGTGAAGCAAAAACAACATTACGATGTGCGATTTTCGGGGCGAAATCAGCTCAAACAGATCGCCTCGCCGGGGTCAATGCACCGCGGAACTGGTTCAAAGTTATTTGGCCAAAAAAGCCCTACGCGCCGCGCCGAGGGTTGGCCCCAACGGTGAAATTTCCTCGATCATTTTAAAACTTACATCCGTGCGAATTGTCGAACATAGTCTGATTGGTGTATCGATTTTGTTACTCGGCGAGAGTTTTTATTGGCTAAACTGTTATGGAGGTGAATAACTGGTGTGGTTTTCTCCTTACAGTGTTTGATCGTATTAATAAAATGTACTATTAATTTAGTCTTGCATTTAACACTGGGGCGGATTTGGAACATATTTTATTGTAGTCATATTAAAAAAATATTTGCAATGCAAAACAAATAAAATCAAGAATGGCCGTACTTTTTACAAACCGTGCCCGCAGTATTACATAAAATCAAGAATAAGTAGTGTTCAACAATGGATTCGAGTCAGTTAATAAGTGAAATCTGCATTATGATTCCTTGTCAATGATGAATGTAGATGTCATGGGCCGCAGGAATCACTTACCATTAGGTAAACTGTGTGACACTTAATTGTAAATGTACACTTAATGTAATAACAAAAAAATAATCATCCATCCCCAAGTATGATTCAAAATTCACATCCGTTGTCACCGCTGACCTCCCTTTAGATAGCGATCCGTGTCGAGGTTTCGGTACCTCCTTATGAGATGCCCTCGGATCGTTTTATCGCCCCCCCCCCCCCTCTGTTGTCGTCGATGTTCTTCGTCCACAGGGGTGGTACAGAAGCAGTCTCCGCGCCAGCTTCGCATCATCGTCGTTCTCTCCCTACTTAGCGGGCCTCACGCTCGCGAGTCTCATTAGATAAAGATGTAGAGGTTTCTGAACCAACAGCAATACTCACACACAAAAAAAAATGTAACCGCTGAGAAATGAGACGGACCTATATTTAGGTCCCAGAATCTATATAACAATCATACAGAATACACCTGCACAATGGTTTTTCACTGTGGTGTTCTGTTGGGGCGTGCTCTTCCGAAATGACAAATTCATGGTTCAGCTAGGAACTGGCCACAGCATGGCTGTACCAATGAGAAAAACTACATTAACTTAACATTATGACCACATAATGTTAAGTTACCGCCCTAAGCGCTCGGCCTAAGCCACCTTGAGCTGCCACAACCCTGTGAAGCTGTAATAGCCCTCGGGCTAACAGTGGCCATCAGCCATAAAAAAAACATATTCCCACATATTACGTATTTTAAACATAGTATTGGGTCTTGCGTATACCTGATAAAGACCTTATATTTTATCCCACGAATTATTGTTTAACTAAGCCGTGCTTTCTTCGGATATGTTAATGACCACATTAACATAGGTTAACCGCTTTCCGACGTCAATTAAACTGGATTAGTTTGCAGTAAATATGGAACTGGTTCCCAGTGTGGGGTGTGCGGGAGCTCGGGGACAATGGGTCCCCTTTTCTCGTAAACCAGGAAACAATGTAGTGGATAGTAAGAATAATTTTTACTACTTCATTCAATCAGGTGTAGAGCCACGTTGTAGCTAGTTTGTAGCTGTAACATGAATGGGTTAGTTCGACTGGGAAAGCCCTCGAAGAATACTTAGTATAAAACGGGAAATGCTGTGTTGCGTATGGTGAGTGTATGGATTCCTAGGACCCGGTTACAAGTGTCCTAGGTATTCCATCGCGATCCTCGTGGAAGAAAGTGAACTACATCGAATATTGAATTAAAAAAAAAAAAACTCAAATGATTTTAGGAATGTTGAAATTGTTTTTATTTTATTTTGCTCCATCGAGTGAATTTAAGTTGAACAACATTTGTAGGAGCGAACCAAAGTATCTTATCTCAATTCAGAATCAGATGCTGCCAAGATATTAAAGTGATTAATATCTGTCAGTCACTAGTGGTCTTCCTCATTTAGTTATCACAGTTATTTCGTAGAGTGCTATTTTTGTTTTTTTTAAGAATCCTAGCAGTGCTGTTACATTTCTGACATTTATCTACTTGTATATATATAGTTGTAGATATTATTTTTCTAATCGTCAATAGCCCTATGGTTCAAGGTACGGTCTACAAAATTTAAGATCGTACGTTCGAACCCGTCATTCCACTATTATCGTGGACCATCTCCTAGCGCAAGAATTTCTCGCTCAGTTGGGTAATAATGTTAAAAGTATATAAAAAAATAGGTACAACGCGACTTTGGGATTGTTTTATATAATATAAGGGGTGACAAACGAGCACACACTTCACCTGATCTAATACACTGGTAGAGCTACACACAAATACATGAACAATAATGAGGCAGAGCTACACTGCTGTTTGTTTCTAGCTGCAGAATGAATGGGTCGGCACGACCGGAGTAGTACCACGCCCTCACATAATACTGTAGCATAATGCTGCTGGGTTTTTTCTGGCGAGTGTATGGATCCTGGCACATTTATTACTGGTCGCGAGGCATTCCACCTCAGTCCTCAAGGGTGATAAAGCACCTATCTGCATTATGATTCCTTGTCAAGGATGAACCACTTGCCATCAGGTGAATTGTGTGCTCGTATATTACTCTCAATCTCATAAAGAAAAAAACAGAGTATCAACCTCGTTATTTTCGCCATCGTAGCGAAGAAAAACCCACCCACCCATTAGATGAAGTGACGATTTATACTAGTCTGCAGGAAGTCGATGGATGCAGGTGGATCAGGTTCGTTCTCTGCGGCGGTCTCATGTCCAGCAGTGGACTAGTGTGGGCTGCTATGATGATCTTGATTTTCCGGGAACATATGAATGACTTCCAGATCCCGTTCCCTCGCTAACCTGACCACGAATAAAGAAATTGGACATTGAGTAATAATAACAGACATATTAATGAAGACCCTTATCCGTAGCACCATTGTTCGGCGGGAAATGACCCTCACTGCGGGAAGACTGCGAAGTGTTCGCAATAATGTTCGATGAGGAAAATTATTGAGTGGAGATCCAATCAGATCTGGCTCATTAGGCGTTATTCTGGAAGGGAATGGAATTTTTACAAAGGAATTATTATTATTGGAAGTGATTTTCATAATTTTCGTGAACAAAAGCAATCTTTAAAGGAATTATTTCAAGGTGGTGGTCAAATAACGATTTAAAAAAAATCTTTCACTACTTTTAAAATTACTAACATTCCGCCTAACTACTTCATCTGAGCTAACAGAATTTTCACGAAAATATTCGAATTGCAGATTCGAACCTACAACCTTAGACAGCAGACCGTATCCTAAACTATTAGGATATCGACCCTTCAAATTATCATAGAATTTATCTCAGAAGTGCACAAAGCTGCCCGTCTTAGTGGAAACTGCGTTTAGGTAAACAAATTAAGGTAGAATAACGCTACGGCTTCCTTCTAGGTCTAACATGAATGGGTCAGCACGATCGAAGAAGGTCAGGATAGTAATGAAAAAGCACTAGCCACAGCCACTAAACAAAACACAACATGACGCTGTTGTGTTTTGTCTAGTGGGTGTAGGGATCCGGGTGACAACGTAGTCATGAAGTTAAGGATGGTTTTAAGTTTCATGAACTGCAGTTTCTAATGCATCTTAAGATCATTTGTCACATCTGATATAAAAATATAAATCAAACTGGTATTCTGTTAGGGCTTGGTCCTTCCGCGTTCGAGCCGACACCATTGTGCATGCCAGTAACTAACAGCAGTGTGGCTCCACCGTTGTTAGTTGATGATAAAAATAAAGATGTCATAACCATAAGTACGTTATCACGGTAGCGCCCGTCCATCCACGATGCCGATTCATTAGAAAAAACCTAATTACCCTAATGGTATCCGTTGCCGACAGGGCGTTGCCGTAAATAATAATTTATAATGAAAAAAAATCGGTATTAAAATTTCACCTGTCGCAGCCATGTCAGGGAGCGGGATAATAACGATATTATATCGAAATTTCGGTATCGGTACACGGAACCGGTCCGTACCGGTTATGTGAATGGAGCGGAGTTCCGCGGCTGGACGCTGGACTTCATCTTAAGAGTGCGCAAAAAGCGGGGTGGAGTGGGCAATTAAGAAATATGCGAGTTACCGACGCATTCTACTCAATGTTCGCGACCAGTGTGGCTATAATATGCGACGTTTTTTTCAGGATAACATTGTTGTCGATCGTGTCGTTCTTTCTGACGTCATTAAAAGCTGGTCTTTCGGTCCATTTAAGCAATTGAACTCATTATATGAGCAAAAATAATTTCTGTGTCCCTTCCGGATGTTAACCTCACGTGTTCCAAGTTAAATTAGCTCTAATTATATTTTTTTGTATTTAGGACAAACGAGCGTTTCTTGCGGTCCATGACACCCTCCTTCATCCACGATAAGGTATCATAATCCAGAATGACGCTCTTGGGGGATCGAATGTCTCATCACCGGTATTAACGGCCGTAAACAAGTGATAGTAATATTGAATGATTAAGAATGATCTCTATGAATAGTTCGTTCTCGTTCAGTAGTGGGAATCCATTCTTTATAATTCTTACATTCACTTCCAGTAGAACCACCATAATTCAGATGCGTAGTCACACCCGAGGACTAAAATCGAATGCCTCGTCACCAGTAAAAAGGGTCTTCAGATCCGTACACTAACCGAACTAAACACGGCAGCTTTATTCTTCTATTTCACGTTGATATTATATGAGGGCGTAGGCCCAGGTAAGGCAAGGAAGAAAAAGAAAGAACAAAACTGCAGCGTGGGTCTACCAAAGTAAATAATAAGTAAGGCATATATAAAAAGAAATCAACCCCCAAATTCAAGATAGTACATAATAACATATATATATTAGTATATATTAAAGGATTTTAAGTTTTACCATATGATTTATAGGATATTAGTTGAGTGTCAATGGCTTATTAATTTAGGATACGGTCTGCGAAACTTCATAGTGGGTTCGAATCTGCCATTGGGCTATCGTGAATCTTCTCCTAGCCCAAGCATTTAACGCTTAGGAGGAGTGTTTAACGGAAACAATAAAAAAAAGATTGTTTATATTGTGTTTAAGTTTGATTAATAGTAAACTATATATTTAATTCAAATATATTTTTGTATTTTCTATAAAATATGAAAATACTTAGACTCAAACATAAAGTAGATATGTCTCTACAAAATTGAAAGGTTTCGTCACGATATGAAGGCGGATTGAAGATTGTAAACAGACCTTTATCTTCCACCTGCTGCTTATTCCAATTCAAATCAAATGTATAATATAATAAATATAGTAAACTTATAATAATAAATGTAGAAATATTACATTTTATTTTTATTTGTCAAAGAACTACTAACGGTTCGAAAATAGAAGACCACAGACCTGAGAAGAACCGGAGAAAAACTCTGGACCATTGTTTTTATAATTTTTAGTTATAAAAACAATATATAACTTTTTTTTTTTTTTTGTAAATATGTGTTCTGTGCCTATAAAGTTTTTACTTATTCTAAACAGTCAAATAACGGGTACAATTGACGAATTAATAAGTATGTCATCTATAAAAACAATTTGCGTTATCTCCTGAAGACTGAGATGAAATGTCCCATTACCTGTAAATGGCTGTTTGGACCTCCGCACTCATCATATGCTGCTGTGTTATGCGTTTTATCTTTTCTCTGGAGGGCCGACCCATTCACGTGCAATATGACACTAGCTGTAGGGTGACTCTACCACTTTAAAAAAATATACTAAATTTTGACTTCGTATCTTCTATTCATTAATCCCTATAGGCAAACTTATCTCGTGTGAACCCCGAATGATTGTTTTAAGTGGAAATAAATCATCACTGCTCATTATAAACTTCGGTTCTTACGCTTAATGAAGTGAGAGGCAAGGATTTTACTTTTATTATTTTTCTTACAAAAAATAGGGTAATGACAGTGATACGATGAAGCCAACAGCAAAAAAGGAGGCAAACATTTTTTCTCTCATTTCCCATGCAACTCGCATATAACTTAAATATGGTACACGGACGCAGCATGTTATATTTTTAAGTGTTTAAAAATAAACCATTTTATGGTTGTCATTGTATATATATACAATTTTGTTCTGTTTATAATTACATATATTACCTTTTTATTAAATAATACGTGTTACCATTGTTAATAAAAGTTAATCAACGCTTTGGATGTAATAAAAAAGTACAATAAAAAAATATTAAAATTGACATATAGTCGTTACAAATATCAAAAAGCGTTTACGGAAAAAGTCGGGACGTTCAGACTTCTATAACCGTAAGAACTATTATATATATGTTCATATTCTTCGGCTAGAAGATAAATCCAAGAGTCAGAATCGAATACTAGGCAAGTTAACGACTGAATCTTCTAATGTGTTTATAAAGATATAATGCGGGAAGGGAAAGGATGCTGCGTGCCTCCGCCATGTAAAAATCTGATTTTATTCAGAAATTATAAACTATAACCTTACACGTGTCATATAGAGATCTCGCAATGCCGTCAACCCCGTTAAAAAATCTTGGTCTTGGATCTTGGGTCTAAATTATTCTTCCGGAATTTTTAGACCCAAGATCTTGACTATGGTCGCTCTGAAAACGTGAGCAACACGCGGCCCATTATTTTTCCGTTAATATATTAAATTGTAATCTAATGTTTATAATATGAATACAATTTTAAATACTAAGTGTGATTTGGATAGCCCGTTGCTAAAAAAGGTTACTTAACTAACCTTCTAACGGAAGGTGGCATTATTTTATTGGGAGATATTATACAATACCCCCCCCCCCTCCCTTAAATAAAGATATCAGTTGTAAATTTCAATACCGTTTACCTAAATAGATGTACTTACTGATTGTCGGTAATGGCTTTCGTCGGTTGTCTCAAATGGGCAATCGTGTGTTAAAAATAAATAGCTATTCAAGCTTCGTTCACACCAGTTCCAACAAAAAGAGCAATTCCTACAAAAAGAGCTAAGAGTTTTTTGGTAAGTCTGTTGGACTCTTAGCTCGTGTTACAGTTCGCTATCAGATCGGGGCATTACACCGCGTCCCTGCACCGCCTCATTTGATCTGGAGCGGCATATTTTATTTTTTCGCGGAGCCCGTACGAGTTTTGGCAGTCACTCACCGCGACGGTGGGTCCGTATACCTTTTTTTTTACCAAGACATAGGGATACTGGAAGTGACGTACAGCAAATATATTCCGACTTCGGATTATGTAAAAGTTATTTAAATTCTAGTCTAGATCTAGATGGAATAACTACCAAACCAGTAAAATGTTTTTTTTTTTAAATAACTGTATTCCAGTAAGAGTAAAAGACTTCTAGTACTATTAGTAAATATAACAATAATTCAGTAACGACCGCTGCATGGTGCAGTGTTAAGAGTACCCGCTGCTGTTGGTGCGTCTTTGGATCCTGGATTTGATTCCCAGCCGAGAAACAATATCTGGGTATTACAAATTGGACTAGGGAATGAAATTACGAGTGAATGCTTCTGTATTGGCACTTTATTACATTCTACGCAATTGATGTCACCTGATAATACCTAGACAAATATCGTCGTGACCAAAACAGATCAGAAAGGTCAGAGGTATGAGTTTTTTTGTGTTTTATATTATTTTTAAAGGTGGTTGTAGTAGACAGTTTATATAAAAATATAATAGGTACAATACATAGACTCTCTTGATTGAATGATTAAGCAAATAAGTAAAAAAGTATATAAGTACATATATATAAGGTTAAGGTAAAGTTATTTCGATGGCTGATTCCAAATGAAAACGCATCTCGTGGTCGGTTTCTATGATAGCTCTTTAATTTGGCTCTGTAGTTTTTTTTTAATTGTATTTAAGGTGAAAAACGAGCAAACAGGTCACCTGTTAGTAAGTGATTCCCGCGCCCCTAATACCTGCATGGTCACCCCCGAGGGATGGAATGCTTCATCACCAGTAATAATAGACGTAAACAACTGAGCGTGTAGCGTTGAATGATTAAGAATGATCTCGACGAATAGTTCGTACTCGTTCAGTTTTGGGAATTAACTCTTTATAATTCTCACTTTCACTTCCAGCAGTACCGTGGTCCGCATTAACGTCAACATTATGCACTTTGCAATTTTCGGTTCACGTAATTGCAAAGGGCCGGCGACTCAAAATTTTGAGTATAAGTAATATAATGAGTAGGAATCTGTAATTGGACGATCGGGAGATTTTATCTCGCCGTGTTGCCTGTTCTTGTAAAACGGTCGCCGTTTTGAGAGAGCATTAAACTTTAATCAGACCCATGATAATTTTTACGGCGATTTCGTTATAAGATGTCAACTGTGCAGGATACATATATATATATAAATATATATATATATATATATATATATATATATATATATATATATATATATATATATATATATATATATATATTTATATGTATATATTTATATATTTAACTTGGAGATAAACAGAAACAAAAGATAAAATAAAAAATACAAGATACAGAATATAAAACTATTTACAATTATTTCCTTTAAAATGCCTCACTGCGTACATATTTGGTATCATATAATCTTTCCCATGATTTTATCTGACATGTAAAGTAATTGCAGCGACCTATTGAGTTCTTTAAAATATTGATAACAACAGAAGTAGTAAAAATACGAAGCAATCATGGGTATTTGAGTTTACAGGAATCAATGAAAGTGTGTTCAAAAAAAGAAAAACAAAATTGGAATTTGACAAAAATTGGATAAAAATTAAAAATTACAAATTACAAATTTAAATCAGACTATAGATTGTGGAGCAACGTTTTGACTCGGGATTTATAAGTGGAGCGAGAGATATTATTGTAAAGGGTCACAAATGCACACAGTAGAGCTGATGTTAAATGATGACTCACTTGACCTTGATCTTCAACAAGGATTCAAGATCATGTGTTATTACCCCCGAAGAAGGAGATAAAATTTTTCGGTATATATATTCTTGGTAATCAACTCAACATACGAAAACAGAAGCGTTATGCTGCTAATTTACTATATATACTAGCATTATGTGAGGGAGTCGTTCTTAGAGAGTAGAAAAGTGCACGTGTGTTTGATAAAAAAAAAACGAAATGGATATTATTACAAATATTTCAGATGAATTATATATAAAGACGATTGCAATAAAGATTTATTCATAAATAAAAATAACATTGTTTCAGAGTGACAACTTAGCATTCATTAAGGAATCAGTTTACGACATTGGATCACATGACCCTTGCTCATACAAATGATGATGTCCTGGACGATTTCGATGGCCATGGCGATGTTTTCTACGGCAGATATTAGCTATGCTCAATATGCTATAGTGCCGTAGGCGTTTGTGTGTACACAGAGATACACACTCGTCGTCCACTTCCCTGGTGCGATGTAATGCATGTGCAATAGGATAGGAAGGTCCAGATGCAGTGTCAAGAACACGAGATATATAGTACATACAATATGTGATACACAAATACTTTTTCTCGTCTGGAAATCGAATCCAGGACCCGACGTAGGCAGGTACTCTGATCGATTTGCATTTCTTTCGAAAATTACTAAAGTGTCGAACACGCTCCATCTTCCGCTTCACTTAAAAGGAAGCGCTCGACAGATAACAATCGCTTAATGATATATTGCCAAAACGCAGTTCGTATTCGTGCGTGTGCGCAATTTGTTTGACGGGGACCATTAAATAGAACCTGCTGGCATTTCTTCGACTAATTTTTAACACGAACACAAGCGTGGCCGTCGAGACCCCCTCCCCCCTTTCCCCCACTATACACATACTTTAACACTTTTAGCACGCGGTAAAACAACACTTGAAATTATGATTAAATCATAATTTAAATTTATTATAATTTATATTGTATTTGTTTTTAGGCCATAGAACTGCGAATTGAACTCCGTTTGCTCGTATATAATGCAATTTACGGAGGGCAGCAACTGATTTGCACATGGGGTTTCATATGGTTCACGGAATGTTAGGTGGAAAGTTTGTTCCTTCTGTTCTAGAAGACGAATGAAGGAATCATCAAACCATAAGATATTTTACGTTTATTATGTTCCACCGGATAAATTCAATATATATAAGAGACAATAGTGGACGTATAATGTATTTTTTTTTTTGTGTTTGAGTATTGCTGTTGGTCCAGGGACCTCTACAGCTTTATCTAATAGGACTCGCGAGCGGGAGGCCCGCTGAGTAGGGAGACAACGACGCTGCTTCGAAACTGGCACGAAGACTGCTGCTGCACCACCGCTGCACTCCGACCCCTGTGGACGAACGTCGTCACGAATGAAGAACGTCGACGACAACAGAGGGGGGCGATAAAACGATCCGAGGGAGGGATCGAAAACTGGACTCGGATCGCTATCTAAAGGGAGGACGTAGCAGTGTAACGCTGATGTGTTTTGTATGGAAAGTAGTTACCATACCACACTGTACTACGTAAGAAATCATCAATTAAAATAATACGATATACGATTTTAATTATTTATTTCTATGTCGTAGAGATATTCTACGGTTAATAGAACCATGAATCCAATGGATAAGTGCGCTTAATATATTAACAGTGGGAGCAACGCTTCAACTCGGTTCTAGCTTCATCATGAATGGGTCGGCTTGGCTGGGGAAGGACTATGAATGACCCTCACAGAATTTGCGTGTTTAGGGGTACCAAATTACAGGTAACAAAGCATTTTCAGTCCTGAACGGTAACAACGCGTGTGCATCTTTGTGGAGGATTGGTGTCAATGTCAAGGACCGCAGTCATCGCTTACCATCAGATGAACTGTGTGATCTTTTGTCACCCCTAATATTATAAAAAAGAAGTAATCAAAATCAACATTGAGGAACTTTCTCGCATGGAGAAGAAAAGAAACTGTTAACTTTCCGGACGAATAAATGACGCAAATCAATACAGGGTTACTTTTAAGTTACTAATATTAAAGACACGCATGTCAATTCAATTCAATTAGCAAAACTAGATTTTTTCTCTTTTACCGTATCATTTTTTCATCGTCATTTGACAGCCTTATATTTGCCAAACGGTGACGTTGACGGATCGCTTTACTCGACGCCCGAAGCTAGGTGATTCATTTACGTGATTCAATCACCGCCTAACTCTGCATACAACATCTACATTACTACCTACACAATAGAGTCTAAAATCACTATCACCATTGACACACACATTTATCGTATCTATGTCCAGTTAGTGTAGACCCGCTGTACGTGTACATTGTAAGGAGATTTGTTGGTATAGTAGTTTCAATGTTGTGGTTTTGATTTAAGTGATAATTTGCCCAACCCTAAATAGATACCATCTGATGTTGGTATCGTCTTGTTTGGTCATGGGCCGCGTGAGGTTAACGGAGCTACTTTGGTCTAGGTTTTTTTGGGCTGTTGTGTTTGCCTACGCGTTCGTTGAATTATTTGAGTTGTAACAGATTGATTATGTTTGTGGTCTAAATAGACAGTTAATATAGAACCTCTCACATTGTCTGTTCCTCTCGAGTATATCATGCTTTCTCTGTTATACATATATACGTATATACATATGATCAGGTGAACTGTGTGCTCGTTGATCACTTTGAATTCAATATAAATAAATCGTAAGTCTGTCACGATATACGGTTACAAATTTTAGTTGGTATTGTAGAAATAAAAATATATTTAAATAAAAGTATATATTTCCAACACTTCATAATATGCTAGATGAACATGAAATAATTCCTTATAAATAAAATATCACGAAGTGACAGAAGTTCCGGAGAATGCAACGAAAATTCGACCATCGTGAAGTTAGATGCGATCGCACCAAACCAAAATGGCTACCGGGTTTATGTGGAGTTAATTTTCTATATTTATGAGTTTGGTTCATAACTACTTACAGTAACCAAACTCATAATTGCATCCTATAAGGGAATATTTGATATCTACCGTTTTTGTATTATATATATGTATACTTATATATTCATTTATATATTTTGTATTATTGTTTTCTTAGTTTTTTCTTCTCTTTTTTTTTCTATCATACTATCACGTCGGGTTGGCTAGTAGAGAATGCCCAAGGCATTAAGTCCATGCTCCTCTATTTTTTTATGCATTAAAGTGTAAATAAATAAATATTTTTAATAAAAGTAATTTATACGTATTTTATCTCATTTCTTTCAAACATTTTTATTCCGACGTTGCTTTACAGCACACACATGGTCACGGGAAGGACTGAGTTGTTTGACGTCCCGATGTCATAGTGAACCCGAACTACCGTCAGCTTTTTAATTATTTATTTCTGGTCCGATCCACGCAGGAGGAGCTCAGTGTTTTGAGGTCTGACTGTGGTATGTGTGATTGGGATTAAATTTTATTAACCATATGCTTTTAAGCGTCAACGGCCTAACTAGATTTAGAATACGATTTGCAAAATTTAAGGTGGTAGGTTTTAATTTCAGCACGTGGTTGGTAGAGGTACGCTGCAGTTCGTTTCCAGCCACAGAATGAACGGATCAGCTCGACCAGGGTAGGGGCACGCCCTCACAGAATAGCAAGGTAAAATAGCTGCGTAACGCTGCCGTGTTAAATATTTGAGTTGTATGTTGAATATCAGATTATAGCAGCCGGTCAACTTCTCTATGGATATAATTAAAAATGTATTAAATAAATAAATAACATCTAGTTCAAAAGATTATACGGCTAGTGAATTATTTGTTTTCAATTACAACTTTAATACAATTCACCATCTACCGACCCCTCCTAAATGAGGAAAATGACAATATCATCGAGATGGTATGATTCCCGAAATATTCGCGCAATGCTGACGCCGATACACGAATCGCTGTTATCTAAATGAAAAATGTCTTGATTTTTTTTTTTTACAGCAATTCAGCACCGCTCCCAAATACTTTAAAGATGCAATTATAATATTAATAATATTATATATACAATTAGAGGTTATAACAATGATTTGTCTTTAATGTAATATCATTGTCAGCGTTATATTATTGATGGTAAAATAACATATTTAAAGTAACATTTGAAATAATATATCCAGAACTACAATAACATATTACAAGTAGAATCTAAAGACTAACTATATTAGGTTGGGGGAAACAACATTTTGCAATATGACGGGGACAATAGAAATGGTAAATCAATCAACGCCCTTTGATTAATAGTCGCCTCCCCTGCTTCTGCCCGAGAAGGGGGCAATCAACGACCTCGCGAAAACTCTGCCAACTTCTACATTTAAGACGTATATATCATCCCCCATGCGAATTATAACAAGGTGAACCGAATATACCGCGCAAGTGAGGTTTATGAAATGGACTTTATTATATAAATGTCATACATATTTAATAATAACCATCTTTTGGCGCGTTTGGGAAATAATGATGAGAGTGAATTCTAATAATATAGATGCGCGCGCGCAGCTACAGTTGGTTGGTAATTGTCTCTCAAGTTTTAGTATTAACTGATAACTATATTCAAGGTAGTTATTTAAATATATATGAGTCTACAACACGAGTCTTATTTTAGTGGAGATAAAAAAATATGTGCATACATAAATATACATGTGTATTTGTGTGTGATTTTAAGTTACGTATGGTGATGAATGATAATTTTTTTTAAAGTTTTTTAAAGTAAATTATATTTTTTTAAATTCAACCGTTATCAATTGCACTAAATGTCTTTTTCTTCACAAACAAATAGGCACTGGCACACGGGATATAGATTTTTGTTATCTATGTTTTGTTACGCTAAAGTAGTACAACTTCTTACGTGCGTAAATACGCGCATACACGGTTTTTTAAAAATATAAGGGATGATAAACTAGCACACAATTCAGCTGGTGTTACTGCTGCTCATGGTATCTACATCTCAATAAATATTTAAAATTTTTACACTAGTAGAGCCACGTTGCAGACTGTTTCAAGTTACAGTCTGAATGGGTCGGCTCAACTGAGAATAATACCAGCGTAAAATAGCAGCGTGGCGTTCCATCTTAGATCTCAAGGGTGATTATTGACTCGTTATCAATGACCGAAGCGGTTGTCACGGGCACCGGAATGACTTACCATCGGGTAAACATTGTGCTCGTTTGTAACCTCAAAACAAAAATAAATGGATGCAAGATACTGAGGTATTGTCACCCTTAAGGACTTGGAGGTGTTCCTGGAGCCGATCCTTTCATAATGCACCTATATATAAACTGTAGTGTGGTTGTACAACTATTAAACTAAACACACTTAAATGACAAGTGTAACCTCGCATCTGCGGTATGATTCCCTATTGAGGACGAATCCTCAGGAATCACAATGCGACTGTACACTCGTTTCTTTTTTTTTATTACATCGTGAGTAACAAACTCGCACACAGTTCACCTGATGGTAAGTGATTCCTGCGGCCTATTACATCCACAAACATCCTTGACAAGGAATCATAATGCAAAGGCGTGGTCACCCTTGAGGAGATCAGAGATGGAAAGGTTGCAAGATGCAAATGTTAAAGGTCTCCGGATCCCTATACTCACCAGATGAGACACAGCAGCGTTATGCTGCTATTGCATGACGGTGAACTCATGGTCCTTCCCCGGTTGCTGCATTGTAGCTCTACCATACCTACAACAAAAATCAACCTGAGATTTGTAATTAAAAGAAAATACTAGCAATTCTATTAACATAACTAACATTATGGTTAACCACTCCAACTAAACTTAAAGTGCTTGCGCAGATGGTTCACGTCAATTGTCGAATAACGGATTAGACTTACGACCTTAAGTTACACAGACCGTATTCTAAACTATTAGGCCATTGCGCTTCAGATATATTATTACCCACATTAACTTGCATATTTAGTGCATTTCTGTATTTACCACGCGTAATAAAAAATATATAATCAATTCACATGTTTGTAATTTGAAGTCATAACTTGACTTTCCAGTCATTTGTTTTGTACGAAACATTTTCGCTGACTTTGCTTTGGCATTTGGAACGCATTATTGCTAAATTATGTCTACTGTGTACGTAATTTGAGTTTTACTCGACGCAGTTCTTGTTTTGTTTTTATGATTTAATTAAATGTATTTACCTGATACTTACTTATTAACAATAATTAGGATTATATTGTTTCTGAACGAAATGTGATCTTTGTCATTCGTTATAGAGAGTGAGGTACACTCCATGGACGGCAGTAGGAGCGAAGAACTAGAATATATATATATATATATATATATATATATATATATATATAACATACATTCATATATATAAAGCACCTTTTTACGATATTAGTGGTGACAAACGAGCAAAAAATTCTCCAGATTCTAATACACATCATATGAAACACAGCAGTACCACCACTATTGCAAGCTGGTATATTGTGATCTTCCCCGGCCGAGACCACCCATTCATGTGGCCGCTGACCGCTGTGTGCACACAACTCACCTGAGTCCTGCGGCCTATGACAGTCACATTCATTCAGGATATGGAATTAACGAAGACGTGTTGTCACCATTGAGGAAAACGGTGGAACACCTTATTGGGTACAATCACGATGCGAAAGGTTTGCTCTATGATGCTATATCGAGCTGGTTACCTAGCAACGACGTAGCTCTATTATTGTTAAAAGCATATTATACACAACATATAAATCAACATCCCCTAAGAAGTAGAATAGAGGGTAGATATATCAAAGCTACAACATTTACAGTACAAACAATAAATAATAAACCATAAGAACATTATTACAATAACAAAGGGGCTAAGTTTACGGAATTTTTAGCTACGAAAGTTGAATAAGATCCACCATCATAAATCTCCAGCTAAGCACACACGAATATTGTTATGTTAATGTACGTACAAACATTCTTTTTTCCTTTTATGTTAATGCTTATACAGATATTTTCCCTTCGATGACCTGCATATTTATGCTTCAATAACGTGTTCTTAAGAAATACACTTACTGATTGAAAGTGCTACGTGCTGAAGGCGAAATAATAGAATGTAACATTTCTAACGAGCACATAGTATCATGAGATCTATCAGTACATCTGGTTCGAGATTAAACTTTAGTTTCTAACTGGTAGCACAGTGTCTAAGCGCTCGCTTTTAACTCATGGTACGATCAGCAAACCGAGTTTGATCTACGGCGATGGCACGGGGACGGAAAACATAGTGAGGAAACTGGCACAACAAAATATTTTACAGACATGTGAAGTCCGCCAAGCCGCAGTGGAGTCACGTGGCGGAGCTATGCTCGTCACCCTCTCAAGGAAGAGGCTTTTGCACAGTGTCACTTGATATATGCTGTTACTTCACTTTATCAAAAAACTTGAGGGTAATTTGTAAACTGACTGTGTCAAAACGGTGCTAATGTTAATTAGATGCCCATTCGCCAGCTTATTAGGTTGAGGTCAGATGTTCATGCAAGAATTGGCGAATGCACACCAATAATGCGATCTGTACTTAAATGGGCAATGTTAAACATTCTATTGGAGAATCAATCCCAGAAAAGCTATTCAAAGACGAAGACTGACAGCTTCAAGTATTTGCTTAAATTATTTTGATTGGTCTTTATTTGAATATCATTTAAATATTATCTAAAGCTCTGACGGTCGCGTCACAAGACCTGGGTTCGATGCCCAATTGAAGAACAATATTTGTGGATCACAAATTGTTGGCTTTAGGGGCTGAATGTGGTTTATATACGTGTCATGTCTTTGAAACCTTGGAAAAATTGCACTTCTTAGTCCTAGGGGGTGACAATGCATCTGCATTATTATTCCTAATCGAGAATGAATGTTTTTTTTTTCGTGCTGTTAGCCGCTGTTAGCCTGAGGGCTTTAACAGTTACGTTTCGCCGGGTTGAGAGGTGACCGAAGCGCTTATGGCGCTCAGTCGAGGAGAATGAATGTGTATGGTAAAGTTACGCTAGGCAGTTTGTTTCTTATTTGCTGCAGAATGAATGGGTTACCTCGACCGGTGGTAGGACCATGCCACACGAACAACTCACACTAGCGTAAAATAGCAGCATAGTGCTGCTGTGTTTTGTCTGGCGAGTGTAGGGATCCGGAGACCTTTATTACTGGTGACGAGGCATGCCATCTCAGTCCTCAAGGGTGACAACGCATCTGCATTATGATTCCTTGTCAAGTATGAATGTAGATGTCGTGGGCCGCAGGAATCACTTACCATAAGGTAAACGATGAATTTTAAGTTAAACTTAAACCAATAAATATTTAAACCCAATTAAAATTCGTTTTAAACTTTTCAGCATGTGCGTAACAAACAACAGAAGAAAAATTGCGCTCTCGTAACATCTAAATCGCAGTAGAGTCTTAATGGCAATGAATTATCCGAAAATAACGGCAATATAACACGGCACAGTTTCAGTTTTATCCCATTACACTATGATATATAGACGATTCAAAGAATTCTCTCCGCGTAATTATTGTATAAGAAATAGTTCCTCAGAAACATTTAACAATCTATTAACGAATATTTTTTATAAAAATGAATGAAGTCTCTCGTCCACGGCGGGTCAACGACACAAATTAAAAAAAAATTGGCAGCCGTTTGAGTCACGTTGGCCCTTCAACATTAGGGCGTTTACACACCAACACTAAGATATACCGAAACATTGCATATTTTCAACCATTAAACTGCAAATTACCACATATAACCGTTCCACCAACGGACCTCACGACGTACTGCTGGACTTCATCCTTTTGTTGTGATCATCCCTCAAACCCGAACGTAGCGCTTTGCTTCGTCTTTCATTATTCGTACAGCAAAGGACTGGAATAGGTTGCCCGCGCCTGTCTTTCCCTCCGATTACAATGTGGGTGTTTTGAGTAAAGTGAATAGACATTTACTAAGCTAGTGCGCCTTACCATCCAGGACTGCGTTTCCACTTAACATCAGGTTGGATCATGGCTGCAAGCACTTGCTTAGAAAGTTAAAAAAAAATATATGAAAAAAAACATGGAAAGTTGATAAATGTGTATGTATTGCTTATTTACGTAATTTTTATTAAAAGCTTTTTGCACTTATTATGAATGTTAATTATTTTATTCTGTTGGTGTGCCGTATTGAATAAAAAAAAACCCCTAACGGATACGTGATGTAAGACGTATAATTAGGTTGACATTTTTGATAGCGCTTTTGGAGCGCTATAGTTTATTTACTCTCTGCTATAATGTACACGTAAATAATATAATAATATTGTAATAATATTCTTAACTATTTCCATTGGTGACCTCAAACGTGTATCATATATTGGCTTATTATTTGCAAAAATTCAGTCCCCGCACGCTGATAATAACTACTAATACAACGCAAAAATGTCCTTTGAGGTAACGAAGCTTTTAATCTTTCGTAATTTAAATATATAACATAGGTATATATAATATAGGTTTTGAGTCGGCAACACATAAAATCCAGGTAATAAATTCGTGTTTTTTTTAATTACGTTTCGTATTATTAAAGTACATGTGTCGTTCATTTTGCATGTGTCATTTATTTTTACGATTGCTTAAGACAGTGTGGAAGAACCTTTGTTTCATAGATATTAATAAGATTTAGTCCAGCGATGGCATTAGACGCGTGACTGATTACAGAGCGTGGTCATCCGAAATAAACATGTGGTAAATATAATTCGTAAAGATATTAAACGATCGTTATCTGCGATATCTACGCATATGTATTTTTCTTTAACCAGGAGGGTTGACAAATCTGCGATAATTTTTTTTAAATAATTACAATATCCCTTTTTAATTATTTTATTTATTGAGAAAGATACACCAACAATATCATTTTACATTTTACACTTAAAGCTTATTTTTACAAAATCTTAATGATTTGCCTTTACAGGTCTATACAAAATTAGTATATTGAAATCTATGTATCGAATCACCATTATATCCATTAAATAAAGATTAAAAATAAAAAAATCAATTCAACAAGTTAGTTGAATAAAAATAAACAATATAAACTTAAACTAGTCATTACATAGTGCTATAATTTTTGTCTTAAACTTACTACGTCATTAAAAATATCGATATTATTATTTGTGTTCAAGTGCACAATCTTAACATTTGTTTAATAATATTAAATTAATCTGAATAGTTTTAGCAACGTAGAGCCATGTTGCAGCTAGTTGAGACTGGAATGGGTCGGCTTGACCCACGATCTCAGTGAATACCAGCTTAAATAGCAACTTAACACTACTGTTTCTAACGGTGAGTGTAGGGATCCGATAATCAAATGATATATAACGAGGAATACGATTACAGCTCTCAGGATTGACAACGCATGAGCTTGTGCTTCTTGAATCTTTGTTGAGGAATGACGTATTAGTTTAATTTTGTACTCCTCATGTCATCAGATAAGCAAAAATAAGTTAAGTTTAACAATAAAATAAAGTTAAGTTCGTTAGAAACGTGATTTTTTGTTCTAACGGAATCTATGTTTTATTTTATGGTCGATATTATTTATGTGAATTTCCACCTCTTTCGAACTCTCTAAAATGCTATGTGGGAGTTTCTATCAATAGTTTTGCAGAATTGAAAGCTTGGTTGGATGAATTTTTCGAGTCGAAACCGGGTGATTTCTACCAACGAGGTAATTAAAATCTTGTCGAACTGTCTGTATAAACAACAAAGGATTAGGACAGCATTATCAATTGATTTTTTTTTACTTTTATTGAAACAAACTTTTAAAAAACGGAAAGAACTTAATTACTTAGAATTTAGATATCGTGATTCTCGATTATCGCTTCCATTAAGACTGTATATTCGCTTGTCCTGCCTATTATTATAAAAAATATATGTTTAATAAATATATATTTAACAGCTTAAGTTAGCTTAGCTTCTTTACCTGAATAATTTGGTTCTTTGTTTCCACATCTCCGGAGATGTGTTACGATAGAATATCATACGTCGCGCAATTTGACTAGCCAATCTATTGAAATTTATGGCCAATAATCGCTTACCGTCAAGACATGTAAGTTTGTCACGCTTATTATTATAAAAAATATATATTTAACAGCTTAGGTTAGTTTAACTTCTTTACCTTAATAATTTGGTTCTTTGTGTCGATATCTCCGGACATGTCTTACGATGGAATATTTAACGTCGCGCAATTTGACTGGCCAATCTGTTTAAATTTATAGCCAATTATCGCTTACCATTAGGACAACTGTATGTTTGCTTGTAACGACTATTATTATTAAAAATATATATTTAATAAATATATATTAAAGAGCTTCGGTTAGCTTTACCTTCTTCACTTGAATAATTTTGTCGTTTGTGTTCACATCTCCGGACATGTCTCACGATGGTATATCGCACGTCGCGCAATTTGACTAGCCAATCTATTTAAATTTATGGCCAATTAAGTTAAGTACAATTTTAATTATTTGCGGAGGTCTCGAGCCTTAAGTGCCACTTAAATTTTAAGTAACGTTTCAGTACTAAGTCTTAACACAGGCCCTACAATATCAGCATGATAAAATCAGATGAGAAACTGACCTTAAACTTAAGTGTCTTCGGACGGCAGTAAAGTTGTGCGATTTGTGTGTGAAGGTGCGCTGTGCATGAGAAGTTTCACTTATCAAACTTATGACTAAAGAGCCTTGGTAGTTCAGTGTGTAAGCGCTCGCTTCGAGTATGCGGTAGATGATCCAATCGATTACGACCATCGGCGCTGGCATCAAAATTCCTTTTGCAATTTTAAGCACTGCTCGGCGGTGAAGGAGGAAATGTCATCGTGAGGAAACTGTCATGTCTATAAAAAAATCAAAGAAGTATACCAAAATGTATTCACATATATCCGCATTGGAGCAGCGTGGCGTACTATGCTTAAACACCCTCACTAGGAAGGAGGCCGTGGCCAGCAGTGGGGTTTATGTAAGTCCTTAATTTTTTTTAATCATGAATAACAACAATATATTGTGTTGAAATGAGTGAGAGAATACAATATAATACTGCCACTTTCTAAACGAAAAAGTTGACAAGAGATTTATCTGTCTAATAACTTTTACTTAAACGTCATCAACCAGAACTTAAAGATAACCATAACGATGAATGTATTATAAATCATGATGGTATTTTGGACTACGGACTATTTCCTTGGACGACTTCTATACAATAGAATTAATAAAAACCTTCCCATTTCCATCTTTACCAAAAGTAAACGCAAAAAGGAATTAATTGAATGGTTACAGAAACTTAATTATAATATATACGTTCCCGTATGAATGGAAGACCTCACAACACACACACTTACACACACACAAACACACGCATACACACAACCCAACTAAGTAATTTTAATAAACTAATACTTGTTTTCAAATGATTTAAATATTTTTTTAACTTTTCTCCAAAAGACATCTCTATTGTTTAATTGAACAATATTATAATTTTCTAGCATATGATAGGGTGGAGGCCTGATGACCCGACAGTACAAGCCCAGAGCTTAGCGTAGAGTTTGGCGTATCAGTCTCCCGCAATATACGTGTCAACATATGTAAATATTATTGTTTTAATTTAATTTAATTAACATGTACTGTGGAGAGAAATAAATGAATTATTATTATTATTATAAATCATGATGATGTTTTGGACCGCGGCGATATATTGTAATATTAATCGTCGTTACCTTCCCTACTCCGATGTTATTTGTGTACAGTAAGATTGGAAAGCCGCGCACACAGTACACTCAGACCCGAAACTCAACAATATGTGATGTACGAATATTGTTCCTTGGCTGGGCATCGAACAGTATCGGCCAATTCCCGCGACGCACCCTAACCTCTACACCAAGCGGTCTTCATAATAGGAAATACACAAACATCGCCGTCAATAGAAAACTGCTAGTTGACCCAAATAAAGAAAAAAAGTAACACAGTGACGCCACTAATGGTCACCATTTTATCATTCATGAAGTAAAGCGATAATTACAATGATTTGGAAAGTATTTTTCTGAGGTCACCAAGGGGGAATTAGTGAGAAAAAATCCCATATAACCCTATCTTCCCCCAGAAGTTAGTCTTTTCAATATTTCGCCTCCGATACCACATAAAGGTTGTCCAACCGCTAAACAATCGTCAATCAAATAACCTAAACAAGCATTATTATATAGTTTGTTACGTAAGGATGACGGCTCGGTGTCGTAAGCTGGTTAGACGCCCGGTGTCATGCGGCCTATCACGACTGAAGAGTTAAGAAATAATCTACAAGGTTCCACCTTAGTTTGATAGTTATCCTTATTACACGTAGTAGAGACACTTGTTAGAGAAGGATAGGAGTTAGAAAAGGACAACCTAGTTATAGAATTTCCAGTTCAATGAATATCAATAGAATTAATCTCCAAGGTTCCATCTGAATTGGATAGTTAACCTTATTATACGTGATAGAGGCGCGGGCGAGAGAAAAAGAGTTAGAAAAGGACAAACCACTTATAGAATATATATATCTCATAGAATATCAATAGAAATAATCTCCAAGGTTTCACCTCATTTTGATTGTTAACCTCGATATATATGTACGTGGTAGATACGCTAACTATAAAAGGCGAAGAGACAGAGAATAACAACCCGCTAATAGAATATCAATAGAAACAATCTCCAAGATTTTATCTCAATTTAATGGTTAACCTTGTTATACGTGGTAAAGATGCAAGAAAAACTGCATGTGTTTGGTGAATAATGACGGGTATTCCAACTCCTCAAAGGTGACAACGAATGTGCATCCTGATTATCTGTCGAGGATGCAGTCACCTATTACCATAAGGTAAACTGTGTACTCCTATGTCATAGGTCAATCTGAGATGAGATGATAATAACTTCGACTGAAATTGGAACTCGACGCCATATAGGAAGCGATTACAAACTCTGACCTGCGAGGGCATAAAATTCATATGTAATATCCCATAAAATCCTTTCTGCATTCCGTTGTTCATGACTTTTATATTAGCAAGTACGATAACCTTAAGAAACTTTCACATGTCACAATTTTTTAACCATCACGCACCATGGCGTCGTGCAAATTACACGATAATAATGCTGTCCTGTTCGATTTCACAATGACGTCCAACAGTTAATAAATGAAGCTACGCAGAAAGGTATTCTCTATTGTATTGAGGATGACTAACGAGCACAGTTCACTAGATGGTGATTCCTACGGCTCGTGAGGCCCGCACTCAACTTCGGTGAGGAATCGTAAAGGATATTTGTCACGCCTAAGTCTCGTCATCAGTTATAAGGATCGTGATAAGCAGTGGTAGAGGTAACTTTCCCTTAAGCCCTTACTATTTACTTATCCTATTAGGACCGAGGAAGATCCATAATCTGACATATTATCAATATGAAATATCAGCATAACACTGTGTTTCGTAAGATAAATATTTACAGGTAAAGATTCCATCTCAGTCCACAATAGGTTGATCGTGAATCGTCGTTGATAATGGATAAATATGTCATGGTCCATAATTATTACTTTAGGTGACAGATGTGAAATTTCGTTGACGATTTTTTTTTTTGATTTTTTAAAGTAATGATGTAAAAATACCAGAGAGAGAGCGAACGAAAGGAAGAGGAAAGGTGGAAACAAAAACGAGCCCAGCAATGTACATAGAATACATCTTTCTTTCACTCTGTGGCCAAGTACCTATTTTCCGTCCTTTGTCCGTTAGAAACGTTTCATTTTGAAACGCGTTACATATGGGAATGTTGTACTCGAATTCAACTTCGAAACTTTCCTGTAATCACGCCCAAACATTCTTACAAAACGTAACTAGTAAATAATAGGTTTCCTCATACTAAATTCCGAGTAATATAAAATTCTACACAGGATGCGAACCATGATCCGTTAGCATGAAGCAAACATCCATAAAATTTGGCGCGGACAAGTGCATGGACGATGGCAGTAACAATGTGAATTGCAAATGAGCGAGCATTCATTACGCCCGACGGTTTTACTTTATTTGTTAGCTAACTGAGAGACGAAATAACATCCTGCCACCGTACGGACAGCAGATTATATATCAATAAGTTATCACAAATGTTACAATTACGTTCAAAGAAAACAATATCACATAATACCTCACTGTACATGATTGCCTAGTGCGAAGGCTATTTTTAACTCATAAGTGTGAGACTAAAATTGGATTTATTCTTGTTATAAATATGTAAACGTGAGTTCTTTTATTTTCTATGTATCTATCGCTTTGATATATATATATATATATATATATATATATATATATATATATATATATATATATATATATGTATATATTACTGTTTAATCGCCTGTTCTTCTTCTGATCGTTTAGCAAGTAGCCAGCTCTTGACCCTTCTAGAGCTCCGAAAGCTCTCTAACATAAGCTAGCAACTTCTATCCTAAGACAATCAACTATCAGTAACGTCAGCTTGACGTACTTTCGAAGCAAATTTAAGCTATTAATCTCATCTCCAATAAAGCACTTCAATATCATTACAGCTACTGCTAAACATAGACCTCCCCCCAAGATTAGACAAAGCACGATCTGCATCCGTCGACTTCCCGCGAACTTGCGTAGGTCGTCGCTTCATCTAGTGAGGGATCGTCTTATACTGCGATTTTTATTCTGATGTTGCCATTTGGTTGGATTGTGAGATTTTTCCCATTGGTTATCTACGAGCTATATAGTCATCCAATCGCCACTTCAGTTTGCTGATCTTTTGAACTATTTCGATCATCCTCGTTCTCTGTAGCAATGTTCCATCGTTAACCGAGTAGATTTATTATGAACGTCTTATTATATTTTCATCTAAATTTGGAACGCAATGGAGAAACTATTGACAATAATCCCGATGGTGAATAATTCATAGACTATAATTATATTTCGGCCATCTCATCAAAGCATATCAATGCGCATTAGATGAAATGATGCAGGAAGTATTTATATGCAAAATATGATTCTCTGCATTCGCTTAGAGGAAAACGTATTTTATTACAATCCTTACGAGTTATAATTAAGCTGTACTAAATTTCTAAATAGCTGAAGTACGAGTACGTGTAGAAGAATATCATTACCATAATTCTTCTTTCAATGCCATCTTCTAGTGCCATCATTAAGGCAATCCTTTTGTTTGTCCAAGCTTATGTAAAGGTCATTACTGTAAACCATATCAACTTTGGTTTAGCTTCTGTGAAGATTGGCGATTATAACTGATCTTATAAAAACGTTGACTTGGTTTCTCTTTGGCTTCTACATCATTAATCAACGTAGAATTATACAAATGTCGTGTCCAAGCCGCAAATTATTACTTTTGAGAATCGTGTTGAAAAACTCGCTAACTATGAACGTCCGAACACTTTCTACTGACTACGTGACTTTTTGTTTCGCAGCTCGACAAATTTGGGACAGAGTTGTGAAAATCGCCAGCACGACTCGCCGTTGGAACCGTTGCCAGGAGCCTGTTAGCTGGAAATAGGTCGAATCTTGATAAGCTCGTTAAGATGTCGTTTACAAAAAAACCCGCGGACGACACTGAAACTTGGAAAAATAATAGCTAGTTTAAACATTGGAGAAACGCATATACTATTTCTTTGAGAGTAGATAGCGAATTAAAGGTATATTTATCACTTGAGGCCAATGTTTGAAATAACATGGAATAGAAGCAGCAGAATTAGTAAAACGAAGAAGTAAGTACCTCTATAACCTTTTGCAATCCGTACAAAATTTAATATGACCTACCAGCCGACCGAGTACCGACTAGAACTTTTAGCTGATTGTTCATAATAAACGAGTAGAGTTTAATAGGAATAAACAGTTAGTCCGAGACTTTTTTGAAGATCAAAAATATATATAATAAATAGTGTTGGAGAGCACAGGATTAAATACGGGAACAAAGGTATTAATTAAGTCAATAATAACTTATGTGAAGATACTTAAAAAAAAAAATCCAATATTTGCTGAGTGTAGAGATCCGGAGAGATTGGTAACGAGGTTCCATCTCAGGCCTAAGGGTTGACAACGTATTACCATCTTGAATTCTTGCTTAGGTTGGAGGTTGGTGTTTATGGGTCGCAGTAATCGTTTACCATCACGTGAACTGGGTGATTGTTTGTAAATCTTAGTTTTTTTATTTTATTAGAACCACCAACAGAATTATATGTCGCTATCATCCTTAGACACGAGTATTTTGAGTTTTAATAATTTTAGCTTTAAAAGTTTCTAAATTGTCACTAAATAAGTCAATAGTGGTCTATGGTTCTTACTTTTAGTTTCAAAATTTAAACTGATAACATCTACAAAAAAGGAAATATAAAATGATTTCTTTCTTATTACATACGTATATGTAAAAAAAAAAGAAATTATATTACTTCCACTTATAGCAAAAATAAATTTCCGAAAAAATTAAACCCACATGCACATAAATAAATTCGTACGCAGACTTTGTTTGTGCCTTTGTGTATGCTAGTCTATGGAATTACTCTGGATGGTGGGGATCCAAATTACACAATTTTCCCACCAAGTTAGACAATGTTTTAAATTATGTTTTAACATAAGCTTGAGTTGACATTTAGTGCCAATAGTACTTAGACTTAAAATTAAATTGCGACCGCACGTTTTTGAATTTAGGTCGTTTATCAATTTATTTATTTGTAACATTTTAAACAAATGCAGATAATTCTTTGATCGTTATAAAATACTTTATGAATATTATACAATAGAATAGAATATATTTTTATTTTGCAAATATGCATAGTACAGAACGTGGTTTCAAAGAATTAATAAGCTCCGCCATATTTCACCCGTAGCCATATAATATTATGTTTTTTTAATTAATTTATTTATTTACTCTTTATTGCATAACCTTAATAACCTTATTAAAAAGAATGCCGACCACCTAAAGTTTGGAAGATCGTATTCTTAAACCAACTAGGTGTTTTGAGCTTTAAGTATTTTTATATATTTTAGATTTAAAGACTTAATTTTGTACACAAACTTATTTTGCTAACCGTACAACAAGGATAGCTGTGGGAAACTTGCGCGGGCGTCACTGCTAATTTAGTACAAACATGAATGTTCGCTTGTCTTTTTGTTTTCGTTTGTTTACATTTCGGTAGTGCACGCGTGACATCCAATAGGTACACTGCCCTGTTTCATACACATATAAAATTTTGTCTTGTAAACATTTTTTGCCTCATAATGTCAGAAGAAGGTTATAACCTAAAGTAGCGAGGTTAAGATTAAACATTTATGAAACTTAAACAGCCTAATGCGTCATTTTTAAATCTGATGGTCGCGTTTGTTGTTTATGGGGCGTGGCAATCAATGAAATAAGACAAAAGTATACAAAACATTTGTTTTTAATTTTAATGTAGTTTAATAAAATTAAATATTACGATTTACACGCACGTTTTATAATTTTAATGTAGTTTTATAAAATTAAATATTACGATTTACACGCGCGTTTTATAATTTATATCTGTAATGCGTGTTTTTGCGTTTTCATCGATTGCCATATTGAGATATCTATTCTCGGTACATTTTGTATTAGGACGTGATCATACATCCTACTGCTGCAATAAAATTGGTGTACCATCGTAAGTTTAAACCTATAAATAAACTATTATTTAAAATGTTATAGTGAAGTAAGAGGTCGCAAGGCTTTTCGACATGTAAATGGTTGAAAAACACTGCCCTAATGGTTTAGGATACGATTTGCTAAACTGAAGGTCTGGTCGACTATTTTCGTGAACCATCTCCAAGAATTTAATTTATGATTTATTGATATATTTATGATTAAATTATGATTAACCGGAACGTTAGTAATGTTAACGGGACTGATAGCATTATTTATAAAAAACTTTACATTTCCAGCGAGACCGAGTAGCCAATGATGTTTATATTTTTTATTTGCCGATGTTATATTTTTATTTAACTATCATCTCAAAGAACTGTGTAACCGAACGTTTAATTAGCTATACTTTCTATTTTCAGATAATTATAGTTTTTCATAATATAATTTATCTATGCTAATTTTCTTTTTTAATTTATTTATTCACAACAAAAATTACAAAAGTATAATAGATTAATATCGATGCACCTATATGGGCAAATTAGATTTGTACATCCACCATCAATTCTCATGATATATATTTATTTATTTAAGATTCATTTACAGTATGTATAAAGGCGGACTTAATGCCTTCGGCATTCTCTACCAGTCAACCTTAGGGTGTTGCAGAGATTGAAATGAGGTATATGCTTAAAAATTTTGTCGTAAAATACTATTATATTTATTATATTATATAAATAAACAATATATGCGTAAATATAGAATACATATATAACTAGATATATAATATAACAAATACAAATATACATACTTATACTCAAGAAAAAACTAAAGGAATTAAGATAAGTTTAGTTAGTTTTAGATCTGTACTGGGCTTTATCATCACAGCCCACTGCTAATCATGGGCCTTTCCCAATGAGTACGATCCTGAACCACTTGATCCTGATCCATCGACTTCCCTACAGGTGGTGTAAGGGGTCATATGTATATACAATGTTACATACTAATTTCAGTTTCAGTTTCAGTTTGTTTCTGGTTGCGGCATGAATAGGTCATCTCGACTGGGAAAGAACCAGGCCCTCACAGAGAAACAGTGTAAAATAGCAACATAACACAGCTGTGTTTCGTCTGGTGAGTGTAGGAATCTGGAGACACTTATTGTTTGAAGCATTACATCTCAGGTCTCAAGGTTGACAATGCACCGGACTTAATAGCTTAAGCATTCTCTGCTTGTCAACCTTAGGGTGACGCAGAGATGAAATGACGTATGCTTAAAAACTATCTTAAAAAATCGCAATTAAAATACTATTATATAAATTATAAAATAGACACTGTATACGTTATTATAAAATACATATATAACTAGATATTTATAACAAATACATATTATACCCGACTTAATAGTCAAGCACTATAACCACTAAACCGCGGGGATACAATATAAATGCAATCCGCTATGATAGCGTACCATTGCCTCATGCAACACGCACTATCATAATCCATCCGTCGATAGCACGAGATAAGGCCGTTACGAATGTTACCGAGGTCACGGATGAGGAAGTGCCTTATCTACAAATAAGCTCCTTTGTGACAATACGAAATCATCTTTATGTACGAAATGTGGTTTGTAATGTTTCCTATGCCCTGGAGAGTTATTTATCCGTTATGCTTGCTTATGGATAGTGTAGAACTAAAGGGAGTTAAGGTCACCAAGTAAAACTTTTAAAGGAAAATATAAATACTGGTTAACCCAGACTTTTTTTCTCGTAGACCGCTTTCAAAATTTAGCTGGTTCCGGTGGACCCCTGCAGCTACATTTCTACCATAATCCCAAAACTCGAAAAAAAATTTGGAATATGCAAGTTTATGCAAGTAACAGTCGCTGAGCTTCTCAAAATATTATCTGCCTACATTGATAGGTGAAGTCAAGCCAACATTTTAGTTCTTCACTATTGAAAGCAAATAAATTTTCGTGGACTCCCGCTTACCCCCTTATATTTGTCACGCCATCGTAGACCTCCGTCGACTCTCCCGTGGACCCCTCGGGGCCCACCTAGACGGAACTAAGGCTTTAGACGCTCGCAAAATAAATACCGAGAGGATAATTAATGTGCTGATCAGATCGCAACTCTCAGGACAGTAGTCCATTTAGGTGTGCAAATCGTCATTTTGTTGTTTTATGTGACGTGTTCTGGAATGTTTCAGTCCGCTGAACTGAGACAAAGAGAAATGTGGTATAGCACATTTAATAAGGAAGGGCTGTCGATATGCTACCGCCGCTGGTGGGACGTGTACGAGATTGTTCCTATGGCACTGCAGTATGCGGGGAAGATGAATCATCGTGGGGCTTTCGACGGGTACCCTCACGAAGGCGGGTATGCGTAAAACACATAAAAAAAGGATAGAATGTGAATAGTTTATCTGCAGGCATCTGTGGGAGTGATAGTATGGCGTTTCTCCACCCTCACCACTTTCCGCAACTCAAGCGGGGTTGCGGAAAGTGGTGTGGTTGAAGAGGCTTCATTAGTATTACACTATTTTACCCTCCTACTTTACCGACTGACTCTCTGCGACTGTTGTAAGGGCGAGTTTAGAATCTTTTTCTATCTCTACCTCACCCGCAATGTATCCAGATTTTCTGTGAGTGTGCTTCCCCATTTGAGCCAGCACCTAGTAACAAACTGCAGCGTGGCTCTATCACTGATAGATAATGTGCCCGATATCTGGTTTTCCATACACCGCCTCCCTTATCGCCGATGGCCTTCGTTTGATTGTTACTTAATATTTTTATAGTCGTATTTTATTATCTTAATCCCTTCTAAATTGATAAGCGACAATCCCACATCGTGTTAAGCAGCGACATAGTCATTCATGATAAAACGAACTTATTTTAGTAGGAATCTAAGAAGAAACGCACATTGTATTTGACGGAAAACAGCCTAATTAGATCCTTTGTCTTAGGTATAAGAAAAGTCAAAGTATTCCGTTTCCAATGCAAGGGAAGTCCACAGTGAAGGAATAAAATCCCGCCTTGACTCTATATTATAAAACAACAATTTCTACTTTTCGACTGTATCAGTAATGCTTTTTTTTGTCACAATACATTTACCATTTTAGTGCTGCTCTCCATCCTGGTTTACAGGAGATGCATTTGTGGGTTCTTAAGACTGCTCTCGACCAGTCTCAAGTCTGTATTCTTAATCTATCTGGTGTTAGCACATAGAACTAATACTACATACGAACCTTTTTGTCCGCTTCCGTGGTTTTCGCCGTATCTTATTGTAATTATTATATTTCCAAATTAATGTTTGGACCAAAACGAATAGCCCACGTCGGTAAAGATTTAGTTTAACTAAGGTTCGCGAGCGAGCAGGGGGTTGGCCTCGGTCCTCCACTAGTGACTGTGTCTGTGTGTGTACATGGCCCATTGTTGCCGTAGCAAGGGTTATGTAGACAAGAGTGCTAGGCAAGGCGTAACCTCCCCTGGGACGTGTTCTGTTTAATGGTCCCAGAGCCCTTCCCCCCAACGCACTAACGGTGGCCACCGAGGGGTTTCAACGGGCGATTACCTACCTACACTACCACAACCTACCTATCCACAAAGCCCTGTCTTCCCCCAAGAAGCAGGTTATCTTTTGAGGATAGAAGAATAGCAACATTAGGTTTGGTTAATGAAACCTAATTACACAAAAGTCCCAAAACACATTTCGTGCAAGCGACCCGTCATAATTCCAAGACACATTTCGTCACGTGACCGTCAACGGTATCATCGACTGTTTTTATTTAGATTCCTATGTCATATAAATATAAGCTACAGATAACACGAAATCCACCCAAATAGAATGTAGGAGTAAAACCTTCCTTATTTTATTATTATTACAATGACCAAAATGCCTTGCATCACTTCGGTCCCACCAAGTTATCTTATCACAATAATATTAACCTAGTTTGTATAAACGTTTGTTTTGAAATGCGTATTTACCACGGGGCAGTCGCTGAAAATATTTCTCAGTTGCAACTTTCTTTGTGCATCTTAATCCAATCCCACTATTAAAATACACTGTTTTTGATACATATAAAACGATGTTCAAGTATAGATATTTAAATCAATGTTCCAGACAGTCAACCAGAGGTTCCCAGACATTTTTTCCCATAGAACACTTTCAAAATTTAGCTGGTTCCGATAGACTACCCTGCAGCTACACTTCTACCATATTCCCAAAAACACGACAATAACGTTGTACTGAATATGGAATATGTAAGTGTTTACAAGTAACAGTCGCTGAGCTTCTTAAAATATTATCTGCCTACATTCATAGGTGAAGTCAAGCCAACATTTTAGTTCTTCACTATCGAAAGCAAAATAATTTTTGTGGAACCCCGCTTACGAATTCTCCCGTGAACGCCTGGACCACTTTGGAAACTAAGGGTCTGGACTCTAGACTATACGATGTATATATAGCTAAAAACTATTTCTTTATTTAACTTCAATTGTTCAAACAACAGCTTGTTGTATAATTTATCTATAATGCGATGTAGGTTTTAGTGGATACAGGTTGGACTTAATTTCTTAAGGCATTCTCTACCAGTCAACCTGTTGTGTAGAGAGGTAGAGGTAATCGTGGTAGCAATGATTAAAAAATCTGTATGAAACTTTCTACCACGAATAACTACTCTGTGGAATCACCTCCGGCGCCAGCGGTATTTCCGACCCAATACGACTTAGGAACAAAGGAGCCTACACCTTTCTTAAAGGCCGTCAGCGCATTTGCGACTCCTTTGGTGTTGCGGATGTTCATAGGCAGCGGTGACCACTTACCATCAGTGAGATACCACCTATTCCAGAAAAAAAACCTGAAGCAAAATGAGATCGCGTCTACTGATGAAGGAAAACGTGATCACAGATTACCAACTTAAAATAGTATTTTCGCGCTTCAGCGTTTCATCTGGTGAGTGAGAAAAACACGGAGTGATGACATGGCATTCCATTTTAGGTCTTAGGTATAACAACGAACACCGATGCATTCCGTAAGAGATCCAGGATTCCAATGCGTGATGCAATGAGTGTGGCCTCCGAAGGGGTTTTAGTGGCCACAAATTTCTCATAACCCTGTCTTCCCCAAGAAGCAGGTTATCTTTGAGGATAGAAGAATAGCAACATTAGGTTTGGTTAATGAAACCTAATTACACAAAAGTCCCAAAACACATTTCGTGCAAGCGACCCGTCATAATTCCAAGACACATTTCGTCACGTGACCGTCAACGGTATCATCGACTGTTTTTATTTAGATTCCTATGTCATATAAATATAAGCTACAGATAACACGAAATCCACCCAAATAGAATGTAGGAGTAAAACCTTCCTTATTTTATTATTATTACAATGACCAAAATGCCTTGCATCACTTCGGTCCCACCAAGTTATCTTATCACAATAATATTAACCTAGTTTGTATAAACGTTTGTTTTGAAATGCGTATTTACCACGGGGCAGTCGCTGAAAATATTTCTCAGTTGCAACTTTCTTTGTGCATCTTAATCCAATCCCACTATTAAAATACACTGTTTTTGATACATATAAAACGATGTTCAAGTATAGATATTTAAATCAATGTTCCAGACAGTCAACCAGAGGTTCCCAGACATTTTTTCCCATAGAACACTTTCAAAATTTAGCTGGTTCCGATAGACTACCCTGCAGCTACACTTCTACCATATTCCCAAAAACACGACAATAACGTTGTACTGAATATGGAATATGTAAGTGTTTACAAGTAACAGTCGCTGAGCTTCTTAAAATATTATCTGCCTACATTCATAGGTGAAGTCAAGCCAACATTTTAGTTCTTCACTATCGAAAGCAAAATAATTTTTGTGGAACCCCGCTTACGAATTCTCCCGTGAACGCCTGGACCACTTTGGAAACTAAGGGTCTGGACTCTAGACTATACGATGTATATATAGCTAAAAACTATTTCTTTATTTAACTTCAATTGTTCAAACAACAGCTTGTTGTATAATTTATCTATAATGCGATGTAGGTTTTAGTGGATACAGGTTGGACTTAATTTCTTAAGGCATTCTCTACCAGTCAACCTGTTGTGTAGAGAGGTAGAGGTAATCGTGGTAGCAATGATTAAAAAATCTGTATGAAACTTTCTACCACGAATAACTACTCTGTGGAATCACCTCCGGCGCCAGCGGTATTTCCGACCCAATACGACTTAGGAACAAAGGAGCCTACACCTTTCTTAAAGGCCGTCAGCGCATTTGCGACTCCTTTGGTGTTGCGGATGTTCATAGGCAGCGGTGACCACTTACCATCAGTGAGATACCACCTATTCCAGAAAAAAAACCTGAAGCAAAATGAGATCGCGTCTACTGATGAAGGAAAACGTGATCACAGATTACCAACTTAAAATAGTATTTTCGCGCTTCAGCGTTTCATCTGGTGAGTGAGAAAAACACGGAGTGATGACATGGCATTCCATTTTAGGTCTTAGGTATAACAACGAACACCGATGCATTCCGTAAGAGATCCAGGATTCCAATGCGTGATGCAATGAGTGTGGCCTCCGAAGGGGTTTTAGTGGCCACAAATTTCTCATAACCCTGTCTTCCCCAAGAAGCAGGTTATCTTTGAGGATAGAAGAATAGCAACATTAGGTTTGGTTAATGAAACCTAATTACACAAAAGTCCCAAAACACATTTCGTGCAAGCGACCCGTCATAATTCCAAGACACATTTCGTCACGTGACCGTCAACGGTATCATCGACTGTTTTTATTTAGATTCCTATGTCATATAAATATAAGCTACAGATAACACGAAATCCACCCAAATAGAATGTAGGAGTAAAACCTTCCTTATTTTATTATTATTACAATGACCAAAATGCCTTGCATCACTTCGGTCCCACCAAGTTATCTTATCACAATAATATTAACCTAGTTTGTATAAACGTTTGTTTTGAAATGCGTATTTACCACGGGGGCAGTCGCTGAAAATATTTCTCAGTTGCAACTTTCTTTGTGCATCTTAATCCAATCCCACTATTAAAATACACTGTTTTTGATACATATAAAACGATGTTCAAGTATAGATATTTAAATCAATGTTCCAGACAGTCAACCAGAGGTTCCCAGACATTTTTTCCCATAGAACACTTTCAAAATTTAGCTGGTTCCGATAGACTACCCTGCAGCTACACTTCTACCATATTCCCAAAAACACGACAATAACGTTGTACTGAATATGGAATATGTAAGTGTTTACAAGTAACAGTCGCTGAGCTTCTTAAAATATTATCTGCCTACATTCATAGGTGAAGTCAAGCCAACATTTTAGTTCTTCACTATCGAAAGCAAAATAATTTTTGTGGAACCCCGCTTACGAATTCTCCCGTGAACGCCTGGACCACTTTGGAAACTAAGGGTCTGGACTCTAGACTATACGATGTATATATAGCTAAAAACTATTTCTTTATTTAACTTCAATTGTTCAAACAACAGCTTGTTGTATAATTTATCTATAATGCGATGTAGGTTTTAGTGGATACAGGTTGGACTTAATTTCTTAAGGCATTCTCTACCAGTCAACCTGTTGTGTAGAGAGGTAGAGGTAATCGTGGTAGCAATGATTAAAAAATCTGTATGAAACTTTCTACCACGAATAACTACTCTGTGGAATCACCTCCGGCGCCAGCGGTATTTCCGACCCAATACGACTTAGGAACAAAGGAGCCTACACCTTTTCTTAAAGGCCGTCAGCGCATTTGCGACTCCTTTGGTGTTGCGGATGTTCATAGGCAGCGGTGACCACTTACCATCAGTGAGATACCACCTATTCCAGAAAAAAAACCTGAAGCAAAATGAGATCGCGTCTACTGATGAAGGAAAACGTGATCACAGATTACCAACTTAAAATAGTATTTTCGCGCTTCAGCGTTTCATCTGGTGAGTGAGAAAAACACGGAGGATGACATGGCATTCCATTTTAGGTCTTAGGTATAAGAAAAGTCAAAGTATTCCGTTTCCAATGCAAGGGAAGTCCACAGTGAAGGAATAAAATCCCGCCTTGACTCTATATTATAAAACAACAATTTCTACTTCGACTGTATCAGTAATGCTTTAATTTTGGTCACAATACATTTACCATTTTAGTGCTGCTCTCCTTCCTAGATTACAGGAGATGCATTTGTGGGTTCTTAAGACTGCTCTCGACCAGTCTCAAGTCTGTATTCTTAATCTATCTGGTGTTAGCACATAGAACTAATACTACATACGAACCTTTTTGTCCGCTTCCGTGGTTTTCGCCGTATCTTATTGTAATTATTATATTTCCAAATTAATGTTTGGACCAAAACGAATAGCCCACGTCGGTAAAGATTTAGTTTAACTAAGGTTCGCGAGCGAGCAGGGGGTTGGCCTCGGTCCTCCACTAGTGACCGTGTCTGTGTGTGTTCATGGCCCATTGTTGCCGTAGCAAGGGTTATGTAGACAAGAGTGCTAGGCAAGGCGTAACCTCCCCTGGGACGTGTTCTGTTTAATGGTCCCAGAGCCCTTCCCCCCAACGCACTAAGGGTGGCCACCGAGAGCTTTCAACGGGCGATTACCTACCTACACTACCACTACCTACCTACCCACATAGCCCTGTCTTCCCCCAAGAAGCAGGTTATCTTTTGAGGATAGAAGAATAGCAACATTAGGTTTGGTTAATGAAACCTAATTACACAAAAGTCCCAAAAAACATTTCGTGCAAGCGACCCGTCATAATTCCAAGACACATTTCGTCACGTGACCGTCAACGGTATCATCGACTGTTTTTATTTAGATTCCTATGTCATATAAATATAAGCTACAGATAACATTCATACTTTCGAAGCACGAAATCGATCTGCTCTTATTCTCATCTCATTCCCGAAAAACCTCTAGGCCTATCGCTATTTCATCATCATTGTCATCACATATATATATATATATATATATATTTATATATATATATATATATATATATATATATATATGTATGTGTGTAAGGTAAACCAACCAAATTGTGCTCTTTCCTATGTTATAGAGAGTTTATCGTTATAAAGAATAACGTTATAAAGTTTAAAATATTTCATTAAAAAATATAGATAATATAAAAGAGAATATACCTTAATTATCTTACACGACAACCTCACCTGTACAGCTGTTCAAGTTGATGGACCCGGCGTTTACGACCGGTCGGTCTACCAACCTTTGCCTAGCGTTGTGGGTATGAACGACTAATTATCACAATAGATCTATAATGCAGTAAACATATAATGATTTATTGTAAACGCCATTTAAAGTAATTAATACTTTTATTTTTCTGCACCTCTACATATGGCAAATAATCCATAATTCATGATTCTTCAACTAAAGCTGGGACTACAATTGAGAGAAAAACAAACCAAGTATTCATCATCTCGTCACGAGCAGTTTTTATGAAAAAAAGGCTAAAATGCGTTGGTGTTGAATTGAACTTTAATGCTTCGTCTACCCCGCAAGTGAATATAGGCTTAAATATACGTAAGTCAATATTTCTATATTTCCTAGCGAAGCATTTCAGTGGCGCCTAGTAACTCGTAAAATAGTTATGAAACCCACGTTCCCTCCGGTCAGTGACCTAGAATGCGCCTCATATAGGCATTTCAATTAATAATTATTTTAAAGTAAGCAAATTGAAAAGCCATGTGGCATGTCAACAGATTTTTTTGTAATGTGATATAGTCCAGAGTTTGTCAAACTTGTGGTCGCAAAACATTCCGTAGATGATCTGAAAAGGAAAGGGATATTAAATAAGTAAATTAAACCAAGGGTTTTTTAATAGAACTCTATTATGTATCCGTGACATACTTTAATGCCTTCTGATCTTTCTTGATGATACATTTTTTTTTAATATTAATAGTGACAAACGATTCCACAGATCACCTAACGGTAAGTATACTGCGTTCCATAACTTCTACATCGATCTGCAATCCATATGCTATGCTATGCATATCCTATGTCACGCCTGAGAACTGAGACGGAGTTCCTTATTACAGGTTATATATACAAACAATTTCATAAAACTTATGCGCAGCTTTCATTCAACCGTTACTTTCGTTTGGTGACTCAGTGAAACTGAGAAATTATTACAGTGTACAAATCCCAATACACCATTAAAGTGTTAGCTAACCCTCACAGAATACCAGCGTAACGCTGCCCATGTTTCGTTCGGAGACCCAGTTACCGTTGGCGACGCATATGGGTGACCGATGCATTAATATATATAATATATATAATTAATATATATAATATAATCTTCGTTGTGGAAGAATGTATGTTTTTTATAGGACACAGTCATTATTTACTATCTAATGTGCACTATGTTTATTACACTACACAACCACACACCAAAAGAAACAAACCAATGTGTTTTTTTTTATAAGATACTTTTTGTTCATAGACTGGGAATACCTACTCAACTAACACGACGTCCGACGACAATAATATTACCATTTCTAATTCATCTCCAAATCTTCGTGGTTGCAGTTCTGGAGAGTTTGGCTCTCAGCTAATCCAAATACGATCAAAATAACTAACCAAATAAGGTTCTAGATTTACACACGGAAAGATCAAATCTACCACTGAATCGGACAAAACCGACAAAAAACTTTAAGAGTCTCCTTTTAATATAATATTTAAATACTAATTATATTCTCATAACAATGGTTAATGATGGTAATTACTAATATTCCGTTTTAACAAACGTAATAAGTAAGCATGTGTTTGCAGGATTCATTTCCGTTCATGTATTCATCAATTTCCCTCAATATTTCTTAAGGATATCAACCTTAAATTGACACAAATCAGCCGAAGCAACTGTGGTGATATTTTCGTCGGAAGAAACGTGATTGGCTTAGCTTGGGACAACACCACGTATCCAAAGAATACCTGTGTAAAATAGCAACTAACAGGTTTTGTATGGTGAAAGAAAGAAACCGGAGCTAAGCTACATGCTGAACATTGATTTCTTAGCCTCGTAGACCGTGATAATCACACTCATCATTATGTGGCTTTCTTAGACTGCAGGAATCATCATCTCGTTAGCTAGTTATTCCCTCATATAAGCCTATTATGAAACTAGAGGTTGACTGCATCCAATAAAAAAACTTCATCACAATACACATACAATAACAATATCACAATACAACAACATACAAAACACATTAAATTTATAATGCTATTTCACGATTGTATTCTGTGAGGGTTAGGTTCCAGTAGTTTAGTCCACTGCTAAAGATAGGACTTCGATATTGATTTCCACAAAGCATGATCCTGAACCAACTGCAAACATCGACTTCCCGCAAACTTGTATAGGTCATCGCTTGGTTGTCGACATGCGCAGCGACAGCGAGTCCGTGGTTGCAACTCGAGAACAGTTCTTCCCCGTCCGTTATCGCTTTCACGAGCCATATGGTCAACTCATTGTAATTTCAAAGCTTGGTGTTCTTTTGAACTTTATCTTTATTAATAAGATATGATTGCAAAAGATGTAACACCCATTCTTAGTACTTACAAGCCCTGATATGTAGTTCTCAAGTAGGTAAATGGCTTTTTTATTACATCGCTCGATTGTACTGGACTTTGTAGTGTTACATAACGCAATCACTTTGAAATAGTACATCGCATATAAAATACACAAGTATTCGATATATATATATATATATATATATATACTCATTTTCCAGGTGACAACGCATCTATATCCTGAATCCTAGACGAGAATAGATATTGGTGTCTATTTACCCCAGGTATCATATACCAGTGGACTGTGGTTACTTGTCACCTCATTTCGAAAAAAAAATATTATTTCAATTTATAAAAGTTATTGGAATTCTTTTATCAATAATGTTTTCGATGTTCATAACAGTTTTGCGGAAAAACATTATGTTAAATATTTACAGATAACACCCCACCTACATAGTGTTAAATACGAGGAAATCGGTTTTACACATTTATTTCTTTACAACTAACTTCTCCATCAAAACACTTCACGTCAGTTCTATCGTGCGTTAAGGTATCATAACACCAGACCGTAATTAGTATGAATTAAAAAACAACGTTTTTACATTTAAGGTTTCGACTAGGAGAATATCGTCCAGATATTAACAGATGACAGATGCAAAATATATCATAGTGTCAAAAAGGGTAGGGGGTATGTTTCTATTTGCGATTGTATTCCATGAATATCGGCCTTCGACTAGGAATTGTACCCAGGACCGGGAACCTTAAAGCCGGGTATTATGACCTAATGAGCTAGACGCCAGTGATATTTATGCATAAATTTTTAAATCACGGACCGAACAAGTTGAATGATTAAATAAATCATAGTGTTACTTCGCCGTTAATTTCAATAATTATGTATTCTCAAGGCCAACCCACTCATTACCACTACATATCACGATACCTTACGGAGTTTCGATCTATTGATTATGTTAAATAGGTAATGTCCTATTAAACTATCAATTGTTACCAACAAATTGGTGACAAATTATCTCCATCATTTTATCAGGCTTTGATGTTGGAGCGCACTAACTCAGCTAATGCCAATATTTGCAATGTACTACTTTTTTGGTCGCTTACTTGGCCGCATGTTTATTACACATCCTACATTATATAGACATTAAACTTCTGAAATTGACATAATCTGTATACTGTTAGTGTCTTTTAAATAAATAAAACTATTTAAAATTTAGAAATGCTGAGATATTGACATGACCCCAGATTGTTTTTCTTTTTTCCGCTCTTGTCGGTTTTATAACTATGACGCGTTTTGTGCCAATTATAACGATATTAATATGGGGATTATTTTCTTTTTCTATCTCCTGGTTGATCAATAAAATGAATAAATAAAATACTATAAACATATAATAAAATAAATATATACAATACAACAAAATAAACATCTAAAACGACCAATCAGACGGGAATCCCTCGACGGGGAGTCCAAACGGTCGAGGGTTAGGACGGGCGAAAGGGAAAGAAACCTGCGGACTATACGAGTGGTGTCGAGCATCGCCTTCTGCATCCGTTCTTACCGATCTTACCCTGGTGTCCCAGTCGAACTGACCCGTTCATACTACTTTGCGTTTCTTAAACAGTAACAAGAAAAATAAAAGAAGAAAGGTCTTACAATTGTCCAGAAATAATCGTCTAAAATAAAAAAAATAAAAATCTAAACAAATCCAATATACATGCACACAAATGAAGCATACGCTTTAGTTTGTAGGCACCTTACGAAACATTCGCATGCAGCCCATTTAAGTACCATTGGTTTGTTATCAACATGCACTGATATAAAGGTTGCATTATAACACTTCACAGAACTAGCAGTGGGGACCGGTATCGGGATTTTACATGTTTACACTTAACCTTTCCCTAAACCAAGTATTAAATAGATCTGACATATAGATCTACACGTAAATGTCGCCATTCGTAATTTTGCCAACGATTTATTACCCAATCACACATTTTGACATCTTCATAATTATATGGAAAAAATTGACATATACGAATTTTAAGCGTGTTTGATTATAACACCTATGAGGCAAGGTATAAAACCGCATACGCAGTTTGAGGAAAAATTTGTCTCTTTTGTTTTTTAACATGCAAGGGGTAAATAAATTTTGCTCGCTATTTGTTTTATATAGAATAGATGGCAAATGAGCAAGGAGCTCTCTTTATGCCAAGAGATCACCGACATCCGTTCCTGGCCTTTAAGAAAGGTGGCTCTTGAAGGCACCTAAGTTGATCGACTCGGAAATTCCGCCGGCGACATATGAATGCATGGCAGAAAATTTCACGTAAAGCGCTCAGTGGTGGATTGTCAACCATCTCATATATGTGGACAAACTATTTAACAGTGGTAGAGCTACACTGTAATTTCTAGCTGCAGAAATAATGGTTCAGCTCGGTCGGGTTAAGACCGGCGTGGCCCCGATATCCTCACAGAATACAAGCGTAAATTAGCAGTATAATATTCCAGTGTTTCGTCTGGTGAGTGCAGGGATCCGGAGACCTTTGTCCTGGTGATGAGGCATTCTATCACAGTCCTCAAGGGTGACAACGCATCTGACTTATGATTCCTTGTCAAGGATGAATTCATATGTCATGGGCCGCATTAATCACATACCATCAGGTGAACTGTGTGGCAGTTTAATACTCACAATGTAATAAGTAATAATAAGAATTATAAGAGTGAGAAATAAGTAAGATAATTCAAATGAGAATTCTGTAAGATATTTCAATTCAGCGGCTGGAACAGTTCCCTTTATTCATCATCACCGTCATAGCAGCCCATCACTAATCCACTGTGAAACACAGGCCTCGTCTGTGGAATCATCGGTCCATTCCATTACATTATTCTGTCCACATTCGAATCCATGAACGATGCCATGATATTCCCCCTTGAAAGATTCTACAATGGTCATATCTCCTGGTAAGCTGAGGACGTCAAGGACTGATTGGAATTGCTTATTGTGGATGAGTGTGAACGTAATAGACCTAAGGAATTAATTATACATGAGTTGAACTGTGCCGTCATTCCGTCCATCGTATACTGTTTATAATATAGACCATCCACCTTTTTTTTAAATCACGCCATACCCATGAGATGACATCTTAATCCATCCTCAACAAAGATTCGTGATGCTCATGTATAATCACCCCTGGGGACTGGATATGGAATATCTTGATACCTGTAATTGTGTCCCCAGATCCCTAAGCTCATCATACGAAACTGCTGGTATTCTGGTAAGAGGGGTGTTCCAGGACCGTACCATGTCATTGATGCTGCAGTAAACTTTTCAGTATTAGAGCCACACTGCAGCTGTACTGGGGAAATGGAATATCTGGATACCTCTAATTGTGTCCCCGGATCCCTAATCTGCGGGTATTCTGTAAGGGAAGTGTTCCATGACCGTACCGTGTCATTGATGCTGCAGTAAACTTTTCAGTTTTAGAGCCACATTACATCTGGACTTGGTGTGCAGCTGTTCATCAGATTTATGAACTAAAAATAATAATACAAGATATAAACGCCGGACATCAAAATCAAAGATTGCGTCGCGATGTTGCCACTTCGTAATCATGTCAAAAGTCTGAACCCTTCCGTGAAATGAAATTAAATGGTTTACGTATTTGTACCGCGGATGACGCGTCCACCTGAATGTCCGCTTTAGGTCAAAAAGTATTGCCTTTTGATTCCTTTTCTTACCTTTCCAGCAGTCGGTTATAAATGTAATATTATGCAGTCCCATAAATGGTGTTCTGTCTTCAATGTTAGTTCGTTCTGATGTCATACAAGATCACTAATTCTTTATTATGTGCTCCTAAGACATTTTTGGGTATGGATTTTATGTTGTCTTTTTTAAATTTCACACTTATTTGTCTTGTTCAAATTCTGAAACCGAACCGATGATCGGGGTAGGATCACGCCCTCACAGAATACCAGCGTGAAATAGCAGCATAATGCTGCTGCATTTCGTCTGGTGAGTGCAGGGATCCAGAGAACTTTATTATTGTTGACGAGGCATTCCATCTCAGTGCTCAAGAGTGACATCGCATCTGCTCTACGATTGCTTGTCAAAGATGAATGTAGATGTCATGTACTGCAGGAATCACTTGCCATCGGGTGAACTATGCGCCCGTTTGTCAAATATAATAAAAATAATCTTCCTCAAAAAGTCTGGAAAATTCTAGGTCTTTAGGTATCAATCTTGAGTCACCTATCGTAAAAATACAACTCGCTGAAACTATTTTGGCAAGCGCTTGACAATTTGCTCATCGTACGTCCGTTTAACTCTCATTATTTTACAATACACAACGATATATCCGATGCAAACGCTTTCCAGTTCTACTTTTGTACGTTTAAAATCGTTGCTCTAAGTATTTAACGCGCAATGAATACCGCGTAGTCCATTAAATCATAGCTACGCAATAGAGACATCGAGTCCGATATTTTTAATTCATGAATCAAAACGCAAGCTGAATGCGCCATGTTAAGGCGTCGGTGGCGAAAGAAGTAGAAAAAAAAATCCGAGCGTTTCCGGGCACTAAATATTTTTTTACAGCATACGTGAGTCGTATCGGTCCTGTAGTTACAATTTTAGTTTTTTTTATTTGATTTAAGAGGAGACATCCAGCACACTTCAGATCTAGATCCATTATCAAGATGCAAGTGCGTTGACACTCCCCACGATTAAGATTAAATGACTCGTTACCTATAATTAGATCCCATTTCGATCACGGAATACCATCAACGATAAACCAATCATCAAAAATTGTAACCACATTTGATAATATGTATTAAGTAAATTAAGTAAAACAATCAATCCCACTGCAGAGCATAGCTCTCCATCCTAGAGAGGATGTTTGAACATATTCTGCAGCGGGGCTTCACTCCAGATTGGGGGTCTTCACGTGTTATCAATCTTTTTTTTTCATATCTTGGACATGTAGGTTTCCCCATTAGGTATGTTTTTTTTTAATAAAAAGTATTAGCAAATAACATTAGTAGACCTTAAGTTTCGCAGACCGTACCCTAGACCATTAGGCCGTAGACGCTTCAAAAGAAACATGTTTCCTTTCACCGCTGATCACGTGGTAAATGAGGGCATAAAATTGTGAGCAACAACGGCAACGATGATCGCCTTGGACTGTTACCCTACTCCGCGAGAGCGTTTGACTCGAGGGTCGTCTGACCGAACCTCGGCTCGGCCAGTTGCTTCTGACTATGGATTGTCTAAATTAATATCGCTATTATTATTAGTTGCCTGTATCATCACTTCGGAACACGTGGGCGCTGGAGAAGAAGTGGCGCAAGAAACTCCAGCTTCTATCATTATTGTCTGGTGAGAACAGGCCTGCGACATGGTGGTATCGCGAATAATTCTGTTGTTTGCGACACCGTCGTCGCGGGGGCGGTGTGAGGGTGCAATGTACGTGTGTAGCTTTTTATGAAGGACTTGGGCCCTGGCCGGAGAGCGACCTCGGTTTGTTCGTATATCGATATTAAACGCGAGCGCTTAAAAACAACTACCACGACTTCTTGACAATATCATGTCTATTATAATATGTCAAATATTTAAGTAGATTATAATAAAATATATACAAAAAGAAATTGTGAAAATTACATTCACGTTATCCCTTGTAAAGTTTTTATATCGAATGCGGTTACTCGAGGTTTCTAATATAGAATGAGATGGCGACGCCAAGTTTCGTCATCAACGACAATGGCCTGATCAAATATTCATCAGCCGAGGATTCGCGGATTTCCTCCGCGCACGTGTTCCGCACACGCGAACAACCGGCATCTGGTGTGCAACAAAGTTTAAACACACCAAAGTAATTCAATGTAAACGTAATGTTTACTCGCGGTGGAGACAGAATGCACATTTCAACGGCACTAGCCTATGGATTAGTCGAATAATTATTTTCATCCCATTATATATATATATATATACATATATATATATATATATATAAGCGAATTTTAAAAATGCTAGCTATGCTAAAATTTCCTTTAACCTCTGCAACTAAACTTAAAAAGCTTGTACTAGGAGAGGATACACAACAATTATCGTATATTCGAATCTACGACCGCAATTTTCCCAGACCGTATCCCAAACCAGTTTATTGACACAAGTACACAATAAACATATAATAATTTTTTCCCTGCTTCGGGAATAGCAAAAATAAATTAACAACACCCCTGGTACTATCGTTAACTTCAATTAAATAAGCTTCTAATTAAGCATAATATCTCCCTAGTTACACACTTAATGAAAAAGAAACATTTTCATCTTGTTTTATAATAAATTATAAAAAAGCTCCGCTAACTTCACCCTAGGGTCTACTTCTTTTCAAAACAACAACTTTTAAAATTGTCAGAAAGGGAAATGCTCTGTGAACATTTATTGATACAAAATTCAAAAGCTGCCCTGCGAGTTTTCATTTTGTTTATAAATAATTTAAATATTTTTCAAAGTTAACTGTTAATGCAAATTTTAAGTAAAGACATTTTATTTTAGTTAAGGAAAACAGACTAAGAGTATTTTCTTTGAATATTAATAAATACCGGGATATACTGTAAGATATCCTAACTCTGCAAATACTTTTTTTGGGGGTGGTTAAAATTCTCCTTTTGGTAAGTTATTCCTGCGACACCCCATGACACCCCGGCGTTAATTCTTGATAGGGAATCATAATAGTTATGTGTTGACGCCCTTGTCGAATAAGATAAACGAGTAAGTTGGTCTCCTGATCCTTACAGCCACAAAACGAAACAACAGCGTTATACCGCCATCCAACGTTGGTATTTTGTAAAGACCTTGTTGTTCTGATTGAGGTGGCCTATTCATGCTGTAGCATGTAGCTGTAGTAAGGCCGCATCACTGTTACTATCTCGTGTTACGAGTATCAATGAGAAAAATAGTATAGGACGCACTGCTAAATTGGGTGATGACTTACCAAATTTTCTGGAAGACGATTTATCCAGATGGCTCAGAACGTGAAGGCGTGACGTTAGTTGCGAACCAATTATGATGTGAACTGATGATGGTAAATCCGTCAGAAACAACTGACCGAGACGAGGTTCGACCCCTCGGGCGCACTCGAGTGAGTCGCTTTTGCGCCCAGCGTAACGGTACAAGGTAAAGGTCCTTGTGCTGATTACCTATTAACAAAGACTGAGTGCCCTAAGCGCTCAGACACCTTTTAACCCGGTGCAGCTGTAAAAGCCCTCGAGCTAACAGCGGCCATAAAAAAAAGAGCTGATGGAGGTACCGATTCTTTTTAATCCTAAATTTAATGTAAATACTTTTGGTGAGCATGGGGATACGGAGATCTAATTATATGTAACGAGGTATTCTATCACATTCCTGACGGATGACAACATGCAGCTTGAATTATTGTTGAGGATTTGGATGACAGATGTCTTGGACCGCAGACATCATTTACAATCGGGTGACTTGTGTGCTCATATGTCACCCCTAAACGTAAAAAAAAAACAACCTTATAGTAATGACGTTGCTCTTAATATTACCACCGTCGCATTAGCATATATATCCTATATACATAGATATCAGTTTCAAAAGTGATTCTATAATCACTTTATGTTATATTAATATCGCTTTATAACCTTCACCCTTTTTGTATTGAAACTATGTTAATTATTACATAAATATTTATACTTAAGTGAGATAAATTTTAAACAGTTTTGAAAGTTATTTCAAAATCAGTCCTACGTATTTAATCAAGCCAGTTACTCCAGAGAGAAGAAAGATATCTTGTTGTGTATAAGTATTTTGTTTTTATAAACACTACTGGTATATATTTATTTCTGCCTATTATGTTAAGTACATTAAGCTGTAAGTACATAAGAAGACTATGTTAATTATTACATAAATATTTATAATACGTGAGGTAAATTGTAATCCGTTTTGAAAGTTATTTCATTATCTAATATAAACCACAGCTTTGTGAATGAACCATTAGAGTTTAAGTTATCAAGTAAAACGTATGTTATTTTGTATTCAACTATGAACTAGACGATAAGTTCAGTGTATATTCAAAACTTTTTTAAAAAGTAACATTACGGTTAACCATTCCAAGTAAGCTTAAAATACCCTTGCTAGATGTATCAAGACAAAGTCGAATGGGGGATTCGAGATTTTCCAAGATAGTTCCCCTAAGTTTTTTTTTTAAAAATTACATTTAGAGTAACAACCGAGCACACAGTTCACCTGATGGTGATTCCTGCGGCCCATGAAATCTACATTCATTCTCGCCAAGCAATCGTAACGCAGATGTGTTATCACCCTGGAGGACTGTGATGAGGCCACCATACGAAACACAGTAACATTATGCTGCTATTTTACTGTGGTATTCTGTGAGTGCGTCATACCCCGTTTGAGCTGACCCATTCGTTATGCAGCTAGAAACAAACGATAGTGTAGCTCTAGCACAGTAAGTAAGTTAATGTAGCTATTGATTCTTCAATTTTCAATTTGTATAGCAAATCGGTATACATGTACCTGCAAGACGTCGTCTTATAAATTTGTTTCATCTTCTAGTTAATATCGGAAAACCTCAACTGCGCTGATTTAATTATAGTGCTGTATTCGCGGAAACACAGATGCTAGTCGATACCTTCCCTAGTCCGATGATAAGATCGGAGAAAGATTCAAATGCAGTGAAATCAACACGGGACATATATACACCCAAACAAGATATCCAACGATTCATAATATAGAAATTTTCTTTGGTTAGGAATCAAACCCAACATCCGTGATGCAACCACCACGCCACTTCTACTCCGGTTTTTAAAATAAATTTAAGATATAATCTATTTTGTAGTTCTAGTTTTTAAAATAAGTTTTTTATAAAAATAGTAAAAAATTAGATAATATATGATAGAGTATTAGTGTATAAAATTCTTTACGCTTATGCTGTTAAATTGCTTCGGTTGTTGCGTTTTTTTACAAACGCATATATTTATTTCTTTTACAAATAACAAAACGTATTAGAAAACTGAACAAACGTTTCTTTTTTAAATAACATTTTTAAATATAAGTAATACGTTTCAGAATTCGAAATCATAATTTCCTATTTACAAATATTGATTGACGTCTGAGTTATTGAAACAAACCTTTAAATGACACCTGTCAATCTCAACTCGGAACGTGAAGTTTATATTATCATATACGTAGTTATGTGTCAAAGTTTAGAGAGCCTATGTGCCCCTAAACTTTGACACAGATAATTTGGTCATTTATTATCTGTATAATAAAAGGAAAATGTTTTATATTTTACAAGTGTTAATTATGACATATTATTTTTTTTCGTTTTTTGGAAAGTTTACGGAAATATTTTTATTTATTATTTATTTTAAGTATACAGAGGGTGGCAAGAAGTGTATATTATATTTGTCGTCGGCATCTTTTTCCTATTTATTAAAAAGGAAATAACAAACTCATAGGTATAGAACTAGTTAAGTGCGTTTATCTACATCACTTTTAACAAGTCTATATTGTGACCAGGCTTCTTCGATTTTGCAGAATATTTTATAGTGCCTAACATTTGCGCAAACACAGCAGCACTTTAGCAGTTACTTCCTTCCTATTCCAATGTGAGCAGTGCCTGCCAGGACATACATACAACACCGATCCGAACCGAAAATCAACTGTCAACAACATCAACAATTTGTTATGCGCAAATATTGTTCTTCGACTGGGAATCGAACCCCGGATCCGCAATGCGGCAGTCAAGTACCCAAACCATAACACAAAGCGGTCGTTCAACTACCACCAAATATCACTTAGCATCAGTTTAGCTTAACAATAACTTTCACTTTCATTCTTATTTCTACATTCGTGTTTTTTTTTTAAATAATATTTGACGCGACAAACGAGTGTTCGTGTCGCCTGTTCATCTGATAGTAAGTGACAGCTGCAGCTCATAAACATATCGACAAACATCATTCCCGAGGGCTGTATACTGCGTCTCCGGATCCTTTCACAAGCCAGTTACTCCAGAGAGAGAAGTAACATATCTTGTCGTGTATAATTATTTTGTTATTTCTATTAACACTGTTCATGTTTATTATTAATGCTCTTTTGTTTAAAAAATCGTTTCCTACTTGAGGATACAGGTCCTAAGTAAATAAAATAACATTGCGTCGGTTTGTTTATCATTGCGGGTACTTGCAAATTTTTAAGCAAAACAGCATTCCGTTCACAAGGAATCGTTGATGAGTCCCCGTCTTTTCGAAATTCTAGTTATTCGCGTTCACAGTTTATTTTTCGCATCAAAAATACGTTGCGTTGTTTAACGTAACAACCGCAATATACGTTTATATTGTTAAGGTCCTTGAAATGGTTGCTGTTAATATTTAAAATAATAGTTTTTATAGGAAGAAATTAGTAGATACTTCGTTGCAGACATTGTAGTGCTATAATTATTATATTATTAGTATTATATTAATATTATTAGTATTCGTATTTATTATAAGTCATTGTTATAGGGTTTAATATCCTAACATAAAACAAAATTTTGCACATTCTTCAATGATCGTCAGTATCTCCATATTTATGACGCTTGCCTCCAACTCCATCCATAATACCTTATAGTGTATATAGGTTAATAAAGATCTGTATTTTTAACTTAAAATATAACGCTAAACTTAATAACGATTAAGTTTTATATAACGAAAATAAAATTAAAAGGTAAATAAATCTTACTTCTCACTCAATCAATAAAGAAGATTTAAACCTCCTCTCGTTTATAAAGTTCGGATACACGTTTAGCAAAGGTTAGACAATTCCAACTTTAGTTTTTACTTTTTAATGTACCCTACTCCAAACGTATATCCAATTTAAAAAGTAACCAATTTTTATTTATTAGGAACAGGGTTCTTAGCAGATTTCCGTTTAAAGGAAGGCGGAAATGGCCGGAACAACCGATAATGACCTCTCACTCGTGAGCAGTGACATTTATGCCTCATTTTTCTTTTTCTGGAGGCAGACAGAGAGCTCCACTTCGCGTCAGCATGTTATGACAAATAGTTATTACGCACAGCACAGACATATTATTATTTTTGTATTTAATTTGTTGAGTCTGTTTGTACACTGGTAAGCTTATTTTTTGTAACATTGGATTTGAGTAAAGATCACTGCCTTCCGTGTTCACCAAAGATTCAAAAACTAAATTAAATTCGATGCAGATTCAAAACACACACCATACGAATTTTAACAATCAATAAGTAAATGTAATAGTTCTACATTCTTGAAGCGTCAATAGCCTAATTGGGGGTACGGTCTGCGAAACTTAAGGTCGTAGCTTCGAATCCACCATTAGACTATTATCGTGAACCGTGCTAGGAGCACGAGCATGTTCAGCTTAGTTGGAGTGGTTGACCGGAATATCCGGAATATCGGTAATGTTAATAACATTGCTAATATTGTTAAAAACAAAAAAAATTGAACAAAGCCATTTGATTCGATTCGTTATGTCAGCCAGGCATTTAATTCTTTGTACGACTTAAGAACACTTAGTAGAGTAACCAAACTATATAATTGAACAAATGTCTCCCCGGCGCCATAATCCATTATCCGGTACACGTTTACACAGGTTTCATATACTAAGTTGTATATTTACAATAATTAACATACATTATTCGCGAATATGCGTCACCGACGACCTTACCGAATTCAGTTAAGTCCACGCAGAGTATTTGATCTGTAACGTAGTAGTCTTGGGGTGAGTCACTAACTCAAATACTGCGAATGGTGGAATAATCTTCGAATGTTTATCAACACTATCAAGCTCGATATCATCCCAGCTTATTGATAGTCCGTTGCTAAACATAGAATTGCCCGATAGATTGCCTATTGGCCAGCGTTGGTGTCGGAATTAAAAACACCTCAAGGCTTCCGGCATGGGCCTGCGACTTCTATCCTAATACAATCAACAACCGGTAACAAATTTACTTCGTACTTTCGAAGCACGAAATCATCAGCTGTTAATCTGATCTCATCCCCGAAAAAGCGCTAGATCGAACATTACTTAATGTAATGTAACTCAAGGACTGTCTGTATATTGACGCAAAAGGCTCGCGCCGTAACTTTATTAGACTATTATTTATTGAATTTTATTATATTTAAGTAAACATTTAGAAATACAAAGCAATAAAAATAAATGCTTCATAAATAGATTACTGACACACTATATTTGACAAATCAGTTACGTCCCAATGTATGGACATTATCTGTCTTATGTTATACATGAGAGCATGCGTGTGTTAACGCGCGCGTATGATGTGATAATAATTAATTACTATTTTCCATATTTACAAACAATTACGCAATTAAGTTTAAATTGTTACACATGCATGTAAGTAGAAGTAGTAATTATGTACCGTTATATAAAAAATAACATATTACAATTGAGGCTGTTTGAATTAAACTATGATTTAATTGTATAAATCAAAGGATCCGAATTCGATATAATTCGTAAAGATAGTTTTATTCAATGAGCAATATTCGCGTAAATATAATTTATCATTAATCATTAAAAAAGGCAGCGTTCACCACTACCGAAGTAAAAACGCAATATTTTTTTTATATGGATAGCATAAATAAAACAAATAAATGAAATTTAATGCAATACAACATAACTATATAAGTGGTAATAGAGTAACGTATATATACATGACATATCTACGTTACCTCAGATGAGGGAAGGAGACGACGGATACGTGGTCTTGTATTTGCGTAAATTCCAGCGGCACTATACTATAAACTGCGCAGTTGTTTTATTGAGTAATAACCAAATGATATCGCTGTGAAATCAAAATCGAACGAAAATACACATATGTAAAAATACAAGATTATTTTCCCGACTTGTGATATCGAATCATAGCCCACTTTCCCACTGATATAGCTGGATAGATTATCACGAAGCACGATCCTGAACCACTTGCATCCATCGACTTTTCCCACTTTAGTCAATAGCACCCGATATATCCTACAGGAAAAAGAGAACATTACGATATATCGCGAAATGGAAAAAGCTTTTTTGTAACATCTGTTAACAAATTTCTCACCGCGAGCCTTAAGCATCGCGGGCAGCCATAGCTCACGGTATCCGCACTTAGCTGATGGAACAATAGACGCAGGCGGTTCCCATGGTGCCATGTCCCACGGCCCCGTCGCTTGGGAATTAAATTGGTGACATACTCATATTGGCCTGGGGGTTAAGGTCGAAAGCTTGCTTTTGTATAATGCTTGAAGGATCTGTCCACATTATGGGTTTGTTTCTGGACTTTAAATTATGTACACAAAATATATAATAATTCGGTAGACTATATTGTATTAGGTGTAACGTATTCTACAAACACTGATATTGAAATAAATATAATATATAACTGCCCCGGGCCGCATGTAACATCGATGGTAGTTCAGTGTCCCCCGATGCCGGCAATAAAGAAATTGGTAATTGCAATTTTGAGTATTAATTTACGTGCATGTGCATGTATTTGCGTGATTGGCAGTAAAGGTATACATCGTCAAAAAACCTTTAAAAAAATATTTCAAAGACTTGTGACGTCTCCAACGCCTTCTCTAGGAAGAAGTGAGCCTAGTTGTTGGATTTATATATAAACATATATATATATATATATATATATATATATATATATATATATATATATATATATAACGTAGGGTATCATTAAATGGTCTAAATTTACTAAAAAAAAATATGATTCTTCCTTGCACTATATAAGTAGTAACTTATACGTAGTTATATTCTAGATAAAATAAAATGGAAAGTTGTTACTTTCCGGATCCGGTAGTATAAAAGTCGTTATATGCACTTTCTTAATCTGTTAGCGGCAACTGACCGAGTCAAGGTTCGTCCCTCTCAGGCATCCTCGAGTAACGATCCAAGCCGAGGCTCCCTCTCGGGAACCCTTGTGCGGGTTACCCATAAATAAAGGTCTCGGCTGAATGCCATAAGCGCCCAGTGAAGCTGTAAAAGCCATGAGGTTGACATTGACCATAAGCCATAAAAATATGCATTTTTTATCTAAAAATACTATATAATTAAATAAGTCCAGAGGTTTTCGTACTCTTTAAAAATAGCAAAGATGGCCGATGGTCGACGGCCATATCTTCATGACCATCCGTAAGCACAATATGGTACAAAGTTTAAAATAGTAGAGGCACACTGAAGTTTGCTACTGGCTGCGACATGAATGGGTCGGCTCGACTGAGGAAGGACCACGTCCTCACAGAATACTAGCGTGAAATAGCTATATTACTAGGTATATACATGACGAGTAGTTATTCCACTTTTGTCAGCTTGATAATTCCTTATAGAGGATCAATGAGGTGGATGGCTACAGGAATCACTTGCCATGAGGTGAACTGTGTGCTAGCTAGTTCGTCAGTCCCATAGAATAAAAAAAAAGATTGCGCAGTTGACATTTGGACTGCGGCCTCCGAGGGTCGCCGCTAACTCCGTTTGATTGCTTTGAGGCTACCCGTGTTTACGCATCTTGTTCACACGTGCTTGTACTTAAGGGCTACAAGACGTGACTAGCCATTTCACGGAATACTTTGCTATTTGGTAAACGTTTTTCGATGTTGGTTAATATTTGGGTTTATAGTTATTCTAGTTTTTTTTTTGTTTGGGGATAAAATGAGGAAACAGATGAGTTATAACAGTGGTCGAGCTACACTGCAATTTGTTTCTAGCTGCAGAATGAATGGGTCAGCTTGACCGGGGTAGGACCATACCCTCACGGAATACCAGTGTGAAATAGCAGCATAATGTTACTGTGTTTCGTCTGGTGAGTGCAAAGGATCTCGAGGCCTTAACTAAGGGAAACTGTCGGGGGCAATTAAGGTCGTAGGCTAGAATGGTGATTCGACTTTGTCTTGATACATCTAGCAAGAGCATTTTAAGCTTACTTGGAGTAGTATCTTCTAGTTCCTAGTTGAATACAAAATAACATACGTTTTACTTGATAACTTAAACTCTAATGGTTCATTCACCAAGCTGTGGTTTCTATTAGATAATGAAATAACTTTCAAAACGGATTACAATTTACCTCGCGTATTATAAATATTTATGTAATAATTAACATAGTCTTCTTATGTACTTACAGCTTAATGTACTTAACATAATAGGCAGAAATAAATATATACCAGTAGTGTTTATAAAAACAAAATACTTATACACAACAAGATATCTTTCTTCTCTCTGGAGTAACTTGCTTGAGTAAATACGTAGGACTGATTTTGAAGTAACTTTGATACACGTAATAATACTGTATTACGTCTGGTTAGTGTAGGAATCCCTTAGACCTTTGTTTCTGCATTATGAATCCTTGTCAATGGATCACGGTATGATAGTCAAATGGATAAATTTAGATGACATGGGCCGCAGGAATCACTTGCCATCAGGTGAACTCTGTGATTCTTTGTTACTCTCAATGTTATAAAAAAATTAAAAGAAAAAGGTAACCTGAAGGTAAGGTAAAAAGTGCTTCTTCTAAGAGATGGTTCACGACAATAGTGGAATGGTGTAAAAGAACCCACGTCCTTAAGTTTCGCAGACCGAACCCTAAGCATATTGACGCTTCAAGCAGGTTCGATAAAGAATTCTATCTGCGACGCATACCAATAAAAGCATGAAGATATGACTCTTAACTCATATTCATATGCTTTCTTTTATTTATTTTGCAATTTGCATTTTCTTAATGGAGGGTCAAAAGACTAATAAAAAGCCGAAAGAGAGAAAACCACCACGCGACTTCCTTTACGTGTCCGGAATTGAACCCATTGTCTTAGAAGCCAAGACGCTTGTGACCTAACAGACGTTAGTTTATGTAATTAATAGATGCTGAATATATTTATGTCTCTTGATATCTTGTCAATTGACTTTAAAATTAGGGTTGAGCCAAACAATACATAAAAATAACAATTTTGTATATATTTCGTATTTATAAAGAAATTTTTGTATAACTAAAATAATTGTGTCATCTATATATTGACACGTGAACATCAAATATTGTCCTACATTTGTGTAGCAATTATAAAAAAACGAGGGAGGGACACTTCCACATGACACAAAAGGTTATATTTATGTATGTATGTCAATGCGTTAAGGTGGGTAAAATAAAAACAATATATGATTTACAATATATACAAAACGCTTTTGTAATTAAATTAAAGCATTTTGATCACGGTCATGCCTTTTTGAGCTTAGACCCGTTTGCCTTCCATGTGCTGGAGAATATTACAAAAACAAAAGTTGTGAAAACGGAAACATAGAATTGTTTCGATTTATTTCAAATCGAATCATTTCCTGCCACGCACAACTACTCTGTGTAATCAGCTGTCGCCAGCGGTGTTTCTGAACCGATACGACTTAGGGACCTTCAAGAAAAGAGGCTACGCTACACCTTTCTTAAAGGCCGGCAACGCATTTGCGACTTTGGTGTTGCGGATGTTCATGGGCGGCCGTGATCACTTACCATCGGGTGAGCTGCATGCTCCTTAGCCACCTATTGTATAAAAAAATATTTATATAATTAATAATTATTTACTTTTAAGTAATTTTATAGTTTTACTATATTGTTGGTTAAAACATTTTAATCACGACCATGGCTTATATCTCTTTGCCTTCTCAGGGCGGGAAAATATTACAAAAAAAAGGTATTAAAACAAATAATCTTTACCTATGAAATTTCCATTTTGTATGAAGTAAGTTAAAGTATTTTTTTTTCAAACTTGTTTATTTCTGTTATTCAAAGTAATCACCCATGTAATCGATGCATCTTTGCCAACGCAGTGGTAGTTTATTGACGCCCTTCTTATAAAAATCAGTTGGACGGGAAGCAACAAACTCTTCAAAAGCATTTTGTACTGCCTCTCGGGAATTGAACTTTTTTCCCGCTAAATAGTTGTCCAAATTTTGAAAAAAGTAATAGTCGGTGGGTGCAAGGTCTGGTGAGTACGTTGGATGAGGGAGAACTTTCAACCACAACTCTTGCAGCTTGGAGACTGACGACCGATTGGCCAAAGCTGGTTGCAGATGTGCGAGCTTCTCCATCATTGTCTTCAGTTCTTCACAGTATGCAGTAATGCTCATGCCGATTGGTATAAGACTGTGATGAATCACACCGGCACTAATCCACCAAACAAAACTGAACCAGGATCTAACCAACTTGCTGAGAGCTTTTGATTGTCGAACAGAATCCAATTTTCGTCACACGTAACAATTCAGTTCAAAATTCTTTCATTTCTGTGCCTGTTGAGCAGCGCGAGGCAGGTCTCAACGCGTACTTTGCGCTGGCGATCATTAAGTACGTGGGGCACCCATCTATCAAGCTTTTTTACCTTGCCAATTTGTCGCAAATGTACCAATATTGTTTTGATGTTAACATCAAAAGCTGCTGCTAGCTCGGCTGTAGATTGAGTAGCTTCCACAATCGCCTTTAATTCATCATTGTTGACCAAAGTGTCCGGACGACCACGAGGTTCATTTTTCAAATCCAAATTTCCAAAATGGAACCGGGCAAATCAATAACGGATTGTGTTTTCGTTTGCAAAGTTCTCTCCGTAAACGTTGTTGATGTTACATGCCGTTTGTGCCGCGTTGATGCCACGACGGAACTAATATTCTATAATTACACTGATTTTTAAAGTATCCATTATGACGAAAAATGTTCCAACGTAATCAAAATACAAAGCTAATCAATAAACAGAAGACATGTCAAGTTTTTAAAGTAAAATTAATTTGAATTTAGTATTCACAGCCGATCAAAACTTTTTTTTTGTTTGAAATGGCGAATACTGAAGAACGGCAGTTTTATAGGTAAAGACTTAATAATTAGAATAGTTCCGATTTATTTCAAATTTTTTATTTTAATTTATTTGTTACATTATTCTTCCGTTCAATCGTTTAATTATTTATTTTTAAGGAATTTTAAAGATTTACTAAATTGCCACTGATTTCGGGGTATTTCTTCAAACTTCAGAATTAAGAAGAATAAATTCGAAATAATTATATGAAAAACCAGTTGAATTTCGTTCGAACCAGTGAACACTGTGATATAGCTTTTAAATGTAACGCGAAAGACAAATCGATTACAATTTATATTTTGGACTAATCTTGGCTTTGTTCATATATTGAGGAAGCACACAGAACACTTTGGTACCCTTTTTAATTGATAAATGATGTATATTATATATGGTATCAAAAAAAGTAATATATACACCTATTTTATTTATTTTTACTTACATTTTTATTCCTTTGAATCTCTATACAAAAAGACAATGTAAAGAACTACCAGCTATTTTCTGTAAACAAACACAATATCATTGTCAGAAACTTTGGGCCAGAGCGGGATACTGTTGGACATTATATAATTAAAGTAACAAAATAAACCGTTCGACTTGTCCAAACGTCTGTAAGTTGTCTAATTTTATGTACAGAGTATGCAGCACAGCTCACTTTACCTAGGAGACCTGATATGTTGGATGTAAGTTAGGATGATAATCTTCACACTGACTGACTTTTTGAACCTAACGCTTAATTGAACTGTGGAGATGCCAAGCTACAACTAGAATGGGACCGGTCGACCGGTGAAATAAGAGTTGTGTATCGCATAGTGATTGTACGAATCCGATGGCCTAATTACAAGTCATAAGTTTGGGCATGGATGTCGTTATATAAAAATATATTACTAATACTAATTATATAAAAAAAAAATATTTAATTGTTGACGTGTTCAAGTACCTGTCGTTGTCTGTCAAAATAAACTCATTATGTCATATTAAAAACAACAACAACGTCGCATATTCCTTAGGTAGAAATTGAAAAGGGAGAGGTGGTCGAGGGAGTGCCTCTCTGTTGCCCGATTGCTCACGACTCTATAATATATTTCGGACATCTGCTTCACGTCAATTACATAAAGATGTCGCAGTGGTTGACATCGACCAGGAAGACACGAAACATACATCCTTCATCTCTATGTGTATTGACTTTGATACAGCTTTAAACAGTCTATCTAATAAAAAATTTCAAAAATCCTAAAATAGTAATTGAAGTAGCAACTAGTAAAATGATAGAACGAAAAACAACTTCTATTCACGTTCCTAAAAGTAAGCTCATATTAAAACCGTGGATAACTCCAGGAGTTCTACATTGTATAAAAAATAAGAATTATGTCCAAAAACAACTTAAACTAATCTTAATGATGAGATTTTAAAAATAACGTACAAAAAAATAACGTTATTACTCCAACAATCTGACCAAAAATTTTAAACGCGTATATGAAAGAACACAATTATTGGATAAAAATTGTAAAGATCTAAAGACAAATATAAAAAATATTGCAAATGTAAAACCTAATAAAACTATGAATTATGAACTAATAAAATTAGAATCGTTTGTTATTAAATCAATTAATTTCGTAAATAACTTTTTTGTTAATGTCGGGCGAGAATTAACGGAAGAACAAACCTTGAAGTCAAAATAGGACATTATATTAGCTTCCAATAAAGTATGGTGTTCCGCAAGGGAGCGTTAAAACGCCCTAAAGGCCTAAAAGGTCCTTTAGGACTTTGTTCCTTATATATATATATATATATATATATATATATACACGTATATAAATATACATATATATATATATATACCAATTATCTATGTAACTACACAATAGATAACCGACACATATATATGCGTATGATATCGCCTTTGTGTTTTCAGGGAAATCAGAAACGTGTTTGACTAATGTTGCTTCTTGGCTTAAACTAAATCTACTTACACTTAATACCACAAAAACCAACTACATATGCTTGTACATAAATAAACATACACAACCCTCACCATTTACCCTTAAAATACACAGTTGCGGCATATAAGATATATTATGCTCATAACCCATAACAGAGAGGGTGTCTTGCATAGTTACTTAGATAGTTAATTACTTAATCATAATTGACGAAAGGCTCTCTTGGCATTCACATATTAAAGTAATACTAGTACTACTAGTAGGAATTGATTTGGATTTTGAAGGATCTTAGGCATGTGCCAACAACTAAATTTTTAAAAACAAGTTAACAATACTTTCCCTAAATCTATATTAACATATTGTATTCGCTTGGAGTAAGGCGTCTAAAATTCAATTCCTAGAATTATAAAAGGCTCCAAGATTAGTAATAAAGGTACTATATAATAAGCTTTATAGGTTTCCTACAGAAGAATTGGATTCTATTGGGAAGTATCTGAGTGTTAGAAAATTATTTATGGTGCATGTAATACAAGAGAGATATAAGACTGTGTTCTTGAACTCTAGTACTAATCCGAGGAGGCTAGTTAATGACATTAGAGTTGTTAGAACAAATTTTGATAAACATCAATTTAAGAAACAGTCTGGTTACTAATATAATAAATTAAATAAAAAGTTAAACATTTATCCACTACCTTCACGTAAGATTAACAATGTTGTAACTGAGTGGCTTACTAAACTCAAATATGGTGAGGTTACATAAGTGATACACGCACCATACACACACATATGATTATTTTAACAATATAAAAACCTTAAAATTCTAATGCTTACCTAAATTCATTGTCTATTATTTAATAATGGAGTGTTTAATACAATTTATTTGTAAAACACTTGTTAGATACGGAAGAGCTGGGAAACATGGCATAAGTAAATATTTACTAAAAAAGGATGTCTCAAAAATCAATGTATAAAGGTTTGAATGCAAATTTTTCTTTTTATTTATTCTTCATCTTCAATGAAATTATCTGATAGACTCACGACATTTAACCCTATGAACAGTCGTGACAAGATTTCTCGTGCTTCATTAAAATTCTAAATCACCAAGATGCATATCACTTGAACAAATGATCTATTGTAATTGATATTGTTCAGATACTCATGATATAGTGAATATCTTGATATATAAAATCGTAAAGCTATTGTTTTAATGCGTTTGTTTACGGTAGAAGCAACAATGGTTAGAACAATTGGGATGCGGTTTTATATGACGTCTGGTATAAGATGTTTTTTTTTTAAAGGTGACCGAGCGCTTAGGGCGCTCAGTCGAGACATCTATTAGTGGATAACCAGCACAAGGGCTCCCGAGAGGGAGCCTCGGCTTGAACCGTTACATTTGCATGAGAGCGAGACTCCTCGAGAGTACCCGAGAGGGCCGAACCTCGGCTCGGTCAGTTGCTTGTGACGGATTATCTAATATAATTATAATATTACTATTATCGATCTGTGCCACCACTTCGGAAGGCGTTGGCGCTTAAGAAGTGGCGCATGGGATAAGACCGTGCTAAAATTACTACTACGTTTCATTTAAATCGGTTGGCAATATAAAAACATCGATTTTATCACAACATAAATTTTGATTTATTTCATAGAGAAGATAGAATAAAGAATTTAATGAAATAAATTTAATCAATGCGAACTTTATATTAGTAGGATGCGTATGCAACGTGTTTCCTCGTGTGACATCGCGGGACCAGGTAGCGAAAAACTAAAGCTATTTGTTTATATAAATAAATAAGTATCTTTAGTATTACAATTATTCCTAGTAACTATGCCTACGTAATTTACAAATAACTCAAATAAAACTCTCTTTGAACTCTCTTAATAACTCAATGTGCCGCCGGCCTTTCAAATCAATCTATTTCTATTATTCATTAATTACTTCCAATATCCATTTACATTTGGTACTTTCTAAGTGTGAGTAGGTGACTCTCTCAGTGTCGGAACTAAGTTTTTTTTTTTTTTAAATGATGCTATATATATATATATATATATATATATATATATGTATATATATATATACATATATACAAAAACATCTTTTTGTTCTTTTTATTTTTATTAATATATGCTTCAATATCGTTGGTAACAATGCTCTTTGGAACACACAAAATTTTTAGAATTGCGAATTCTAATTGAAGGTTAAGTTTCGCAGACCATGCCCTACATCAGTGTTGGGTAATAATATTTTTAATAACATTATTATTTACTTAATTTCTTGTGTATGTGTATAATTCATGTGGCAACCCTAACGGGCAGGAAGGGGCATTTAAAAATGGCGTCAACGTCTGGCCACCGTCTGCGCGGCAGATATTCCATGCACATCCCACCTTTCCGCCCGATGTCAACAAACTCGGCCAGGAATGCATGGGAGGCGATGCAAGTAGTCATTATAATGAGATGTACGCATAGGATGGCCCTTCCTGTCCTGAGACCATGCCTTTTTGAATATTATTGAAATATACAATAGCTTGTTACTAAGGTTGATGGTTTAGAATTGAGCCAAAAGCAATCCTAGTGAAATCCACAATTTTCCGGTTCGGTTGTGATTGTGCCTTCATTTTGCCACTTCGTTAACAAACTGAAGAAGCTTCTCCTCGTAAAGAAACTGGTCATCATTATTTCTACATAAGAATATTTATTTGAGTTCTTGTTTGAATAATAAACCAGCAAACGGGAGGTTCGCATCAGTAAGAAAAATTTGCGATAACTGGGACCCACCAATAAGGGAAACAGAAATACGATGCCGCATTGGAATGACAAAAGACAAAAGGGAGAATGACCCAGATTAGAATAAGAATAGAGATAACACTAATCATATAAATTCCGTACACAAGTCTATTCTTTGACGCTTAAAACCGCAGAGGGTTGCATTTGAAATGTGGCGTTGGTGATTCGTGTTTAGAATTTCCTGGACATTCGTTTTCGTACAAACACTTACGCTTTTAAACAACTTGAAACATAACCCACGACTTTCCGGTATTGACCGGCACCGAATACGCTTTGACTTGTGAAAAAAAATATCGTGAATTGAGGGCAGAAGACCAGAGTGTAGCAGCTCAAAACTATGATGATGATCAACCCAGGTACCAGGAACGCAAGATCGAAAGCGTTCGCACGTTCTTATTAACACATTTTTTTTTGTACAACTTTTAACACAATTCTCTAATTATGCCATAGTTGCACAGTCACCTACATTATGCATCTGGACTGGTGTATTGTAAACGAATGAATGACTGAGGCTGGATTGGTTTAGTGACAACGAATGAACGACTGACTGCATTCGTGTTTTGGCAACGAATGAACGACTGATTGCATTGGTGTACTGACAACGAATATATACATATATACATATATACATATATACATATATACATATATACATATATACATATATACATATATACATATATACATATATACATATATACATATATACATATATACATATATACATATATACATATATACATATATACATATATACATATATACATATATACATATATACATATATACATATATACATATATACATATATACATATATACATATATACATATATACATATATACATATATACATATATACATATATACATATATACATATATACATATATACATATATACATATATACATATATACATATATACATATATACATATATACATATATACATATATACATATATACATATATACATATATACATATATACATATATACATATATACATATATACATATATACATATATACATATATACATATATACATATATACATATATACATATATACATATATACATATATACATATATACATATATACATATATACATATATACATATATACATATATACATATATACATATATACATATATACATATATACATATATACATATATACATATATACATATATACATATATACATATATACATATATACATATATACATATATACATATATACATATATACATATATACAAAAACATCTTTTTGTTCTTTTTATTTTTATTAATATATGCTTCAATATCGTTGGTAACAATGCTCTTTGGAATACACAAAATTTTTAGAATTGCGAATTCTAATTGAAGGTTAAGTTTCGCAGACCATGCCCTAAATCAGTGTTGGGAGAATTTTTAATAACATTATTATTTACTTAATTTCTTGTGTATGTGTATAATTCATGTGGCAACCCTAACGGGCAGGAAGGGGCATTTAAAAATGGCGTCAACGTCTGGCCACCGTCTGCGCGGCAGATATTCCATGCACATCCCACCTTTCCGCCCGATGTCAACAAACTCGGCCAGGAATGCATGGGAGGCGATGCAAGTAGTCATTATAATGAGATGTACGCATAGGATGGCCCTTCCTGTCCTGAGACCATGTCTTTTTGAATATTATTGTAATATACAATAGCTTGTAACTAAGGTTGATGGTTTAGAATTGAGCCAAAAGCAATCCTAGTGAAATCCACAATTTTCCGGTTCGGTTGTGATTGTGCCTTCATTTTGCCACTTCGTTAACAAACTGAAGAAGCTTCTCCTCGTAAAGAATCTGGTCATCATTATTTCTACATAAGAATATTTATTTGAGTTCTAGTTTGAATAATAAACCAGCAAACGGGAGGTTCGCATCAGTAAGAAAAATTTGCGATAACTGGGACCCACCAATAAGGGAAACAGAAATACGATGCCGCATTGGAATGACAAAAGACAAAAGGGAGAATGACCCAGATTAGAATAAGAATAGAGATAACACTAATCATATAAATTCCGTACACAAGTCTATTCTTTGACGCTTAAAACCGCAGAGGGTTGCATTTGAAATGTGGCGTTGGTGATTCGTGTTTAGAATTTCCTGGACATTCGTTTTCGTACAAACACTTACGCTTTTAAACAACTTAAAACATAACCCATGACTTTCCGGTATTGACCGGCACCGAATACGCTTTGACTTGTGAAAAAAAATATCGTGAATTGAGGCCAGAAGACCAGAGTGTAGCAGCTCAAAACTATGATGATGATCAACCCAGGTACCAGGAACGCAAGATCGAAAGCGTTCGCACTTCTTATTAACACATTTTTTTTTGTACAACTTTTAACACAATTCTCTAATTATGCCATAGTTTCACAGTCACCTACATTAAGCATCTGGACTGGAATGAATGAATGACTGAGACTGCATTGGTGTAGTGACAACGAATAAAACATCACATCGACCACCTGGACATACCAGTCACCTCACCAGAGTCACGATTCTTAGTAACGAGCGACAATTGCAGATAGAAAAATAAGTCTTTTACGACTTTTACTTAGTACGAATACCTTACAACTAATAATATAGTGTCAAACTTTATGCTTAATTATTAAGGATACTAGAATCTAATTTAATATCTCAATATTAGGAATACTATACACGGATATCTCTAGTAAGAGAAAACTCTCTGTGGTCGAAATCGATTATCGGAGGAACATCGCTATAATGTCTTTACAATTTTTTTTCTTATTACTCGTCTGCGGCAAACAAATCTGCAAAACTTGTGTCTCCTTTCACATAAATCAGAAGGGGAGATGGTAAATTATATCTTGCGTTTACGTAAGCAATTTGTTATTTTGCCATGGGGAGAAAAATAAATAAGCGTCTAGTTTATATAATTCGTTTCCTTTATTGTTAACGTATTTACAAATCACCACATGTATGTATAACAATGTCTGTGCGTATTCCCGTTTGTACGCGCTGTCATAATCGACATTATATTGATTTTCATCAATAGATGTAATATTTAAAAAAAGTTTTTTGTTTTTTTTTCTAAAATAGGCGGCAAAAGAGCATGCAGTCCGCAAAACCAGAGTAGTCGCAAATGCGTTGCCGGCCTTTAATCGTATGTTTTATACATATTATGAATTCCGGACACAGCCGGAATGAGTTATTATATATATAGTATTTTAATAATGAGTTTGTGCTAATATTAGAAGTGAAAAACGAACACACATGACATCTCCGTTTGTCTTTAACAAAAGTTCAATGCTTGATGCGCATGCGTTGCTAACTCAGAGATCATCACTGCCCCTGAACATCCGTACCTGTGTGATGCCGGCCTTTGAATGGTCTTGAATGAAAGGTGTAAGAAGTTTTCTTACACCAAACTCAACTCCCTAAGTCGTACCGGTTCGGAAATACAGCGACCGAGTAGTAGTGCGTGGTAGAAAATTTCCCGTAAAACGCACAGCACAGGTGGATTGTTAACCATCGAGCTGATGAGGTTAAATTTTTATTATTTATTTCGTTCATAGAACAAAATTTGTAAATAAATTTGCAATAGACAATTTCATTGATGCCGACACCAGGGATCGAACTGGTAATATAAAATACGAATCTATAGAATTTGACCGTTCATATTAAAAAAGTTGTACAAATGTTACACAATATATGTACTTACTCTAGATATGTCACGGTGTGAAACAGTCACCTACCTACATCAAGAACGCGGACTACTGTGTCGGTAACCCATTCACGTGGCGACGAGCAGATATACATACACCTGAACAAATTGCAATGACAATGAGTAAATCATTAGAGCGTTTGTTCTAGATTCAGACGCTATTGAGTAATTTTGTGGGTTAATTCCATTAACGCACACATCTTTGCACTTGTAATAATTTATAGGGTGGGTGAATAGGCTTTAGGTTTTTATGTCAACGTTATGATTATGCGTAAACGCGATCACGGAAATCGGGTTTTCTTTTATATTATTTTGGAGATGACAAACAAAAATACAGATAACCTGCTGGTAAGTGATTCCTGCGGCTACTCCAACAAACGAACTTACTCAGAGAATACGAAACTGTCGAATAGTTCCGAAAAACCTTGGATCCATCGAGGAAACTGCGAACCAGATACGATGACGCATATGGAAGGGCAAAAATATCATCAAACGGAGTGGGGACGAAAAGCAGAAAAGTAGAATATGCACTTAGGCGACGCATGCATAGAATTTCGTCATCCGATTTACCGAATTTTATATATATCCTTGTATATATATATCCTTGTGTATATATATATCCTTGTGTATATATATATCCTTGTGTATATATATATCCTTGTGTATTTATATATCCTTGACACTTGACACCGTCATTGTAATCAAACGGTGGGCTTCAGATAAGTTGTAAACAGTATCAATAAATATAGTTTCGTAGTAAGTTGTGATTTTTCACTTTTAAGGAGATTCCACTACTTACTGGTGGTCTGTAAGGTATATCATCCTTCCATTCACTACACATTCTATTCCACTTCTTTCATATCACCTTTCAGTTCATCTTTTGCTCGATACTTTTTTTTGCTGCAATGCATCCCTCTACATTATTACTCTCATCACTCCCCTGGTAATATGGTTTTTATCCCTCCTTATTACATACTCAAACCATAGCCAGCCGGTGACTTCTCTACTTATCCGGTATAGGTGCTTACCAATTTCCTATTATGTATTCATACTTTATCTTGTCCCTTCCAGTTATGTACATCAAATATATTTGTCAATTGTGAATCTCTAAAAAAAGAAAAATAACTAATAAACCTGGTCATCGTTTGAGGTATCTTTTGCTCGATTGTCTCCCTCCATTAAAAAAAAAAGCACCATTGAAATGAAATAAAATTATCATGCTTACCAATCAATTGCAATATATCTATTGAAATAAACAAAGAAAATTCAAACGTAAAATCGAATAATTTTCCGTTAGACAAATATTCCGGGATTTCGTCTTGTCAGATAATTAGACCACGTTACTTGCTAATTACACACATAGCAACGAACGAACAGAAATGCTATCGGAAAAGGAAGTCGTAAAAGCAAACGAGAGGGGGTTCGGGGGCAGGGGGAGGGGTGATATAAAATTAGACACAACCTGCCTAAATAGTGCACCGACTTTGATTTGCCCATTCATTATATTTATATGCAAGTATATAATTAAATGTGTATATCTATAGTTATAATCTTAATTAAGCCTTCGTTACGGTGTATTAATACGTTTAATAATAACTTATTCTATTATGAGCTGTTTCTTGGATCGTTGAGTTTCGAACTAGGCGCCGGTTTTAAGGCTTCCTACACACAGTAATTATTATTTATACAACACCTATTAGGTTTTCTTGGATATGCATAAAGGGGTTTTTACACTTACGTTTTAATTATAACCGTCGAGTTTGATAAACATGGCAATTTAAAGGGTGTTTATTATCAGATTGTGTAGTTACATGGTATTATTATTATTACATGCCTAATTTTCATCTTGAAGAATAGTGGTTGGCAGAGCTTGAAGATGTGATAAGGTCCTTATTTCGTCAACGTTAATGTCTTTTGATTATTAATAGGGGATATCAATTGCACAGGATATATAATAACGTTGGAATAATATTGGAAGCAATAATAAGCAAGCGCCCAGATGTTTAAAAAAATTGTGCTGCACAATATAGTTCCATAGCGAACCAAGGACCCGCGATGCATGAATCAGTTACTTCGTCACACACTGTCAGTTGGAGGTGATCTTACAAGGGTTACCACTAGCAGTACTCAATATCAACATAATGCTGATGTCCGGTACTATCCTGTCCTTCAAATCCCTATGGCGATGCAGCACAGTTGCTTATTGTTTGTCATATCATCTAGAGCATCTTTCTCTACCTGGGGATCGCAATCTGTTTTACAAATAAGACCACCTTTCATCTTCACCTTTCTTAAAAGCCGGCAGCGCATCCGCGACTCTTCTGGTGTTGTATATATATATAGGTTTGTACAGGATATACGCTATACACTAAAAATACCTGTATTTTTAGGTATTTTTAGGGTGGGACATATGATGGTTGAGAGACAATGATCTGGAACAATGAAATAAATTTCCGCCCAGTGTTACGCAGCCTTAAAAACGGAGTACGATGCACGCGCGCACGCGATATCGTAATATCGGAACGTCTAGAAGCGCCCTTTGGAACAAGTTCGTTATTTTCAATTTATTTTAACTCCTATATACTATTCGCATAAGGGCAGTGAACTGCGGAAGCTTCCTTACCTTTTTTTGTCATTTTAATTTCAAAGAAATTTACCTTACGTATAATGGAATGGATACAATATTGATACATTATACAAATGTCACACGTAATTATGACGTTCAAACCAATATTTATAAATAATTTATCTTCTGTAATATATTTATTGGCGCTCATTTTAAAATAATATTTTAACAGTGGTTAGATAATGCAGCAGTTTAGTTTTTATTGCACCATGAAGGAGTCAGCTCGACTGAAAAATGTCCACGGCCTCACAGATTACCCGTGTAGAATGCTAGCATAACACTGTGACACGGCATTCTAACTCAATCCCCAGGGTTGACAATGCATCTGCAGCATCGTGGACCTCAGGTTAATCACTTGACATCATGTAATCTGTGTGCTCGTGTTTCACCCTCAATACAATAAAAAAAATCTTAAAGGGTATGTATTATTAGATGCCAACTACGCAGTGTATATAACAGTACCTTACAGGACGCATTAGCGCAAACGCAAAGACGTCGCCCAATTCACTGATACGATATAATGCATGTGGGAAAAGATCCGAGGAAGTTTAAGATTGATCAAAGACATGGGACAATACACAACAACACACGCAAACGATGAAATCAATAACAGAATTCAATTCAATTTCAAACCTCATATCTCTTACTGTGCGCTTTATGTGAAATTTCCTTTCACGTACATCTACTCTGTGGTATCGGCAGTCGCCAGCGATGTTTCCGAACCAATACGACTTTGGGACTTTCAAGAAAAGAGCTTACCAGCTTTGCTTAAAGGCCGGGAACGCGTTGGCGACTCCTCTAGTGTTGAGAATGTTAATGGGCGGTTCATGTTCGGTGATCACTCACCATCGGCTGCTTGCTCGTTTGCCAACATGCCATAAAAAAATCGTGATACACGATTTCTCAAATATTATAAGGGATTAATATACTATACCACATACGTGACCCACAAGTATGGGCAGAAACAGAATCTACATCTCAGAAGCACTGTAGGATTCATAATAAAATAAAGTTAAACCTTTATTGTTACGTCGTTTTTATTGATTTGTTTAAAAAAAATTATATAAATTAGTTTACATTGCATAAAACGTCAATGCATTTCTTACTTCAGATTGTCGATTTGTTTATTCCTACTAAGCCTTTCACTTCTGTTATTGTTGACCTAAGGTTAGGATCTACAAATTAAGGTTTTAGTTATTATTTAAGTATTGATTTTTATATGATATTTTATTAGTTATATAATAGATAAACGATCACACATTAAACTATATGCTATAAAAATAATTTATGAAACCTATTATATATATACGCAAATATCAAATATAAGTTTCTTATAGTAACTAATTATTTTACTAATATACGAAAAAAAAGGGGTTAATTGTTTTTTAAAAAGTACGCTAGGTATATTAATCTCTCTTTGGAGTAACGAAATATTTTTTATAAGTTCGATTTTGTTATAAATAAACGAAAATTAAAGTAAGCACCATTTTGAGAATACTTACCAAAGCCAAATAAAATCTATACAGTTTACATAGCCATAGACGTACATACATAAATGAATTGTCACTTAAGAAATTTAGCTGAAATATAACATTGAAACGAACCTATGCATGTTTGCGGGAAGCCGATCGACATAGGCGGCTCAGGACCACTCTTGGTTGAGCAACAATTAAACGTGAACACATTGTTGTGATAATACGCGTCATATGCCTATGAAAATTCAATTTTAATGGATCACAAATAACAAACTATCATTGACCCATAACCGAATATAAACAACACTTCTCTATGGTGTATTGTCTACGTTCGCAATAGCTCACGCGTGCATTACTACATTTAACGGCCGCCATAAATGTTTCCTGTTATCATTCCGCGGTGGCGCCCTCAAATTCCCACTCTATTACGAAACAATTAGCCACGCCGTCCCATTTTCATGTGCTCAGAACTTAAATAATGTTTTCTATAGATCTGACACCCACGCACTTAAAAAACATCGCACACTTTGAACATCGACATATCAAATGAATTCAAAATTATCAAAGGCGAATAACGCTCATTTAATTTAAAAAATTAACGATTTGACAGAAACAGACCCTAAATTTGGTTTGTTATATTCACAATTAAGAGACAGGGCGAAAAATCACAAACGAAGACGGCGACAAAAAATTATATCTTCGCCTCTTTTACTCGTAATATGTCATGCCCAAATGCATTTATCTCACTCTGATCGTTATTTTTCAGTCAGGTCTATATTTAATACTATATTTATGACTAGGAAACATTTGAGCGCCCATTGCACAATTCTTGACAGACAAAACAATGACGTCTAAATTTAGGCGGGAAACGGTGAAAAAATGCAAGGGAATCGTTTCAGTTCGCAATCCATTAACGTGTTTGTTGACTTTGAGATGTTCGATATTATTAAAACTTGTGTTAAAGCGGCGATGGATGGGAAGATGTGTAGCGTAGTTTTGTAGGCGGGTACGGAGACATTTTGGCCTAGTTGGCAAGCGGTTTACTCCTACGCTGATGGCGGAAATCGTTTAGATTTCGTGTTCACCGCCAAGGCGTGTACACAATTTCTGAATTTCTCTCGAAATTCTGTTTAACAGTGTGCGACACTAAAAGACAATGCTTTGAAGAATTAAGAATAATGTCCCAGTAGTTTGAAAACTTTATTGTAGGCAAAATTTATTTATGTCCTATCTAATTTTGTTTATTTTCTTTACTCTACATCGCTTGTCAATCACTCTTCATCTATTACTTAACTTTTTTGTGGTTGTCTATTATATGTGTTTTGACAAATATTGTATCTGATGTTTTTAATGCGATTTATGGGAACAAAAGGTTTAATCAAAGAAGTATGTAGTTTAACATAACAAAGTATGTGGTCTTAACCATCTTTACGAGGATATTCTTTTAATGCATTTACCGTGACAGTTCACTCCTGCGATCCATGATATCTACATTCATCCTTGACAAGGAATAATAATGCAGATGCGTCACGTCACCCCTGAGGAATGAGACTCGTCCACCTGTTATAAGGTTCTCCGGATCCCTACACTCACCAGACATAGCAGCATTATGCTGCTATTTTACGCTGATCCTCTGTTTAAGCGCGATCAATTCAACAAAACCACTTCTTGCCACTGTTCATATCGGTTCAGATTATAAAAAAAATGGAATCACTTGATAATGGGTGTACTAGTTTGCTTTGAACATAACACGATGTCAAAATAATTTATTTGCACAAGGTAACCATAAATAAACGTTAAAATAATGTATTATGTAAGCATTTAACGAGTATGACCTAGTTGTCGTACGAATCGTCGGAGAATACAACTGCGTAAACAAAATACCTTTTTAACGGTGTGCCTGTTGCGTTATATCAAATAAAGAAATAATAACGCCTTGTTTATAATATGCACGCCATAGACTAATCGTCGTAAAATAGATGGGTACCTTACAAAAACTTTAATCTACCTACGATCTCGCGGTAAGATGTAGATAGCCTCACGCATTAATTTGACTGCGTAAAAAGTCAATTTATATTTTTTTATTATTCTACCAATACATCCCCTAAGTTGAGAAACGTATCAACTCAAGGGTCGCGACGCTTGGGGGGTCACGTTACTTATTAAAGAAGGTCGCAATCTGTTAAATAAGACAGAGAATATACAAAAGATTCGTTTTTTAAAGGAATTATAATTAAATTTTATACAGTTAAATATTACTATGTAATAACAACAAGAAAAAATATAACTTGCTTTGTGTAAATAACTACTTAAAATGTTATTATAATTTATAGTGAAGGTATCGCACGGCTTTTCTTACCTTTTTGGCTTTTTCGTGGGTCATAAAAATGGTTGAGAAACAATGTACTAAACTAACAAATATGTATTTTCGAAATCCTTGTAATAAACCCTTATGTTTGATACCTATATTGTTGGAATTGCAGTTTTTTTTTTAATATCGAAAGTTGTAGTCGTGATGTTTATTTTTATTAAATCTTTTGATCATATGAAAGAGCTCATCGGTATTTTAAAAATACATATTCGTTACCAGACTACAAATAAAAAACATGATTTGATTTTTCAGTTTGATTTTTTTAAGTATAAGTGGTAATATGATATGAAAATAAATAAATTACTGCAAGAGCAAATCTTTATAAAAGGACAAAACCAAATTACTTTACGAAATATGTACTTCGCAAACCACCATTTACGCCAACGTTAAAACATTTAGATTAACCTAACGCCCACAGATATGGTAATCAATAGCTACTCTAAATGTTTACTTTTTTGGACGCAGTGTCAAAAGCAATTTCCTGTAATGACACTTGTGGTGCCAAGACCATGCTGTTTGTCTCTTAAAATACTTTAAAAATATTATTAAAAATGTTATAAGAAAATGCTAAGTGTAGGCATAAAAATGATATACAGACTAACGTTGCTTCTGTTGAAATTTCATAATCTTCTCTTTCCCTACGCAGACTGTAGTGTACACAACTGGACAGTTCCAGCTTAGCTTTATGACAATATTTGCCCTTTATGGCAAGGGAAAATCAACACAGATATTACAGGTTGATAATACGTATTGTAGCATCAAAGAGTTTTGCGTCACCAATAATAAAATTGGACCTGAGACGAATCACGTTACACATACAATGTTTATGTTGGTATTAAAACAAAGCAAAATATTATTAATTTACTTATTGCGTTCTGTTGACAGACCCTTGGTGGCTGAGTGTCTAAGAGCAAACAGAGTTCGAGCCACCAATCAAATTGTTAATTACAATTTTTGGTGCTGAATTACCATGTGCTCGAAGGTAGGAAGTATGAATGTCTAAATAAAAGTAAATATTTCGAAGACATGTCAAGTTCGATAATTCACAGTGACTCTTAAGGGAGGAGGTCCATTCCCGGCACTGGGATTTATATATTCTCCGAGGTGTTCTCAAATGTTTATTGTTTTATTTTCTTTAATAACATCAAAGTTACATACGAGCTGCACGGACGGACAGTCCTAAGACCTAAACATAGGCCTCAGTTAATCTGATGATAAATGATCATAACGGCAAATAATGTTTGTCCTCAATAAGCAATCAACAATGCAGACATGTTGTAAATTCTCAGGTCTAAGATGGAATGCCTTATAAACAGTAATAAGTTATCCGTTTTTTCACTTAAGACGAAAATGTTATATCATGTCTACGATTGTCATTTGTTTTTTATCATATTCCTATATCTATATATATATATATATATATATATATATATATATATGTGTATATATATATATATTCTATGAAATCTTGGACATTTCCCCGCCGAGTTTACATTGTTTTTGTACTTGTTTATATCGCTAGAGTATCTTTAGCACAGTTTATGTAAGTAAGACGGATAAACACACGAGTCTACCTTACACTTCACTGCACTGCAACAAGTGTACCTCTTAAAAGCACAAACATTTCGAAGACCACGTCGAAAGTGCACTAAAAGCAACCTTAACAATTTAGTAACTTAGTAACCTTTTACTATGCAATCGATCTCATCCATTCTGGTGCTTCCAATATGGTACTGTTTTTCAACTATTTTTATGTAACGAAAAAGCCATACCATAAATTTATAATAACAATTTTATTACAGTAGTAGGACGTAAGATTACATGCGTGCTAATACAAAATCTACAAAGAACAGATCTCAATATCGCAGGTGATAAATATACAAAATCACGTATCACAAATATCATTTAATAGGCGAATCTTTTGTATACAATTCTTATTTATTGAACAGATTGCGACCCCTTTCAATAATATACGCGACCCCCAGGTTAAGAATCGAAGGTGTTGATCCAAAAATTATTTATTATGATTAATAAATGTATTTAAACGTTTTCTATTGAATCATGAAACAGTTTTATAAATTTTATCATTATGCCCTCGTAAACAATCTGAAACAAGGCTACATTTTCTCGTGCCCCTAGAGTTTTCTAGGATTTGTTGTTTGTAGTTATTGTGATTATATTTAAATATGGTTTGACTGAACCAGAGCAGCAGGCTTAAGCCGATTCATGGTATCCTCATAAATTTTATGATCCATGTTACAAAGACTACCAGCATGAAATAGAAGCATATCACAGCTGTGTTTGTATTTGTAGGGATCCGGAGAGGTGACGAGCCACTCCATCTTAGTCCCTACCTAACAATGCATGTGCATTTGGAATTGTTTTTGAAGACGGATGTTCATATTTATAAGCCATAGTCATTACTTACCCTCAGATGAACTGTACTTTGAATTGAAAAAAATAATTCCCGCATCATCGGACATTCCAGGTTTCCATTCTTCAGTTGTTGTTAAATGTTCTTTTCAATCGGACGAATCGTTTTCGTCGTTTTTGATGCATAACATGGAATAGAAATAATCTACCCGCGTCGGTAGATCCGTCTGGCGTGTACAAAAATAGAGTGAATGTAAAATAAGTTACGTCTTCCCGACTCGAAGTCTTCAGCCATTTAAACTTAAATTATCTAGAAAAGGTACCCTGTAGTAAGTTAACTCCGCTTCATAGACAGAAAAATATAAGACATAGAATAAGACGTAAGTTCAACTTTAGAGGAATCTCTTCTGGGTATTAGATACCGACTGCTATCGTACGCAATTACTTATGTAGCTAGAATTTAAGCGAAACCATTCGATCTAATAGATTTAGTAACATACAATTGAAAAGTACTCATTATGAATGCATGCTAATAATAAAGTATGACCTAAGGAAAATTCAATGAAAATCGATGTCGCGTAATTAGTTTATCTAATTTAACCCAATTACCTATAAATTATAAGTGTTATATAGTTATCGAGACATTGATAAGCATCGGCATGTTTTAGATATGACCAAAGAATCGGGTCGTCTTATCATAGTCTTTTTTTCGAATTTCGATTAGCAAAAGCCCATGTTACAAGGCGATAAAACTAATAATATATAATCGTACGATTCATTATTAATTCTTCATCGCTGCCACGATCGTACCGATATATCATTGATTATCTATTATTTTCAGAATTGTAAAAAATTTCTTGACGTTTCGCTGTCAAGTTTCCCGCGCATTGTTTCTCCTTATTCTGTTGTTTTTCGAAATACACATAACTTAATCTACTCTAACGGGACGTTTTGTCTGAAAGATTTTCTTTCTTCGTACATTAATGTAATTAATTTTTTTTCTTATATTTCCACGACTAGTACATATTGAATAAACCATAATAATTTTACGGCTTTAACGCCTTTATTTTAAAATTTTAATTCCTGACGTTTCCAGTGCTTTTGTGGTCAGGGGCACTAAGCTTTACACCCTGATGTCATAGTTATCCCGGACTTAGTCAGCTTAAAAATATTTTTTTTGTCAGATTTTCGCAGAAAGAGCTCTTAGTGTCTTAAAGTCATGCAGTGCTATGTTTTGGTTTGGAATTTAATTTTAATAATCACTCGATCCCAAGATGGTGGTAACACAGCCACCTTGTTTTTTTTATATAATTATTAGTGTAAATCGTTATTTTTTTAAATATACATGGTATACAGCGATCAAAGGATTGCAGACTGCAGACTTCATAGGTCGTCGACGTCAAGTCTATAAGCTATATATACGTCGAGATTTAAAAAGTTAAAAAAAAACGCGAAAAAATTCGTCAAATTAGAAATGAATATGTCGACAACTAGATCTCTGAAAACAGAAACCAACTGACTTTATATTTCAAAGTACCTACAGGAACAACCGAGATATTTAACCGATTGATGTTACTGTTACAGGTGAGAAGGGCCGCTTGCCATCAGATGAATTGTACATTATTTAGTCACCTTTTTTTCAGTAAAAAAAAAACCACCTGTGTCCGGTATACGCTAGTAGCTCACACTCATAATAGCTTGCACATCGCTTGTTGGTGTTCTATCTCTGACTACCTTAATTGGGTTGAAATGCGTGAGAGCTTATTTAATTAAGCAATCAAAAGCAGTCTAACCTTTTTTTTTTGTTAAGATAGTGACAAACGGACGGCCCAACAGAGGGCGTGTGGTCACAATGGTCCATAAACATGTACATCAATCCTCGATAGGTACACACCTGTCCTTTTTAGTCGACATAAATAATTGCATTTTAAACACGTTCCTATTAGCTTGTATTTATGAATGTATAGAATCTTTCTTTTCAATTATAACCCACATTTTGAGGCGTAAAATAATGTTAAATTTTGCACACGTCTTGAGAACCGATGCATCATAGTCGTGCAATGATTTCATGTAGTTTGCGTGATTATTTTAGTTTTCAAATCTCTCAAAACTATTATTTCTAGGACGTCAGAATATTAATGCTAGGATCCCATTGTAATATAATCATAAAACAGAAATAATATTCAATTCCGATGAGGCACTCCAAACAGCTTTCAAAGATTTTATTGATTCTCGTTCGAATTTTTTTTTCAGCAATGGAATCAATGAACGACCTATATAATGGTGAAAGTGTATAGATAACAATGATACATTTGATTGGTTAAATATATATTTTAATATAAAAAATATTTTTTTACTTTTTACATATAATACGCTAATTTCATATGAACCAAAAAATATTATATATATTCTTTCTTTGATATGAAAAAAAAAACAAAAAAGTCTCAAGAAAATAATCAAACCTACAATAAAAACATTATTTTATAATATTAGTATATAAACGAGCACACATAGGAACTAATTGTACATAGTAACTGCAGCCCAGAAAATCTACATTCATCCTCCACAAAGTTTCAAGATATGCATCTAGAATGCGTTGTCACCCTGTAATCGCATATCCGGATCCCTGCACTCACTTATATACAGCAGCGTTATGCTGCTATTTATTTTATTTATTTACACATGTGGACTTAGACACCTTAAAGAAAAGAGCCTACACCTCTCTTAAAGCCCGGCAGCGCATCTGCGACACCTCTGGCGTTTTGGATGTCCATGGGCGGCGATAATCACTTACCACCACGTGAGCTACTTGTTCGTTTACCAAATATTATAAAAACAAAACAAGTAAAACATTTATTGTACAAAAAGGTGGATTTAATGCCAACAGGCATTCTCTATCAGTCCATCTTTGGCTTGAACGGAGGATATATTGTGAGTGCAAAACAAACTTATTTTAATTTTAAGAGTACATAAATGTAGTAAATAATATATTAATAGTTATTGTTGTTATGTGAGGGCGGTTCCCCTCACAGTAGTGTTAAACCTAGATAGTACTTACAACGGGGCTTCACCATAAAATCAGTGGATGTGTCATAACTCTCGAAGAGATGAGAATGGAATAATAACAAAATTCTATACTTCTTTACTCTTAATAAGTCCAAGTCCTTTACCGATATATAGATCATTATTGCTTTATCCTCTTTTTTTTAATTAGTTTAAGTTAATAAAAGATATATACTTTGTAGCACAAGCATCAGAGTTACTACAAACTTGTACCTATGCCATGTTACAAATAATGATTATTATTATTATTATTATTACATTTCCAACAGTTTCCACGTCACAGATTTACACAAATCCGTTGATCTATGGATATCGAGGACGGTTGCAGATTTATATCTGATTATAGGCGATTTCTTTTGCCACGCTCTCTAGGCGCGAAACGCTGACAATGTAACCATAGTTCTCGCCAGAAGTGCTCATGATTTAGGACGAAATTGAAAATATGCCTAACGACCGTAGATAATGAAGCTTCTAAGTGGAAATCAAGTAAATGTTAATTAAAGGAGAGTTGTTGGCCCATTATTACTGGCGCGTTAAGGCATTGATGGGGCACGTAATTAATTCAACAGGTGATTCTCGAATTTCACTTGCTTGTGAAATTAAAATGTATTGAAATGTGTTTATTTATTTTACGAACATTACACCAAGGAGGTTGAGCGTGTAAAAAGGTAAAAAGTAAGCTTATATATATTATGGAAATCCCACTGCTGGACATAGACCTCTCTAGAGAGGATATAAGAGCATAGTCCAAACCGCGACACCACTGCGGATCGACTGACTTCGTTTTTTTTTTCTTCGACATGCAGGTTTCCTCACAACAGCTTACTCGCGTAACGTGAATTGAACAACACCGAGCTACCACGGCCCGAAATGCATAAATTTTTTAATTAATTTGTCATAGGATATATACAAATTGTTATCTATAATATTTTGTATTGATTGAAAAAAGAAATGCTTATTTATTTATTTATTTAACTTTTATGTACACAAAGTATTTATATAAGGGAAGTAACATAGGAAAGGTATTTATGTACAAAGGCGCACTTTATTTTACAATTAAAATCTCTTCCAGCAGACCTGGTGTTGGATATATTATCGAGAAAATAAACAGTGTACTCATAAAAAAAATTAATAATAAAATAAAAAGAATATTTATTTACAAAATTGCATGAATTTATCAAGTAATACACAAATAATAATATACATAATATATAATGTAAACATAAATAATAAATATATACATATATATATATATATATATACCATACAATAAAGCAAACATAATATTTCATTATAATTATATTGAATTGGATAAAAATAAGTAGTGTTCCTTCATTCGTTTTTAAAATAGCACAACAGTTCTTAATAGCACTTCAGTTACATGATTATGAAGCGTCCTTTGTCAGATTGTAAACACAAGTTTAGATTTTAATTTTTTATAATAGATACATAGTTCACGCAAAGATAAGTGAAGACAACGGCCATACACCACGAAGCTCCTCTGAGATGGTATACCTAGTTACCTGAGAGTTTAGTCGTCGGATCTCTAAACTAACCGTACGAAATAGAGCAGCGTTATGCTGGTATTCTAAGAAGGCGAAAGAAGATTCTGCGTGCCCATGGGCGGCGGTAGTCACATACAATCAGGGTTGCTTGCTCCTTTGCTACCTATTCGATATAAAAAAAAAGCCGTGATCGTTCCCCCGTCCAGCCAATTCACGTTGAAATTAGAAACTAACTGCAGCATCACTCAATCATTGAACTACTTCGTAGATTTAAGATCATGAAGTAACATATAATAAATTACAGTTATGTCTTATAATAAAAGTTAAACATACGTGATAAATATTTTTTAAAGTTCTAAATGAACTAAAATCACAAGCGTAACCATGAAATTATAATATTAAAATTATCTCGTAATACGTCTGCAAAATTTCAGATTATTCAGATGTTCGGAAGTGGGTGAAAACTTTATTATAAAACGTCCACTACAGTTACACATACAAACAGATTAAGCTAATAAACAACCTATAGATATGTTATTAGGAATGGATTTTAATTTAAAAACGTAAGAGTATTAGTAATTTATTTCTTTATAGAAATTATAGTTAAGTTATCGCTTCTAAATATAAAACTTTTACTAATATCAGTAATAGCATTTTTAATCAGAGAGACGAAATGAAAACATAGTTATAAACATGCAAATGAACTTACATGACCTTCCCATACGGCAACGATTTGAATTGAACGAACCGACCGACACACAATCTAAGGGACACTCAAACCAATTGAGTTCTCGAGTGACTTTTACTTATCTAGAGTTTACTCGTACCAACATCAATGGCTTTACGAAACGAATGAAAAATATTTCTTATCTATTAATAGTGTAAATAAAAATAAATTTCACGTCGTAACGTGTAAAGGGAGCTTGACACGTTTCAAGTAATGATTTGCATAGCAACGGATTGGAACCTGATTTCGATGATCGGTATTTATGTTGGAAGTATAGAAACCGTTACGTGGTGATTGAGATGCTTTTGGTTCTTTGTTAGCTTGTATGGTAATAGTGGTAAACAAATATCCGTGACAGAGTTTTGACAGTGATAGAGCTACACCGCAGTTTGATTTCTAACTGCAGAATGAATGGGTCAGCTCGACCGGGGTAGGGCCACAGAATACCAGCGTGAAATAGTAGCATAACGCTGCTGTGTTTCGTCTGGTGAGTGAAGGGATCCGGAGATCTTTATTATATCTGGTGACAAGGCATTCTACCTCAGTACTCAAAGGTACAACAACGCATCTGCATTATGATTCCTTGTCAGGGATAAAAGTAAATGTAAATGGGCTACAAAAATCATTTAATATCAGGTGAATTGTGTGCTCGTTTGTAACTCACAATGTAATAAAAGAACCAATCAACGTTTGATACGGTTTTATAGTCAGAATTTATCCGCCAGTTGCTAACTGTTCTTTCCCGGTTCAAGGCAGTTTTCGGTTCCTTGTTTTTATTAATAATTACGAATAGTTTAATATTGCCTACCATCAGCAATGATTGCGGTCCAGCACATCTACATATGTACATCTTTAACGGAGATTAAAAATACACATGCTTTGCCAAACCTTAAGACTAAGATGGGTACGTTAATTGTAATAAGGGCTCAAAACACTCATCAAACAAACCACAACACACAAATCACATCATCTGCGACTTTTGTGTACCGTTAAAATCTGAAGTAATTATATATACGATATATATTTTTTATTATAATACAATAAGCAAAAAGACAAAATATCTGGACCACGCCTGAGGCGGTTGGGAGTCCGGATTGGCAGCTCTGGACTCGGTATGTAGAAGGCGGTGCTCGTCGACAACTCTCGTCTAGTCCATTTGGACTCCCCTGTCCAGGGATTCCTGTCTGTTTGGTCTTTATATATCTATATATTGTATGGTATATATTTGTTTTATTATATTTTTATTTAATTTACTTATTTATTTTATTGATCAACCGGTGATAGAAAGAAATATCCGCAATAATTAATTTATTTGTTGATTATAGAAAGTATATATAAAGGTGGTTCCATATTGCATTATAAAATAATCATACAAAGTAAGTCAGATAAAGATCACAATTGTAATATATTAAATTTAAACGTCAGGTAATTGATGATATAATTTAATTAATAAAAAAAATAAAAACATTTGTGTACAGTTTTAAACTGCTAATACTTCATCCCGCACAAATTAATTACATCTTGTTATACAGCGGAAGAAACTACCGTCTTAAAATCCGTTACAATGTTTTGTCGTATTTAAGAAAATTTCCTGCATTCGTAATTATTCCAAGCCCGCCACTGCGTTTAATGTAACGCAGGTTTGTTTTCCCGTTACGAGTACATCGATTGGTATGAATGAACTCTTTATCAGAGTTAAAGCTAATCTTTCGAGTAGCACAGTTTGTTCAGAACTGTTGACTGGCCACACTAGACGCCGACCGCTCCCCCTATTTCCGGCTTCTGTAAATATTGCTTAAACTTATCAATGCCTATAAGAATCATGTGTCCGGTGGAATAAAACTGGCTATGTTTTATCGCCCTCTTCCATTTTATTAATGGTATCATTATATCTAATTGAATTTTTATAATCGTCTCGGTAGACGGCGCTTTTTGTGAACCTGCTTATTAAATTACGCTTTTATATAAGCACATCATTACGTCTGATAGGGTCTTCTATCCTTCCGGTCGAATTCGACAGCGGCATCTTCCGGTTAATAAATAAAAAAAACCGGTGAAGCGCGAGTCAAATTTGCGTAGAGAGGGTTCCGTACAATTGCGCTTTCAGTGGTAATTTTATGACTGGGTTTTGGTTTAGGTTTTAATTTCGGGCTCAGTAATTTTAGAGACGGAGATTTCGATATGGCGCCCTCCTTCAGTTTTCTATAAATCTACTCTTTTTTTTATAAAAAATATTAAACCATTTAAATAATATAAAAATGTTAATAATAAACAACTTTCATTTGAGCCGTCATATGATGCACTTGAAAAATATATCTTTAGTTATTTTTATATTTATATTGCCATTCAAAACTTAATAGAAGAAGAAATTCAAATTCAGAACTAATTTATTTACGATATACGTCCGTGTTTGGGTCATCTAACTCTATATGCTCGTATGTACCAATCAACTATTTCATTTAGTACATTCAGAGAAAATAAGCTATTACAGACTTACAGTACGAGTCTTCCTGTAATGTTTTCGTTTTTTCAACAGATGTATGGAACCCTAAAAACGTGTCAATACTTCGTATATCTTTTAAAACCGTTTTAACGTTATTATTAATTCATCTGTTACGCACGACTTCTGCGGCCCTTGCATCAAATGTACTCTGTACATGTCATTAATATTTATCATTGGATTTTTATTAGTGAGATAATGATAATGACGCCATTAACAAACAGATAATTTTTTAAGGGAATAAGCGTGACGGTAAACTATCTCTTCAGAACACTATGTCTATTCATAGTATATCTACGAAAGGGACTCAAGACGTAGGTATGTCCCTGAGGGCTAAGATTGGACCAGTTTTTTTTAAATATATATAATACTTATATATCTTTAAAAAATACTGGTATATATACTGATATATATATATATATATATATATATATATATATAATACTTACTTATACATAATGATTTATTCAGCATTATGTATAAGGAAGTATGATATTATACGATTAGGAGCTACGTTGTTTCTAGCTGCGGCCTAAAACGGCACGACAAGGGCACGTCCCCATAGAATACCAGCGAAATTGCAGCATAACGCTACTATGGATGCAGAGACCCTTATAACTGCTGACGGTGCATTTCATCTCAATCCTCAAGGGTGACAACGCAAGAGCATTATGATTCCTTATCGAGGATGAATATCATCGGCCACAGGAATAACTTACCATCAGGTGAAATGTGTGCTCGTTTGTCACCCTCAATGCTAAATAAACGAAACAACCAAGAATTCAGTGTTATCCAATCCAGTAAAACTCGTGCCGTGTGGTCTACGCTATTCCTCGTACTTCTACTTTCATTTGCATACTGTAACACAGCATACGTAAAGTGATTCATTGTGTTCCTTGACCCTGTTCAGTATTCGAGCCCCAGTTTACACGAATAATGTTAAACTATTGTACTATACTCACTTGTTAAAAATGTTTAGTGTTTACGTTAAGTACATTTTAATTTACGAGAAATTGCAATGTAGCGATATGTATTCTTTGTGTGTAATATTAAATAATACTCATTGACATTTTATAGTTACTAGCACACAACTTACAAACAAATATACATTTTACATGAAATTTTCTATTGACTTATTTATTTATTTATTTATTCTTTATGTTCCTTAAAGCTCTTGTAGACTGGTAGAGAATGCAGTGGCCCTAGTCAACCCTGGGAGTTCCAGAGAATATGTTTGTCAAATTATACATAGATACACATCAAAATAATACGTAATAAATATAAATAATAATACATAGATAACAATATATATATATATATATATATATATATTACATATGAGATGTTATTTGTCTTCAAATAATGTTGTCGAAGAAGAGATTTAAAAGAAACGTTACGTCCGTATGATGTCAAGAATGCACCCAGCATTCTTGACATCATACGGAAGGGCGTTCCAAAGGAGTATGGCCTGTACTATGAAAGAATAACGGAAGAACCCAGTGCAATGGAATGTTTTTATTTATATTGTACTAATTGAGAAATCTGTCTTATTTATAGAATAGGTGGCAAACGATCTTGACTGTTGAGCTCACTGAATCTTGACTGTCAAATCAAAAAGGATGAAAAAGAAAGATGTTTTTAGAAGACGATAAATTATTGTTACCTTTAAAATGGAGGCAGTAGACTATAACTGTAAGAAGATAGAAGATTGAAAATAAAATAGCAATGTTCTTGGTGAGTGAGAAAATCGACGGATTGGATTACTCCAAACCATTGTTATTCTTAGACGACATTGATATCAAATCTTTATCATGCATCTCCATCGAGAACACTCATCTTATATAAATGAACATATATAGATATTGTACAGTGAGCCAAAGATCGTGCTATAACTGCTAGATCTAAAAAAATCTCTGCATATAAAAGAGATTATATTTGTACTTAATGTTTCAAGTGTTGTCAAAGCAAATAAACATTACTTAAAAATTTACATAAAATACCACTAAATACAAAATTACAACATTTATCTATCAGTAAATTAATTTAACATCACCGAAAACAAACTTGAAATATCCTTAGAAGGAACTTCATTCATCAAGTTACCGCCAAATACGTTAACCTAAAATAATTGTGACACAGATTAATAAAACTTTGGCGCCAACATAGCATGACATAATAACGCATTGCGTCCAGAAACGCGTGTCGATAAGGGCGGAAACGTTCAAGGTCACGAGTACGCCCATAGTGCGTGGGATCAAGGTCGTACGAATTTTTCCCCAGATGACTCATCCACATGTGCCATCCGTACGAATCCGAATTTTATATCATCTGTCTTTTTATTAACAGTAACCGTCGGAAATATTTAAACAAACATATATATACACTATTATAATATTGATTTAATCACGCTTCTAGACACTTTTTGATGGCCGCTTGAAATCAACGGTAAAAATATTTTACTTTGTCTTTGAAAGAATAAAGGTTTTGTGTTGAAGGCGAAGTTAGGGCTTGAGGAAAAAGGACCCCCACAAGATGGAGTGATACAAGTCTGCGAGAAGTCGATAAATGCATAGTCGGATCGTAATCTTTGGCAGTCTGTGCACAAGTGATGGGCTGAAATGATAATTTATCTTTGTTATTATTAATTTTTAAACGCAAATATTTAAATATAGACACCAAGTATAGTTTGTACTCGGTCTAGACTAAGAGTAAATAATTAAAACATTTAGGAAGAAATGCGCGGGAACGCAGGCCGTTATTTAGAAATTATATACACTTAATCAATTTCTAACTACGGAAGATTACTCGAATTTGCATATTCCAGACCACGTTCAGTGTTGATTAATCAAAATTACGGTAAAAAAATAACAAAGGGATCTCAATTCAATGTAAAAATAGATAAATTAGTAATAAAACTAGTAATGAGTAAAAAAAACAAAAGAAAGATACTTTATTGTTTTTCTGTTTCAACCCATTATAAAAATGTATGGCGGTAAGGCCTAAATTATGAGTATAACAAATATTTTTGAATCTTTGTTAAAAATCAAGAAGACAGGTTATAAAAGTTGACTTCAATGAAGGTTTACAATGTGTTCGTCAATAAAATCAGGTAGTAAATGCTTATCCCACATTTTAAAATAATAATTTAAAGAGATTAAAATAATATGTTCTAAACAATACTCATTTATAATTAACTATATTTAAGGGGCGGAATTTTTTCTTGTAACAATCTTTGTAAATGTTTTAGTTTTATAGAAAATTTTGATTATAAACAGTGAATTTATTATAATACATTATGATATTTTTTCACGTAAAGACTTTAAAATGATCTTCTAACTATATTACACAATGTCATTATGTTTTTATTGTTCATTATTCTAACGGTGTTATTTACTTTATTACATATAGCAGTTTTAACTTGAATAAAGCATTATTCTTAACAACACTTCAAGTGGCCACAATATTTTTTAAGGATCGGTACATAAATTTCGCGCTCTTTTGTTTTTCTATGCAAAGCCAATTTCGCCTGGCGTCGTCATTTGAACCATTCGCTTCACCCGGCTCGTTAGAAACGTATTGCACTGTATATATAGTAAAATTAGGATGTAAATTCAAAGTGTCTTCAAAAATCTAATATAAAGCGTCTATTTGCAAATTCCGCTATAACGATTTTGGATAAAAATTCACCTATTCATGTCATCTGAATGTTCCCTTAATTATCTACTAAGTGAGCTAATTATTTCCGTACAAATCCTACTATAATCGCCTTTAGTACAGTGCTTGATAGCAAAATCCGATAAAACGGTATAGGTGAATTTCAAATTCTGCAATAACGGAACCGACCAATCACACGCTCTTGATTTGCACCACGTGAGCACCCAGTATGGCGGAATAAAGGCGATTTGTTTTGTGTAGTAGTTAAGTGTAATTCAATTTTATTAAATTTTAAAAACAAATAATGGAGGAAGTGATGCAGTCAGTAGTAAAATATGACCCTAAACTGGCGCGTTAAAGACCTTTGAATAAAACTTTATGGAAACGTGAAGTGGCTCGTGAGAAACGGTGAGTGAAAAGCTGAATCTGACAAAGCTAAGCAAGAGACAAAAAACGATAAAATACAGTAATGGTTGGAAAAGATGGCAATAAAATTCCTGTGTGGCAGAAAACTAATAACAGGAGCACTTTAGTTTAAAAAAGATCGTATTCAAGGAGTCTTGAATAGATTCTACAATAGCAATGATGTCATGCCTACAGAAAATACAAATCAACAAACAAAACAACAACAAGTTTACAAAATCATTTAAAGGACAGAAAAGCCACTATTGCCGGTCAAAAAATATTCATAGATTGTATCTATCTATTTTCGCAATTGAATATACGTAAGATGTACCGCCTATACCACCAGGTTCGCGAACCTGATTTTCAAGTAATGCAAAGTTTTTTCAGAAAAACCTTCCACACATACTATAATATCACTTTTGGGTCACCCAGAACAGACGTGCTCGACTTGCGTTGCAATAAGAGCGTTGCGTGCGTTGAGCGTTTAAAATCCAAAACGGGCGCATCTAAACGAAATGAGTTAATGATTTTCGAATAGAATTCATCGTTTAAAAATATAAAACGTTTTACAAAAGTTATAACTGAAGGGTGCTCCGGCCAAAATAAAAACACTGTTATGTTACTATGCTACGAAAGTGGCTTTACATTGAGGCTCCAAGATACTGAAGTTGAAGTTTTACAAAAATATTTGCCATCCAGAGGTCATACACAGGACCACGTGACCAGGACCCAGGGTAAAGGAGTAGATACATATGACCTGTGTCAGGCTGGATTCGAAGCAATAGTTTGGCATGTATAAATTAGTATTGATTTAGTTATAATTATCTCAGATTTATCAGAAAACTCTCCACAACAGCGTTTTATTATTTCATACAAGTTTCAAGTTTCTTAGAAAGATTTTATTGCATAACACTATCCAAACATTTAAAGTATGTGTTGAAGATAAGTTCATTGCAATTCCCGCTAAAATGATACCTGTAACATGCCATAACCTCTAAAACTATGTAGAAGTTTCAAATTCTTGTATATTAAATTTACTTTAGCCTTTAACTTTTTAATAAATATATTTATGTTTATGGATTTCTTATTTTCTCCTCGACTTTTTAGAGGATAATTTAAATACCTAAAATGATTGTGTTTCTGTAGTTTTTGTTTACGAGTTCTGAAAAAAAAGCATTTCAGCGGGTTTTGCAAGTAGACATCTACGTAAAGCACTACACCAAATAAACAGTACCACGCATACTACACCAAATAAGGTATTTATTTGTGTGCCAAAGTATAAAAAATCTAATTGAAAAATTTGGTGCTATTTTATGAAATGGGACTTAAAAAAAGATAAAACCTTATCCAGCATGAGTTCACGATACTGTTGCTAGATCATTTCGAAAATAAGTTAAGGATCTGAGTTAATCTACGAATCACTTAAAACCATAAAGATGCGTTCACTGTAAAGGAGCAGGTAAATATAACGTTGAAACATAAACACTGTTCGACTAAATATCCCTCCATCTTTAAAATATTTTTTTAGATAAATCTAAACAAAATTAAGTTTATTTTCATGCGATATTAATGATTTGTGTATTAAACGATTTTGTATAAAGCCTGTAGGCGAAGTTGTGTATGAAAATGATTCAGACCAAAAGCGATATGGACAATTACTTTCTCTTATATTTCTTAATTATTATCTTAATAATTCCTATTAAGCTTAAGTTTGGGATTGTACCACATATTTATGATTGTCAGCGAGATACTAAAGTAAACCCCGACACATGCGCTGCCGTAAAAAAATCCTATGGATATTTTTTCACCACTAATAGCTACTATTTGTTCCGAAACGTATTTGTGCCTTGAGTGTATTTTGAGTCAAGTTATCGCAATATGTTTAAATACCAGGTCCACAACGAATACTATCACACGTAAAATACGATAAACGTATGTGAAGTCCGTTTTGGAATGGAGCAGAGCGGACCAAATAGCGAAGTAGTAAAGGCCGATGACGTCACTCCAGGTCTCGCCATCATAACCCGACCACTCAAAAATGACGGGAGGTTCCGTATTTTTCCCAAATTTAAATATTCTTTATCTCTGAGTATAAATAAATAAAAATACGTAATTGTAAATATATATTAAATCATAAATTATTTTTCTCTACTAAACAACGGAAATGAAATTAATCAGGACATTAGTACTACTTCGACCTCTGTTAGTAATGAGACCTGGTACAGATGGTGATAATATAGGTTGCAGATATTGCAAATACCAAAGGCTATATTTATAACTTCAAATACAAGATTAAATCTATGAAATGTTAATTATAGTAGAGATAACTGGCAAAAAAATGGTATTAGGTACGTTAACCTTTAAAATATTAGAATCGGAACCAGGATATTGCAAGGTGACGTTGATGACGGAGGTACGCAAGCTGATGCCCTTCACGCCAGTAACCATTTATTACCTTTCAGCGCCTCGAACTCAGACGTAATAAAAATAGATAGCAAAAATTAAAAAGGACTCTGTTGGGACTTCCGCTATTTTGTAGCACTAGCTGAGTCGTTGACCATCACATGCCAGAATTGCGTGTCAAATGTGCGCAGAATGGGGTGACCACACTGGGGTTTTGGGGATCATTGCAGATAAGATGTATCTGCAGTCCTTGCTCGAGGAGAGAATAGGACATTGTCCGATTGTTAAAATTAATTGAAATGAACAAAAGACCGTAATAGTAACTAGTTAGTATTTTACAATGTCGTCTTATAAAGTTAAACTGCGGCCTCGTTTTTTACAATTTAAACCTTTAAGTTAAACATATACAGGCGATATTCTCCTCTTCTCTCAGGCTCATGCACACCGTACACCCTGTTGAGTAATAAGCTGTTGAAAGGAGACATATCTGAAGGTAAATATACTTAATCTTACTAAATACTAGTGGAGAACAGAACTGACCAAATGTCCAATGCGGTGTGCGAGATCTTCCGAGAATCGCCCGTATTATTTTACCAGTTTCATGAAAAGCCGTATGTCTTGTTAAGGCATTTTTAAACACTAGAAAAGAACAAAACCGTTATAAGATTGTAAGATAATGATGATGTGGACAAACCGAATTCTTTTACAACATGTACAAACATGTAAAGAGTAGAAAAAATAATACAAAACAGATAATAATTCCAAAGAGTATTTATTAGAAATATTTAAAGATATGGACAAAACTACAAAACTATCTAAAATACATGCCAAGATAGATATAATTATATCTATCTTTAGCATTGTAATACAGATATAAATAAAATTAGGGATTTGATTTTATTTATCGACTGAACCGAAATCGACTCGCAGGTGCGTTATCCAAATCTACCTTAGTATAGTGACATGATATCTCTCACATTACTTCCAAGTTATAATACATTTTTTCATGTGATTTAGTGTGGGAAATATCACAAGGTGTAAATATATTGTAAATGATGCTTGGCTCTGAGAATTACATCTGCTGATTTGAAATTAATTGTATAGAATTGTTTGAAAGAAAATGATCTCAAGGACGCAACTATTTAGTAACTTTCAAAGTAAGTTACACAAATAAACATGATGACATGATAAATGCGAAAGAAATCACTCGTAGTATCAGCTTTTTAATGACTTTTTAAAATAGCGATGTACTTAAACCAGATGTTGATTGTCAAAAAAATGCAACCGGTTCGGTAAAAGATATTCAGAGAAAAACCGGCGAAAGAAACCCAGCGAGTTACACAAAGATAGGGCCTACTAAGGGTCCTTAGTACACCCTGCTATATGAGTTACGAGAAAGGGTACTTTTTTGTATGCTTTAATTTATGGATGCTATAACGAAAACAAGTACATTAGGATATTCTTAGATGCTTTTAACAAACTCACACATAGTTCACCCGATGGCTATGACTTCTACAGCCCATGACAACTACATTCATCCTGGACAAGGAATCATAATGCAGATACATTGGTCGGACTTGGACCTTCAAAACTGAGATTGAATGCCTCGTCACCAGTAATAGAGTTCTCCGGAACACTACACTCACCAGACGAAACACACTGAAACAAACAAACTGCAGTGTAGTTCTACCACTGTTTAAAAGATCTTTAAAATTTAATATAGTATACTTTGGTAATTGAATTATCACTGGAATTAGCCGCCTAAAAATTATACTGGTAAAATTTATGTCTTGTTACCGGTCACGCCGCAGATAGTTTTGAGCTCAGGTATTGTCTCGACCGGGAAGGGACAACGATTTCACATACAAGATGCAATAATTAAGTGTGAAATATTTTCATGCCGAATTGGAAATACTTATAGCATCGCAATAGTTCGCGTTCACAATGTCATTATTCACGAATGCTTCGGCTATATATCATTCCTGGAGTGCAAACTTCAAATCTTTCTGATTATAGACGGACGCAGTGTCCTCCGCTATGCCACCCGGTACTGCGCACACTAACACCTAAGACAATTTTTACTGGTGCCCTTAAGAACCGATCTAAGTCCTGCAGACTTAAATAGACTATGGAAAATGTGATTATATATTTTTTAAATAATATGAATATTTATGACATTTATATAATAATAAAATAATATAATCTTATCTAAGAAAGAATTGGTAGTAGTGACTTAATTTCTCATGGTAAGCTTATAATACCTTCAATTTTATTGCCTGTATTTATACAATTTAAAACTATTAAATAGCAACCGCATTGAAATTATTCGTTCCAACAGTCATCGATTAAGAATTTATAGGTGTCATATAAACTAAAATGTTTTACGACATCCATCCCTAATGAAACACGAAATCGTGATAGCAAGTAATATTGAACCATTTATAAATATAATCCTACCATAATGGCAACCTGTGGTCAAAACACATCACAATTTTGACATCTTAATCGTCGATTATGAGTAACATAATTATTGCATTGTGAAATTACGTTAGTAGCATCCGCCTTAAAAAAAATGCAGATTATAATTTTCTACCCTGTGTTTATCACCCTATCTTTTTAAATTATATAGGTGTCTTTTTATGACAATGTAATCTTTACGTTTCGTATGTTTAAGTTTAAAATCGTTCAGCTAACGATCTTGCATCTGCCAGAATCAATGTATTGTTGACATTCAACCAGTTCGGAAACGCAATCCTATTTCCGGCGTCTATTTTTGGTCTAAAGTAGAAGTAGTATTGAATGAATAAAATTATATGAAGGGTGCTTTTACTAAAAGGGTTTGTTATTCGTTAGGGTGAGCGTGATCTAATTTTTCTACGGTTTGGTTACAATGAGTTTGAAAGAGGGTTAGAGCATCAAATTTAACAATATGCTTATCTAAATTTTGGTATTATTATACATGGAAAAAAGAAAAAAGGTAAAATTCATCACTTTTGCGTATTTGTTGTAGTTTTAACTTTGTAAAATAAAGGATTTCATTTTTATAAATCAAAGTTATGGTTTTGCTGACGTTAATCTATAATTTATTATTATTAATAAATTATAGATTATATAATTAGATATATTGTATTACTACCGTGTTTAAAAGCAATAAATTGTACAGTTTTATAATTAAAACACAATAGCGCTTTACTTTGCACTAAAAAAAATGTGATCCGTAATTAGACCCTCGTCATCATGTTAATATCGATATACACGGATACACATGAGATGAGGCCAAACTCGAGGCTAAGACTAGTACATTAAGGAGTCAATCACCAGCGTCACCACATTGTCTATTGAATAAAATAAAATTGAAACGAATCAAGTAATACCAAAAGGAATTCCTTAAATTCATAATGTTACTTTACCCCATTTTTTTTCCCTTTACATGGTACCATGTTGTCTTGGATATAACGTACATTTAAAAAAGTGGGTAAAAATCGTCTCCAACAATAAATTAGAATTTGCTAAAAGATTAGATCCATACTAGAAAAAGTAAGAAAAAACTAACCCACCAAAATTCAACAATTTTACTGACATATCCAGACGAAAATAACTCTCTTTTTAGTTTTAACTTCCTTACTATTATTTTTCTTTTTAATTTTGGACTTACTTCAACTAAATAATTTTCTTGACACTGGTTAAATGCACAACACAAACTGTGTTAAGAAGCTAAAACCATAATTAAAAAGTACTATATAATAAATGGCGGGCTTCTGACGGCACTCTTTGAAAGTGATGACAATCGATTTTCTTACTTTAAAAATATACGTGACCGAAGGATCAGTGAAGTGTTCGTCAATGTATTAGGACAGGTAGTAATTTTTTGTCTCGTAATTTGTCGGATTCTGTTAACACAGTGTATTATTGATTACGGTTAAATAGCACCATTCTTCGATAATCACTCTGTTAACGATTAATAATACAATTTTTATGTTGTTTCAAATAAATTACTAAAACAGATATGCAATCAATCATTTCAGTATGGTTTTAAAAACTTCGGTATCTTTATCTACTCGCTGTGTACTGCCCTGTCAGTAATAACATACTTGAAGATAAAGAAACTCTTTACAAATGTGAGGCAACACATATTTTGACAGCATTAGAAGTATAGCATGGGAAGGTGTAATTATTAATAGGTAAATTTTCTTGTGTATTTTTATAAAATTTCATATACATCAAAGTAACATATTTATAAGAACATATTATATAGTATCAATAGAATAATAATTGTATTATTTTATCTTAAAACCCTCTAAATACGGCGTCGAACCAAGTTTAGTCTACATAGCGACATCTATCGATAAAAATGTACGACTACTTCTTTTTATTATGAAATGGTCTGTTATAAATAATCACTGTTTGGTTTTTTGATTATTATAATAAAAATGAGGAAAAATAATATTAAAAATGAAAATTAAAGTAATTATTAGTAAATTTATTAACCCAAGCACTGCTTCATAAAACATAATGTCAAGTTACTCCGTTACTAAATGTTTGACTGTATCTTCGATCACTCATGACTGATTAGGAAAGATCGATAAATACTCTCATAAAACGGGTGGAATTAAAATAAACCGCCATACGGCGTCCCTTTCAAAGAAGGGAGAGGGAACGACTTTTATAAGTCGCAAGTAGGGCCACCATAGACTTATTTTCCTGGGATCAATTGCACAAAATAATGTTACCTTATGCAGAAACATAACATTCTGATCACCTTTGCCGTTTTTAGATGGCATGTATAGTAGTAAAAATACAGCAACTTATAACCATATTTTGTTACACATGATAACTGTAATGTTATTGCTGATAGATACATTGTATTTTTTTTAATTTAGTATCAATTTTTTAACTACAACTACCTCACAATCGCAAAACTAAACGATATGATCGCAGATACTATTAGTTGGCCTTACATGGAAATATTACAATTATCCAAGAAATATCAATACCGTTAATTCTTAATAATTGATCCAAATATAACATTCTTGTCCCTAATTTATGTTTTACACAAGGTAGCCCTATTCTTAAGGTTTGAAAAGTCCATGCTGATTTTTTTTACTTCGCCGGGAATGCAACGCTCGGAATGCGGGTCGTCGAACTTTTATGGCGGGAAAGTATTGCTCTGTCCTATTATATATTTTTATACATAGATAAACAATATATTATAATTAAATATTAAAATACAATTTATTAAAATTAATTAATAGTACTTAATTATTATAATAATACACTGGTTATTCGTTATTTTCCATGTGTTCGTTATGAAATATAATGTTGGTTTAACTATTGTTACAAATAAATATTTTATGGACATTCTATTTCTATAGCATAAATATTATAAAATACGTCCCATAATTTTCATTTCTGTATAATATTATAATTATCAAGTATAAGATAAATATAATATTACTAGATATTGTTATAACACAATTCAACTGTATTACTACTCTAGTTAGGCTAAAAAATTATGACTGCAAAGGTTTATTGTTTGCTGTGCAGGCGCTCAATAAATAATACGCGCGCCAATTCATCAGAATCGCTCAGGTATTTCTGCTTCGCGCCATAAGCCTCTATCTTAGGAATGTCGACCGACTAGCTTCGATAGTAGCAGCTGTGAAAAAACAATGCAACAAACGTTCTACTCCGAGAAAGACCGGCGGTCGAATGAAGATACAACAGTGTACACAGAACAGCCATAGCTCTAGCCGACCGACGCTCGCCTCGATTTTCCTCCCACAACGTCAGAAACCGCGCCTAACGCACACAACTTACTTCACTCACACATACACTGTCTACTCCGTAATGACGCTGCGCTGATATCCTTCCTCGAGTACTTTTGAAGGCGCGAGACGCCGGATATTTTTTGCTTATATCTCTTAAATTTATACTATTTTAACAAAATAATTGTTAATATGGTTGGAGGAGTGATATATGAACATATGCGTGCGACATAATCGGTAGGACGAATCGTATTTTCAGAGGATTTCGTGAATGGCATAGAATTAGCCGGGCCGCGGGGTGAGGGGCGCGGCGCCGCGTCAAAGCCCGGAGCGCGAGAGCGACCGGCGACCGCTACTCGCTCGCTACCTCGCGACTCGCCTACTAGTCGTGTCCACGGCGCCACTCGAAAAGCACGCGCGGCTGTCCTTAGAATCGGCCGGCACCCGAATAATGTTTCAGTGTCTGACAAACTCAATAGGAGGTCTCGGAAGAAGTACCGTATTTAATTTACACTGTATAACCAACCGCATATTCTCAGTGAGTGTTACGCAGTGTGTACGGAAAAAACTTTGTCGAAGATTCTGAAGAATTCTGTGTAAAATTGTGTAACTCGCCGGCCCCAGTCGGATCGCGTTTTGCACAAACTTTTCGGTGAGTTATTTTATTTGTATTTTCAAGTGGATATACGTTAGAATTTTTTTTAATTAATCAGTGTTAGTATTGCAATAATAGGTGCGGGTAGATAGTGTATATATTTACTGTAACGTATAAGTTGCCGGCGGGGCGTTGCCGACTATGAAATGAACGTCGGCTTGTTGGCGTTTCTGCGAAATGCAAGCACCCAAATTCCTAACATTGCCGCCATCTAAATGTAACCTATTGAAACGTATAATTGCCATTCTCGCTGAACTTTATCGGTGGGTAATAGTAAAAAAATCTTTAAAACATTATACCTGCATACACTAGTTTTACTACACTCATTTAAAGCTGATTATGTTGCTCAGTCGATGTTTAGTGTTATGAAATATTTAACAAACAGACCTTTAATTAAAATTTAAGAAAAAGTTTTGTTGATCGATATAACAAAATTAGTTTTAATTTTGTTAAAATTATTGTTGGTAGCGATACATCGTCAACTTTTATTGCTAATAATGTATGTGTAGCATTTGTGAACATATTTCATAATTATTATACATTAGAGTGTAACATTGCAAGTAGGTATAAATTGCATAACGTTAAATTAATACACTATCTACGCTGTTTCGTAACATTATAAGAAAGAGATAAAAAAAAATCGACAAGTAAATTACTTTAAATATTTTTCTTTATACTACAATAATAGGATAGTTATGTAAATTCCTGGATATCCCGATTTATTTATTGAAACAAATACCCAAAAATATCACAAACTGCAGACATGTACAGTTTATATTTAAAAATATATAGAATTAAATTGTCAATGTCTATCACACGATATTTTAAATTAAAAATCGTAAGGACATAAATGTAATTAATTTCGTATTCAAAATGTAGTGACACGCATTCAATGTAAAATTAAAAATATAAATTTGAAATTAAACGTAAAATATCATCTATTATATTATTTAATTTTTATATAATTATCAAGTATTTTAAATGATAGTAGTGTCCCCAGAACTATTGATAGGTTTTCATGTATACAAATATAAATTAATTGGTAAAAAGTGTGTAGCGTCGCTGTATTGGTAAACACTGCTTTCGCGCCATTCTGCGCTTACAAACAAACAGACTCAGTTTTTACGTGAACCGTCTACCTGGCGTTAGACGATTGTTCGCAGAATCACTTCTCTAACCATATCCAGGTAGATAAATGGAAAAAAACGCGGGGGTGGGATGGCAGGGACAATAACTAGTTGTTATAAGAACTGGAATAGGACTCAAGGCCAATGTACCCTTTAAAACAGTTCGTTTTCGTATCCAGACTTCAGTCTAGTTTTGGGCACCGCGGTGGACACTTCCCGCTCCACAGTTAGGAGTGTTCGAACGAGATTTGTTTGTAAATACAAGGGGTCAACACCCCTTGTGTTTAAAATATTTGTTACGTGAATTATTTGAAGCCAAGTCTTCGATTGGAGTGACGTGTTTTTTATACTTAGTTAATTTCATTAGTGAACTTAGTGCAATAATAATAGGTAATATTGATAAAATATTTTAGCATTTATTTAATTAACAATAATTCATAATAATTATTTTTTATTAAACATTAATCAATCCTACCATCAACAGTTAGTTGTAGTATATACTTTTTTTTATTATTGTGCATTTTTATTTTAAATGTGTTTAATGAAAATCATCAAACAATATTTTAGCATTATTTTAACAGTAGTTTCTTTTGTTCCAGACGGTGTGCGTAGGACCCATCGCGCGCATCGTCCTTGTGATAAGGGGCTCTGTGATATCGAAGTTCGTCTTAGCTTTAAACTAGTTAGTATTTAGATATATATAAAACAAAAATGTCGCCACCGCCGCCAATCGACCCGAACATACTGCAGTTCGACATCTGGGAAACGTTGGACGAGGTGACCATGGAGATGACCCAGACGTCCGAATTCTGGACTCAGGTCGAGTACGAAGTCGACCGACTCGATTTGGTGCCGCCTGCCAATTTCCAGAGCTTGGAGGACAGTGACACGGACTGGCGAATACCTGAAAGTCCCGAAGAGCATAAGGATAACATAGTTCATCATGATTGTATGTGGGCGGGTTCGTGCGTGGACTCTGTACACCCGTCGAATACGTTTGTACCGTCTGACTTAATGTCCGCCACGCCGGGTCAGAGTTTACTGCGGCGTGATATCTCGCCACCGAGACCGGAGACGCCGCCATCGCTCGACGGTGATGAACACCCATGTCCCTTCGAGCATGTAGTAGATGTGGTTGGCGCTGCTAGGCGCCACCTGAGGGATTCTGCTGCGGTCGCTGCGGACCACTCTTACACACTCGCCCGACAACGCATCGACTACCTCGGTGTTCAAACGCCATCTGACTCATGCGAATCAGGTTTGTATTTTTTGACTTTTTTTTTTATTTCGAGCACACTAATCAAATTATATTATAAGTATTCTTTCTCGAAAATCGTAAGAAACATTTCACAAAAATTTCGACACTGACATACGGGTTTTTGTTCTTTGTATTTGTACAATAAATTCGACAATTTTGCGATTAATTGATACAAATATCGCAGTTCGTTTGTTAAAAACCCTATTATTTATAAAATACTTGGCAGTAAAAAGAAGTCGTGTCGAATATATAATTGAGTAAGACTGGTACAAGATGATGAGGCGAGGACGCAGGCGTAGTTCCGCGAGCGCGGGAAACTGCGCGTATCGACCGTTACGCCCTTCTCCCTATTCGCCGTCTAGACGCACCCGCGCCTTCCGGAACCTTCCCGACCTTGAACGTCCCAACCTTCCTTAATGTCAAACCTTCCGCTGCTCATCTCCCAGGGACAGAATAATTAGTTACAAATATAGTTGCTCCACACCTGACTCGGATCACTCAATTATATAGACGAGGACGTCCAGACATTGGATTCCAATGGCTTGTTAAAACGGTCCACTCATGGAGGTAAAGTTCAATATGCGATGTCTGTCATTGTCATTTAAGTAACATCCTGGCTTGAAAAGTTCGATTTTCATATACTAGTGATGGGTAGGAAAGATACGTCAACCAATTTTATTGTTTATTTACTTTTACTACAATCGATACTTAAAGTGTTGTTACATATATGTTGTTACGTGCGATGTTGGCAGCCATGTAAAGATGTCTTATTGAATTGCAAAAGGCGCTTAAATTAACATTATTAATTGTTACGACTCTACCTCGGTTCTGCCACATGAGTGCATCATTTACTACAATGTTTTGTTATTATCTTTTGCACTTTAAGTATCGATGATAGCGGCGGGTAAGGTCACAATGCAATGCCCACCACGTTGTAGCATAAATACGGTGTTTGTTTGATTACACTTGTTGCGGTTCAGTACAAAAAAAAGTATTATAATTTTTATTCACCTATTAGGTTAAATAATGAGTTAAAAATATCGAAGTTTGCATTCACCACGACATTCTCGTCTCGGGCTGTCCGTTAGTCGCGCAAGAATGCGACGGAATGAAATGGAATCTCATTGAAGTGGAGCTCAGCCCGACGAACCGGTTTGGAACGCGGTACTCCCGTGTCTAGTTCACCCGGATGACAATTTCATAGACAGCATCTCAATAATCTGCTCGTGAAATCTGCTAATGTTACGTCGCCGTCAATCAAAAACGTTAAATTTTCAATTGCGCTTTTATTTTCTATTAAACATTGCCATTGTAATATTTCGGACTGAGTCGATTAAAAGATTCGAAACAGTCCGTATCGCATCACTAGCCGGGCGCGCCAAATTTACGACGCATGCGCGGTTTTATCGTGCCTTATGCCGCCAGCGTTTCGACTGCGAACCGAAGTCTCATTTTCGCGCCAATATGTTACGTCAAAACTGTACCATAACTATTTAATTTTATCGCTTAGATTTTTACAGCGTTGTCCTATTTAATTTCAAGGCGTATGTTATTTAAAAAGCAAAATTATATGTCTGATTCCTATCATATTAAACCGAAGAAGATTTTTCTGACCACTCATTTTGTCGTGTTTACTTAAAATTTCGTTAAATAATAAAAAAAGTTTCGTTTAATTTCGCAACAACGTGAGCTATTTCAGGCCGCTATAATTATAAAAGCGGCTAACCTAATAAACTTTAGACAGATAACCGAGTTAAATAGCTCTAGGTGCTTTTGACCTGTGTTTTATCTTGACAGATTGCGCGGCCGAGATTGTGATTTATGACATTTAAATTCTAGGTCCCGTTAAGTAAGCTAAGTGGGGCAGTAGCTATGTTATATGAATTGTAAAGTTCCTTTAAGGGCAATTCAGGGCATTAGATCCGGTTTAGGCGCCCCCCAAACACTAGTCTAAACCATGTCGGGGCCAACCAGTGTGTGTTCCATAGTAACAATTTGGTACTTTTTCGTACAACGAGTGCTGACAAAACAGCTGATCTATTTTTAAGGACTGACGTAAATACTTACTAAGCAATATTAAAACACAATCACTTGAATAAATATTTGGTTAACATAGTTCAAACTCATCGTGTTAACGTAGCAACAGAATAAAATTATTTCATCGTATTTTAAACATTTGTTAGGCAATTTAATGAAAATAATAAGAACCAAATAGTAATGTATAAACGAATATTTATAAAAATTGATTATCGCCTACACCTTATGAATAACTTCTAGTGATGGGCATCATGTTTTTTTTTTAATTTTATCGAGTTGCCTATTGTTATAAATGCTGTGCTTGTTTAGTAATATCAATTTGCGCGGTTCGGTTCGGTGTTTCAAGCGATGACCTACATATATTCTCTTTGTTCTAGTTTAGAAGTATAACCTAGGCTTAGACCTGACCGGCTCTTGTACTAAACTGATTTATATTGTTGCGAAACTTTGTGAGAGAACGGAGTATCCGTGAGCCGACTTTTTCTGACATGAATGATTATGAGAGCGATTTGCCGGAGCAATTAGTTCTATCATCTCTAGAGACGCCATGTGATCGGCATTCCTGTGGATAGTTTTCTCTTTAATCTAAGATGAGTTTGTTATTAAAATTATATAGGAAAAAGACATAGAAATAGACATAAATCTTTTTTTACGATTCGAATAAATATATTTTTTGTAAGCTTTAACGTATTTAATTGTCTCAGAGTTTTACCATTTCACAAAATAATACGTTAACAATATCGTGATTGTGTCAGCGTGTCGATCATCATAAAATGTTTAATATATTATTTTTAGTATCAATTCATTGCGATAAGTCAACTTACTCGTCAAACTGCGTCTATATTGTCGAATAGTTTTACATGTCGTAAAGTATGTTCCACCGATGTGGAGTGTGGTGTGAGCGACCTTGCCGTTATCGCAACGGAATTGTTAGTTATTTAAAACAATTTTTATGTGTGTAAATATTTCAAATCGTGATAAAAAGTAATGTGACGTTAAACGAAACTGGGAAGCGGCGGTCTAGAATTCCTGACGGTTCCAAACGCAACTGTACACATATTTTCCTCGATCCATTATTAAGTAGATGGGATATGAAGGGTACATTGTGTAATCAGGACTAGTTTTCAAAAGAATCTAGCGTGAGATGGGTCAGTTTAACAGTAGCCATGTTTAATCAAACATAGCCTTGGACGAAGGCTAGTGCTGTGAATATCGCCTACTCGGCCCCATCGCGACCTTCGTGGATCAAACGCCACTGCCGATAACAAGTTACGTGTGGTGGTACACTGGCATAAATTTGTATTGTCTTATCACAAAAATTTCTTAAATTGCAGCCGTTTGATAAAGCCAACACGGCAACCAGATAATTTACAAATCCACCTTGATCTCACCGACCCCGTCGTTTATTTAATAGTAAAAATTATATTCTCGTTCCGATATCACTTAATTTTTCCATATAAGCATATATTATATCGTCGGGCCATAGCAACAGCGTTTGGCTTGGCAATTTGAGTCGCACTGTGTCTTCTTTGGACGCGACCTATCAGTGCCAAAATGAACAAATTTTAATAATTTAAGAGCTATAAAAGATCTAAACGTTTTCATGCATATCGACATTCTTATAACCAATGATTATTTAACAAAATATTTTTTTAAAGTCATTTTCAATAAGTTATTAGGGTATGGTAACAAAATTGGTTCAAGCGTTTGAAACGTGACCGTGATAATTACTAATATTTAAGTCTTTTAATGTCGAATGTCAATATAGATGAGGCCATAAATAAATGAGGACGCAATAAGATCTCTTTGATAAGCCATTAACGTTTAAAAAATACGCAGTGTCAGTCGGTTGACATTTTCGTTCATCTATTAGTGTTCGCGCCATTTTGAATACGCGGTAGACCAGAAGTATGTTCTTTACTGCGTCTTATAATTCGTGTGATTTTTTATTTTTTATTGAATGTGTATCTTATTAAATATAATAAAAAATTACTCGAATCAATAGAAGATTTAATAATTTCAAGTAGTGAATATTATAACATTAGTACTTAATTACGTAATGTACAGATAGTTCTATTAAAGTTAATAAATGACTTATCTATGTTTTGCTTGAGAATTAACTTTTGGAGTATAGCAAGGTACTTTTAAATATATATGTATTATATTAAAAAAAAACAATTAGAAAATAATTTTTATATTGCATATTTCCTCTTAACTTATTTTATAAGTAAATCACTATATTTCCATATATTCCCAACAATTATACAAAACATCTATAATCGTTAAATCCGGTTACATTCTATCGTTCTAATTAGCACCCAATCGCTTGGTAGTGTAGTCGGTTGGTGTTTTTTTTTAAACTAACGCTCGCCCGTGAACTTCCTACTAACCTCGCCAAGGCCGAACGCCCAACCGATCCGCCATGATACCTCGGCCCATAACTTATCACTGTCTGATTTAGAAGGCGGCCGGTCTCAAGTACCCAGCACTACCTATGTGACCGACTTTTCCCGGTTGCGTAATACGCCAAAAATACCGCCTAATAGCGATGCAGGCGTATTTATAACGATTCAACTTGACTCCCTTGTTGTATTTGCCTTAATTAGTCATTCTTAGCTTTGTGGGATGACCGCCTTCAGTATACTGACGTAAACGGTTTCCGTTTAGGATTTCAAGATTAATAAGGAAACAACAAAAATATAAGCAACGGCCATACAGTTATGGTCTCATAAGCTTATTAACGTTGCACCGGTACTAGACGTACAGGATGTAGCGAATTGGAAATTTATTTAGACACACTCACGCGACTTCTTATCACAGATAAAAAAAATCCAAGGCTATTGTGAGTACGCGAAATAATTACTATTATCGTTGTAAAAAATACCATCGAGGAATTAATTTGTTATCGGATGTGCATTTCAACGATACGGTGGCGCTCCTTTTGATTATCGATCAAAATATTTCGCGCGCTTTAAACTGTCATATCTTATGTGAATTTCGTAAGAATTTCTTTATCGAATATAGTTGCACTTACAAGATGTTAATTAGGTTTATTATGTATAAATATTAATAATATAATGATTTAATGATTATTTTAACAATTGTAGAGAGAAACACACTGCAGCTAATTTATAGCTTCAGAACGAATGAGTGTGCTCGCTAATTGTACGATTCTTTCTTTATCAAGGAATCCACTTACCATCAGGTGGACTTGCTTGTCATCCTCAATTTAATTAAAAAACATGGTGTCAGGCATGCCGATTGGTGATATTGTTACATTATAAGGTTGGATTTGTAAACATACTGTATTCGATAGCGTGCAAGGCGCGCACGTCATGATAATTTTTAATTAACGCGCTCAAATGCCAGTGAACTTGGCCTCGGGCTGTGGAGCGTAGCGGTGCGCTGCACCCGCCTTGTGGGTCAACCGACGTCTCAGCCGTACGAAACGAACTGTCAATAAAACACGGAATTTTATTAACGAAACCATAGAAAAGAAATCTAAAATAATAATATAAGTTTCGCTACAATCATAATCAAGGATCCGAAGACACTTATTGGTGACATGGTATTCCACCTTACCTCAGAGTCGACAACGCATCTTCATTATGTCAATCAATTTGTAAAATGTGTGTTCGTTTGCATTAAAAAAAATGTGTAAAATAACACACTCAAAAAATGATTTTTTTAAAAAAAAATGTGTATTTACTACAAACGCACATTAAACAACATAGAAACTATATTTTCAATCCAATAATATGTTCGATTAGTTAACGATATAGATTCATATTAGTGTAAAGTGCATTTAAGAAATCTAAACGTGTTGGGTGTGCTAAGGAAAATGCAATATTACTTTTTCTATAATGCTCCAGTTCAAATGCAGCCGCACCCGTTCGTACTAGTAGCCTAGAATTCGATTTATTTGTGTTGGTAACGGATATTGGCAACATTTATTTTAACGCTTACGTAAAAAAAAAAAGTGCACCGAAATTATGTTTTTATTTTTGTATAATCATACAAAGGAGGTTCTAATGCGGGCCTCAGATACGTAATCTTTTAGTCGTTTTCAAATTTCCGAATTTAATTACTATTGTAACGACGATAGATGCTCAAAGTGATCCGTTATCAACGGAATGGAAACCTTGCGCCAAGCCAGTTCATACAATTCCTTGTCTATTAAGAGAAATTTATCATTACTAATATTTCTCGTTTGGAAATCATAGTATTTAACATCTGATTAGTGTATTATTTGGGTTATCCAATGTGGGTCCAGATCATATTGGATATGCAATAGAATGACTCATTGTATTTCTCACGGTGAGACGTAGACAGTACCTAGAAATTGTGACTAATCGTCTTGAGTGGGCTAACAAGTCGATAGATACAGGTTCAGTTGTTTTGTCCGTCTCTATTATTTGCATATATCGATATATTTGTAGATATAGTGTTGTCCACCCTTGATGTCTGAAGAAAAATCTCGGTTCGGGGAGGTTTATGAACTAATTGTCTCCGGTTTCAATAGTTGAACTTATCTCCCAACTTTGAACACACTCAGTCGAGCTTTTAATAAATATTCTCAGTTTGTTCAAAACATTGCGGATTATCTGTAGGGATTCAAAACTGCAACGACGTATATGCAATCACGTTTAGCGATGTCGATATAAAAGGTATGCACTAGACCGGATCCAGGCAGCGGCGACAATGCCGGCCCGTATCGCTTACGCGCTGAAAATAATACCGTCGGATGCATGTAAATCGCGTCGGCGCCAGAGAAAGAGAAAATCGTGATGTGCGAATCGACTCCCTATACAATGGATAATAACCCACGCCTACATTTAGACGTCACGTTGGCGATACGCAGGACGTATTTAGCGCGTACGATGGGTCGAGTAACTATGCGGAAACGAACGCCGAAAGATTCGGGCGTCGGCGAATTTACCGTCGCCTAGGTCGATTATTAACTCGAACGCAACATTTCGCGTATATTTCGCGAGTTGCGTCGCTCGTCCTTGAAACAGTTGAACAGCTGCCCACGTAACCAGTTTCTATTTCCAACGCCTTAAAATGTAATCGGAAATTCTCGGCTCGGTCTTTGCGGAGTAATTGCGTCTCCGTCGGTCGATTTCGATCACAGGGAATCGCTGACATAATTATTCGTCCGTGTAACGAGATAGCGCGGCCGCATGCGGCCATTTCCGTGAATTTCGCGCTACATAGTAAATACGATACCGTACTACCAGTAGTAAAGCTGCATCCGTAGGACTCGGGTGAAGTATTCTTTGCTTATTCACCTTACTTCGCCCATTCATTGACCACAGTATTGGCCAACAGAAGTTCTGTAAGTGATTCTGACTTCGTTTTATGAATACGTTAGTTGTGTGTTTCATTAAGTTCGTCCTGCTCATTTGGGAATCCCAGTCCAATGGCTTCGATTCTAGAGAATGCAGGTAGATTATAACAGGGAGGCGCCCGTGTTGAGGCAGTTACCATTGACGCCACCAACTCCGTACGTCTCCCACATATATACTATCGTGGTACTCATCCGTTCGGAAACGGCGAACCGTGAGTTTTGTTGCTACGCGATTGTGCCCTAGCAACGGTAACAGGTTTAACTGGTTTCGAATAGCTCGCGTGTCCGACGTTTAGTGCCGCGTCCACCAATGTAGCAATGAAGCGTGTTTCTATCTCCATCGAATGCATTCGACAGGTAATTCCGATGTGGCTGTGGCGAGCGACGACAGTGGTGCCGGAAAGCGTGTCCACCGGTTGATAACCCGGCGTCCATTGAGTGCGGACGCTGCAGTGTGGGCCGCGCACGCGCTCTCGTTTTGGCGCGCGAATAACCGTGACGTCAGGCGTCTGGATCGATGTCCACAGACGCTGCGGTAGTACGTCGGGGTCGACGCCCTTTTGCCCCTGTCCCCCTCCCGCGGTAACAGCCCTCCCATTTGACTACTGCATCCCTACACCACATCTAGTCCCGCAATTGTATATAGATGACGACGCTACGACAATCGCCCGCCTTTTATGGAGATGTAAACATAATGAACGCTGTATGAATGAAAGCATGCGAGCTATGAAACTGTTAATGCGGGTTTTAATTTGCGGTACAAATATACAAACGTTAAAACCATATACGGCGCTTGTACCCAATAACAATAACTATTGTTATGAGAGATAAAAATATCCGCTCATGCAGTTCTATATCACCTCGTGAGTGTATCGTGCTAAACTTGTTTCTCTATTGTTGCAGAAGAGGAAATCGACGTCGTGTCCGTTGGGACAACGCATCAACCTTTACCGGGTACCACACAAGTACGCATGGATTCTTTTTCCCGATCGTCGTCGTCGCAGGAGCGTCATTACTTGCGCCAGCCTTCACCAAGGCCGGCAGCGAGGAAGCGTCTCATTCCACCAACGAGTATACCCAGTGCTTCCGTACCGCGGCGGAGAGCCAGAGGGCCTGGCAGACGCGGGCGTCGTTCGAACACCGACACGGACTCCGAAGCCGAGTCCCCAGAGATCGAGCGGCGTTCAATACACAACGACATGGAGCGCCAACGCCGTATCGGCCTCAAAAACCTTTTCGATGAACTGAAGAAACAAATACCCGCAACAAGAGACAAAGAGCGAGCCCCTAAGGTCGTTATACTTCGAGAAGCCGCATCTCTGTGTCGAAAATTGCGCGAGGAGGAGTATGAAAGGGAGAATCTTAAGAAACAGCAGAACAAATTGGTCACGAAATTGAGAAAGCTCCGGATGATGGTTTCCCGTTATCGCTCGTATTGAGCGTCTGGACTTTACAAATGGTGATCGTTTTGCCTGGGGAGGCACTCCGAGATGTCCTCAAGTGACACTAGTGGACTTGTAACTTTAGTAAGTTTGTCTAAAGCGTACTAATCACTTCTACTGAGAATATGGTGATTATGTATAATGCGTTGCCGTTAAGTCTTTGATGAGTGTTATCGAAATGATATTGATAGTCAGGAGTTAGATTTCAATAAATTGTCAGCTTTTATGGCTTACTCTGCTTCTGAATGGCTAGGACTGCGTCGAGATCGATGTGATGTAACTGCTGGTAAGTTTTGCTCAAACGACATTTTGCAGTGCCAAAGTGAGCCATAAATTTGTTAATAAATTCTAGGTCTTCATTTACTACCTACCATAATTGTTACAGACTGCTTCGAGAACTAGTAGACTGGTTTATACCTCTAAAAATGTTTTTCGAATTATGTTTTAAAAGTATCTTATAATAGTTGACATAGCATAACAGTTATAACGTCATGACTTGTCTAAAAAAGAAAAAGAAAAAATGGATGAAATAGTTGCATAGCTCTGAAACGTTGAACATGATATTTTATCTAATGAGAATGGTACGCGTTTTCGCAGTGTCACGATTATTATCGAATCCGAATGGATTTGTCAATACTGTACATAAAAATTTATAGTGCCGATAACCGTGAATTTATTAGTTAGGCTGGCAGATGGCTGCTGACGGTTTGACAGAAAGTTCTGGAGATGCTGGCCCCTATATATGTTTTCGGCCCGGTTCGTAGGATTTTCTATTTCATGCCACATCTCGCACAGTCGCCTGTGCGAGAACAGGATAGTGATATCAAAAATAGCTAACTTGATATTATTATAAGTCTAAAATATGCATAGGTTAGTTTTGCTTACGGTTTTTGTAGTGTTTTTTTTTTATTATTTTGTAAATTTTAACACTTAATGTTTTTATATATAACGCGCCATCAACTCTCCGATTCGATTTATTAACATCTTAGGAATTGAAGAACTTATCGACTATTTTAACTATTGTAATTATTTATGCATGCATATTTTTTGCACCAATGCCAGTTAGCATAAATTTCATGTACACTACTAATACTAATGTTATTTTATTAAACGCTGAAAGCGCGCGCTTGTCAAGTTCGTTTTCGCGGTCTTTTTTCTGTCACTCGTAATGAATTTGGCGCGACGATGAAAAACGAATTAATAAACGTGCGTATTGCAGCTGAAGTTTTAACTTCGTAATTGCGTATATGTATTTTATCATTTACTTAGTATATTCGGATATTTTATTTTGTATGTTGTGAATAAATATTGGACACTAATATTGCTTCGATCTAGCTAAATCGTCCAGTGACTCAAAACAGTGAAATATAATCTCAGTGACTAGTATACGTTTTTTAATAAAATAGACTGTATATTTTGATAATAACATCATAATCTACGATAACATAGCAGTCCGTTAAGAGTTTTAACATTAAAAAAAGATAACCACGACATAGTTCCTCATAGTACCTACTAATAGAAAATTTTGCATTTTCTTTATTATATAATATTTTATTGCAGTAAGTTAGTGATGTACTTTCATTATCGAAATCGAGAATGTATTAAGGCAGGCTGTAAAATTTTAAATGCGCTCAGTTTAAGCTGAACACAGGTTTAAAAGAAATAATAAATACCATACTTGGTGGCGCAATAAAATTTTGCTTCTCTGTCCGGCCTATAATACAGTTTGATGTTTTATCAAGCACATGGTCAGCAGATTTGTACGCTCGAAGGCTTTAATTGTGTGCGGAATGTGCCTTGCTATGTACATATACATTTAGATAATATTAGGTTTATACTCGAATTAGTTGCAAGAAATATTTTTGTGAGATATTATGTAGGAATATAGCGTTGTTCTTATAAGTAGTGACACACGAGGAGGGTTATAGTTATCCTGTTAAAGGTTTGCAGTTTATCTTCCACTAGGCGTTAAATGTACATAATAGAGAATAGATAATAGAGGTATGTCATTTTATATGAACGAGTTTTTTTTCTAGTAATTGTTTAATTTTTTTTCTTAACGGGAGAGTTACGAATTCTCGAATGTTGTACCTGCATTTAATTTTTTTTTTGTTATACTTGACATAAATAATAAAGTTAATAATGATTTAGTTATGTTGAATGTAACATTGGTTTCTTATTCGGTGATAACTTACATTGTTTAAAAAGAGTAGTTTTCGCATAAGTGAAAGTCAGTAGTTAATGTTTTAATGTAAGAGATGACAGCTTTATATTCGGTAGGACAGATCGAGATTATGGAAAAGTTAACGAATCGATGCACGTTATTGTGACAAGGCACATTTCCACCACTGCCAAATGGACATCATGGATCAAAAAGAAGTTATACATAGCAACTCAATTTGTAAATTTTATAACTAAGGTTGGGATGAGTTAATAGTAGTTTAATTTTTATTATGTACTTTTTTCTTTGTATAGTATCCGTAAGTAAGGGTAACATCTAGCCGTCTTTGGTTCCAATCGGAGGTGTAAATTTTTTTTTAAATATCGATTGGTTGGGAATATTTAAAAATATTGATCAGGGACCGACGGCGCCGGTCCCGGATCTCCGATGACGGCTACTGCACGCCACTACAGAGAGTGCAGGACGCAAAATAAAATTCCGCCTAACATTAACGTTGCACCCTGCCATCTTTGAAGTGGCGTTAGAATTAAAGGACATGTGTACTTACCACGTCTGAGTTAACTTGGATACTATTATGATGATGTGAAAAGTTCTTTGGTTTTTGTTCCTTAATTATGTATATCAAAACGCTAAGATAATCATTAAATAAATATGGAAATAAACGATAAGGCCGCTCCGGGGCAGAGCTGAGAAACCGTTGGCTATTTGATTGTGATTTTTATACATTTTCGGTGTATTTTTATTGGGTTTTCGGCTACTAAATTAGTGTTTAGATTCTGTGATTTTATATGTACCTGTGCGGTACGCTGGGGTGATGTTGTTTTGAATGCTCTGTCTTGGTCGGTATAAAAAAAAAGATTTTTATTCCTTTCTTTATTGTTACCCCCATATCCTTTTCTATACTATTTTACACAACAATAAAACATTAAATTAACTAAAAAGGTTTTATTTGGATAATATTTAGTTAAAAACCACAAGTACATCAAATTTCAAGCTTTTTGTTATCAATAAATTATAAATGTATTCATTGTTTTACTTTTATAAATTAACAACTGAAAGCATTAACACTGATCGAATTTACACAAAAATAATCGTAATCACCTATTGCTATGACAAAGTTTTGAAGTGTCAAATTATAAAATATATCAGTGAGAAATACTCATTCATTTCTTCAAGAATACACAATGCTTCATGAACACAAAAATTATAGTTATCCTTGATATACATGAAATATTAAAATAGCACATTTACAAAGAAACTACTTCCATAAACTAAAAATGAGAGTTAAATTCCTAATAGGAAATATTCTTTGGTCTCTATAGAAATAATAGTAATAATTTTTTAAAAATTTGCTATTACACATTACAAAAATTTAGGTGTTTGTCAACAGTTTGAAAACACGAATGAATAATGTCGATTCTAATTATGCAAATCAATCATATAAATAGGTTGTGATATTTAGTAATCTAAGTGTTCTTTAATAAATGACAACTGGTAATTAAGAAAATATAAAGATCAAATGTTATCAGATATCTTATCACTGGCGTGAAAAGCAGGAACATTTCCGGATTGTTTATATGTTAAATTTTTCTAAATTAATAATTTGTAATTATTTGTGAAACGATCGCTGTAACTGAGTGAATGTATAAAATTTTTATTGTAAAAATACGCATAACAAATGTTTTGCTATATATCGTTGACGGAGACTCGGTATGCGTCTATATTTTGCAATAATACAAATAATGTTACCAAGACCATAATATTGCACAATATTAACTCCAAATAACAATTATCATTGCGTTTGTTTATAAATAAACAATGATGCTAAACAGACAAATAGTTTATAAGGAAAAGTAAATAAATAGTTGGCTATTTACAAGCATTAATTTTGCCAAGAACGGAACGCAACAAGCAGAATTGAATCCGTCATAACATAAGTGAAGTTAGTTGTGATAAAGTGAAGTTTGTGCAAGTGGTGTTATGATGGCTTTACGATCTGTGATTTCTTCTAAAATACCAATGGTAATTATTTTGGGTGCAACGGGAACGGGAAAGACTAAATTAAGTCTGGAATTAGCACAAAAATTTGGAACCGAGATCATAAGTGCGGATTCTATGCAGGTTGGTCGGATTCTAGTCTAACCTCAAAAGTTTATTAACATAAATTCTATTATTATAAGTATAAATAATGAATTACGTATTATTAGTCAAAAGTAACAATCCAGTTTTGTTGAAATTATAATTAGGTAAGCAATTTCTTTTAGAAATTATTGAGAATTTTTAGAAATTATTTTATAACCACTACACACATTTATTACAAACAGTTCAATACATTGAGCGTTCTATGTATGTAATAAAAAGTGAAATAACTTTGTTAAATTCAATCCTACAGATTTACATTTTATATAGAGATAATAGTTTTATAAGAATTTTTTTTAAATAGTAAGATTAAATGTTTATGTTATAAAAAATAATATGTATAGGGAAAAAGTAAATATAGGTCAGTCGAAATTAGTATATTTTTTTTACCCTACAAAACCTGGGCATTTCCAATTTCTATAAATGATTTCGTTGATGTAGTTTGCTTCTGAGCTTATTCGCAATCTATAGAGGAGGCCCATGGTTTGCGGTAGACTAATTGTGGGTTATTAAATGTTATTCAGCCGTGTAGTATCAGGCTCACAGAATGAGGCTAAGTTATCCCTTGTACGTTGTATAAGGCATCTTAAATGGGATTAGGGGTATGCGAGCGGTCAGGGTAGGAGCTCTGATCATCCACTAAAGTGAACCTAGGCAGCCATCAACATGGATCCCTTATTGCCTTAGCACTGGGTTCTTCTTAACTATTAATCTATATTTCATTCAATTTTTAATTCTATCACTTAGATTTCAAATCCCATTTGAAGTTAACTCATTTCTATTCTGTGGAGATTGTCAAGAGTATAAATAAATGAAAGATGGTTTTAGGGGACTCACATTCCTTATGTGCATTCAGTGAAAGCAATAAAGATATGGTACAATCACACCCAAAAACGAATCATAAGTATGTTTTTGAAAAAATTGATCTTAACTGAGCACCATGATACATATCATCATCAAATCTATATAATATATATAATATATAAAATAAAAATCTATATAATATAATTATTGTTTATTGAAATGTAAATGTTTTTTTTGTATGCAATTAACATTATTATACAAGTGTTGTTAGTTATTTTTAATAACTGCTGGAACTCTTTATTTTTATCTTTATTATTAATTGATGTTTTTTTTATAATAATACACTTGGCATTTATGTCTATACCAGATTTGTTTACTTAAACCTCATGTCTCATACATTTTAACTTACAACTATTGAATCTATTGACTAAAATATTACCATGTAGCTAGATAATTACCTTGACATTAACTTAGTCTTCATTTTGTTAGGAATATGTTAAATGCTTTAGGAATGTGCTAATGCATGTCTAAATTTTAAGTATGGATAAAAAATAGTTTTTGCAAGCCCCATTTCTTGGGTTTTGTTTAACAGTTTTTAAAATTTAGTTTAGTTATGATGTATTTTTTTATAGAGTAACCATATGCAACTCCTTCATGATACATTCTCATTGTTCTGAAAACTTGTGTCCGCAGCATATATATATCCAATATTGTACATATATAAGTGCTGTTAGAATCTGCACAAACTCTGGCATTTTCATGTCATCATGTACCTTGTTTTTAATAGATGTGTGTATATTGCTGTTGGCTCTCATGAGGTGAATATCCTGGAGATTGCATCACTTTTCCTTAAATTTTTTTTTGTTACATTGAGAGTAACACACAGTACACCTGATGGTAAGTGATTTCTGCGGCCCATGACATTGCTTTCATCTTTGATAAGGAATCATAAGGCAGATGGGTTATATGTATACCTTTGAGGACTGTCATGGAATGCCTCGTCTCTGGCTCCCTGCACTCACCAGATGAAACACAGCAGCATTATGCTGGTATTCTGTGAGGGCATGGTGCTACCCAAATCAAGCTGTACCCATTCATTCTGCTGCTAGAAACAAACTGCATATCACTGCATGCAGCATAGCTCTACCACTTATTATGTGGGTAGGTTCGGATAGAGGGTCAGATACATGATATTGTTATTATGTAATTAAAAAAGAAGACTCATAAGCTTGGTACTCAGCGCGCCTCCCGCTCATGAGTCTAATTAGAAAAAGCTGAAGATGTCCCAGGAGCAAAAGCCCCCACACAAAGAAAAAAAAGGCTTGGAATTAAACCCAGGACTCATAGACCTAGAGCATACTATTTATTTATTTATTCAACTTTTATATACACAAGGCATTTATATGGGAAGTAATTAGGAAAGGTGTGTACAAGGGCGCAACTTATTTTACAATAAAAATCTCTTCCAGCCTGGTGTTGCGACATATTATCGGGAAAAAAAAACATAATGTACTCACAAAAAAAAAAAGATACTATCCTATACAAATATAAAGACTTTCTGAAGTTTCTAAAGATTTTTCTATATATTAATTATTTTACATACACCATTGATTTATATCTCTATGCAAGAGAACATTTTGTTTGTAAATCAAAATGAACACTTAAATGTATGGGGAAACTGTTCGCTACACCATATTTCTTTTGATTTATGACGGAATATTTGTAATGGCCGATTGGGCGGTATGGCCTTAACTGCACGCAATGCAGTAATTCTGCTATTAGCATAACAAAAAGAAGTTACCAGAAATTGCGCCCCTAAAGCCGCTAGCCAATTCCCTGGAGTGAAATTTTCCTCTGCCCCTGCCGCGTTAGGTCTGCTCCAGTCCTCTGAAGTATTTAAATCGTATTTTTATGACTTCCTCCCCATATCTTGCGCTCGGCCGCGTTTGTTCTTTTTATAATTTCGTCCGTAATGTTTTTTTAAGTACGCCATGATACTATTTTGTACGTTTTAAAGTTCTTATATCAGTACAGGCCTTGTTGTATCTTTTTGTACGAGTTGAAGAAAAAAATTGTTCATATAAGACTATTCTATAGATTTTTTTATTGAATACGGTGAACGCACAAGTGCAGTTTCAATATTACATTACGGACATACATTTAAATCAGTTTTAAGGTATGAACAAATAATGGCCAACTAATTAGAAATAACAACAAAAAAGTATAAAATACAATATTTTTTTAAGTATTAGTAAATAGTATTGTTATTTACGAAATACCTATTATCCACAGCCTACCAATAGTTATAATTAATATTTAGTGGCGTATCCCTTATTTTCAATAACAGCACTGCAACGACGTGGCATTGATTCAATCAATTTCATACATGCTTCAACAAATGCTTCATATAGTTCGTTTTGATTGGTGTTACGTTTGTTGGAGACTTTCTTTTTAACAATATACCAGAGATTTTCTATCGAGCTTAAATCCGGACTATTTGCTGGGCAGTATAAAACGGATATACGCTGCTCGCTAAGGAAACATTTGAACGCTATTGGCCGTGTGTTTAGGGTCATTGTCATGCTGAAAGATCCAGGTTACAGGCAAATGATCGTCCGAGTAGGGAATCATTGTGTGCTCTAAGATATTTTTGTATTGCCATTGATCCATTGTACCTTCAATCTTCCGAACGGGTCCAACTCCACATCCGGAAAAACAGCCGCAAACTTTAATGTTACCGCCACCGTGCTTGACTATACTCCTTGTGTATTTATAATTAAAAGCATTGTTTACAGGACGTCTAACATAGCGCTTTCCATCGGAATTTACCATATTTATTTTTGTTTCATCTGAAACTAACACTTTTTTCCCATTCTCGTACCGTCCAATTAACATATTTTTTAGCGAATAAAAATCGCTTCTCTCGGTGTTGCTTGGTAAGAAGCGGTACCTTTCGAGAGATTCTTCCAAACAATTTAGTTTCCGCAAATCTTCGGCGTATCAGTCTTGACGAGATGTATCTGGGGTCATCAGGCGAAAACACTTGATTTTTAATCTGGCTGGAGCCTTTACTTGGGCAAGCGGCCAGTATCAGAATATAAAGTCCTACATGTGTAAGACTCATTTTGTAATTAAAAGTAAGAAATGTTTTATATTTTATGCATTAAATGAGTTTTTTATTTGAGTGGCTATATTATTGCATAATTCTTAATTATTGAATGTGTACATTTTTTACGAACATTTGTACGTTGAAGTCATACTTTCCTTATTCATAAGAAGTGTTTCTAATTATATGACCACTACTGTATATAAATTTATAATAATTAATTTAATTTTGGTTGAGTTGAGTATTGAATATAAATTAAATATATTTTGTAAATGATTTTTAACAAACATTATTATTTTAATACAATATTATGGTTATGACCCATTCTCTCATTTACATTTTATAAATTTATGGGTTATATTATAAAAAACTTATATATTTAAAAAAATAGATAACACGATTTTAAATTGGAAAATTAAATAAATATAATCTCATCTCGACATCTATGAATCCTTTACCGAAATTTTATTGTTACTAACATATTGTTTATATTATACTCAAACTGGATTCAATCTGTTTCCTACGATGCAAGGGGAAAGACAGCTGTTTTAGGTCACAGCATAAAAATCTCGATCTGGTGAAAGAATTTCTCCCGTGCAATGTACGAGTTTGTCTACGTCTTATTATATGACTCGGCGTTGTGGGATAACCACTAGCCTTCGACTGGGTCGCTGCCGCTATAGTATATCTACGATGCGCAGATAAAACGTCAACTCGTGTCAAGAATAATAAACTATAATAATTAATGATGAGAACAAATACCGGTGCCTTTTTTAGCCCAAATGGCATTTGAAATGACCTTGTAAAATATGTTATAATATCGTGAATACGTATCCTGTTCTTATTTACTGTCATGCTACTTTGAAGATTTGTTTTGATACTTAAATTAAGATTCGACGAAGCTCACCTGATTTTAACCTCTAGTCTGTAGACATCGACTCCCATCTTCTATATGGAATGGTGATAACCGATCTGTAGTCGCTTCTGCCTCTGAATATAGAGGCATTCCGGTAATTGATGTTCCTTTTTCTTTTATTCATACGTAATAATAGCTCTTTTAAATGACGACCACGTTCCAGTGATTAGAATACCTAGAAACTGCGTCGCGTTTCTTGGGTTGGATATCTTGGGAAGAATATTTCGGAATTACTAGTTTTTGGTTTTCGGGTGGGTGTGTAGTGTGAATACATAATAGCTCATATCAACCTCCCTCTGATCTTAATACACATGCATTAAAAAAGTTAACAAACAGTAATGTGTCTGCGTGACTCTTACGACAGTATATTATATCCTCTTTTTCGTACTCGTTGTAATAAAACACTGACTAATCCAAAAACTCTGCAGATTATATCTCATAAAACAAAGTTAGTTCTGATAGAGCGGTGTGACCACAGATAACATTAAAATGTTCGACTGCACAACATCCTTCCTATGTTAATGATCCGTTGTGTATATACGCCAATGTTATTTGGTTAGAATCAGAGGATATCTTAGTGGTAGAAATTGACTAAGAGGATATTATTATCGTGTCATTTATATTAATATTCTGTGAGGGAACTTCTTAGACACCTTGCTAGAGATTTTTTCGGAGCGTGGCTTTCCTAAATAGAATTTGCCAATCTACAACAAACATGTTACGATACAGCCGCAATTCCTTATATAATGGGACCATATCGATCAGTCAATTCATTTCACATCAGAACTAATACGAATGTTATATCTATATTCTTATCCAGACGCCCGGTCGACATTACATCTTGTGAGTGCCTTCACCAGTATGTTTCCCCCTCGAGAACTTCTTTCCAGATCTACTAATTCAAAGATCGCCATTTTATCTGACTCCACCTTGAGATTATATTGGCACGCCAGATCTCGTGATAGCGTTTTTTGGATTATAAAATGCAAAGTAACATTGTAAATATACCCTTCCTACCTGTAACTTGTACCTACCCATATGTAAGCGTTGTGTAATTTCACTTTTGCTTCTACACAATGACACAGTCCTTTTAGGATTTTAATTAAAGTACGACCTTTTAGTATAAAATATTTTTGTAAATTCTCTGCTGCTTTTACTGGGCTAGGCTTTTATGATAATAATGAAGATGAATCGTGAATTTTTTTCTGGGAATTCTACAATATGTAAAATAAATTTTATTAAGCAAATTGTGTCAATGGGAATTGACTGTACGTAGTTTTATATGGTTTTAGTAACATCATGAAGCGGGGACGGTGTGCTCGATTGTCACCCTTTATTATCTCGGCCTATTATCGAGTATTTAATATAAGATTTATGTTGCATGAATCGTCTTCCGCACAGTTTTTACGCTGCGTTTATCTCCTTTACTTTTATTCATTCATAAATTTAAAAGCTTTTTGTGAGCTATACGAGAATCTTTAGAGTTATTTTCAGGTTTCTCTACATCCTGTTTTCTCTTCCACTTACCGATACGACACGACATTTATTTTTTCTTTAATATGTTGCATATTTGTTATTCTTTGCCTTCTTTTCTTCTACTCTTCTCCCTTCTATTATATCTTCTATAATTGTTTTTATTGACTTATCTTGCCATCATTTACCTTTACGATTCTTTCAATTAATTTAAATTTCTTCTCTTCTGCTTGTCCCTTTCATCTTCTTAACTTCCATAACGAGCCTTTCTTTTACGCACAGATGTCTTATTGGAATCTCGTTAACAAGTTATGAACAAGTTCCCCTTGTGCCCCGTAAAATTAGTCCAAGTTTGGTTATATCTGAGGACGATACATTTAGTACTGCGGTGTAAATGCGGCGAACTGCTTTTCCAAATTTACATCACTTAAATTGTCGCCTTAGCACCAAAGTGTTAGTATTGTATCGTATGTATATTATTTTAGTTAGTTTGTCGTGTGTTCCTATTGCAGTGACGTTACTATTACAAAATTTGCTACTAGTTGTGTTATAAAATTGAACTAGATACCGCTGTTAGTACTTTTTTTTTTATTACCTAACGAGCAATGATAGTTAAAGATTACATTCTTCCTCGATACAATAATAACGCTAATATATAGATACGTTTGCATCTCTCGTACGGTAAGAAGTATCTCGTCATCAATTATAAGGTTCTCGTAATCTTTGACTCACTAAAAAAAAAGTATGTAGGTGTTCTGTGTAAACGCGGTCCTTCGCTGGTCGTTGGTTGTATTATTATTAATAATAACTACTATTAGTAATAACAATATATTATTAATAATAGTAAACTATTATTAGTAATAATAATAACTATAAAGTAATATATATTACTGTGCACATAAGTGTGGTTCAATCATGTTTTTTATCCTATTAGATTTTTTTATTATATTATATGGTGATCGTTTATTAATAATTTGGAGATTTTTTGTTTTCTTTTATTATTATTACGTCTTAATGTGGTGGTTATTATTGATAACGATTATTGATGATAATAATCTTATAAATAATCTTGAATTACCGTTGCGTTGAAACTATTTGCCAATCTTTTTGATGGCGTTTGGCACATTGTACATTCAGTCATGCTTCCGTTTATTTTTAACAAATGTAATGTTACGAGAAAATCATTACATTATATATTTCCGTTATTTAATATTATTTCTAATACATCCAAATGGAAACTGTTTTTATTTGTGTATCTTTTGACAATTATAATATTATTTTGTAATTCATAAACACAAATATACAAAGAAAAAATCTCAGTTACGATATTTACAAAATGTAATTAATTTGATAGTTGTCGATTATAATAAATCAGTCTATTTTTTAACTTTAGACTCTAAAAAATTCATTCTACGAATCTATAATATAGAAATGAGTGCATAAGAATTTTATAGATATGCTAATTCGTTGGTATATTGGTATATACTATACTATGTTGGCATATACTAAATGCTAGCCCAAACAAACAGCATAGCATGGCGGTATATGCCGCCTCCACTGGAATTTCCATCCTATTATGATGAGGGTGTCTAAAAGACTATAATGTTTTTCCATTTCATACTACATCGACAGCATCTGACGGTATGCAACATGGTGCATATTTAAGGAATAGCTTAAAGCAGGTGAGGAAGCAAAAAAAGAAAGTCAATTAAATACAAGTGGCAGAGCTACACTGCAGTTTTTTTCTAGCTGCAGAATGAGTGGGTCAGCTTGACCGTGGTAGGACCACGCCATCACAATAGCAGCATTATGCTGCTATGTTTCGTCTGGTGAGTGTAGGGATCCGGAGACCTTTATTACTGGGTGACGGGGCATTCCATCTCAGTCCTCAAGGATAAAAACGCATCTGCATTATGATTCCTTTTGAATTATGAATATAGATATCATGGACCGCAGGAATGAATTGCCATCGTTCGTTTGTTACTCTCAATGTATTAAAAAATAAATATAACGCAATATAAAATCTTCACAGTAATGTTTCCATTTTTATATCTTCCATTTTTCATAATAATGAAGTTTCAAATAATTGGCCGCAATTTGGAAGACAATGTAGACGAGAAGTGGATGAATAATTTCTGCAAACTTGAAGTGAAATCATGGGCGTTGAGAAATGTTTCCAGAATTACCATCCAGGGTCACCATGGACAACAGCGACTACGCGAACTTCTTTATCTACAAGTTCAGTCCTTACTCTGAAGATAAGCTAGATGTTATCCTAGCAAAGAAAACTTAATAAGCAATTTTGACTATGATTATTTTTACTTTATTTAGCCGTGTGGATACGGTTAAAGATATTAAAGCTCCTTTTTGCATATTAAAAAAATATAGGTCTTATAACTAAATTCACCAGATCTACCGCGGATTATGGTAGATCGACCTAGGCAGTATTCCAGTACCTTACCAGAGGTTGGTTTATTTATTGGAAACAGGGCTACAGCTTAGGGAGATGTATAACCCGTCAGTTGGGTTGCTGCTTTTTCTGAGAACGTGTGATGAATCTGCCGGTCGTAAAAATATCATCGTATCTCGTAAGAGATTGATGGACGGACATTAGGTACTACTCCGACTCTAGTTAATAATGAATGCTGTCGAGACCATTGAGCGGCGGCATCACTTACCATAAGGTGAGCTGCTGGATTGTTTGCTACCAGTTCTTTAACAAAAAAAAATAGTTTGGATAACAAGCTCGGTCCTGGATGGTAGACTAGAGCTAGTACATAACTATCAAAAAATGGTCGAGGGTTGAGCTAGTTACCTCGTGCTAGTGTCGAGTTAGTAGGACCTGGCTTCGCACTCCCAGTCAAGGAACAATATTTGTGAGAAATATATTGGTTGCAAAAACACACATTGTTGGTTTCTGGGTTAATGGATGTGTTGTATTATATATTGTGTGAATGGTGGTGATGCAAAACATTGCTACGATTGTACTGGATGAGGGAGCACAGGGGATAATGCATGAGTGCCTCTATGTATGCGCAAATGCTTTAACAGATTACTACATGGCAGTGATAGAAATCGACTTGGAGAACATGAACAGAAACATGGTTAGATTTCTGCATACGCGAAAAGTTATGCTCAGATGTTACCTTTAAAGATTCGGTTTACATTTCTACTATTTCTCTGTAAGTCTTAACGAAGTATTCGAGAAATGTGTTTATCTTGTTGCTGGTCAATCATTGGATTATTGGTAATAATGCTGTGAGGTTTTCGTTACTCAGCAAAGCGTAATGATCACCATCTTACACTCGGCATATTTAGTCAATTGTTGAGCTTAGAAGAGTACCAACTGCAGCCGTGGTTTAGCAGTGGTAGAGCTACACTGCAGTTTGATTCTAACTGCAGAATGAATGGGTCTGCTCGAACGGGTTAGGACTACGCTCTTACAGAATACTAGCGTGAAATGGCAGCATAATGCTACTGTGTTTCGTCTGGTGAGTAGGGATCAGGACTCCTTTATTACTGGTGAGTAGGGATCAGGACTCCTTTATTACTGGTGAGTAGGGATCAGGACTCCTTTATTACTGGTGAGTAGGGATCAGGACTCCTTTATTACTGGTGAGTAGGGATCAGGACTCCTTTATTACTGGTGACGAGGCATTCCATCTCAGTCCTCAAGGGTGACAACGCATCTGTATTATGATTCCTTGTCAAAGATGAATGTAGATGCCATGTGCTGCAGGAATCACTTACCGTCAGGTGAACTGTGTGCTCGTTTGTTACTCTGTATGTAAGAAAAAATAAGCCATCACTGAATCCTCATTCAATGTATCGTCACTATACCTAATTCACAGTATCTCGACTTATTTTTATTTAATTTTTTTTTAATACTTTTCAAGATCATTACGTTGTTTATTTTTTTATGCAAATGAACGTAATATCACCTTACATAATGATAATAATAGCATGTCATAGCAGAGAACTAAAATGGAATGCTTCGTACATCCGTATACAGAATCTAAACGTTGATCTTATTCATATAGCTTAGCTCTCGGTGGTAAAGGTCAAACGTCACGAGGAAACTTGCATGTCCGAGATGAAAAATATATAAAGTAAAAAATTGCTGCATATTACTAGTTGTAGCTTAAACATGAATGGTACGGCGGATGTTACCGTGTCTCGTATGGTGTTTAGGGACATTCAATAACTGGTGAGGAGACATTTACTTACTTCATCATCAGGTGAATTTGTGTACTCGTTAGTTTAGTAATGGGGTCATAAATATATAGGAAGAAGGATATTGAAATCTAAGCACAACATTTTTTTTAATAATATCTTCAATGCTATTAACATCACTAATATTCCGATTAACCACTCCGACTAAGCTGGAAATGCTTGTGTTAGGAGATGGTTAACCACAATAGTCTAAAGGTGGATTTGAACCTACGGCCTTAAGTTTCGCAGACCGTACCCTTAACCACGTAGGCTATTGACGCTTCTAACAATGAATTGTATATGTATACATGGATGACTCTTTTCACTTCGTTTTTTATATATACATATATGCGAATTAATGTGCGAATTGCGCGTGTACCTTACGAATTGGGCAGTCGGCTGGCGTGTTTGCATTCCGCGGAGTTCGTCGTCTCGTCCAAGGCCGGGTTCTGCGACAACCCGCGGCGCCTCCGGGGCCCCTGATGCCGAACTTGGTTTTACCGTCACTCTCCTCCTCCGTACCGGGGCCCTTTGATCGAACTTTGGTAGTCGTGAGTGACAGCATTCGCATTTTATATATATCTTTCATTGCGTGTATCTGATTGTAATAACTTTGCAAACATGTTAAATCTTATTTATCTAGTAATAATCTAAGTTACATAATAATGTTGATGTAAAACGATCGCTGATGCAATTTATTAATTGTTTTAAGCAATAGTTTAAAAGACTTAAATTAAAACTTATCTTGGGTACTTTAAATAATTTGCCAATGATCCCAAATCCCAGTTAATTAAAGAACTGCTAAAAAGTAAATAAAAATAACTATTCACCCACATTTATATACTCATAGGCACAACAAGCCATTATGGATTCACAAACTGGTAACTGAAACAGGTATTGTGTTTTTGTGACTGACTGCGTCAAACAAAACACACGCCCACTCAAAGGTCATGTGCGTTTGCGGAAGTGGCGCGCCGAAGAGGTTCCGTCCTCTGTGAGATGCCTAATTATAACATATTTGTGTACCACACTTTAGATAGCGACTCGCGTCGAGGTTTCGTACCTCCTTATGAGGGGCCTTCAGATCGTATATTAACAGAGGGGGGGCGCCCTCTGTTGTCGTCGACGTTCTTCGTCCACAGCGGGAGTGCAGCGGTGGTGCAGCAGCAGTCTCCGTGCCAACTTTGCAGCATCTTCGTTGTCTTCCTTCTCAGCGGGCCTCCCTCTCGCGAGTCTAATTAGATAAAGCTGTAGAGGTCTCTGTACCAACAGCAATAATCAAACACAAAAAGAACCTATCTGTGTCAATTTCTTCATAATATTTTCAGATATCACATTAACACTATAGCTGCGAATATCTCCGTTAGATAGCAAAGATAGTTAAATAACTTTAATAATTCCCACTATCGTCAACATAACGAGTAATATCTTTGTGCCTCGAAAATTTCTGTATTACATATAAATTTACCACCATTTAGGCTGTAAAATACTTTCATTGATTTCACAATCATTATAAGAGGCTTCCGCCCTTTGATAATTATAGAATGTTGTATCGATTTCTATCGCCATTTGTATGAGAGAAGATTTTTTAAAGCATTTTTTTGTCGGTAAAGGAAAAAATCGTGTCATTTTAAATCTTAGCAGAAGATTTATTTTTCTTCCTATAGGTAGTACGCTACGCAGCTCCACTGTGGATTTGCGGCCTTACTTATTTATATCTCGGATATGCAGGTTTCCTTGCTTTGCCACTTCACCGCTGATAACGTGGTAATCCGATACTCAAAATTACAATTCAAAAAATCATTAGTGCCGACATCAGCCTTTTGCGAAATTTAAAGTGAGTGCTTTTGTACTACAACGACCCACAATCTTATTATTCATCCCCTCTGCTTCTTAGCGTTTATCTCAGATTACGAAGTACACCTTGGTCCAGTTTGAAGCAATGTATAATTGTTGAAAAAGGTTTATATGCAAAATATACAACTGATTTTTATGTATAATTGTATATATATATATATATTTTATAATTAAATCTAAAATCTAAATCTTAGATCAAAGGAGAAAAACAGGACAATCTGATATGGATTAAAGCCTTTCCAAAGAGAATAGCTTCATAAAAAGTTATTAAATATTAACATAATATTGTAGATATATATGCAGAGGTTTTATATATGTCATACGACATATCTTATGCCTTACCAGGCAAAGCCTGTATCGTGGCGAATTCAACACGAATCAATTATAAACACAATAAATGCCTCTTTATGACGATTTTGCGTCGTTCGCTGTTGGTACTGCGAAGCGATGGCAGGTTTTTTTTTTCTACGAAATTTTCCTCAACCGAAAAATGCGATGATGTCGTTTTATGTGTGTTTAGTGTAAATCTCCATGTGTTATAGTTGACGGTGGCTACGCCATTGTGTATGTCAGATGTTTCGGGGAGTTATAATAAAATATTTGAATATTTTCCGTTATTATTATTATAGCCTCACGATGACCAACACATCATGTTTCATCTTTTATTTTATAACATTAGGAACGAACGAACACAAACTTCACTTGATGGTAAAGGTAACCGATAATGAAATACATTAATAATCAACAAACATTCAAGATTTTTATTGTATGGAGCGTAACAAACAAACACACAGTTCACCTCATGGTAAATGATAGCTGCGGCCCATGGCGCATACATTGATCCTTGATAAGGAATCGTAGTACAGATGCGTTATCGCCCTGAGGTCTAAGACGAATTGTCGCGTCTCCGAATACGAACACTCTCCGCTAGTATTCTGTGAGGTCGTGGACTTCACCTGGTTGGGCTATTCATGCCACAGATAGAAACTAGCTAGTTTGGGTCTCTAGAATTCTAAAAAACTTGCAATGTTTTTCGTTTCTAATTTGACCAAGGAAATCAAACTGATGACCCCAACCCAAAGCTCGGTCGATGTTCTAGTAATGATGATACTTTACACTAAACTGTAATAGAAATTCTGCATAACGCGGGCAAATATAAATATGAAATCTGTCCCCAATTAAACATGAACGTCTAATAGACATTAAAAAAAAACAATCTTGTCTTAAACAAATGACGGGCCGCCGTCAAAAGAAAGTGCACGGATTCTACTCTTCGCCTCCTACGTCCAACAGTACCGCGGACATGACACATGTAGTTTAGATGAGATCATTGTCACAACGCCCATCCTTAACTGATCCTGCGTCTGCATGATTCACAGCCTCCTGCGCCGCCGAGCATCGTTAAAAAGCAGCTGTACTGTCACTTCTGATTAGTCGGGTAGGCGTTAATCTGTGTAATGTAGATTAAAAATGTATATTTAAAGATAGAGCCTGTGTCTGGTGTATGACGTCAGGGTATAGTAACGTTTGGTATGTGTTTTTAACATGACATGGAATCGTGTATTGTATATTAACATATTATTCAGAGCTTATTACTGGTGACCTCTACCGAATATTTATTACACACAGCAAGACGTGTTTAGTACGCACCTGACTAATGCATCGTGCTAGATGATCTTTTGGCATGTGCGAGAAGGTAGCTTGGACTTTGACATTAAGTGTGAACAATCTATGTAAATTTTATATTTTAAATAAAACTATAAAATAATGTTATAAGCATGTACGTTAAAAGTGAATTTGGATAACAACGAACATCATGACTACGGTGTAAAGATGTTACTACGATATTTTTTATATACGCCGTTAAAATTGTAAATTTTGTCAGCGGAGATGCGAACGAACAGAGAAACATTGCTATATATTTACTAGCTAACCCGATAGAGTTGGTCCTGTGTAAATTGCAATAAATTAGTTTGTGATCATTGGTTTGTCATCATGAAAATTGAACATAATTCTAATTACGAGTCATGTAAGAAAAATTCCATAGACAAAACAACTTTCAGTTTACACTGAATTCGCTAATTTCGTGGGCAAATTTTCAATTTGTCTTCCCTTCTAACCCTCATTCGGCCTTTTATGAAAATTAAAAAAAAATTAACTAAATCAATCTAACCGTTCTCAAGTGATGCGCTTAACGAACAGTATCCAATTTTATTTTTTTTATTTATTTACATAACTACCTATTTTGTATTTGATGATTGGTCAGTTATAACTTGTTTGAAGTGCGAGAACGTGGAAACTTTTACAATATACGGATAAAGGTGCAGAAATGTTTATATCGTAACTACCGTTTTTTTTTTAATACATCCTCCTTGACAATTATGACCAATTCTTTTTATTGGTCTCTCGATTTCTCTTGAAATGACCTTTCGTTTCCCGATATCATAAACTGATAAGGATAAACCTCCGTCGCATTTTTGTATTATTTCACATCATGTCAAACTTCCTAATCTTCAAATGTACATACAAAATATTTTTGGCACTTGGTTATAACGCCCTTTGTCTTCGTTTCTCAATCCGTGGGTTGCGTGTGTTACTAAACAGGGTCGCAATACATTCAGTAAATGTAGTTTTACAAAATTATATATTACCATGTTACAACAACATGAAACAATAGTAGTTTGCTTTGTGTAAATAAACTATTAATTAAAATATAATTATAACTTTAGACTAGTGCTCTAAGATAAAGGCTAGGCCTAGTTTAGATACTAGTACTACCGACGAATAATATACGCAATTTTCGTTGGCTATTTTTAAAGTTTTTGGAAAACAAAATGTTCACAGTTTCAGTGGTCGAACTAAGAAGTACAAGTGAATTGTAGTCGGTAGTAATTAATTTCTTTATATTATTTATTCATACATGCAAAATTCCATATTTTTGTTATAAGTTCATTTCATATTTGTGTATTTTTACTACTAAATAGATTTATCTATCATATAGTGGTTGCAATGCAAATATTTTTTCTTAACGTTTTTGGCTCAGTCGCGGTATGAAAATGGTTGAGAAACAATGCCCTATGGTTTTTTTTAATACCATTATGAGTAACAAACGAGCACACAGTTCACCTGATGGTAAATGATTCCTGCGGCCCATGACATCTACATTCATCCTCGACAAGGAATCATAATGCAGATGCGTTGTCACCCCTGAGGACTGAGATGGAAAGCCTCGTTACCAGTAATAAAGGTCTAGAAATTGGTTGAATTCATGTTAATATTTTCAATTGATTGAATTGGTTTTGTGTAGCATCAACTTATTACTTTCTTTTATGACTGTCAGTCGATTCTCACGTGACCTATCATCAAAGTGAGCACGTCCACGTCTAATATATTATGATAGAAGTATACAGAACTACAGGATGGGGCTTTATCTCCAAATGCTGAATAGATATATCTCAGGCCAAATTTCTCTTACTTAAACTACAGCAAAGATCTTAAAAAATATAGTGAAATTTTTCTCGATTTAATCCGTATTAGTGTTTAAAACTCAATTTTCCGAATGAGGCATAAATGAAAAAAGAAAATGAGCTTCCCTGATGACAGTTCCAGAAGCTTTCAGTTAACCCGAGAAACTTAAAATGTTCATCAATATAATTCAATCATCTCGCCTCACACGTTTGTTTGTTTATAGATACGTAATTGAGTCAAAAATAGATCGAGGACTACGACCCAAATTTAAACGCGGTCACCCACCTTCCTCGGGCGGCGATAGAGATGTACCCGCTGGCCAAGGCGACGTAAGAGGCGACCAGACGTTTGCTTGCTAGCTAGCACAGGTGCTAATTACGTAGGCACGCTTGTGAGCGAATGAGACAGGTTACTGACTTGTCTAGTGTTTTATTAGAATGTTCAGATATGTTCGCGAATTGTAACGGACCTGTGCGAATCGAGGGCGTTTTTCTTTTCTAGCGAAGCATGGGATAGTGTATCAGTACACGTTGCATCAGTATGTATGTGATAGCTTCACCTAAATTCCTTATATATTTTTTTATTTTATAGAATAGGTGGCATAAAAAAGCAAGCAGCTTACCCGATAGTAAGTGATCCACGCCGCCCATGAACATCCGCAACACCATTGGAGTAGCAAATGCGTTGCCGGCCTTACAAAGGTGTAGCCTCGTTTCTTGAAGGTCCCTAAGTCGTATCGGTCGGAAATGCCTCTGGCGACAGCTGATTCCACAGAGTAGTCGTGCGTGGCTGAAAATTACGCATAAACCGCACAGTGGTGGATGGATTGCCAACCATCGAGATGATGAGGATGAAAATTTGAATTCTGTCGTGGTGTACGATGCTTAAACTCAGTGGCTGGAATTAATCCGAACAACTCCTCGGACATTGTAAATTCTGTAAAAAATGCAAATACAATGTAGTGGTACAACATTGGAATAGAATGGAGTTCATTAGCAAGTAATTGGGTGTTCAGTATGTTTCATAACTCATCATAGCGCATATATATATATATATATATATATAGCTTCGATAAAGAATCATAATGAAGATGCGGAGGCACCCCTGAGAACTAAGGTTGATTGCGTCGTCACGCTGCAGTTCGCTTCTAGCTGCTGTATGAATAAATCGGCTCGATTCTTACACGATTTTTACAGTTGTAGTACTACACTGCAGTTTGGTTTTAGCTGCAAAATGAATGTGTCAGCACGACCGGGGTAGGACCACGCCATCACAATAGAAGCATTATGCTGCTGTGTCTAGTCTGGTGAGTGTAGGGATCCGGAGACCTTTATTATTGGAGACGAGGAGACTTCCATCTCGGTCCTCATGGGTGTTATCGCATCTGCATTATGATTCCTTGTCAAGGACGAATGTAGATGTCATGTCAGGAATCACTTCACATCAGGTGAACTGTGTGCTCGTTTCTCTTTCCAAATGTAATTGACTTGACTAACTATAAGTGTAAGTATGTATGCATTTAATTATTTGACCCCACTTATCTTACTTAGGCAGTTCTTAGACATTGGTACAAGTCGCGGCCAATTCAGCGGAGCTGAGACATTTAGGTCAGGAAGTAGGAGCGAATTGCCTAACAATGTCTGCCCACACTCTTCGCATTCGTGACTCAATCGTGAAAGAGTAAGATATATAACTACGACTAATGTTCTTTGCTATAGGACATTAATATGTAATCGTTAATTTTATATTGATCTACAAAACATCAAATAAAAGACTATAATGTCGTGGTTTAACCGCTCGCTTTTAATTACGCAATATTGGAGCAAATTGAATTCGGTCCCCGGTGCCATCAATGAAATTATGAATTGCAATTTAAAGTCCTCATTTACTAACTGCTCGTTCGGTCTTGTCTAACTTGTCTCGGGGATAAAAAATATATATATATATATCTTAAGACATGTGAAGTAAGCCATTTCATATTGGAGTCGTGTGGCGGTCTATGTTCAAATACCTTCTCGTGAGAGGAGGCTTGTTAATTTACTTTAACTTTATTTTACAACAATACAGTTAATATCTAAGTCTTTAAAAAACATAAAAACTTGTCGAAAAAATTATGCAATGCGATACAACAAAATACTCATTTTATTTATTTAATAGTTTATTTGACCGTCTTAATTAAACGCCGTACTTAATGCTTGGAAAACTTTATGAATACGGGTGAAATTATATAGTAACTAATAATAATATATAAGTATATAAGTTTACAGTGGTAGAGCTACGTTGCAGTTTGTATCTAGCTGCAGAATGAATGGGTCAGCTCGACCGGGGACGGACCACGTCCTCACCGGAACCGGCGTGAAATAGCAGCATAACGCTGTTGTGTTTCGTCTGGTGAGTGTAGGGATCCGGAGACCCTTATATTACTGTTGACGAGGCTTTCCATATCAGTCCTCAAAGGAGACAACGCATCATTATGATTCCTTGTCATGGATGAATGTAGATTTGGGCAGAACCAATCACTTGCAATCACGTGAACTGTGCACTCGTTTGGTACTCTGTGTAATAAAAAAAATATTATATTGAGTTCTTCATAATTACACATATGCAAAGATATGTACATATATATATACAAATACCTTTACGTACATATATACATATGTATGTTTTATACTATATTTATTTTATATTGTTTTATTATTTATATTATTGTATCGTTTTATACTATAATTGTCATACAGATAACGAGAGTAGTAGGTAATAATAAATGGTAATATTTATTTATAATAAGTTCTAACCGATTTATATTTTTTATTTAAATTACACGAAAAAGTTACTGAAGAGATGAAGAAAAGTTACGCTATATTGTTATAACGAAAGAGAGCGAACATTTTTACGATATTAGGAGTGAGGAACGAACAGTCATTTCCTCTGATGGTCAGCGGATACTGTGGCCTAGGACACCCACGTTAATCGTCGTAAAGGAATCATAATGCAGTTGACATTCCTTAGCAATAAGATACACACTGCTTAACCACTATTTTACATCTGTATTCAATGCAAACCTGGTCTCTCCTGATCGAAGTGACCAATCGTATATTGTATTGTAACGAATGAGCAGACAGTAATAATATGTAATTCATTTTCTCACAACATCGAGTTTACAAAGTAGGCTAAATAAAAAAGAAATAGCCTAAGCTAAGCTAATTAATCCGCTGCTCATTTGAGGAATTCGCCTCCTAAGTGGTAAATCGGTGGCCGTTAAATGCGGAACTCGTAATTGAAGATCAAAGATTTGTTTCGGATTACTTGATTAGTATGTTTTGTTTTTTTTTTAAAAATTAAAAAAAAAAGGTGACGATGATTATACTTCTTTAACATTAAAGTACACAGAGCATTTGATCCGCTGTCACCATCACTAGGTCACATTTAACTTACTATTAATATAAATAAATATATATATATATATATGTATATATATATGTATATACATATGTATATATATATATATATATATATATATATATATATTATAGATTGACATACGCTAGCTGACCTATACAGACATAGTAGTGCAATACTAGTATGTAAGGTACTAAATTTACTAATATTTGTCAGGTCATCAGGTATATATCCCAATTCTTAATATTATAACATTATAATTGTATAACATTACAAAAATAATAAAAAAAAATATAATCAAAGTAAACTGAAAAAGATATAATAAAGGCAACGTATCTGATAGAAAGTTATTCCTGTAAACAATCATCAACAGTCATTCTCGATGAGGCATCATAATGCAAATGCCTTGTCAACCTCGAGACACTAAGATGGAACGTCTCGTCGTCGGTGATGAAAGCGTTTTAGTTATGCAGGTAAACTGAGGCGTGTGGATAAATTTGTTTATTTTTTATTAATATTAGTAGTGACAAACGAGCACAAAGTTCAACTATTGGTAAGTGACGGTAAGTTAAGATTTCAAGATGTCACCCCTGAGGAGTGAGATAACATGCTACGTTACGCTAAAAACTAGCTTCAGTGTGGCTATACCTATTATCGGCTGAGAATGAGTTTTAATACATTATTAAAACTCATTCTCAGCCGTCGAGTTGAAACATCTTCCATCACGACAGAACTGAAAATACGTGTATCAATTTGCCAGTTCTAATGATTCTTAATATAATTATTATGGTTTTAATACATTTTTTTTAAATAATCCTAGTAATGTTCCTAACGTTTCTCTTAACTACTTCAACTAAGATAAATGTTTGTTCTAGGAGATGGTTCATGAAAAAATCGACCGGTGAATTTGAACCTACGCCCTTAAGTTTCGCTAATCGTACCCCATGTCTATTGGCTACTGACGCGTAATTTTTATACTGTAACACAGTGATATCACTTCGCTTCTTACTCGATTTTTTTCTCATTTAGTTTTTAACGTCAATGATTTCGCATTTTTAACTATTTTAATTACATACCAACTAACAATTACGAAGTGTTATAAATAGAATTTGATACTGCCAAAACTATAATTATAATATATTACCGGATAATTATAATTATTCATTGTTGCGTTTTTAAAAAAAATATTCAAAATGCATACTTCGTCTCATTCTTCAAGCTTCAAAGAACACTTGAACACGTTTCATTAGGGGCTATGTTACTTTTTTGATAGTTGGTACCAAACTTGTTATATTTTTAACATTCTTGACTTGGTGCCTTAGAATCCCTTTCTTGTTTAGAGTTCTTTTATCTGTCATTTAGAGTGCACAAGTGTCGCAATAATCAGGAGCTCGATCGATTTAAATAATTTCTTGTCAAGTATGAATGAAGATGTCACGGGCCGCAGGCGCAACAAACTCGCACGCAGTACACCTGATGGTAAGTGATTCCGGCGGCCCATTACATCTATATTCATCCTTGATAAACAATCATAACGCAGATGCGTTGTCACCCTTGAGGACTGAGATGGCATGCCTCGTCACCAGTAATAAAGGTCTCCGGATCCCTCACGAAACCGATCACCAGACGAAACATAGCAACATTATGCTGCTATTTTATTCTGAATCTTATATATTCTTGGGCGTGGTACTACCCCGGTCGAGCTGACCCATTCATTCTGGACTAGAAACAAACTGCAGTGTAGCTCTACCACCGTTATCTAAAAGACGAAACAGTAATAAACGTTATAGTCGAACATACTTTGTCCCATTTATTCCCGTTAATGTTGTTTTTTCACAATGTTAGGAGTTACAAACGATCTCGCAGTTCACATCATTTTAAGATACCTGTGAGATGACGTCTATATCCAACAATGATCCAAGTTACGCATGCATTGTCTACTCCGAGGACTGAAACGGAATGCCTCTTTACTTCAAAATGATTTAACGTCGGTATTCTGTGGGCGTAGTCCTTCCCGTGGAGTTGATTCATTCATGGTGTAGCTAAAAATTAGATGCAGCACGGCTATAACAATATTATAATCCATAGTTATCCACTAGTACCATATTATTGGTAACAATAGGATATACATATCTCTCGATGGTTTATCTTGGTGATACATCTCAATTCTCTGAACAGGATGGATCATTTACAGTCTAACAATAATAATATAAGGTTATAAGTGAAGATATTAAGTACATATGTATATATATCTCACACCCCTCATAGGCCTCCATTTTAGAGAAGGTTTTAGAGTATCGACCAACACGCAGCTCCATTGCGTATTGGTGAACTTCGTTATGTATTTCAAATATATATTTTTAGTTATCTCCTATACATGCAGATTACCTCGACATGATTGCCTACACCGCCGTGCTCTTGTTCCATTAATACCGCCACCGGGTATCGAACTCGGCTTGTTTGCGAACCGTGAATTAAAAGCCAGTGTTAAGACACTGATCCACCATGGCTTGTTAAGGTATATGTATGACGTCATTCGACATTGCCGTTTGGCAAGTGGGGCCAATGTCGTCTTGGAATAATTACCATTCGGTAATCGATGCATATTATTTCACAATCAGATCGCTTGCTATTATTGACTTCGGCTTTGTAAGGCTGACCTCTGTTGTGTGTAGCTCTATTGTTTTTGTAAATATGTTAAAAGTCCAATCTTTTGTGATGTTCGTGATTGGAAAATTACCTATTGCGTTGTTATTAATTAGATAGGAAGTCTATGAAAGTAATGTAACCCTAGAAAGAGTCCTAGTATAGACCGCCGCGCGGATCTTTTGGTCATTGAGGCGGACCACACAGGTCTTCGAAATACTTTTTCTTGGTATATCTCAGACATACATATTTCCTCAACGAAGTTTTCCTTCACCGTCGAGAACGTGGTAAATCGATACTTAAAATAGCGGTTAATAATATTCATTGGTGACGGCATCGGGGATCGAACTTGATATATATGGCGATCGAATGGCGAGCGCTTAGACACTGAGCTACTACGACGCCCAAACTTTTCTTTTTTTTAAAAAATGTTGCTAGCAATGGTATCTACATTACCAAGTTCCGGTTAACCACACGGATGGTTCACGAGAATGAATAGTCGAATGGCGGATTCGAACTTACGACGTTAAGTTTCGCAGACCGTAACCTAAACCACTAGGCTATTGACGCTCATTTATAATCTCATAATTTTAAAAATCTCCCAAATCGCATACGTCCGCGTTAATATCAGAAATAACTGAACACGTTTCGATCAAGTTTTCCCCAATGAATATATGGATTTTAGAAAGGTTTAGTTTAAACAATATTCAAATGTGTTCCTTATTACTTACTTTCTTCGGCGCCACAACCATTTATGGGTCTTGGCCTAAGCTAAAACATACAGCACTAAAATATATAACGCTCAATTCGTGATATATCAACGCAAACACTCACATCCGAAATAACTAATAATTATAAATAACTAATAACTAATAATAACTAGAATACTATAATCATTCCGATACTAGAAAAAAAAAAACTATCAAACCATATTCCCAGTCTATAATACTTAGCCGATACTTAATTATGTCACCTATAAGGACCAACACTAATTATACAATGTAACCCATCCTAAAAAGTAGCAATCAAAATTAGATTGTACGCTTGTCCGTCCGAGCACGTATCGACACGACATCGTATTTGGCACGCAATTATGTAAATCCATTGAATAAGGATTATCATAGGACACTAAACACGCTATCATTGAATCTATTAAAATTACAATTGCCTCCAATCATAAAAAAGCAAATAAAATCGAGCGAAGTATGTATTATTATCCGATGACGGAAACGATTACTGGTGAAATAGTTCAATTTTATTGGGAGATGTCAGCATTATGTTGCTGTGTTTCGTTTGGTGAGCATAGGGGTCTGGGGAACGAGGTAATATTTGTCAGTTACCAAGGGTGACAAAGCAATCGCATCTTAAATTTTGTTTTGGGATAGACGTAAATGCATCATGACCCGTAATTATCACTTGTAATCAGGTGAACTCGTTAGTCGTTCCTAACATTTTATAAAAAAAATATATAAAGTTACTTATTTTCTAAAGTTATAATAAACAACCTTAAGAAAAAGAAGAAAGTTGAAAAACCGCACTAATAAAACGGCCTTATTAAGTACGTTTTATTTATATATTCATAGAATGGTAACTTAAATTTTTCCTAGGTATTTCAAAGGTCGCCAATATAAAAGAAAATATCCAAAACCGTACAAAAAGATTTTGTCCAGTAATAAATCTTTAAAGAACTATTTATGTAATCTTAAAATTTAAATAAGTTTTTTTTGCACTCATAATATATTATACTGTGCTCAACCCAAAGGTAGGCTGGTAGATAATGCCTTTTGGCGTTAAGTCCTGTTTTACTTGTGAAAGATAATGTGTAAGATAGAAGAGAAAAGAATAAATAATAATAATAGAGAAGAATGAGATGGAACATACATTTGTGTATATGTCTTATGTTGTCCAGCTGAAGTAATCTGTCGTTTTATACCATAACACCAAAAGAAACAGCTGTAATATCATGTTATTTTTAAAAATAGCTTATAATAAATAAGCATTATCATCATCATTTCAGCCTATCACTAACCCACTGCTGCATGTAGCCCTCCCTCACAAACTGGCGCTGAGAGTGACGATCCTGACCCAACTTCATCAATTTTTTATATTTTTTTTTACATTTAGAGTACCAAACTCGCACACAGTTCACCTGATGGCAAGTGATTCCTGTGGCCCATTACATCTACGTTCATCCTTGACAAGGAATCATAATGCAGATGCGTTGTTACCCTTGAGGACTGAGATGGAATACCTCGTCACCAGTAATAAAGATCTCCGGATCTCTACACACACTATACAAAACACAGCAGCATTATGCTGCTATGTTACGCTGGCATTATGTGAGGGCGTGGTCCTGTCGCTGGTTGAGCTGACCCATTCTTTCTGCAGCTAGAAACAAGCTGCAGCGTAGCTCTAACACTGTTGTAATCCATCCATCGACTTCCCGCAGATAATAAGTCGTTACTTCATCTATTGAGGGGGTCGGCCTACGCAGCGATGGCCAAAACGAGGTTCCCACTCGAGAACCATTCTTCCCCATTGGTTATCAGTTCTACGACCGTTCTATTGCCACTTTATCTTATTAATTATACTTGACCAAAAATATAAAGACTGGATATTGATGGATGATGCGCATGGGATCGAAGTGTCTGTTAGCAATTCACCATCTAAGGTTGACGCTTACCGTGAAGCATGACAACTGTAATTTATATAATGTTTTTAAAATTACATTTATAATTATAATTAATTTAATTGAAAAATAATTAATTTTATATATTTTTTCATGTTTAATTTTAACTTTTCAATTCCAGGCGTGTTGAGTGTTTTCCCGAACTCATGCTCACGGAGCACCTATATATCAAACAGAAGACCACTGGGCTAAGGTACTAGCAAACTGGTGGAGTACTGAAAGAATAGAATAGAAAAAATAAATTATTAATAATAACTGCCCAATACAAAAATGTTGTGGTTTAAAACTTAGTTAATATCTATAATCTAGACGAGATCATTATCCTGATAATAATAATCATTCCTTATAAATAGAACTTTTACGGAAAATTTCGATAACACTTAAGATCAATGAAAACTATGCCTTCAAATCAATCCAATTTATATAACACCATGCCAATCCAGTGGTCCTTTACGCAATAGAACACAAACAGATTCTATTGACAGATTCCATTTCAGTTAATGTATGTTGCTCTTATATGTAATATGAAAACAAATGCGTGTTATGTGCGAAACGCCACTTAGCACGGCGACGTAGCCAACGTAAAGAGATCTGGCCGTCATCAGGCGGAATATTTCCCGCGTTCGCTCGTGACATCATGTGCCAGCGACCTCGTGAGGCCGTCCAAGCCAAAGTGCTAATATTGCGTCTTGATTTTGCCAGCCATTGATCTCGACGTTCTGTTCGTCTTTTTTACTACTTATTTAGTGTCTCGCTTATCGACCCGTTCGGAAATAGTTTCTACTAGACATTTCTTAACGCTTACTTATGGGGTATATAAAAAAATGCTTTAACTTCTATAAAGATGGATGTGGCCAAACGAGGTCGTCAAGTATGATTTTTTTTGCTTATCTTAACGATTGTTTTAATGCGTTTTGGCAACCAATTAGCCGCTATTGGATTTGATTTAATCTGTTTCGTAAACATGTTTCTGGGAGAGTTGTAAATTGTACTTTTTTGGGTTTCTCGACGAGATATAAAATTGAAAGAATTAGAAATAAACTCTCGTCTGTATCGCGACTCTATCGTTTTACGATTTTATGGGAACATAAATTTAGATGGTAAAAACGGTTAAATTGATAATTTTACGGTGATTCCTATTAATGTTTCGGCAAATCAACAATTCCTTATATAAGGAAGTGGAAAAAACTTGGAAGGCGTTTTTGCTATTAGTATAATGACTTCCACTTTTTCTATAACAATAAAAAATGAGGTGCTGTTTCATTATGAATTAACATCGCAGTTTCGACTTCATCTATATATATGCTATGTTTCCTACCTCATCTTCTATTATTTAGGAAATAGGTTAATAATCCACTTGCAAGTATTTAAAGAAGCAGATCCATGTTAGCAGACTAGGCATCTGCGCAGTCTATTTGATGTTCTGTGTTTTAGATTTTCGTAAATTCGCCTAATGTTCCGCACATTGCTCTTAATATCTCGTTCTCCGAGATGTGAACAACCGCATTAACGAATGCTGGATAATAAAGTATTTTGATAGATTTTTTTTTAGTAAACTCACGTGTATGATTTTAGATAGTTCTTGAATGTTTTTCTTTTTGCAGTATTTTATGTATACAATTGTGCCGAACGGGAGCATATGGTTGACAGTTAGCGTTCACTATCCCCCGTGAATACTAGTCTCGATGAAGTATTAATGGAGATGTATTTTGAAGCTAAAGGATTAGTCTATTTTAAAGACGATCGATTTGGAAACATCGTAGGCTAATAGAATCTCAAGTGAAAGTCCCGGTTGCCGTTCTCGTATGTTATGGAAACCCTGAGCATCGAACACAATCAGGTTAAAATTCGAATGGAACATCCAAGAGATTAGCAGAAAAAGAAAAATAGCTCATAATAAGTTCAGATTTAGTATACCTGATATGGTAGTAAAAAATATAGCTTATAAATAAATGTTGTTAGGTTAGGACTGTTTTCTTGCAGTTCCTGAACGTGGCTGGCATTATGATTCTTTGTCGAGGATGTACGTATACGGTCGTGGGGCGCAGGAATCGCGTACTATCAGGTGAACTGTGTGCTCGTTTGTCACCTAATATTAAATTTAAAAAAAAGTTAAGCGATTCAACGGTATTTTGTTTTATTTCCTACCAATATTTATTTATTTACGTTTATATCAAATCAATACACATATCGTGAATTACTATTTATATACAGTTAAAAATACCCTTTTTCTTATTTAATTCTATTTCCACGTGACTACTTGTCTATTTCTAGTCCTTAATCTGTAGTCCGTTTCTTGTGCTGTCACATGTTACATATAATCTGATAACGAGATGGTAATAGACTGGAGTTGAAGCATGTTTTGAAACATCTTTTATTAAATATAACATGACATAAGTGGCGATTACAGTAACTCCGACGTAAACAAGGTGAGATGGTTGAAATAATCGATTTGCTTCATCTATTTGATCCGCGGTGCAGGCAAATATGAAATTGTTATTCAAAAGTTTAAGTACTTATTTACCACGTGTTCGGCGGTTAAGGAACACATCGTGAAAAACGAACCTTCATTATGTGATTTATAATCATAGGCTTTTGTTATTACTTGAAAGTAACATAAATGTACCGATACTATAAAAAAGATAAACTATAAAGGAACTATTTTAACATTTTAGTCGGTGGGTGGTTATTTGTAACAAACACCCCTGAATACGTAGTAATGGTTATATTCTTCTAGCCTATTTCGACCTTGATGACATTCAAACCATCTGATTACATCCTGAAGCACAGGTAATACAAAACATTAGGGAAGTCGAAGGCGAGTTGCCGCCTTCGACTTCCCTAATGTTTTGTATTATGGCTTCGTAAATTGTGATAACTAGACAGGATATCATTCATTGAGAGTAACAAACGAGCACACAGTTCACCTGATGGCAAGTGACTCCTGCGGCCCGTGACATCTACATTCATCCTTGACAAGGAATCATAATGAAGATGCGGCCTGAGATGGAATGCCTCGTCACTACTAATAAAGATCCCTACACTCACCATACAAATCACAGCAGCATTATGCTGCTATTTTACGCTGTTATTCTGTGGGGCGTGGTCCTATCCCGGTCGAGCAGACCCATTAATTCTGTAGCTAGAAACAAACTCTATCACAGCAATGTAACTCTATCACTGTTAAATTGATATCAGCATATATATTACCAGCTTAAATGATGCAAAACTAACTGCAATTCAAAATCCATGTATATATCCAAATGTCATATCCAAGTACACTGGCAGAAGGTGCAGAAGGTAGCATACATAGTGCAAGGGATACGCTGTAGCTAGTTCCTAGCTACTATCTCTACTCTGTGCCACGAGTAATGTATTACGGAAGTTTATTTAAATTTCCTCCATTTAACGCTTTGATATTAACGTAACCAGAGGTGTTAAATAAATTTATCAAAGAGCTTTAGTTGAGTAAAAAGAAAACAAGCAATCCGCTTGGTTTTAGCGCCGGTGTAATATGAGTCGTAGTTAATTATATTGGGACGGCACCTTTGATGTTTTCCATCTGCCTGACCTGGCTGCGACTTTCATCTCTTTTCTTTTTCTTTATTTTTCAATCCTTTTAGGGCCGCAGAAAAATTTTGTGCTATAGATGTGATTTTGTGATTATTCGTCCAACATGCGAGTGACATTTTTGTTTGTTAATTGGAATAATATTCAATTGTGTTGAGTGTGACAATAGAGCACACGTTAATTTACTTTTTAACAATTTAACATATAGGTATGTCGCCTAACTACAATGAAATTTGATGGCGACAAAAAAACACTAATTCAATTTTTAAAACCTACACAATACATAGGTATACACTATTAAATACAATTTCGTGCATTGCTAACCTACTCTTAAATTAGTGTTCAAAGGTTTTTTTTTAAAGTATATTTTAAATAAAATAAATGAAGACGCTTTGTCTGCTTCTGCTTCACTGAAGCTGATTAAATATACCTTTATAAACTTCTTGTTTAAAAAACCGGAGTTTGCTCCGCGTCCGAGTCGTTTTTGTGTACTAATGGAAGGTAGAGTAAAATTTTATTTCGTATACGGTCGATTATAAAGAAACTACGCACTACAAGTTGTCGCGTTGTCTTTCTAATCTACCTTTATTGAGCTTCTTAATTGAGGATAAACTCGATGTATCAATACACAACGGTAATCACTTAAATTAGTAAGACAAGACAGAATTAATTAGGTACTACATCTAGACCCAACAACAACAACAACAACTCAACTGCATTTGATTTATTATCTAAGATAGATGTCCGTGAACAAAACGAAAGACTGCTTCGTGAATATTGCACAAGGGGAATCATTTTAATTTTGCTATTTGATTATTTACATCAATTTATTTGTTTTATCTATTTTTTTATATGTGTATATTATATGATAAATATTTTTTATTGTATTTTATTTACTATTATGTATATTAAGTATGTTTTTATTTTTAAAAAGGTGTTTACAATCGAAGATTTAATATAAAAAGTATAGAAATTTATATACAAGAGTGAATAGTCTATAAGCAATTTTACATTGCATACCCTATGAAGATTAAATTATTCCGCCATGGCTAATATCACGATACAATAAAACTGACAAAAACAATATTTGCTCTAATAGAAGGTATCTTTTTCTGCAAATCTTTTTCTCAGAATCGACGAGGTAGCTTTAGCTTATAAATCTACCTCTGTCACCTTGACTTGATTTAGGTTTCTGGTTTTAATAAAGTTCAACTTTTGCCTTATTTCACTTTCGTTTATCTTATGAAATATTCTCCTATTTGATTTATAACTTCGTTGGGGAATTTGTTATTATTATTCATTGGCGGTATAATAAAAATTGATCAAGGCATATGCTTGGATTCAGATGGCGCTTTATAACAATCTCAGTGAGATACCTTTGTTCAGCGCTCGAAAAATGTAGTTAATATGACGGTATTGTTAAGGTGTAGGTAATGTTAATCTGCAAAAAAAATACCATCATCAATTGCACATATCTTATCACTTCTACACACTTTTTTATGGATTAGGTGGCAAACGACTGCTTGCTCGTTTGCCACCTGATGGGTAATTACCGTCAACACCAGAGGAGTCGCAGATACGCTGAAGGCCTTTAAGAAAGGGTTAGGCTCTTCTCTTGAAGGTCCATAAGTCGTATCGGTTTAGAAATACTGCTGGCGACAGATGATTCCACAGAGTGGTTGTGCGTGGCAGGAAATTGCCCGTAAAGCGCGCAGTGGTGGATTGCCAACCATCCAGATGACGAGGATGAAATTTTGAATCCTGTCGTGATGTGTGATTTTTAAAATTGAAATTATCCGAACAACTCCACAGAAAACTCCATGGTAAATTCAGTAAATAATGCACACTAACACTAATTTCGCATAATAATTTAGATATTACGAGTAATTTAGATAATCCATAGTCAGATGCAATTGATCGAGCCGAGGTTCGACCCTCTCGGGCACCCTCGAGTCAGTCGCTCTCGCGCAACAGGGTAGCGGTCCGAGCCGAAGGTCTCTCTCGGGATTCCTTGTGCTGGTTACCCACTAATAGAGGTCTCACATGAGCACCGTAAGTGCTCGGTCATCTCTCAACCCGGTGAAACTGTGAAAGCCCTCGGGCTCACAGCGGCCAACAGCACGAAAAAAAAAACTAATTTCGCATGGAATTCTGATCGTGTACCTATAACGCTATTTATCATGTGAACTTGATTACAAACAGAAAATTAATGCAATAGTTGGTAAATAAAACACCCTGAGTGTGGAGTATATCTAGAATCTGCCTTTTCGAGTGTAATAATTTAGTACACACTGATTTTGACAAACACGCTTACTCTTAGATAATTAAATAAGACTGTGTATAGCTATGCTGCAGTTTGCGTATGTCTACGACATGAATGGGTCGGCGGTCTATCAGAAGGTCTATAGTGATTCAGTATTTCGTCTGGTGAGTGTAGAGATCCATAGACCCTTATTAAAGATGACGAGGCGTTCCATCTTATTCCATAGGGCCGCAGGAATCACTTACCATCAGGCGAACCGTATGTTCGTTTGTCATACTCAATGAAATAAAAAAAAACGACGACTTTACTTTTAATAATTAGTTAGTCGGTTCCATAGTTATTTTTTTTTAAATATTATCGTATATTTAAAAAAAATGTCTAAATGTTATTGATGTCTTACTAGCGGGTAAATTATTCAAAAGGCCATGTGGAAGCATAAACCAGTATTGTGGATTACCTTTAATGGTTATTTCTTAACGCGTAAAGACATGTATCCGACAATAAGATAATTATTCTAATTAATTATGTTTCCTGCATTGTTGTTAAACGATATATTCGTTATGAAATAAAACTAAGCTTACGGATTGTTTCGTGTTTAATGTATAAATTTATATAAATCCCACTTATAAGCCTAGGTCTCCTCTCTGGGTGTGTTTGTAGAGCCTCCACTGCAGATTGGCCGAGTTCATACGTCCTAAAAATTATTTTCTTCCATTCCTTTCTTAGACATACAGAATTCCTCACGATATTTTCCTTCACCGTTGTGCACGTGATAAATTATCACTTAAAGTTGCAATATACAATTGCATGGTGACCTGGAATCGAAGTCAATTTGCTCGCATACCGTTAATTAAGCGAGCATAGCTTCGACATAGGTATACGACGGTATAAATAAGTCATCTTATTCTGTTTAATTGTAAACATTTTAAATTCCTGACGTTTTGCGTGCCTCATCACGGGGGGTCGCTGGTGTTTGACGTCCTGATGTCATATTAATACCGGGTTACCTTCCTTAGCTTATAATTATAGTTCGTTAGTTTGGTTCCGTTATACGAAGAAAAAGCTCAATGTTTTAAGGTCTCGCATTGGTAACTTTGATTTGGGGATCTAATTATATTAATTACAGAAATCCAGGGCGGTGGTAGTCACTTTTCTATATCTATAATAAGATATTTTTTAATTATTTTTATTTCATCAGTATTTATTTCTTATATAATATACCTTGCCAGAAGCACAAAATACACATAAATTATAATTTAGACCTAATATGAAAATTCCGTCTCATCAATGTTTCGTTAAAATTCTATAAAAGTATTAAAAAGTAAATACTACACTAGTACAATATCAAGAGAAAAATATGAAGGACCTGTTTTAGTTTATCTTCAACCCACGGTTGCGGCGCTGTAGTCATTTGCGTGGTCGAAAGTGAAATTATGTTTGACTCCGCTGACCCGCCATTGTGATCGCCCCGTGACACAGTGGCCTTGATGGGTCATCGTTGCCAGCCCGCATGGGGATTGTAAACAAATTATGGTGTGTACATAGCCCCGTGCGATACGGTTGTTTAACTGTTTAATAAACTGCTTCACAATAGGATAGTTTACGGGACTATGTCGCGGGTGTCGTGTTCCGGTGTTGGCAGTTTGACGTGCTATTTCATTAAACTATTTCAGATATTTTATGAGATGGAAAATATAAGTAAAATTTGCAATTTATTTTATCAATTTTAAATATTTATTTCGATCGCTTCCAAAAATAGTATCAAATATTTGAAGAATATAATATAGTTTTAAAAATGATAACGTAGTGTGAAAATAAAACATTAAAATGTAAAGTTTTGCGATAAATATTTGGCGGTTTAAGGTTAAATATTCTGTAATTTTTTTATATGTTACTTACCTTGATTGTTGTATAATAAATCATTTTGCCTATATAGGTATAAATCCTGACCGATATGCGCCATGGGGGTGAATCAAGTTTGTCAAGAGCTTGCCGGGGGCCGGGGTAGTTGTTTTCTTTCAGATTTAAATAAATTAAACTTAGTTTGGCATATAACTCCCATTTACGACATAAAATTGCAGTATATATCTACTCGAAAAGAACAATGGTAGAGCCATGCTGTAGTTTGTATCCACCTATTGAATGGGCTCGACCGCGGAAGGACTACGCCCTCACAAAATAGTGTTCCGAATGGTGAATGTGAGGAATCCGGAGACTGATGACGAGGCATTCCATCTTACTCCTCAGTGATGATAACGCACTTGCATTATGATTCCTTAACGAGGATGAATTTAGGAGTCTCGGACCGCGGGAAAAACTGACCTTCGTGGGATAAGAGTAATAAGAGCGGAATATTAGTAATGAAAATAGTATTCTAGCAAAGTTTCAAAAAAAAAAAATATATTATTTTTAAACTTAAATTATCGTACATCTACTCGATCTGCATCTGATACGGGTAACCCTGGCCTTCCTGATATTATTTAAAGAACGCTAGCAGTGTTATTAAAGTGATTAACATCCCCGTTAATCACTCTCAAGTAAGCTTAAATTCTTGTGCTAGGAGATGCTACGATGCACATCGATAATCGAAAGTCCTAAAGACCATGCCCATAATATATATAATTCTTCATAATAGCACATAATTCTTTATGATTTGATGTAAAATCAAACAAAAGTTATTCGGTTGTTCTATTAAAATAAAATAAAATGAATACGATTCGTATTTCGCCCATGTTTACGTCTCGTTTAAATCGACCCGGAACACAACCAAAGTCTGCATTCGTTATGAGTGAAGATGACGTAATCTCTCTCTGTACACTAGACTGGCGCGGACCTAGTGTTTCGGCGGTGTGCCCTGTTGCCTAGCGAATGGAGTGACGTCAAGGCCTAGGTTAGGCCAACGACCGGACAAGGCCAAAATGTCCGTTTACGACGCCATTACATGTTTTATGAAGCCCGTGTGACGCGAGGCTTTTTTAAATTCGAATGTTGGCTTTCAAGTTGTAGGCACTGCTGGCGGATCGCGTGCTGATCCAAAGTGTGTAAATAAAAAAAGTAGGTTGAATGGAATAATTGTTTGTTTTGGTTATTTTCTATATGGTAGTTATTTATCAAATGTCCTTACTTTCGCTTGAAGCGACGAATGGTTGCAATAACATTGGTACTTAAAATATATTTTTTTATATTTATATACTTTTATTAATATATATGTATATAAATGTTTAAGACTTAACTATGCGGCCTAACGTTTTATTTGAGAATGTTATAAATTAAATACCCTCTATATTTTGCTTTTATTAATATTTACTCAGTGTTTAAGACTTAACTATGCATCCTAACGTTTTATTTGAGAATGTTATAAATTATGTATACTCTATAATTTGCTTTTATTAATATTTACTCAGTGTTTAAGACTTAACTATGCATCCTAACGTTTTATTTGAGAATGTTATAAATTAAATAACCTCTATATTTTGCTTTTATTAATATTTACTCAGTGTTTAAGACTTAACTATGCGTCCCAACGTTTTATTTGAGAATGTGTTAAATTAAAGATCCTCTATATTTTTCTTTTTTAATATTTACTCAGTGTTTAAGACTTAACTATGCGCCCTAACGTTTTATTTGAGAATGTTATAAATTAAATATCATCTATATTTTGCTTTTATTATACATGAGACATCTTCATCATCATCTCAGCTCATCACTGATGTCGTATTCATTATTATGATGATCTATGATATATGATCATCTAGTGGATATTCGTCTTATAATGCATAGGCATATTCATAGTTAAATAAAGCCTATATATAAATATATATATAATGGGTGGGGGATAAAGTATCTTCTCGTATTTTATAAGTAGAAAGTTGCAATAGAATCTCTTTGGTTGTACTGTTTGTATCTGGCTAGTTTTGATAGAAAGATGACGTCTTAAAAACACAAAAATAAAAAATGGTTTCCCGCCATTTTTCTATTATTTTTTGTCCTTCAAAATCAGTAAATCTAACGAAGAAATTCGATACATTTCGAAGTTACATTACAAAAAAGGGAAAAGTGCGACACTACTGCCAATAGCTCTAACTCGAGCAAAAAATAGTGAAAAAGCGGGTGGAATTGAACAGAAAGGGTGTTGTGTTTCATCATGATAACTCGAGACCACACAGATCTTTAGCCAGTCAGCAAATATTGAGAGAGCTTGGTTAGGAAGTTTTATGCATCCACCATATAGCTCTGACATTGCACTCTAAGATTTTCTCCTGTTTCGGTCTCTACAGAATTCTTAACACTACCTGTGTTAGGTTAACATCAACTTAAACTACTTGTCGTTTTAAGCGTCTTTTGATAAGAAGTCCCAAAATTTCTACAGCAATGGGATTATGTCACTACCTACAAAATGGAACAAAATGGCTTCTATATGTTATAATCAAATGTAAAAATAATATATAAAAATTGAATTTCTATATATAATACGACAATACTTTTCCTCCGACCCATTACATATAGGTATATATACATATATATATATATGTGTATATATATATATGTGTATATATATATATTTATATATATATATTTATATATATATATATATATCCCAAAGCAGCCTATATTTTTAAATCGCACTCCTAAAAAAACCCCTCTCTAGGGAAGGGATTGCACCATTGTCCGTTACGGCGGCCCCACTGCCGATTGGAGAACTTCACATGTCTTCAAAAAAAAATTAAATTTTATTTCTTAGACATGCATGCAGGTTTCAAATCAGCACTTTAAATTGAAATTAACATCATTCATTCGCGCCGCACCGGCGATCGAACTCACTTTTCTCACGTACCGTGAATTATAATAAAAGCGAGCGCTTACACACTGAGCTAAAGCAAGGCTCAACATGACATTTATCGGTTATTTCGCAGTTTAATTGTGTCTCAGTAGGGCGACAGTGTTAACAAAACGAAAGATCTTTTATTTACCGTAAGGAACGTGTGATCACTATATGGTGTACTTGTCGAAACTGCCGCGTTATGGTCCATGGAATAAAAATTTCAAGCAAAATTAAACTCATTCACCTCATCAGTAGGGTTTAAAATATATTCTAAATTAATCCAGTTTATTGAGTCACGTAGTGAGTTACAGGGATGAGGTGAACGAAGATAAAAAAGATGCAGTGAGAGTTTATTAGGCGTGTAATTTGAAAAGTTTCACGGGGATCGTGTAAAGTTGTGGGGGGGAGGGGAGGGGTTATTCAAATTGTCGGCAGTGGAATGACGAATGAATGCTTTAATCTTATTGCTATAAAAAAAAGATCGAGTGCTTTTAAAAAATGTGAAATTAATGGACATATGGCAAATAAGGATCACCGGATCCAGCAAATAGGCTGTTATTTTGCGTGCGTTGGTATGTGAAAGAGTGGTCCACCGACCCGTACATGCCGAAGCCATAAATAACAACTTATCAATGTACTTAACAAACAAAAAACTGCGATACGAAAAATGTCTGTATAAATCTCTAAATACCCTTGCTAGGTATACTCATGCGCCGGCTTGCAAAGCATGTAGATGACACTATTTATAATATGGTCAATAGATGTTGTTCATTGGTACATATTTTGGACCATAGTAAAACCAGCTGATCTAGAGGCACCATGAAATAACACCGTAACACTGCTGTATTTTGGTATGGTTCAGGATTTAGATGTTGTAGATGTTTAGAATCATGGTTTACTATCAGGTTAACTGTGTGGTAGTTCATCACTTCTAATTTCGTATAAAAAAAATCAAGTATCGGGTCCCTTTTTTTTTTAGATACTTATCTGATAATTAGGGCAATTCATTGTCTTCAGGTCAGCATTTCGATTTCTCATCGAGGATGTATTTTTTTTTACTTATAATGATAATTAGGGCAATTCATTGTCTTCAGATTAGCATTTCGATTTCTCATCGAGGATGTATTTTTTTTTACTTATAATGATAAATAGGGCAATTCATTGTCTTCAGATTAGCGTTTCGATTTCTCATCGAGGATTTATATAAAAAAGAACATGTAATTATATTTCTATGGAGTATAAGCATAAAGTAATAACATCTGAAAGTAATCACGGCACTCGCAAATTACCATATGCCGCTTTTACTGAAATGTACCGCTTTCCGCAACATTATAGCAATACAATTCATGAGTGGCGTGACGTGCGAAATTGATTCTTATCGTTCTAGAGTTAAGTGCGATTCTGTAGTGCAATGTCGCACGTGCGCAGTTACCTCACGTGGCTGGGCACGTAATGTGTGCTGGGTAATTGATTTCATTTCTTCCGATATCGATAAAACAGCCCGTTGGTGACATTCCTGCGCTTCGAGACGCACTAGTATGCGCACGCGCCGGTGAAGGACACGAGAAAATTTCACCGTTATCTTTCGTTGTACTATGTGCCTATTTTATTGTAACTCGCAAAGGAATAAAGATAAGAGATTTACGATAATTTTTCTCCTTATAAATATATACATTTCTGGGATTCGCGGAGCCTGTAAACATTTGTGAAACCCATAGTAAGTATAAAAACCCACAAATTTGGTGCACGCAGGTTTTTAATTACCCGCTGGTGCCACTATCAGAAATATAAACTAGGTTGATTAAACATAAATAGGTTGATTCGACAGGGTATAAAATACTTTCATAGGTCACTAATGTAAGATAGTAATTTATTGCGCGGCTGATTGGTCTGGTATATAAAATAAACCGAGCAAATTCGCTGGTCCTTATCAAGGGTCTACGTCAGGGGTCGGCAACCTTTTGAGTCGGAAGAGTCAAAAATTACAATTTACAGTTCTTACCAACATTAAATAGTACTTCCATAAATAAAGCTTTTAGATAAAAAATATATATGTATATATATATATTATTATATATATGGTATTAATATATATATACAATTGAGCATTGTTTGTTTTATAAAATAAATAATATTTGCGTATGGAACTAAAGAGCCGCAGTTTCACATCGAGTTCCTGCAGAAATCACTTGCAGATCTGTGTGTTTGTTCATCTAACTCTTATTTCATAATAAAGGAAGTCAGTAATACAACATATTGTGTTTAGATTGTGATTTTATGGTTTCTGATTTGGTCATGTGACGAAACAGATATGATACGCAAAATAAAACTGAAGGAAATTAAATGAGTCCGACTATGAAACTATTAAAAAAAGAACATAAATATATATAATGTTATAGAAGCCTGTAATATAAACATTATAACATAGGAAATAAATATGTTGCAATAAATATAGCAATAAAATTATCAACAACAAATGTATTCTATTCATGCATTGCTCTATCTTATCTAATACCCAATCAACATTTATAGCACTACACTCGTATGTACAACGGAGATTATTTCGCTTTTGCTACTATCAGAATATAAGACTATCTATCCGTTGCGATCGCTTTGTAACACATCTTTATCGTCGTTGACATATTGTGTCTCCATAAATACGTTCAACTCTTTTATCTTCTTGCAATCAAGAAGAATTAGCTTCCCTCAAAGACAAATTAGTGATCGCAGTATCACACTTGTTCAATCATTTATGCCCGCTGCGGAAGTGTTTGCTGTTAGTACGAAGGCTTTTACGACTTCACCGGGTTTAAAGGAGGCTGAATGCTTAGGGTACGCAGCGGAGCCCGTTCTCAAGGGGTAACTGGCACAAAAGGTCCCCGAGAGGACCGGCTTGGTGCCCGAGAGGGCAGAATCACGGCTCGATCAGTTACTTCTAACGGCCTATGCCAACGCGTTATTTTTAGACCTGGTTTTTATAGAGATATATCCGGTGGATCGCTCAATCTGCTATATGACGTAATTTTTTACGTGCATGCGATAATTCAGGAAGTGGCACAAAATATTTTTACGTCACTATTTTATGTTACTATTCTAAACACGTCACACGAACAATTGTCTTGTACAGCCTTTGTCCGTTCACTCGGAAAGGTTTTTTTGTAATGGTGGGAGCAATATCGAATATTACATTGACGGGTGTTCACTTAGTCGTGGGTCACTGGGTGTCTAATATTTAATTAATATCTAGACACCATTGTCATTTTATGGCAAAAAGATATAGGTAAAATCCTTAGTCTACTTTTGTACTTAGAAGTGTCTTCATTATGACTAATGTTGATTGACGTGCGTCTATGAACCTATCCAAAAAAAAAATGGATAAATTATAAATATTTCAGTAACTTTTACTCCGAACTAATAAAGATCATCTAATGTTAAACCTTAGCGCCCTTTCTAGAGAACTTCTCGGATCCACAGTGGATACGATATATATCATGCGTTATTTATTTTTTTGTTTATTCCTTAGGACAGGCTTCCTGATAATGATTTCCTTCACCGCAGGATCAGCACTTAAAATTGACATTACCAATTTCATTGGTGGCCGGCGCTGGGGAACGAACTCGGTTTGCTCGCGTACCGTGAAATTAAAAGCGAGCTAATACTAAAATTATGTTTTATTACTATTTTATGTACATTTATACACTTTTGTACGTCTTTTCTGATAAATTAATGTATAAATACACAATTGTTATAAATTATGAATAAAAATAACCGATTTAAGACTTTAAATAAAAATTATTCCTTTGCATAGGTACAAATAATTTTCTCTTATATTTTTAAATATTTATTATTTACTGTAATTTAAAAAAAACAGATTCATAGAGCTACATTTAACATTCTATTCTAATCAGTCCAGGTAGAGAAATTGTGTGTGATAACGTTATCAAATACAAAAGTGTGTCAAGATTAAGACGCAATCCGCTAAATTTCGTGTAACCAAGTAAATAAATCTGGATCGGCTTAAGTTATGCGTTGGGGTCGTTGCTCGCGTTTTGGCGTGGATGCCTGGTGGTGGAGTGCGGGCCCGGGGGTCCTGCGGGGATGTTCTACTGCATTGCCGTAGCCCGTGCGTTAGGACTGCGCTACGTGACGTAGCGGTCGCTTTTATTGCCATTTTATGACTTTACTACATGGCCAATATTATGTGTAACTTTTAACATTGCGCTATGAATGCGTGGTATCGTACATATTTCTGGATGTTTTTTTAAAATGATATTAGGGGTTAAGAATGAGCAAACGTAGTAAATTGCTCTGGCCTGTCACACATTTATTGACTGGTATTCGAACTCGAGGTTGCTTTCCAGTCGTATCAATCTTTTCCCGCTCCAGTTGCTAAGGATCTGCCTCACTCTTCCTGCCTGCTCCGCCTGCCTCATTCTTCAGATCAATGCACTTATTTATGGGTCACAGTAATCAAAGTCAACAATTCTTTATTCGATTAGAGTTCTTGTGATCTTCAAATTTAATAAATTATTAAAATTCCATATCTTTACACACGCGTCATGGTACTGTTATTCGGCGAGTTTGCGACACTGGTTCGAAAAAATAATTCACATAATTCAAAGGAAAACTGGAACCTTACCAATAGTTTGATTTTCTACTGTTTTATATAGGAGGTATTATCCGCAGCTAGATACAAGCTGCACTGTGGCTCTACCACGATCGGTTGATACTTCACTGTATTTATACTTTTTTAAGAATTATTTTGTACTCACTGAGCTTATTGGTTTAAAAAATAAATTTGGGACGACGCTATGACGTTGAATATTTGTTTGTTTACACGAAAACAAAATATTATTGTGGATACCGAAATGACAAATTTTATTCATGGAACCCTCGGATGGATAGCGTGTTGCCTTTTTATGCATTATTATTGGAAATTGTGCCATTCGGAGCGGAGGGCGCGCCCTGTGTCATTCGGGGAGTTGGTATTGCGTTGCTAGGTTTGTGTTTTCGTTTGGTCGGTCTGTGTATCGGTTTGGAGTGGGACTGTTATGGTAATTCATTCAAATGTTTTGGTTTCGTGTCTGATTTTTTTTGTTTGACGTTCGACGACGTGAATATATTGTTACGCGTTAAATTTTATAAATGATACACGGGTGTTGATTTTATTTCTAGTTGGTCGTGTTAAGTTAGGTTCATTTGACGGCGTAGCGAGGAATTCTATCTTAGTTTTCTTCGTCAGACAGATCATGATTCTTTGTTAAGGGTGGACATTGATGTTTATAGTCTGCAGTATTTGATTTGATACCCTTAGTTTCATTAAAGGTAATTCCTTCACCAAAATAGGTGCCCCGATTGCATTAATTTATCTTGGGCCACAGTCAGCTTACAAAATTAACTATTTCTTTTAGAAAAATACATATTTTTTCTTGTATTATACAATCACTTTTATTCTTTAAATATAATTATTGTTATATAGACGTAGCTACTTACTACTTATTAGACTAATTTTACGGATTTTATTGCGATTATGTTAGGTTTTTTATTTCCGATGTTTCGAGTGCTTTAGGGAGCACTGAGGTGTTTGTCATAATTATCCCGGGCTACCATGAGCTTATAATAATACAACTTCTGAAAGTTGCCTTTAATAATGTACTATAAAGTAGTAACTAGTAAATAATGGTTGTGGCCTTTTTAAGTAATGTAAAATAAATAAATAATTTTATGTAGGGTTTTTGTACATATTAAGCTTTTAAATTTGTTCCTAAAATATGCTAGGCTTTTTACGGTATTGGAACGAACTAATATAATTTATATTTCCTCCTTAATATAATTATAGATATACTGTATTTATGTAAGTATACATTTTATATGTACAATATGTATATATATAATGTGTTCACATTATTGTTTATTTTATTTTTATTAATTTGTTTATTACTATCCATTATAATATCTCACCACACCTTGGGTTTCTGGTACATAATGCCTTTGACACTAAGTCTGCTTTTTGAACCTCTAAGTTTGTTTAGGTTAATGCAATAAAGAGTAAATAAATAAATAAATATATGAGTATAGTAGTTTACTGGTTTTGATACTGTTTTGGTGTACTGGTTTTTGTTATATTTCATTTATTACTTTGTCTGTCATAGGTTTGCTATTCCTAACACTGCAGTTAAGTACTTCAATACTTTCATTTTTAAGGATTCCAAGATGTAGATATACACTTGCTACTGCGTTCTATATTGGAATATAAATCAAGCTAGATCGACTGTCGATTACTTTTTCTTGGTAGAAGACGTAGCAGACCAGCACCAGATAGAGATCAGAACCGATCGAGCCTAGGTTCGGTTTTCTTGGTCACCCACGAGTCGGTTGCTTTCGCGCCCATGGTAATGGTACAAGCCGAGGCTCCCTCTGGGGAACCCTTGTGCTGGTTACCCATTAATAAGGATTTCGGCCGAGTGCCTTAAGCGAGGGTAATGGTACAAACTCCCTCTCGGGAATCCTTGTGCTGGTTACCCATTAATAAGCGTTTCGGCCGAGTGCCCTAAGCGCTCGCCCGCCTCTCAAGCCGGTGATGGTTTAAAAGCCCCCGGGCTAACGCTGACCATCAGTTAAAAATAAAAAAAAGATTAGAGCTGCCCACGAACATCCGCAATACCAGAGGAGTTGTACAAATACGAGCACACCTGGTGTTGGCGGCCTTTAATAAAGATTGCTCTTTTCTTGATAGTCCCTAAATCGTTTTGGTCAATTTGCGTCAATGTAGGTGTAATTTGTTATCGATATTTTTTTCGTCCCACCGCTTATTGTTATTTTTATATATGTTTTTGTATGGGCCGCTGTATCAGGATTATTTCATTTCAGCATGAAACTACATCATGTATCGAAAATGGCGGAGGCTTTGAGCTGACTCCACGCCACGACTGTCGTAACGCGGAGCATGCTAGTTTGTCTTTGAGTTGAGTTGCTGTGAACTTACCATGTAGTGGATGTCGAGGATGATTTAAAAAAAAACACAAACACATATAGCTTATCAATAATTTGATATCCTCATCAATAATTGCGTCCTAGTAAGAAATCTTCATTCCCATTTACTACCAAGTCAGAATACAGACAAGCACTGGCTTGTGCGCCATTAAAAAACATATTTTCTACTGATTAAACTTACCTTGAATTTAGTTATCGATGTTTATTTAAAAAAGTGTTAATTTCTCGCACATAAATAATCGAAAACGTATTTTTTAATCCAATATAAATGAAGTATATACTGCTTGATTAACAACAGATTTCCAAATAAAATCTAACGGCTCCGGTATACGGGGAAAGAGCAGAGATCGCAATTCCGAGAATTAATCACATACATTTGGCAATCGTCACGAGTACCATTGAACATTCCTCTCGCTACTTCCTCCTGTGGCTTTGTCCGTTAACTCTTGAAATAATATATTTTCTCTATAAACTAGTACCTTTTTGTATAATATTAGCAGGTTGTGATGTGATATTAACATCCATCAAGCACTGCAGCTTTATGATGGTATTTTCTTTTGGGTGTGGTCCTTCCCCGGTCTAGGCGTTCATGCTAACTATTAGCGAAACAAATTGAACACACACAATTTGTTTCGCTAATAGTTACAAAGACCGAAATATTGTTGATAATATAATATGTGAACTCTCCCTAGAGCAGTTTACGGATAACCAGGATAGAACAGAGGAATCTTGAGTGGAACATCAATGTCGAAACATGAGTGTAAATTTCTTATGAATAAATATTATTAATATAAAGGGCTGTAGCTTCATAAACGCTTACTTTCTCATGTGACATCATCCCCATGGTAATTGATTTTTATGTTATCAAATATATATATATATATATATATATATATATACATATATATAGTAACTCAATTACAAGGAATTTCATTTCAATCCGCAGGGGTGACAACGCATGTGGTGTCCTCAGTATTTGTTGGTGGATGTAGATGTTATCGGGTGAAGTAATTATTTACCCTCATGTAATCTTTGTGTTCGTTTACCATCGCTAATATTGTAAAAAAAATATAATTAATTTGACTATATAATTAAATACTGGTTGAACAGTTCCATTCCATTTTGAAGATATTTTTTCTTACCGTAGTTGAGGGCGTTTATTATGAATAAGAAAAGGGAGATACTGACTGGATAGTGGCCAAATTCACTTATTCACGACAAAGAAATTATAAGGTAGAGATTTTCATGCATATTATGCTTTCTATTTCAAAATCAAAATATCTACAAGCGCCTGTTTACAATTGAAGTTTAATATATAAATAATAAAGTGTATAATATAATCAAATATCTATATATATGAACTAAAGAGAAAAATAAACAGTATGTACCTAATAGAGCTCACGTTCAATCGATCACAGGTAACAAGCCACAAGTAACCAACACCCCCTATAGAGGAGGCCTATGGCCAAAGGTGAGATTTATATATATAGGCTGTTACTTTATTTTTCGTACATCGTCCAAACTGAGATACCTGAGTTACTGTCGGAAAAAAAACATCTCGAACAAAAAGACCAGTTCACAATTCGCATGCGCATACAGACAGACGTCGTAATCGACGTGTAGAGATAATCAAGGCGGTTATAATATGGCTAGATTCATTTGCGATAGTCAGGTGAACGCTCTACTTGAGTTGAAGGCCAGCATTTGGCTGGACGGTCGGTCAGTTTTTATTTGGTACTAGTTGAGGCCGCGATTTTGTTCGTGTGCATTTTAGCAAAGATAATAAGCACAGAAGGTATTTCTTAAAGGGCAGCAACACACCTGTAACCCCCCTGGTGTTGTGGACATTCCAGGGCGGTGATCACTATCGGGTGAGGTGCTTGTTCGTTTGTCACCAATTATATATAAATAAATTGTTGGAACAAGTTAATGCCAGTTGGTGCAAAGTTAAATCCGATAAAAGAAAAAAAAGCGGGCCCTCTCGGGCACCCACGCAGCTTAGGGCGCGCAGGGTAACGGTCCAAGCCGAAGCTCCCTATCGGGAACCCTTGTCCTGGTTACCCATAAATAAAGGTCTCGGCGATCGGCCACCTTTCAACCCGTTGAAGCTGTAAAAGCCCTCGGGTTCACAATAGCTATCAGTCCTAAAAATATATATAAAAAAAAGTAACTGATGCGATTACTGAGCGTATTTTACGAACTTTATTATCCACGTCCTTCATTATTTCCCGGACAGTTTATCACTAGGTCTAGGTATGTTTGAACAACTAAATTGGCACCTAAAATTTGTGTTTGATTCGCCACCACCGTTAGTCAGTTCGGACATCGAAATATGTATCTCTCGCGCAGGCTACTGCCGTGGTATGGTATGATTAAATGCGAATTTGGACTTCTGATTTAGTAATTTTAGTGCGAAACAACCCTAGTGACTGCTGCTAACTATAGCAGATTAAACATTCTTACGATAGGATCAATTTAATTAATTGTTGCATATATGTGATTTATTTTTTATAATATTAGGGGCTACAAATGAGCGCACAGTTCTTACGATAGTAAATTATGACTCAACAGAGATGCTCCTCCCTTTAGATAGCGATTTGAGTCGAAGTTTCGTCCACAAGGGTCGGAGTGGTGCAGTAGCAGTCTCCGCGGCAGCTTTGCGGCATCGTCGTTGTTTCCTCACTCAGCGGGCCTCCCGATCGCGAGTCTAATTAGATAAAGCTGTAGAGGTCTCTGGACCAACAGCAATACTCGTACACAAAAAAAAACAGAGATGCAGTTGCGGATGCATTTATACCTCCGAGGACTAAAATAGGATGCATCAGTTATAAGACTGTGTGCAGCACAATATTCTGTGAGAACGTGATTCTTTCCCAGTTAAGCCGACCCATTCATAACACAGCTAGTACCAAACATCAGCGTGGCTCTACTCGCTGCACAGTTCGTACCTCAGCCAATTGCATCCGTGGAGAACCCGCAAACTTGCAAAGATTATCGCTTAATTGTTGGGTTATCCTACATTGCGTTAATTGGAACACGATGTCAATTAATATTTTATATTGAAAAATGATTTTTTCTCCTGGAATACCTGCCATAATGTTTAATCAAGCCGTGGGTTCACTTGTAGAGAATACCAGATGTCTTTAAGCTCGCCAATTGTATCCTATTTAGGTTAATACAATAACCTTTAAATATACATGGACATACAGACAGAAACAACAACTTTGATTATTTGTATTGATGTTATACATACGTATGCTAGACGGGCTAACGACCTGCTAAAAAAGTCCACCGTGAATAGATAACACGGACTTTTAAAGGGCCTTGTGTTTTGTTCTCAGATGTCAGCAGATTTGGTGCTCCATTGGATGATTCATTGGCTTTGTTAGTTCGGGGAGATTATATTTTTTTATGGTTTTGATATAATTTTAATTTTTGTCTTCGCTTGCCGATCCAGCTCAAATTTTCAGTTGCCATTTTAAAAAAATGAGTTAGGTTAATTTTACCGGATGTGACGGTGAGTGCCCTGGGGCTATTTTTAATTCAGCTTTCAAAAGTTTAATACTAAGTTGTTTTGTATTTCCCTGGTTTTGAACATTCCTGCGATCTTATTTAATAAACATCATTGAACTAGCGGGAGGTGATGAGTGAGAGCGACTCAGTGTTAGTTAGGAAACTTATGGCACTATAATATATTCTGCGCAGTTGATTCATTTAATGAACTAATGAACTGAAGTCTTCGCATTGGTCGAATCAACTACGAGGACAATATTAACACCGAATGTTATCCTTACACTCCGCGAAAAACACATGACCTTACATTTGTTATGGTGTCGCGGAGAAATTTTCTAAAAATGCCTTGCCAACTACGAGGAAAACCGGATTATTTGGGTTTTGTTCTAAAATGGTGGGGCCGTGGCAGTCTTCAGGGATTTTCTAGAACCGCACCGTTGCAAGTGACCTAGATCAGAAAATCTCAATTGTTATTATTATAAAATCAAATTCAAATACTTGCCACGGCTGACCATTAAGACGTAGAGTCGCTATATTTGTATCCCGTCATCACACGACGTTAGTAAAAGATTACTGAGGGGCGCATCTATTGTAGTTTCTACTACGCCTTCTATTTCGTATGGTAAAGAATTTTACAAAACATATTTCGTATCGTCACTTTTATTGTAATTCCCGACGTTTTACACTTCTGGTCACGGGGAGGGTTTTAAAGAAGATAATCGTGTCAAAATCGATACCCAACAAGAAAAGCCCGTCAAGTTACAACGATTTCTTAGCGGTCTTTAAATGTTAGAGCTGCCGTTCTCTGTAAAATACTCGGAAATATTACTTATATGGCGCTATAATAATAATGGGAAACTATTGCTGGAAACTATTAGATAAATTTAGATTTATGTCCAACTAGCCGTGGTAGCTTAGTGATTAAGCGCTCGCTTTTAATTCCAGGTAAGTTAGCAAACCAAGTTCGATCTCCGGTGCCAGCACCGACGAAATTGTTAATCGCAATTTAATTGCTTGTTTACCACATGCTAGCAGGTGAAAAAAACCTTGCATGTCTGATAAATAATAAAGAAAAACAACACAACAGAGAGAAAGGAGGTCTATGCCCAGATTTGTCTTTTTTATATACAGGCTGTTACTTTTTATTTTAGATCTATATCCAATATAAGTTCAGTTGGAGCGAATGCGGCGTAAATTATGTTAATTGCCTTCACCTCGATCTGCGGGGCTCCGTAGGGATCAATCGAATTGCTTGTTATTAAGGTATTGGTAAATATTTGATTCTAGGCGGCCCTGTGTGTTAGGCCCTGCCTTAGTGTATATTTTAAAGACGAAGGCTATCCGTATCGTGGCTTCGTTCCCTCATATTATTCTTATGGTCAGGTACCGTTTAAATATTTCTAAAAATAACTGTTACACGGCCACAGTATAAGATAAAATGGTAATTAATTTCTCTTAATGATTGCCGGTTTAACCTAAAAACACAAGGTATTGACAAGGATTTAAGATTGAATTTGTTACCAGGTAAATAATGTCTAACGATTGAAAATATATATCGCCTTTGATCTGTGAAAGTTTAAGTGCCTTTGCTTAATTTATCTTAGTCAGCCATTAAATCACGTTTGAACTGGGTGATTAGGTCTGTTTTTATTTATTTAAGGGTGACATTCGGGCAAACTATTTCACCTGACTAAGAGATTTCTCCCGTTGACAAAAACGTGCATCCCCGACAACGAATCATTATCAGATTCTTTGTCACCGCTGAGGACTAATTTGGAATGTCTCGTCACCAGTAGAGAGGGTCTACGGATTCCTACGATCACCAGATGTAATACAGTAGTGTTAGGCTTAGGTGTTCCTCGGCGTTTACTTAGGTTGCGCCTGCAATTATAATTTATTTTTAGTTGACAGTTACTTATTTTACATTTAGTGGTGATAAACGCTTTGATTTGAACTCCTGACCTGAACTAGATAATATCAATTTAGACTGAGCCTAGGGTCAAAACACTCCAGAGGGTACCTGATGATGAATCAGTTCTTATATGGTGGTAGCTGAATCGTCGTAATTGCACTCACTAGAGGCGTTTCGGTGCGAATTTGGCGAACTCCTTGTACGGAGTGAGTGCCGTTTCATTAGTAGTATGGATGCGTCATTATGGCCTCTGGTCTGATGATGCGGATAGACGCTCGCTTTGTTATCGTTTTTTTTTTGACACATGTTGGCGTTATATTTTTTGGAAATGTTAGATTTTTTTATGCCTTTTTTTATATATTACGGGTGACAAATGAGCACACTGTTCCTTGATTGAACTAAAATGATTGATCCTCGTGATCTATTTTCGTCCTGAACGACGACTCAAGTTGCGCATCCGTTGTCGTTGTCACGCCTGAGAACTGAGTTTGAATGACTCTTCGCTTCCAACTGGGGGATCGCTAATTTATCATGCGAAACACAGCAGTGGTATGCTGCAATTTCACGCGTAATTTCACGCGTAATTTCACGCGTAATTTATCGATTGAGCTAGTTATCATTCCATTATGAAGCTCTTACTTTTATAAACCAAACTGTTGTAATACAAACCAAAATTATGTTAATTCAATTTCGAACACATAGCTTTTATTGTCTTGCGTGTTTCAAGCGTTGTTTAAAAAGAGAATATGGCTGCCTTACCAAAGTTAACTTAAACTAATGTCGTGGTAATTTATAGATGTTATCTATATACTAAAATATTAAATTTCCTGCGACGGACATATTTAAAAAGAAAATCGTTACACAAAGCATTGTGAGACATATGTGAGAAATATGTGTAATAATTATAATAAGTATATAATGAAATTCTATTTTTAATTTATTTATATATTATGAGTAATATTTCCAATTTGTATGTTAGAAACAAAAAATTATCAAACATAAATTAATCGTTGTCAAATTAATGGAGAGGTCAAGACGTAGTATTTTCAGTTCTCAATTAATATTCCTATTAATAAAATATGTTTTTAAATATGTAGAACTTATAAAATAGATATAGAGAAGTAAATTATGCTCTTTTTCTTTTTGACTCATTACACATACACTCATAACAACTCGCTGCTGGTATTATAGACAAATATACAAGTTTTTTTTAAGTCAATATTTTTTTTAATATAAATAATATTAAAAAATATATTAAATGAGACGAAAGAACACGTATGTTGTGGTATGGTAAGTGATAACTGCGGCCCATGAGATCTTCATCCTTCCCCAACGAGGACTCATGATATTCGAGCGTTGTCACCCCTGAGTACTGAGATTGAGTCTCGTTACCTGTTATTGGTTCCCTGGATCCCTATACCAACCATGCGAGATAGCAGTGCTCTATGATTCATGTTACAGCTTCCTAGGTTTGGAACGATCCGTTAATGATTGAGTCTACCTAATCACAAATATAAATGTGATGATTCCGATGACAGCGACGTCCTCTAATTTTACTAAATAATATCAACTGTGGCCCAAGAAACGCTGGCTGTATATCGTGAAAGCGGACATGGTGGAGGACAATCTAACGAAAGAGGATGCCGGAGACTTGGCAAAGTGGAGACGACCCAGGAAACAGTCGGAAAGAAGACCCTGGTATTAGGCCGGGAAATCGCTTCAGAAAAAGAAGAATATCAACTGTGCAGAATATATAACAGTGCAATAAGTATTACCGCAAACACAGAGGCACCAACTCGTTGTGCCCTTTCGTACTTCAGAACATCGGAGCAAGCATCAAAGAGGCTCCAACAATCATCATAATCACCATCTTTAGCCAGCTTCGAAGATAGGCTTCCCCATATTGACATGAAGTACGCTCAAAGTCCGTCGACTTCCTGCGAACTTCATAGCCCGTCACTTTCATCAGGGGTCGTCCCGATACCATTGCTTATGAGCGAACTTTATTGCACATTTTGTTTCCGTTTACATTCATTACATTACTTAATTATTATTATATAACATTAACTTAAGAGACGCTTTGTTGATAAAATTTTGCAATTGCTTGTTGGCTCATTAAACGCTTTACTTAACAAAGGTTCTTGGCAAGGATTGCCCTTGAGCTTGGACGTTGCCAAATCCATTTGGAAATATAAATGAGAATATATATGTTTTTCAAACTATCATTTGCGACTTTACGTTTTAACATTAAATAATTTATGACGCTATTAGCCGGGGTGTCCTTGGAACGACCTCTAGAGGTCGCTTTTTATGGGTGCCTAGCGAAGATTGGTTAGGAGCTTGTAAATAATTTAAATTGCGAACGGTGTGCCACATTGTGGTTTGCCATTATTAGACATGACGTCCAAATACTCAGACATCGGTCAGAGTATCTGATCCGATGGTCTGGACCGATCTGAGTACATGGTCGCTGAGTAGTAGGTCCTGGATTTTTTTACCAACGTAGGAATGTCCTGACGATGATATTCTCCTGGTCGTTTTCGACCACGGCAATATCTTATGGTAATTGCCAGATGACATAAACACAGATGCTCCGTCTCGTCGTCTCCTTCCCTATCAGAATGCAATGCATGTGCAATAAGATCAGAGAAAGATTCAGATGCAGAATCAATACATACAGTACCGCAGACTTGGAATCGAATCCAAGACCCACGACGGAGCAGCGAAGTACTCTAACACCATGCGGCCATAGAAATGTTCTGTGATTGTGTACGTCTATTGTACAACGCTGCATTTAAATAATCCCTCAATTTAATCTCATAAGCTTTGTATTGGAACAGGAAAATCGAATGTGTTTGTTTGCATTGCACGTTGGAAGCCCAGTTACTTGTATACACATATATTATTTCTCTCCACTATGCCACGTGGGGTAGTGGCGAGAGAAAAAAGTAGCGGTAGTTACTAGTGGATTACTGGCGCGTTAGTGCAGCGACGCAGCTCTTGTGCTCCATTCCCCGCCGAAGAATAACATTTGAGTATCACAATTTGATCAGCAATTCAGGGAGGCTGTGGCGGAGAGTTTCGGAGACGCACGCAGATGGCCGAAGCACCAATGAGTAAATTAACCAGAAAAGTGTCAAATACTACCAAGACCAGACTCGTGCGGGCTTTGGTATTCTCAATATTTCTTTACGGCTCCTAATCACGGCCAATACGCGCAGCTGACCGGAAGAAAATCTAAGCTTTCGATATGTGGTGTTGGAGGAGAATGTTGCGCATACCGTGGACTGCATAGCTTTGATAAACTGGTTGTAATTGGTAAGATCGAGGTTAAAACATCACGTGGCTGGTCATCTACCCATCTGTCCGACCAAATCAAAACTATAACGAGACTCTATTCCAACTGCCTTAAAACAAATGGAATATAGGGCATAGTGGAAACGACTTGTCTGCGATTCGGTTAGAGCATATCAAGACGGGCCTTGAGCAATGATGAAACGGAAGAAGAAGAATCACAAATTGTTGGTTTTCGGATCTGGATATGTTGTATGTATGTCCCGTGTCCTTGAAACTGCATCGGAACCTTCCTTCGATCTAATTGCGCATGCATTACATCGGACTAAGGTACGGTACCCCGAGAGAATGTCTCTGGCCTGTGAAAAAGCTAACGGCACTATATATACATATGTACATACATGCACAATAGACGTCATCTGCTTATAACCAGAATATATCTCCGTGGTCAAAATCGATCAGTAGGCCACATCTATATTATTTTAATTAATTATATATTATATTTAATTTTTAAGTAGGGAGGGAAAGTCTTTTGACATCATGTCCGCCATTTTGTCCAACCTAGCATACTTTATACAAACCGACGGACTTGTGTATAAAGCATCGGAATAAAGCATACATAAATAAACAAAACCAATTTATTTTATCTATATAGCCGGCAATTATAGACCGATGATACGATACCACGTAAACAATTCTTCAAATGGCCATCAAGGACCGCCACGAGAACCGGAACCAAGATTTGCATATACGTCGCCAATGGGGCCGCGGAAATCAAAAGTAGTCGTCTCCTGCCACTCCGGTTTTAGTTAGTAACGTTCCGAAGTTGAGGATGCCGTGTCCGAGATGGTGCAGGATGTTGGATAAGACGGTCTGCAGGCCGGTTTTAAAACCACGGTTAGCGGGAAAGTCATTGGGTCAAGTTCGTTGCCAATTTCCATTTTTTTGATGTCTCAGTAGAGCCGTGGTCGCTCGGCCTCTAAGCGTTCGGTTTCAATTGCGGCGAGCCGAGTTCGAATCCCGGCGCCCGGCACCAATGTAATTTTTAATTACAATTTACCAAGTTCTCGGTGGCGGAGGAAAAAACATTGGATATCGGACATAAGGAAACCAGCATGTCCAAGGAGTTCGACAATCCACATGTGGACAATGGTGGCGGTTGGTGCTTTGTGCTCTAACACTCAGGGTGGAGGCTTATGCCCAGCTGTGGGATGTGTATACACTGTTATTTCAATTTACTATGTATATATTATTTAATTGTTTCATAGTTGGTGGATTTATGGTTACCTGTAACCATGCTGCAGTTTTTTATGACCGATTATAGAGCATAACATACGGATTCCTCCTAGGTTGGCTAGGCTCCTAGTGTTCAATTGTTTTTTTTAAATGAATGCTAGTAATTATATAATTACTAACATACTCGTTAATTATTCTAAGCTTAAATACTTGTTGTTAAGAGATGGTTCACGATAAAAGTCGACGATTAACGTCGTTAAGTTTCGCTAACCTAAGGCTACCATTAGGCTATTCGTTTCAATATATAGATATAATAATATTAATGTGTTTTTGTGTGTTAGTTACACTGTTATTGGTATGGAATTGGCATTTACAGTCCTCAGGGTGGCACCTTGAATCTTGGCTGTGGTGTCAATGAGTCGCCATCATCGCTTACAAGCAGCTGTGTCACGGATCCTGGTTTCGACTCCGTGATAAGAAATCTGTGTCTATCTGTAGAATGAATGAGTCAGCTCGACTAGGGTAGGACCACGCCCTAACAGAATACCAGTGTAAAATAGCAGCATAATGCTACTGCGTTTCGTCTGGTGAGTGAAGGGATCCGGAGACGTTTATTAACTGGTAACGAAGCATTTCAACTCGGTTCACAACTCAGTGACAACGCATCTGCATTATGATATGAATTAGGATGAATGTAGATGTTATGGGCCGCAGGAATCACATGCCATCAGGTGAGCTGTATGTTCGTTGGTTACTTTCAATGTCATAAAAAAAATTGAGAATCGATGTATTGTTAGTCTTCAAGTCAGGGTATTGCGTATCTTTGACAATGCAGGTGAACCTTCAAACGATCTTATTGCATATCTAACCGGGGAAAAGGATGACGGGAGAGTGCCTCTGTGTTTACACTATAAATATATTGAAGACATCAGGTATATAACCAGAGGATACCGCCACGGTCGAATTCGACCAGGACAATGTATATATTAGGTACTATATGGCTTGGAGCTAACGTATAGTGGTATGGTTGTATTTCATCGATTAATTCACGTGTCTATATCATAACGACGTTCGTCTTGATGCTTTCTTATTATTAAAATTTCGTTACATTGACCCCTGATACATTCGAGCACATTCCTCGAGATGACCTGACATCCGTCAACGATTGGTTAACAGCCTGTGTGTGATGATTGTCGAGTTTAAGAGCGAATCAAATGATTCTGCTTGGTCATACTCGAGTTTACCGCATTCAATATCGTGCCCGCTTTCAAAACGTTACCGCTTGGCGCTAATTGTGTTGTTTGGTACTATGCCGTTAGTACCATCGAATGGGTTCGAATCGCTTAGTCTAAAACCGTTAAGTATTTTCAAAGAAAGCTTTAGAATTAAGGTTGTTGTTACACTAAAGCGTATCTTGTTAATTCAGGGAATTATTAATGAGTAAATTTTTTTTTAGATTGCACAATTTTTAGAAATACTTTTTTACACACATAACATACAATTGGGTTAAATGTGGAAGTTTGTGACTTTCAATATTTTTTTATGTTTATTGAGAATGAGTATTGAAGAGCGGAATTTCCTAAAACAATCAAATTTTTTCTTGAAAGGTCGAAGCACTAATTAATGATCGATAATTAAGTTGTGGTCATTTATTACCATTTAAATTTACATTTTTCACTTTGAAAAGATATGATAGGCATAACAAAATCCATTTCTTGTTTGTTCTTTGGGTGTCGTTAGAGTTGACAAAGGGAGTTCAATGTAATAAGATTATTATATGTTATTTTATGGAAACTTAGTATCTTACCTGATAAGGTAATCCTTGCAAGTAGGATCAACAAACATGCTTCTAATTTAGGCACATAACTATATTCAGGTAGCATTGGGATTTTAGTTCTCTTGTTCCATTTCGAACACGACACTCCTTAGTTCGGTGTGATGGAAATAAAATCAAGCGAAGTTTCAGATACTGTTCTATTCACCGGGTAGCGTCCTGGTGCATTTCGACCATGGTTCGATATCTTTCTGGGTATTACCAGATGACTTCAACTGCGCATGGTATAATATAGCGCGATAAGTATTCGTGCACTCACTCACAAGTCCCTTCCTCTATTCCGATGGAGTTCAATACCATATAGTAGTCCAAATACTGAGACGAGAAACAGAAAAAAACTCTTTATAAATGGGAGTTTTTCCTTAACAAAAACGTTCGCTACGATTACCTCAGTTCAACAGCACCTTAATTAATTGTGTTGACTACTTAGTACTTAATGAGGGAAGGTTCGTAGAGGCGTAGACACAGGGGGGAAACATTGTTGCATTACCCCCCGCTTTCGTTACTTCGCACGGCGTCGCTCAGTAAAATTGACATGTATTAAAATTATTAAGAGTCCCTTCACACTACTAGTTTTCCATTATTCATGGAAGAAGAATACTTACATTGTTTAATAATGGAGTTTATAGAATTATTAATAGAAAAGAACTGTTAACATTTTTTCCTTTATAAAGTTATTCGTTTTTTTATATTACTGTTTGAAAGTAAAAATTGAAGTGTCTATATATATATATATATATATATATAAATCCCACGGCTGGGTATAAGCCCCTGCACACAGCTCACATGCAGCGCCATTACGGACCAGCTAATGTCACGTCTTTGAATTTTTTCTATTCATTTCTAAGATATGCAGGTTTCCTCACGATGTGTATATTCAACACGTAAATCGGCACTTAAAATTGTAATTAACAAATTCATTGTGGGCGAAAGGTTAAGCCGTGCTAGCTAAGTGTATACGGGCTCGCTTGTAGTTCATGGTATGCGAGCGAACCGAGTTCGATCCCTGGTACTGACGCCAGTGTTATAACTGTACTGTGACGTGAAATTCAACCTTCGTCCTACGAGTTCGAGTACTCCTAATCATAGATCGACTCCAATAAAATCATCGATGACGTAGACATTTTTACAATTTATTAGCAAACGGAAGAGTTGTAAATGCATACATTACGTAACTAACTTATAATTCAATCAACATTTCCTCGTTCAAAAGCGTGATGACGATTATCTCACATATTAGTATCGCTGTTTATTTATTTATATGCTAATGGCAGATCGCTAGGGTCGTAGTCCTCTTCGGACATTGTAAGGTGAAGGGCGAAAGAGACGTCTCTTGAATACTCAAAGGGATCGTCCGACTTCCTGCCAGTTATGCCAAGTGGGGCGACTTCCGGCGGCTGCTCTGTCCGGTGATGTCACGCGCCGTTGTAATTTGAATGTGCCTTATATAAATCCGCTGCATCTTTTCCGTTTCTAGAAACATAGTATTAACAGTGGTGTGGTGGAGCTACACTGCAGTTTGTTTCTAACTGAAAATAATTGGTCGGCATAACCGGGGTAGGACCACGCCCTCACAGAATGTCAGCATAAAATACCAGCATAATTCTGCTGTGTTTTGCCTGGTGATTTTAGGTTCTGGCGACCTATATTACAGGTGACGAGGCAATCCATCTCAGTCTTCAAGGGTGACAGATCTGCATTATGATTCCTTTTCAAAGATTGATGTAGATGTCATGGGCCGCAGGAATCACTTGTCATCAGGTGAGCTGTGTGCTCGTGTTTACTCTCAATGTAATATAAAAAAATATAATCTCTTTGAAAGCTAAAGAGAGTAACGTTTGTTCGCTTATCGCAATAATTCGAAAATGAATGAATCAAATTAAGAGCTTGTAACAAATGAGCTTAACATGGCAGACGAAGGCAAAATGAGCGTATAGTTTAACTGATTGTGTTTCCCATGGCATCCGTAGTACTCCGTGGTGTAGTGGGTAGAGTACCTGGCTGCTGCGTAGCTGGTCATTTATTCGATTCCCAGCCCGAGGAACAATATTTTTTTAACATATTGTTGGTTTTCGGGCTGGGTGTGTTATATGTATGTCCCGTGTGCCTGACACTACATCTCAACCTTCCTCCTATCTTGCACATATTGCACAGAGAGAAGGGGAGGATTTATATCGTAGGTAGTGTTTGCGCAAATGCTTACTGACATTAACGAAAAAAATATCGCCGTGGTCGATATCGATATCGGACCTCGTCAATCCTCGATAAGTAATCGTAATGATTCACCATCAACCTTGATATATATCATGTCGTCAGTAATAAGATCTTCGTTATTTACTTGTCAGAGAAATACAGCAGTAATAAACTAATGATTCTACCAAGGAGTCGAGCCAACCTATTCTTATATTCTACCAACGAGTCGAGCCAACCTATTCCTATATTCTACCAACGAGTCGAGCCAACCTATTCCTATATTCTCCCAATAAGACGAGCCAACCTATTCCTATATTCTACCAACGAGTCGAGCCAACCTATTCCTATATTCTACCAACGAGTCGAGCCAACCTATTCCTATATTCTACCAACGAGTCGAGCCAACCTATTCCTATATTCTACCAACGAGTCGAGCCAACCTATTCTTATATTCTACCAACGAGTCGAGCCAACCTATTCCTATATTCTACCAACGAGTCGAGCCAACCTATTCTTATATTCTACCAACGAGTCGAGCCAACCTATTCCTATATTCTACCAACGAGTCGAGCCAAACTATTCCTATATTCTCCCAATAAGACGAGCCAACTTATTCTTATATTCTACCAACGAGTCGAGCCAACCTATTCTTATATTCTACCAACGTGTCGAGACAACCTATTCCTATATTCTACCAACGAGTCGAGCCAACCTATTCCTATATTCTACCAACGAGTCGAGCCAACCTATTCCTATATTCTACCAACGAGTCGAGCCAACCTATTCCTATATTCTACCAACGAGTCGAGCCAACCTATTCCTATATTCTACCAACGAGTCGAGCCAACCTATTCCTATATTCTCCCAATAAGACGAGCCAACCTATTCCTATATTCTACCAACGAGTCGAGCCAACCTATTCCTATATTCTCCCAATAAGACGAGCCAACCTATTCCTATATTCTACCAACGAGTCGAGCCAACCTATTCCTATATTCTCCCAATAAGACGAGCCAACCTATTCCTATATTCTACCAACGAGTCGAGCCAACCTATTCCTATATTCTACCAACGAGTCGAGCCAACCTATTCCTATATTCTACCAACGAGTCGAGCCAACCTATTCCTATATTCTACCAACGAGTCGAGCCAACCTATTCCTATATTCTACCAACGAGTCGAGCCAACCTATTCCTATATTCGTTGCATAATTATTCTATTATATTAATAATAATAAATCATTTATTGCATCTATAAATGTAATAAAAACTTGAATACAACTGTATAAAATTATTTGTCGCCAGCGGTATTTCGGAATCGATACTTGAGATATTCAAGAGAAGAACCTACTCCACGACTCCTCTGGTGGCGGATGTTCATGGGTGACGGTGACCACTTATCATCAGATGAACTGCTTGCTTGTTTTCAACATATTCTGTCTAAAGTACTAGAATATGAGGAGTATTTTTTTTCTAATGATGACAAATAGAAAAGCAATTACGTATACATTTCGCAACTTTTTAGCCGATTTTCTTTTCGTAATATACTTTCCTTATTTACTAACAAGAAGTTCCCCTGCGTATCAATTCTTCTAGTTTCCTCATCTGCTGTTAGAATGACAAGTGGTTACGTTGAGCGCGTGAGGAAACTGACGGGCGCCATTCCTAAGCGAATGCAAATTCGAAATGATATCATTTTCGTTATGATGTACTCCAGAAAGAATTCGACGATGGTACTGAGTCATCGTAAGTCGGAGTTTAGAAGTTAAGTAAAATCAGTACGGGCACATCGACATTTTGATAATTATTTTGCAAGAGTTTTATCAAAAAAAAAAAAAGTATAGCCGCTAAGCTTTGCGACCTCTAACCGTTGCGGAAGATAAACGGTTAGCGGTAATTGAATAAAATGCCTTTTTTCCGTCATTAGAAATTTCGTGCAACCACAGTGTACGAAGAAGCGTCAACAGCCTAACGGTTTAGGGTACGTTCTGCGAAAGTTAAGGTCATAGGTTCGAATCCCCCATTAGACTATTATAGTGGATAAGGTCCTAGCGCAAGGATTTTCAGCTTAGTTAGATTAGTTAACCGGAATATTAGCAATGTTTAGTTTAATTAGCATTGCTAATATTGAAGAAAAAATCCTCACTAATATAACCTATTAATTATTTAATATATTTTTATTATTCGAAGCTTGTAAGTGGATCGGAACAATTCGTAGTAATATTTTACCTTGAATGAAATGGTTCATCCTTCATCATTACAAGTTTCGTGTAAACGCAGTGTACTCTGCGTTACACACCCTCACACTGCCCTCTCGGGCACCCTCGAGACAGACGCTCTCGCGAAACAAGGTAACGGTCCAAGCCGAGGCTCCCTCTCGGGAGCCCTTGTGCTGGTTACCTATATATAGAGGTCTCGACTGAGTGCCATTAGCGCTCGGTCACCTCTCAACCCGGTGAAACTGTAAAAGCCCTCGGGCTAACAGTGGCCTTCAGCCCGAAAAAAAAAAAAAAACCCTCACACTAATAAAACAATTAGTTTTATTCCCGAAACGAATTCGATGGATAGCTCTGATTGGCTTAAGTTAATCTATGAAGGTTTTTTAGTTCTTGTCAATCATAAACTTTCAAACGGAAAAAGAGACAAAGATATATCTGTTTCACTTTTTGTATTAATTTCGTTATTAATGTTAAAAAGTTTCTAGTCTACTGGTTTAAATAGTATGTAAAATAATCCGATCAATCTTTAGAACTGTCACCGTATCGGTTTGACATTATATCTTATCTGTAAGCTCTTTGCTACTTTCCATTGTCTGTGGCCTGTAACTAGGTTTCCGGTGTATAATGTACTGTTGTGGGCGGTACATCCGCTTGCGTAAAACGCAAACCCGGCAAACGTGTGTATGGGCGTGTGTTATTTATTGGTATATAACTGTTATATATTGACGATAGTTTTTTCGAATTGATACAGAGAACAGAAAATACACATTGCTTCTCATTGTAAGTCAGAGGTTAGTGCTCTGTTTTCTCTGGAAATTTTAAAATTGTCGCTGATGAAGCAATTTTTATGTTCCAATTCAATAATTTTTATATCCTCTCTCTCACTCGCATTCGTATTCTGTACATTAGCCGTCGTAAAAATAAGTCGGCTCATCTGTATAAGACCTTATTACTGGTGACGAGGCATTCAAATTTGGACCTGAGAAGTGAAGACGCAACTTAATTATTATTCCTTATCAAAGATTGGATAACATGGATCACAGGAATCCCTTTAGCAGGTTAACTGTGTGCTTATTTGTCACCCCCTAATGTTATAAAAAAAATTAAACATATATATGCCCATAGAGTAAAGTCATTTTCAGATACGACTGTCACTACTATTTTGTATATAATTGAAGCTTTAAAAATATTTCTAGCTGCTTTCAAAAAAATGAAAGACGAACACACAGACGAGTTTGTGTTTTAATTAAGGTAATCTTGTTAGTGAATTAATATCTGCTGCGGTCACCCAGCCAAGCAACATGGCTTAAGTATTCGGCCCTCACGAGAGAGGCATGTCTCCGACAAACTTTGCCGTATAGTGTAGCTATACCGTAGAATGCATGCACTAGCAAATTTCCCTGTCTATATCAAAACATACTGGAAAGTACTGTCTCCTACTTATTACCTATTCCAACTTTTTTCTGCTTTCAAATGGTTTTTAATAGGTTTCCCATACAATAAAGTCGCAATTGGATTCTGCATGTTCTTTCCTCAACAAATGATCTATCTCAATAAATTATTCTTCTTATCTTAAGGATAAACTACACTATCTCTTTATATTTATGTAGATCTCATTCTCTGACTGCTAATCTGATCATTTGTGAAAACGTGGTCTTTCCATCTCTATAGCTAATAGCTATATCGTAACTCTTACGTTACGTTGCATTGGCTTTTTTAAAAAAAAAACTAGTATAACATTTATGACCTCTAAAACCTTTTAAAAAATATATAATAATGTTTTAATGTCTCTGTCGATATCTGCTCTGTGCGGTGACACGTTATTAATTTTATCTCGCTTCATCTGCGCGGGGCAGATTGAGGAAAATATTCTTTGATGTGGGTGAACCGAGCAAAGTTTCTCGTAACGCCTTTGTAATATCCTCGCCATTAACCAGCTGTACAAATTCTCTCGTGGGGTGATTATCCAACGTTTGTAAGCAGACAATATCTTGTACATAAATATACTCCTATAACAGTATAAAGTATGTAATGTTAATCTTTTAAATGTTTACGAGGCTGATATAGTTCCATAAAGTATATTTAGTGTATGTGTGTATGTAGTAGTATGGTGATTTGGATAACTGACTGTCATGACGCTGGTTCAGGGTTCGATTTCGAATATTTGTGTTTTTTATGAAGAAGAGAAACGAGTACACATGTCTGATGGTAAGTGATTCCTGGGGGCAATCATATCTAAATTCACCCTCGATAAGGAATCATGGTGCAGATGCCGTTGAACCCTTCCGAAATAAGATCCCTTCAATAATAAGTCTCCGTATTCCAGTTCACCAGATGAAACACAGCAGCGCTGTGTTGATATTTTAAACTGGTATTCTGTGAACACGCCGCCCTTACCCCATCGTGCCTACTCACTCATGCCGCAGTCAGAAATAAACTGCAGTCTGTCTACCACACTGTTTAAATGTGTATTATTGGCTTATTATTATTTGCACTATATATTTATATTAGATCATTATGTCCACCAGGAAAGGTTACGGTCAGCAAGTGCCCCTTGATACTACACTTACGGCATTATAATATTTACTTTTCTATGCAAGACTTTTGGGGCGTATTTTTTTTAATAAAAAAACTTTGTCCTGAGCTCATCACGGCTACTTTCGGCATTGATATTGTAACAACTTTTCAATAATATTAGTGGTGACAAATATGCACACTGTAATTATAAGTGTTTACTGCACCTAAATTAATTTAAAACAAATTTTTTAAGTAATTTTTTTTTAGTCCTAATTCATTCTAGTCACAGTAACTAGAGTAGAAACTTTTACTAGGATTACTTGCACTAGAAATGAACTTGGAAATGGTTGGGGTGACAATTAATTTGAAACTTTTTCAACAGAATTGATTTGATCGAAGAGCCGTCGTAGGTCTGTGTTCAAGCGCTCGCTTTCAATTCGCTGTACGCAAACCGAGTTCGATCCCAGGTGCTGGTACCGATGAGATTATTAATTGCAATTTTAAATGATGATCTAACACGTGCTAGGCGGTGATGGAAAGCATTACCAAACATTTTGAATTGATTTCGAAAAACAAAATTACGAAGACGGTCCGCCAATCTACTCTAGAGAAGAGGCTTATGCCCAACAGTGGGATTATAGGGATATATATATATATATATATATATATATAATTTTATCTTTTATTAATTTGATAAACAAACCTTAATCAAAACATAACCGACTTAATATATTTGTAAGATTAGTCATAATGTTATCCAATTACATTTCAATGATTCATTGAATCATAAACCACTATAGTTCGCGTGCATTGCACAGTACTTGAGGTTCGAATCCGAAATGCACTCGCGGACGATCGGCCTTCAACGACTTACTCGTGCCAAATGGGTCAATATAATTCACAATTGAACCTACTCATTCCAATCACTCATACAAAAATCTATCACCGTAGTGGTGTGCGATTGCGCTAATAGCATTTATTATAACAGTGCTAATTTGCTAAATGGTAACGTTGAATTTCGTCATGAATGATTTCATTAGGATGTTGAAAAATGTTACAGTTTTTTGTCTCCTTAGACGTGTCTAGAGTTCTTTTACCTTACACCTTTTGTGTTAAATATTTTGCGTTGACTTTTAATTCACACCACATATACTCGTAAGTTTCGCTTCCTAGTAAAAACAATGTGGTTTTAGCGATTCTTTTTTCTCATTGGTAACTGAGATATTCTACGCTATGATAGTTTAAACAATTCATTGCGTAATTCACGTTAAGTTTTCTATACTGTACCTCGGAGGATTTCGAATATTTTTTCTATTAAATGCAGTATATTGAGAGGTGTAGTTAGTTCATATTATTAACGGTGATCAGTAGATTAATTTTTGACGGCGTGAGGGCTTTTACAGCTTCACCGGGTTGATAGGCCGAGCGCTTAGGGAACTTAGCCGAGACCTTTATTAATGGGTCACCAGCATGAAGAAGCCTCGGCTTGGACCGTTACCCTGCGCGTGAAAGCAACGGTCTCGAGGGTGCCCGACAGGGCCTTAGAAATTACGGATTAAAATGTATTCATAAAGCCTTTTCACCTCACAGAGTGACTGTTAAATCATTATGGAAAGTTCTTTTTAGGATTTGCTAACGTTACATAATAGATAACAAAAATAAGAAGTGATCCATACTTCAGCTCTTGACTTGCACCAACGTCTTGGTAACACGTTATCTTTAATCTGAAATCGGCCCAACTCCGAACGCATTAGCAGTCAACACAATGTTTTTTTTTTTTGTTTTTTTTTGTGTATCAACAAAAAACTCTTTGCATGTCATTTTTTTTACAACATCACGCTAGTTATTTCACATTCGTATGCGGACGAAATACGGCCGTTAATCTCGTGCGTACGGGGCGGGTGGGGGGGGGGGGGGTTGTGAAGGCGCGGAGGTATGTAGTTGGCACATAATTGCATAATAAATGAACATACGAACGGGTAAACGCTCGCGGGCGGTTGGCACTGACTGATTAAGACGGATTAATGCTGCGGCGTCCACGCGGATAAGCCGGATAAAATTGGACGGTGGACAGTCGCGTAAGACGTAGAATCGCATCGGAGATTTGTATAAGTAATAAAAAATTTAAAGCTCACTTAACTTGCTATTAAGTTAATTATTTGTTAGCAATGGTGGAGTTATATTTAGTTTATGGCCATGAATCGATGAAGTGGGCCCGACCGGGGATGTACCACGCTCTCAAAAAATACCAACGTGAAATAGCATCATTATGCTGCTGTGTTTCGTGTGGTGGATCCAATTGCAGGTAGCAATCTTCAATCTTCTGGGGTGCATGACATTTGCATCTTTATTGATGATATATGTAAATGTCAGGCCGTGATCATCTCTTACCATCAGGCGGACTGTGTGTTCCTTCCATAAATAAATTTATTATATTATATACATATTACCTTGGGAGGGTTCAGAGAAATCAAGGTATGGACAAATTAATAATAATGAAGAAAAAAAGAAACATATAGTACATCTAAATACTTATACAATTATATATTATCTTTGGAATTTATAATACTAAATAAAATAATAGATATTTATATACATTTATATAAATTATAAACCAAAAATATATACATATTATAAATACAAACATATCTTAAAGTAAATATATATGTACATAATTATTATCGATGTAGTGAATCTGCTGACGCTACTCCCAACAAATGCTTTCGAAATTTGCTTTTAATCTCTAAGCGACTTTTAGCCATTCTGATTCTTTAAAAAAAATCTTTTGAGTTTTTTTGGATGCTTCATACTTTCCTCCAAATACACTATAATGCGTTCAACACAATGGCAATATGCTCATTTTCATGAAAATATTAGGTTCTATTCATCAACAATATTTCATCTTAAGATTAATAACTAAAATACTGCTGCGGTAACTGCAATTTATTTTAATATGAGAGACAGATCCTATTTCTTTTTTAAATTTTGAAAAAAAAATGAGTATTATTTTATATATATATATATATATATATATATATATATATATATATAATTAAGTTCATTTGTGTGTTATTAAATGTGAACAACTCTTCGAATTTCGAAGCATTTATGTATATATCATACCTATAATTATATATATAACAGTATAGTTAGAAATGTTGTTTTTCCCTGCCAGACTATATGTCATATTGATTACTTATATGAAAAAATTAAATTAAATTAAATGAAAATTAATATGGAAAAATTAAATTAAAAAAGAAATCAATGTTCATGACATTACATAAATCGTTGTCTTAAATTAAAATAGGCATGTCGTCCTTTAGACTTCACACGTAGCAGGACTACATCGTGAAGGTCAAAAATACGGTTAACCCTGTGAGAAAGCGCCTACAAGTCTGGGCAGACTAAACAACCCTTGCATCGAATTTGTTTGTGATTTAGATGTAGCTAATACAGAAAGACGATAAATGCTATAGATGCTTCGAATCATTATATATTCAAGACACTAATTTGTCTAGCTTACCTATATTATATAGATTCGTGGTAGCTCATGTATCTAAGCCCGCGTTTTCGTATAATTATTAATATGTATTGATAACATACTCTCTGGAGCCCTTGTGCTGGCATTACAGAGCTGTAAAAACTGTAAAAGCCCTCGGGCTAACAGCCCGAAAAAAACAGAAGAATAAAGCGAAAACATCGTGAGGAAACATGTCCAATAATTCAAATAAAATAAAATGCTGTTCTAACACCCTCTCTCTATAAGGAGGAGACTTATGACCAGCTGTGTGATTTATACGCTGTTACTTCAATTTCTACCTTTATTCAGCTTCACAATGTAAGTCTCATTACCACCACATTCGAGTCAAATTTCAGACAAACTCCCCAAAAAAATGTTCCCAACAAAATGTCCCGGGCAGTGCGACGTATATGGTCACCAATTAAGCGCGGTGTTGGCACGCGGTCGTCGACCCGTACCTTGGCATTGCCGACAGCTACTTACGTCACCGCAACCTGTCAATACGACGCTCCACGCGCCGCCTTCGTTTACGACTGGCTCCTATTTGTTTAGTGGGCCGGATCGGAGTTGGCCTAAACGTCGTCTCGCTGGACATTTATTATGTGATTTAACAGTGGTAGAGCTACACTGCAGTTTGTTTCTAACTGCAGAATGAATGGGTCAGCTCGACGCTGCTGTGTTTCGTCTGGTGAGTGAAGGGATCCGGAGACCTTTATTACTGGTGACGAGGCATTCCATCTCAGACCTAAAGGGTAACAACGCATCTGTATTATGATTCCTTGTCAAGGAGGAATGTCGTGGGCCGCAGGAATCGCTTAACATCAGGTGAATTGTATGCTCGTTTGTAACTCTCAACGTAATAATTAAAAAAAAAGAAAATAGTATGGCCACGGTTAATTGCCAGGGTTCAGGCAATTAACCGCGGCCATTTATTTATTGTATTGACGGTGACAAATCAGCATACAGTTCACCTCACGGTGAGCGATTCCCGTGGCGCATGCCGTCCACATTCACCTCGATAAGGAATCATATTGATTTAAGACTTGTTTAAGATTTAAGTGAAATCGTAATTAAAAAGCAAATAAACGACTTAAATAAGAAACTCACCCTTGAGGGTTTTTTTGTTTTTTTATAGTGTAGGCGGCAAACGAGCATGCAGCCCATCAGATGGTATGTGATCACCAACAAATAAATAAAAGGAATAATAAAAGGATAATATAATAAAAGGGATAAGATAAGAAATAAAATAAGTAATTCCTTGATGGTGATAATATTGCGATCAGATAGATCGACGTTAGATCAGATTAGGAAAAACGATAGGGAGTGCTACTTTGTTTCTTCCTGTACTTAAAGCATTTTATATGTCAGTCACGTAAGATAATCAAATGGAAAATGACGTGATCACGTGATCACTCTTTATTTTCAATGTTTATATATATATATACATCTGTAAGGAAATATTCCTTTCAACAATTATCAAACAGGATGTTAATCTATGCCCGTTAATATAATCATTTGATTCCTCCAGTTATAACATATATATTAACAGGAAAAAATACCTAACTCCATAGCCTTTTTAACGAAAAATGTTTTTTTTAATTTTCCTATGGACATGCGTTTAAACTTAATTATATAGCTCAAATTAGTTTTATAAACCGAATGGAGTAGAGTTAAGTTGCTTAAGTGGTATACTTTTTTATGTCATTTGTATAAGTGAATATTTAATTTTACAGTTTTTTTACTTCAAATAAGCAATGATAGCAATTTTTTTTCATATTTAGAAAATTGTGCCTCTCGTTTTGCCATATACTAGATATCGTGACAATATATGCAAGTCTAAATGAAAGAGAAGAAGTGAAGTTTAAATTAAATTATTTTCTCTCTTTTTCCAGGTACTATAGGATGGATAGGCGCAGATGAAATAAAAATATTTATAATGGAATAGGGAAGGTGACGTCAAGTGAGTGTCTGTGTATGCACTTTGATTTTTACATTTACTCGCACTATTATTTCCACGTCTCTCTCTTCGGCACCGTTGGAAGTTAGCGCTGCAATCACTTGCGCCATCGTGAGCTGACTCATGACAACTTTAGAATCATGTCACGGACGGAACTACTTATTATGGTCGTATTTGGTACATATTGCTATATTTTTATTCTTCATTACGTCATTCTTTTAGACCTATGGCTAGGCTTCAGCGGATTGAAAGGTAGCCGAGCGCTTTAGGCATTCAACCGAAACCTCCTTCTTTGGGTAACCAGCACAAGGGATCACGAGCGTGAGCCTCGGCTTGGACCCGTTATCCTGCGAAACTAACAGCTGCGACTCCAGGCAGAAGGTTCTGGAGTGTTCCCGACACTAGAACGTCACTCAATGTGCCTATCCTCTTGTAGTCCAATTATATTTAATAGACGACTTGCTTATCAGTGGTCACTTAACATCAGGTCGGCTTCGTTTGCTGGGAGAGGTACAGGGTTCTTTTACTAAGAAAATTTAGAACTATTAAAGTTTTTAATGGAGATCTGAAATGAAATATTAAGTTTGAGTCAAAATTTGATCAAGAAAAAGATTACCGTTAGTACGGATTACCACTTCCAATTTTTTTTTCTCGGGCTGATGGCCACTGTTACCCAGAAGGCTTTTACGGTTTCACCGGGTTGAGAGGTGGACCGAGCGCTTATGGCGCTCAGTCGAGACCTCTATTAATGGGTAACCAGCACAAGGTCTCCCGAGAGGGAGTCTCGGCTTGGATCGTTACCATGTTTCGCGAGAGCGTCTGACCCGAGGGTGCCTGAGAGGCCCGAACCGGCTCGGTCAGTTGCGTCTGACTATGGATCATCTAAATAACACTTTCAAAGACTTGGTGGAACTAATTATAGGGTTTTTAGTAAAACAGGTTATATAATTCAATTATTAATAATTTAATATATCAATAATTTACTATATATATATACTAATCATAATGAAGCGTCAATAGCCTAATGCAGGGATTCTCAACCTTTAATTTGTCCCGGCACACTTTTGACGATTTCAAAATTTGACGACACATAAAAGGCGTAGTGGTTGAGAATCACTGGCCTAATAGCTTAGGTTTGCGAAACTTAACGTCTCAGGTTCGTATCCGATTATTGTCGTGTACCTTTTTCTTTTTAGAACGACAAGCGTTCTTTTAATATTGTTTATTTTATTTTTTTATATTTACGTCTAATAAAGTTATTATTATTATTATTCAAGTAATAGTAGAGTTTAAATATATAATTTTTTCTCTCGATGTTTTATCCTCAACACTTTATGTTGACTCGTAAAATTTTAGTACCAAACAAAGTTTCAAGTCTCATCTTGAAAGACGGGCTTTTGTATCATCGACGAATAGACAACGACGACAAAGGCATTTAACATTAACTTAGGTCTGGATTCGAATCTACCCGCTTGTCATTATTCGTTTAGCCTTTATCCCGTATTGTGAATGGATTCTAACAATTACATGGCGAACATTTATTATATTTAAATATTTTATTACCGTGGGATTGTTCGGCGCTGGCCTTGACGTCCGTGTTGACCGACTGGGCGAGGAACCAGTTCTTTATAAAGCCTGTTCGTTATATTCACGCCTTAAATCTTCAACGAGGTAGACATACAAAATAGATATGAGGCAATGCAACGTTTCTGGTACTGCACTACGGCGAGAGAGGGGGAAAGGTATATTATTACGTCCTTCTCCCCACGATTCCGATCACGACGATACTATTCGGTTTTTGTCAGATTACACCAAGTGCCTATAATAATTTTATAGTGCCGTAAGTATTTGTACAAGAAAGAATCACCAGTCGTCCCCTTCCGTATCCCTATGCATGTGCAATAAAATACGGACAACACACCCAAACCACAAAGAACAACAATTCGTGTTGCACAATTACTGTTCCTCGGCTGGGAATCCAGCCCGAATCCATGCAGCAGTCATCTGGTAACCTTCCTTATGTTAAATTTTATGTCCCAACATTATATTATTACATTAATATTTTACATATTCATCAATGTTAATATTTCAACACATTTATGTGATTTTAAACAGACTCACCTTTTTTTATCTTATTATGACAAACGAGCATATGGTCCATCTGTTGGTAAGGTCTAATTATTTCCATCTATCCTAGATAAGGATTCACAATGAAATCTAATCGCCCGTCATACAAGGAGTATGTAAATAAATATAGTATATAAATAATATGTAAAAGACAAATGCATAAATTCAGGTAGGGAAGGATAACCCGTACAAAATACCCTAGTGATAAAACCAGAATGAATGGGTCAGCTCGACCGGGGTAGGACCACGCCCTCACAGAATACCAGCGTGAAATAGCGGCTTAACGCTGCTGTGTTTCGTCTGGTGAGTGCAGGGATCCGGAGACCTATTACTGGAGACGAGGCATTCCATCTCAGTCCTCAAGGGTGACAACGCATCTGCATTATGATTTCTTGTCAAGGATGAATGTAGATGTCATGGGCCGCAGGAATCACTTACCATCACGTGAACTGTGTGCTCGTTTGTTACTCTTAACGCTATAAAAAAAAAAAAAAAACCATCGTGAAATAACCGCATAGCACTGCTCTGTTTCATAAGGTATAATATCATTATGTACGATGATATATAATGTATACAATTACAGGTAACAACGCATTCCACCTCACTCCTCGGGAGTGAACGCATGTGTAACTTGAATATTTGTGGAGGACGAATGTGAATTTCATGGGTCGAAGACATTAGTTACTGTCAGATGAACTGTGTGTTCGTAATTATGAATATAATATTATAAAAAAAAACGTAATACGCTATACAAAATAGGTAAACGTAAACGTACCCTCTCTGCAACTCATTGGACCACGGGGATCTCTTACCATCAAGTGAATTTTGTACTCCTTCACCAATAAATCTTCGCTCCGTTTAGTAAGATGGTCATCCCACTACATCTGTCGATTTGAGGTTACCACATAATATTCTTATTTATACCCCATCGGTTACTTTAGTTTTTTTATTATATTAAGAGTAACAAACGAGCACACAGTGCGCCTGATGTTAAGTGATTCCTGCGGCCCATGACATCTACATACATTGTTCATTCATCCTTGACAAGAAGAAAATAAAAAAAAAAAAGAAAAGAAAAAAGAAAGAATAATGCAGATGCGTTGTCACCCTTGAGGACTGAAGGAATGCCTCGTGACCAGAAATAAAGGTCTAGGATACTTACATGCTGCTATTTTACGCTGGTATTCTGTGAGCGCATGGTCCTACCCCGGTCGAGCTGACCCATTCATTCTGCAGCTAGAAACATACTGCAGTGTAGCTCTATCACTATTTAAATATTTTACACATTAAACACAATCTTAGTATTTCGATTTTAAAAATACCATGGATTAATTAATTTATCCTTTTTGCTTTTAAGTAAGGTTAAGACGGACCAGAAGCATTCTCTGCCAGGCAACCCTGGGTGAGTGAGAGAAAACGTTGGTAGGTATAAAGTAAAAAAAAAAAACTATTCATCTACAAAAACTTTATTTTATATCGAACTGGAACCTACAACTTTATTAAAGGGTTTTCCTTATAAATTTACTCTGCAAGAAAACGAATTAATTTCTTCTTCTTGGGTTGTATTTTACTCTACTTTATTATACACTAGGCAAAATATAAGTCGATCAATGCTCTTAGCGGACCCTAAATGGCCTGATGGAGAGATCTACACTGTATACGACGAGAAAGCAAAGATGGACTACCTTGATATCGTTAATATATTTATTAGGTCATTTAGAAACATTGTAAAGGTTGAGGTTTTTGAATGTGTTCGTGGGGCACCTGCATGTGTAAGAAATAAAGTTTAATAACAAATAATAAGCTATAAAACCCAGTGGCGTACTATGGTACAATACGAAGGAAATATATAAATAAATATATATGTATATAGATATATACATATATATTGTTTACTATTTACAATTGCTCTACTGCGAGGTTACGTCGACGACTGCATAGGGGGGCGATTGTGATCCGAGGGCCCCTCAGAAGGATGTTCGAACCTCGGCTCGGATCATTGTCGAAAAAGGGGGGGGGGGTGACCTCTTAGGATGGACGTAGTTGATATTTATGGACTCTACTACTTATTAAAAGTGAACAGGGTGTCCGTTTGTCACCCTTGATTATATAATAACCTCGGCTAGGACTCAAACTCGCTAACAGAGACTCGAAAGCTAGTCACTTCAGAATGGTCAGCGACTAGCGACACGGTCGCCCGTGATTAACGACTGTCACTCGTGAACGTATGTGTTATCATGTTAAACCTGTTTGACATTTTTTATGGTCGGTACGTGCGGATTTGGCGTCCAATCATTTATTTATGAACGGTTTTTTCCATGGGTGATGTTTAGAGGGCATTAGTACGATTATGTTTAAATTAGCTATTTAATAAGCGACGTTTTTAACACACAATAAAATATATAATTATAGTGATAAGAAACCAATGGTATTTTCGAAGAATGACAAATTAAAAGTTTCACTAAATCTGTTTGGACCTCACCCAATTATATTTGCATATCGAGTCTCTCTTTCTATCGTGATTATTCTGTCGCGTTTCTGCTTCCTCCTAGACATCCAGTTACTTGGGTCAGGTGTACCTTGTCCGCATTATCCGGTTTTGTGCTATGTCATTGTTGAGGTGAGCTTCGTTCATTTCTTTCTTGACTCGGGTGGTCCGCTGGCCTTCCATGTGTACGTTTCGTCATTGGCAAGAATAGAGCAAGTTTCACCATCAGCCCTCTAGTCCAGGGCTTTTAGAATAGAATAGGTATACATGCCTGTAGTATAAGGCGAACTAAAAAGGGATTACGGGTTATCAGGGTGGAGGCCCTCATCGTACAGGATAGCGAACCCAGAGAAGATGACAACACGGAGTAGTCCCGGGTTGCCGTAGCGCAGCGAGGATGCTAGGGGAGGCGAGACCTCCCTTGCGACGTGTTTAATTTCAGTGCAGAGGTGCACCGTTGCGTTCATTAGGAACCCCTTCCAATGCACTGAGGGTGGCCAACGAGGGGGTTTTTCAGTGGCTACTAATCTCACATAACCCTGTCTTACCCAGAAGGTAGGATAACTTATGAACATTTTCCCCCATACCGAAAAAAAAGAGGGCAAGCTTCCATCATATGATGGTCCGAGTTACTTTTGACGTGGCCTTACAGCCGCAAGTTTTTTACCTTGACCTTATCAGGGCAAGTTTAAAACTCCCTGCGATGTACTCATTTCGAATTTTGTCTGATCTGATCGTGTGATATTCGTTGACCACGTCATCCGTCTGACTCTGCATCCGATTTTTTTTTATATAGACAAAAGTGTGACGAACGAATGAGATCAAAGCCTACGTTATTTTTTATTCATCAACGACGAGACTGAGTTTGACTTATCTGATAAATGAGACGAAAAACGGTAACAATTTGTTGCTATTTTATGCTAGTGTTCTGAATAATCAGAACATGTTGTTGAACCAGAGATTTCAGCTCACCTGAGGTAAGTGATTACCGAAGGCCTTGGATATCCGCAACATCAGAGAAGTTGCGCTGCAGACCTTTAAGAAACATGTAGGCTCTTTTCTTCAAGGTCCATAAGTCATATAGATTTGGAAATACCGCTGACCACAGAACTGGAATCATCCACAGAGTAGTTGTACGTGGGAAAAAAAATCGCGTAACGCGCACAGTGGTGGATACCCCACCATCGAGATGATGAGGGTGAAATTTTTTATTCTGTCGTGATATACGATGTTTTAACTCATCGTATCCGTAAAAAATATGTGTATTGAATTAAATTTCAGTTGCAATATTTAGTTAATATTTAAACTTATTGGGTGGGATTCAATAACCACGAACGTCGCCATTTTAGCCAGCAAGTGCAAGGCTTGCCCTTGCGTTTCAAAGAAAAATCAGCGCTTTTGGCGATCACATTTGAGTTTTGGTCGGTACGAGTGCGACATAACTCATGAGAATTTTTTAAAAGTTCGTACATGGTCCATTTAGAATTCAGGGTATCCTGCACATTGAAAGATAGGGAAAGGTGCTTTCTTCATACTTAAATGTGTCCGAAGTTTTCGATCTCCTTACTTATGTCAAAATAATTTTATTCACTTTTTCAATGTGGCCATGTGGTCCACGAATTGAAATTCATTTATTCAATAATTAATGGACAGTTAATAGTCCATTAGTGACACTTTTATAGGACAAATATTATGTTGTTATCGTTTCGTAAGAAAATATACTGCACGGAAATATCAAAGGGCTGGCGTAGATTATATAATTATATTATTAATAAATAAAACATAATAAATGTTATGTTATGTTCAATCTAATATACACATGGTATACAATATGATGAACTTCGTTGACGATCAAGTACTTTCCGATCGGCTTGATTCGCTGATGGCGTTGCGAAGAGTTGTCGCATCTCTATGTATAATTTTATTGAATTTACTATGGGGAGTGTTTTGTGGTGTTGTTTGGATTAATTTCAGCCGCTGACCTTAAGAGAAACATCGTACATCAGGACAGAATTCAAAATTTCAACCTCACCATCTCGATGGTTGGCAATCCACCGCTGTGCGCTCATCCCGAAATTTACTCCCACGCACTACTACCATGTGGAATCAGCTATCGCCAGCAATATATCCGAACGGATACGACTTAGGGACCTTCAAGAAGCGCCTACACCTTTCTTAATGGCCGGCAACACATCTGTGACTTCTGTGGTGTTGCGGATGTCCGTGGGCGGCGGTGATCACTTACCATTAGGGGAGCTGCTTGCTCAGAAATAAGCAACATCCTCTATAAGGAATCATGGTGGAAATTCTTCGTCACCCTTGAGGACTGATAGAACGCCTCATAAGTAATAAGCTCTTTTGTTTCGTTTATCTTACCTTACAATATACAGTGGCGCTTGGCTACTATTTTTAGCTGGGCCTCAATGAAATAGTGGTACTTCCTCGGTCGAGCCTATCTGCCCGCTATCTGCGGTGTCTACCCATAACGCGGTAACCTCTACCGCGGTATGGGTAGTCTATTAACTCACTTGCCTATATAAAGATGTAGTAATGGATTAAATGGGTTATACTGGATATCACGTAAGTAGCACGACAAACTTAAGGGGAAGGTAGGTTGAAAATACCTGTTTAATAGGCATTTCAGAAAGTATTAATACTGATTACTGTTTTCTTCGTATTTTTAGAAAAAATCTCAATATTTAAAAAATAGTGACACTTTTACTAAGGTATGTTTTTTTGTTTGGCAGGTGATCCGTGAACCTATCCTCCCCCTTAAGTTTATCGAGCCACTTACGGGACATACAGTATATAATTCCTTTAGTCAACATGTAATATAATAAAAAATATATTTAAAAAAAAATTAAATACATTCTTCATAGGGTTGCTCGTAAGTCAGTGATCGCATTTGTCGTTGGTGCCTGTTCCGTATTCAAGATTAAAAAAAAAAAATTTTCAATGTTATTAACATTAATAATATTCTGGTTAACCACTCCCACTAAGCTGAAAATGTCTGTACTAGGAGATGGTTTAAGAAAATAATCTAATCGATCCGATCCTACGAACTTAAGTTCCGCAGATCGTACCCTGAACCATTAGGCGATTGACGCTTGAAATTATTAGAAGATATTGTCGGTGTTTTAAAAACGTTCTCTTTCTTTAATTTCTTGCCAGTTAACAAATATATATATTCGGAATCCTCATGATAGGTAGACTATGATACGTGACTAACATGGAGAAAATCTATTTCCGATCTCGATGGCTTATTATATGGTAAAGACAGCTCTTGTTTCCTTCCATGTGGAAATTTCGATTTCTAATTACATTAAGTAGCACTGTATTATTTGAATCCAAATTAGTATTTCTTTAAGGAGGCAATCTATTTCGCTATGGCATCCTCATACCAAATTACACCTGAGATTCCAAGACATTTGATGTATTGTTAGTTATACAAAACATATATTTTTCACTTTTTTCGTTCTAATGGCCACTGTTAGCCCGAGGGCTTTTACAGCTTCTCCGGATTGAAAGGTGGCCTAGCGGTTAGGCCGCTCAACGGAGACCTTTGTTAGTGGGTAACCAGAAAAAGGGTTGCCGAGAGGGAGCCTCGGCTTGGACCGTTACCCTGTTGCGCGAAAGCGACTGACTCGAGGGTGCCCTAGAGGGCCGAACCTCGGCTCGGTCAGATGCTTCTGACTGATTATAACAAGGCGTATTGGAAAAAATATCTTTAAAATATTAATTTAATACAATCCACCTATTTCGTTGGTAATTTAGTACCTATACTCTCACTCAGTTTAGAATGATGGTAATGCCACGATGTAGAGAATTACTTGCTAGAACATATTATCTCATATTAATAGTCCATACCAAGCCCTCACAGAACACCAGAAATAGCTGATAACGCTGCTGAGTTATGTATGATGAGGGTAATTACTGATAACGAGGTATATATAACATCTCTGTCCTGAGAGATATACAATGCTTGTGCATTTGAATCTCTGTTGACGAGTACGAGTAGGTTTAAAAATATAGATAGACGCTTTTGAAAGACATAACCTTTATTGGCAGTCGAGCTACAATACAGGAAACGCTTTTCGCAATAACTATTATGAAACTTTTTCGCTAGTGCAGCTAAAATATATTCGAACGTGCTTACCAATAGACACAAAGTAGGCTTCCGTAGGCTGACTTTGTTCAGCTGACGCAGCACGAGCCATTACAAAGACTTCGCAACCACGGCCTTGCATAACACGCATACCGAAGTGCCAGACAGTATAATAAGGCCTCCAATCATCTATATCCACATTAGCAACATATAGATGTCCACGTCTCTTAACAGCCTGGTTATCGAAATGCCTACTGTCAACGTTTCGATGTACCGACAGTAATATTACACTTAAGTATTGCATTTTTATACGTATTCTGGGTAATATTTGTAGTGCACAACACAAGTGCGGACATTCGTTTTAAAATAATGCATGCTGTTATCACCTCTATATCTCTAATTATAAGTATTGTGATTCTTTGAACTCTTGGTAAGTTGGCGTCGTTGATGTCGTTGTAGAATACAGCCTGCCTACAGTTAAGATTAGTCAGCGAATTTGTTCGCAGTGCGTTTTATCATGTTCGTTTGCGTTTTTATAAAATCGTGTATAATTAAGCTTTAATTTATTTATCGTTGTTCGGTTACCATCTGTCAATACATCTGACAAGATGTAAATGATTAAAAAAAAGACTTTTTTCACTCTACCCTTCGTTTTATTGGTATCGAGGGATTATTTGAAAGAATAGCGTCCTTTTTTATGGTATTGGGTGGAAATTTTCAATAACAGGATACCCTGCACCCTGGAGAAACATTAAGAGGGAGGAAGGGGGAAGAATGTGTAATTATATACGCTAAAATCCCTCAATGGCCAATCGCAGTGCATTGGAGGGGGCCACGGAGCTTTTACAGAATGACCCGGAGCCCCTTTCCCAAAGGTCTTAGCACGTCCTAGGAGAAACAACCCTAGAACGTGCGTGGGAGTCCTTTTACCCTTTCTGAGCTATGGGCACATTTGGCCCCGAGTTCACTTTAGAACCATCAAACCTCCACGTTGATTTCAAGCAGACCCGAAGGCCCTTTCAGTGGCCTCTTATAATATAGGAATAGCTTACTACAGCCCTTTTTTATTACATTAAGAGCAACAAACTCGCACACAGTTCACCTGATGGTAAGTGATTCCTGTGGTCCACGACATCTAAATTTATCTCATCCTTGACAAGGAATCATAATTCAGATGCGTTGTCACCCTTGAGGATTGAGATGGAATACCTCGTTACCAAATTACCGTTACTAATAAAGGTCTCCGGAAACCTACTCCCACCAGCATTATGACTGACAAACACAGCAGCATTATGGTGCTATTTTACGCTGGTATTCTGTGAGGGCGTGGTTCTACCCCGGCCAAACTGGCCCATTTATTCTGCAGCTAGAAACCAACAAACCTTACCCCTTTTCTATAAGTCTAAAATTACAGCACCGTTATCATCTCAGCTTAAATAGCTAAATTAGCCCATTATTGAATACAGTTCTTCCCACAGATGCCATGGGCACTATCCTAGACCAACTATATCCATTTATTCCTTGCGAACTTGCATAAATGTCTTTACTCTATCTAGTGGGGAGATGGTTGGTTTATCTTAAATAAAACCGTCTTATAAACTTGTTAACATCACACAACACACTGCAGCTGGTTTCTAATTGTAGCATGGACCACTCTCTCACAGAATACAATCGTGAAATAATAGCATAATGCAATAGGGTATCGAAAACTTAATAAATGGTAACTCGGAATACCATGAAGGTTCTCGGAGGTGACAACGGTAGTCCATATTGAATTTTAGTTGAGAATAGATGTACGAGAAGAAGACATACATCCTGTATGTTTTTTTGTATTGCATACGAACGTTTGTCTTCATTTGTTACGTAAGGATAGAACAATTTTACTGGTATGTCGTTCTACAGTGATTTTCCAAGACGAAAATTTCATTTAATGTGTTAAATTCAAAAAAATATTTTTATTATGATATGGGATCATAAATTAGCATTTTTTTAAATATAGAATAGTTGGCAAACGAGCAAGGAGCCACCTGATGGTAAATGATCACCGCCGTCCATGGACATATGCAACACCAGAGGAGTTGCCGGCCTTTAGGAATGGTGTAAGCTGTTTTCTTGAAGGTCCATAAGTCCTATTGGGAAATACCGCTGGCTATGCTGATTCGTAGAGTAGTTTGACGTGGAAGAAAATTTCGCCAACTATCGAGATGATGAGTATGTAATTTTGAATTCTGTACGTACCTATGTACGATTGAAAATCAGTTGTTAATCGGAACATCTCGTCAGAACCCTCCCTATTCTAAATTCGGTAAAAAATTACCGTTTGGTTCAACTGGTGTAGACCTCTCCTTCACAGAATACTATCGCGAAATAGTGGCATACCTCTGCTGTGATCCAGGGACCCAATGCATTCCATCACAGTCCTCAGGGTTGATGGATGGCAACTAGAATGGATGTTAATGTAATGAATGTCATGGGCCGCGGTAATCACTTGCCATCAGGTGAACTGTGAAGCCGTTTGTCGCCCCTTTATGAGAAAAGATCTCAGCGAACCCCTCAAACCGTAAACCAAACGGGTCAGCTTTGTCTCACTTGGTCTCGTTACTCACGCTTCATTTCGAATAAAAGAAAACTTATATACCAGCACACGGCCGTATATAAATGCGAGCAATGTAATATTAACAAAGCGATATTAACAACTTAAACATGTTTTTCCATGTTTATTATATGCGTGACCTACATTTGCGCGAAACGACGCGGAGATTTGATAAGGGGATCGTGACGTGTGAAATGGATTTATTTGGACAGTGGTAATCAGCTGCAATGCTGATAGCGGCAAGTAGATAAGATTGAACACGTTACCCTTAATTTATATATTCATACTACGATAGCGTGTGCGTGGCCTATGCCATTCCTCCTAGCAACGGTAGATACCATTCTCGGGTTCAAGGTGGTAAGGTAATGTCGTAAAAGTTAAATGAAGATAACGTGAGATTAATAACGAAGGTAAAACTGAGCTATCGCGGCTCTCAGATAATGCTGTGCGATGCACAAATTATTGGGTTACTGGTCACGTTTTGTAAATATGCCGTGATGATGCGAGTGGTGAGTTCCTTTTTCTATTAGTTCTTTGTACTCTATGAACTCATAACTCACGATTCGAACGTACATGGTCCGGCCATAACTTCTGTTACAAATGAAAATACATTTTTTTTTAAATGAAGTAATTACAAGTAATAATTTTAAAAATATATAATATTATTAAAATTTATATTTTATACCTACATATTTATTAATCTCAGCAAAAAATAAAATAAAATATTCTATCGAAATGGCCACCTTTGGCTTTTATACAGGCCTTTAATCTGTTTGGCCACGAATCAATGGATTTACGCACTGTTTTCCAAGGGAAATTTCGCCAATGATAGCTTCAAAAACTTTTTTGAGAGACTCAATGTCGCCGTGTCGTTTAGATCAGGCCATGTCCTCTAAAACTGACCATAATTTGAAGTCTAACGGGTTGAGGTCTGGGCTAGATGAGGGCCAGTCCTCAGCTCTTATAAAGTCCGGAACGCTGGTTGGAAGCCAGGCTTGGGTAGTTCGTACCTTGTGACTAGGTGCAGAATCCTGCTGGAAAGTCCACGGTATATTTTTAAAAAGTGTATTGCTGAGAGGTTTCACATCATGATCTAAGACGGTATCTTGATACACTTTGGCTGAAGTTTTTACTCCTTTTTCACAAAAATGTAGTTTTGTGACTCCTTGTTAAGACACGCCCCACCAAACCATCACTGGCGCAGGATGATGACCACGTTGTACCTTTCCGACCACTTGAGCAGCTTCTTTAGAACTGTGAGCGTACACTGTAACATTTCGCTTATTGTAGTGTTCTTCAATGGTGAAAATTTTTTCATCGGTTAAGAGGATATTTCTGTGCCTTTCACCTGCGTATCGCGACAGAAGGCGTTTTGATCGATCCACTCTCTTTAATTATAAAGATTGATTTAGTGCATGTACTGTATATCGACGATAAGTACCGAGCTTCAGGTCTTGTTTTATAATACGCGACAGAGTATATATAGCGGGAATCTTCATTTCTCGCGATAAGATTTTTTGCTTCCTAGTGAGGTCTCGACAAATTCTGGCTTTAACAGCCTTTGTAGTTCTAACAGCACGCGGCCGCCCCGATCTTTTCTGGTCTTCGACAGAGGAAGTGTTGTTTTATCTGTTGATAGTACGATATACGAACATACGACTGATACCAAGCTTTTGAAGTGTCTGGAATATGACCGACGGCTCCATACCCAGTTTGTGCAAGGCGATCGCTGCAATCCTAATTTCTTTAACACCCCATTCCATATTGTAATTTGATAATGAACATGTGAAATGTCGCAAAATCGAAAGAAGTTTTTAAAATAATATACGTGTTCCAAATTCAAAATAATTAAAAAGTTGAAAAAAAGAAAAGTTTTTATGTAACAGTATTTATGGCCAGACTAGTTATAATTATTACAAATTCACAAAACATATTTTTATTTTTTTTATTTTAAAAAGAATACAGCAGCAATGCAATTAACATTCTAACATTTACTAGTATTCCCATTATCCACTCTAAGTAGGCTTAAATGGTTGTCCTAGGAAGTGGTTCACGACGAATGGCAGATTCGAACCTACGACCTTAAGTTTAGCAACCTAAGGGTTTTGATATTGCTTAAAATTTATACAGAACGACATCTGTACGGTCAGCTATTTAAAAGAGATCGATTAGGTCAGCGATTTCTTTCATTCAATTACCGAAACACGGCTGAACGGCTATTTTACATTGATGTTCTGTAGCGTTCTCATTCCAGCCGACCCGTTAGTTTATATTACGCATGCTTCTACCGTACATAAAAAAAAATTATATCACATACATCTGAATACTATATATTTGGTACGGGCGCCGAACGGTATCCGGAGGTTGGTAACCGTTGGGATATCTTAATTTTTTTACCGTCGATAAGAACCTTGCATAATAATTAGTTTCTGGCAGCCGACGTTGGGACAAAAAAGTCTTCGCAGCGCTCCCGTCGCGGTGGTCTCCAGTTCAATTATTAAAAAAAAGCTACATTATTCATTATTATTGTTTAACGTCCAATATAATTTAAGAGCATTTATATTTCCGTGATGAAATGAGAACAAAAAGAACTGGTTCCATGATGAAGGAAACAAAAATAGAATAATGTCATCCATTATTCCTTTTATGGATTTTACAGGACTTTTACAGAAGTCAAGGAGAGCGAGGGCTTTGGTGTTTTGCTATATTGTAAGTGATAGGTTAACAATCTATCATCATCCATTTGTTAACGTTATATAACGGTCTTTTAATATTTTTTTTATTACTTTTAGAGTAACAAACGAGCACACAGTTCACCTGATGGTAAATCATTCCTGCGGCCCGTGACATCGAAATTCATCCTTGACAAGGAATCATAATGCAGATTCGTTCTCACTCCTGAGGACTGAGATGGGATGCCTCATTACCAGTAATAATGGTCTCCGGATCCCTACACACACTAAATGAAACACAACAGCATTCTTCTATTTGACGCTGGTATTCTGTGAGGTGATCTCATGAACCCAAATTTCTGATTATTATCGTACGAGTATAAGAGAGTATAACAAAAGAAGTCCTCCTGGTCGATTGAAACCACGGCGATGTCGTCTGGTTATTGCCAGATTAGATCAACTATGCAAAATACAATAAAGTCTCTAAGTATTCGCGCATCAGAGGCACTCACTCGTCTACTTCCCTAATCTGGTATATATTCAGTAGGGCTGAAGGTTCATGCACATGCAGTGTCAAAGACTCATGCATGTGGAACTACCCTATATGCTCCACTATAGAAATACCCTGTGTTTCTCTGTGTGATCGTATTCGAAAAGGATGCTCTCCTTCCCGAAGTCGTGGCGGCTACAAATCATTACACGTTTAAGGTGAAAGTTCAGGAGCTGTTTCTCAACAGATTGACATCATTTAAATAATTGTTTATTTCTATGTATTTGTATATATACCATATGTAACTATGTATATTTGTATTTGTTATATATGTATATTATAATTAAGCATATGTTGTTTATTTGTATAATATAATAGTATTTATAATATAATAAAATTAATAGTAATAGTAAAGAATAGTATATATACATATACGTTACTGTATTACCTAACCACTTATGTTGTTATGTTCTATTGCATTTAATTTCGTTTATTAGTTTGCCATATAAAAAATATTGCTATCTAGCTCCATTAGTGGTAAACACTGCCTCATTTAATGATTTCTTATATGTACGCGAATATTGCACATTGAATAAAACAATTTTAACAGATTTTATACAATTCTCATCCTGTGATTTTAAATACAGATAACTTTAATAAGTATGTATATTATTTTTATTAATATATTATTTAATACATTTATATACTCTTATAATTAAAATTTGTTTTTTCATGCAATATATTCACTGCTTAACCCTTTTGGCTTTAAGTCCGCCTTTTTGTACTAATGTTTGTTTTACTTTTGCGATTAAATACTAAATAAATAAAAGATTATTAATCATATTAATATGTAAACTCATTCTACAGCATCATTCATACTACCCCTTAAATCAGAGTTCCAATCACACTACAGCACCCCAAAATTAAATCACTACACCGTTGCCAACCGGATCTGCTATTATTTCGTATGTAGATAACACACAGGTCAAGAAATTCAGAGGCGACGGTTAATTGGCCATCTGGTTACATTGTATGCAGTTGGGATTACGACCCTGAACATATTGCCGTACGTTATTGCGAACATTTGTGATAGCGACGTGTCAAAATTATTGCGGAATATTTATAAAATTTTTGAAAGACAGGGACGATGAATGTTTATTTGCTCATATATATGGTACGAATGAAAAGCATGTAATTAGAAAACAATAAATAAAAATCTACAGCAATAGACGTAAAATATTAAAAATAACAATTATATATCATGTGAGACCCAATTACTTTTGGGTCTCACGTGAAATATTCGCATTTGCATCCTGAAACTTTGATGCCGATGAATTTATATGTTGCTGGTAAGTCAAGGCTGTAGCCTTATTGTAGTAATATGTAAGTTTAACTATCTGCAGACTGAAGAGGGGGACATTTTAGTGAAGGCGTTTATTCCAATTTAGTAATACTAACACCTTATTTACTCGTGGGTGAGTTCATATTTTAAGCGTATCTATATGAGAAAACAAAATTACATACTTGACCTCTCCAATCTTATTTTTGGCTGTCACTGGCTGCTTCATTTAGATAAGTTTCTTGTGGGTCTGAGCTCATATGGCGTATCTGGGTTGATTTAAAGTCAAATGGCTGCGACTTGTTTATCGAAACATGTTTTGATATCGATATCAAGATAATTTTTGACAAAATTTTGTTTTTTTTTTGATTTAGAAGTCTACATATTAATACAAAGAAATCTATTTATTGTATGATGTTATTTATTATGGTCGGGGTAATATTTTCATTGTTCGAGTCCCATTTCAGGACTTTTTTTTGGTACGGAAGTGGGGGTTCTTAGGATAAACTATGGGTGACGGAAAGAGTTATATGAAACTTCTATCCATTCTATCCAAAACCCCCACGGTGTCCCACCCAGTGCATTGAGGGGCTGTGAGATTTTCTACTTTCTATTTTTCTGGAACGCTTTGAGCGTAAGAAATTTCAGGGAAGACGTTGCCATCCAGACACCCAGCTGAGCGTAACGTCCTCTCCGAGTTCACTTTAGCGGTTGTTCATGGCCCTTACCCTTATCGCCTACGAAACAGAAGTCCCCTTTTGGTCACCGTAATCGACAGGCAGGGGATAAAGGTACCCTCTGCCCTATTCTATCTTCTGTGAGCGAAATGGCTGCTCATTTCTTGAACTATAATAGTATTATTGTTGTCAATTTTTTTTAAAAATGGCAATAATTTTTTTTTTGAAAAAATAATAATGCCTATCTTAACGGGATGCTGTGAACACGAAGTATAGGTGCATAACGGGTGAATAGCTCCGAGCTTGAAATTCCTTAATCCAATAATCTTTTTGAGTATAGTCGATGTTTTTTTTATTATTAATTTACATTAATTCAAATGAGATCACGTTGATAATAATTTTTTCTTCCACCGTTTCTGTCTAGAGTGGTTGTTGAAGAAGAGAATTTGTCATCTCAATCAAAAATTATCCACCTGCATCCATCTATTCTTCACAAACGTCAGACAATTTAAAAAGAAAAAAAAATGCTACAAGTGCTCTTGACATTACTAACACTCCGGTTAATTACTCCAACCAAGCTTAAATGCTTGGCTAAATTTGCCAGATAACAGTCCTACGAGAGCCTAATATCGTAATTTAACAAAAAATATTGAACACTTCAGAATGAAATCACTATGTGGCCGAATACGGATGCTATATTGTGTTCTTCCATAAGCTTGCGAATTGTATTCTAGATATTCCTAATTTACTTTCTTCTCTAAACTTTTCTGTTCCCTCAAGGCTGCCTAGAACTTCAAGGTTTAATCCTATCTCCTAAGTTAATCTAATCTTGGACAACACGCGCCTCTTAATAGAATAGCTAGAAAATGTATCAAACTCTAGAGGGCTACAGACGTAGATTTGTTATGTGCAAGCTCAAGATGAAATTCATTACATTGTAATTTCTTTTTAATCTTACTAATTTGTTTTTTTTAAATAGATGTGTCGAAGCGCTCGGTCACCCCTGTGAAACTGTAAAACCCCTCGGGCTAACAGCCACCATGTTGCGCCCGAAAAAATAAAATTTTTTTTTCGGTGTTAATTTTTTTTACTTCCTAATTTCATAATTATGCATAACATTTGAAAATTTTAATGAATTTTAACTCATGTTGTTCTATTTCCTTTTAAATTACAACTGAACTTTAAACTCAAATTTTCATATTTAAATTTTGCCTTTGTATTATTTATATTTGCATGCAGTCTTCGCCTATGTAGTGGCGTTCTCACCTATAGTATTGTGTCAGTGTACACTATGTTGGCGTTTATTAAATTAAAAAAATAAATAAATACGATTCTGACGAACACAGACCTGTATCTGTCACACCTAGGTGTGTGACAGAAGTGTTATAGAGCAATAAAATAATAATAATAAAAATACTCTTAAATAGCTTTCTCTGAGCGGCCCCTACTCTGCGCAATCGGACATGACATCTGATTTCTTTGTTCCTAACTGATGCTATCGCACGACCGTTATGCTTCGAATGTGCTCCAACTGAGCTCAGATTACAATGTTATCATGTACCATTGATACCGCGGGCTCGATTTGCCGAAATCAACCGGTCAGCTATGGAGAGGCAGAGTAATTACTTTTTGATTTAACGGTGCCGTTAGGGTTGTACCTTTTTTAAGAGCGTGTACTAAGGAGAAAAATATAAAAAAAAAATTCTCCTTAGTACACAGTTTTATATATTTAACAATTACAATTTATAGTAACTCATATTTACAGCCCTTCGTTAATTAACTAATACTAAAGTTGATTAACTGTGAAATTAAAATAAACTGAAGGTAGCGAATTAATTCTCTTATTCGGTTCAAATAACGATTAAATGCATGTCTAAGTTCCGTTTAGATGTTAATGCTATTAGCTTGTTCGGCTTTCACAGCCTCTTTTATTACAAGGCTCAAATATTATATTATATTGGTATTCCTTCTCTCTAAGGAGGAGATACCCGACGTATGCTCGCATGCCTTTCTTTTAGCGTGGCATCATTGAAACAACATCATCAATGGATGTAAGTATGCACTGTGGTAAGTATACACGCACACACCTTACTCTCACCGTCCTCGAGCGGTAGACATAGGACCGAGGGGGTCGTTACCCCCTTGAGTGAATGCCCGGATAAAGGGGACAGCCCCGAGACCGTCTCCTGCAACCCATCCCTTTGGTAGGTTGTGGATGCTTCCACACACATGTTGGTATTGATACGTAAATAAAGGATAGGTGAATAAAATTTAATTTCAAAGTTACGTACTTTATTATTAAAATAAATTGTTGTAAAAGAAAGTATGAAATTTTGTGCTCGACAACCCTAGGTTAGTATCCATCGCTCTGAATAGCTTTTGTTGTGGTGACAACTCATTTGACTGTTGCTTTGAATTTAGATTGTTGCTCTCCATAGTGAATACCTTCTTCGCGTGCCGTGACGAAGTGGAGCTCAGCAGTAAGAGTACCTCATTATTCAACAGTAGGTTCCGGGTTCGAAACTCAACCTACATTTGTTAGCTCCGTATTATTGACACTGTCAAATAAATATATCGCTTAGCATCTATGTCTGTCTACAAGGATAGCTCAGGACTAATTTAGTAAAATATTAAATCTCTCTAATGAACTCGATTATTGTCCAGCTTCACCATATATGGGTCAGCTCGACCGTGAAAGGACACCCTTACGGAATATAAGCGTGAAATATCAGAATAACACTACCACTGTTTCGTTTGGTATAGAGTTCGAAGGTTTCGTTACTGGTAGCGATGAATTCCATCTCATCTTAATTTAGGATGATTGTAGGTGTTTATGGGCCGCAGTCTTCACTTATTTCAGGCGAAGTGTGCTCGATTGGCACCCTTGGTTAAATAAAAATCGTGTTACGTGAAATCCATCTAATCTTCAGCCGATCTTATGGTCGACATTGACCCTGGTTCATCATAATTTCAAGAAATAATCATTTATTAATATCACCGAGATATTCTATGCCGTCATCGTTCCTAAAATAAAGTGATAATGCTACAATGCAGTTTGTTTCTATCTGCAGAATGAATGGGTCATCTCGACCGTGGTAGCACCACACCCTCACAGAATACCAGCGTAAAAAAGACGAAACACTGCAACGTCTGGTGAGTGTAGGGATCCGGAGACCTTAAGTGCAGTTTCAATATAACATTACGGACAAACATTTAAATCAGTTTTAAGGTATGAACAATAATGGTCAACTAATTAGAAACAAAAAGTATAAAAAACAATATTTTTTTAAGTATTAGTAATTAATATTGTTATTTACGAAATAGCTACTATCCACAGCCAACCAATAGTTTGAATTTATATTTAGTGGCGTATCCCTTATTTTCAATTACAATACTGCAACGACGTGGCATTGATTCAATCAATTTCATACATTTTTCTATGGGGATTGAATTCCATGCTTCAACAATGCTTCCTATAGTTCTTTCGACTTACGTTTATTTGAGACTTTCTTTTTAACAATATACCAGAGGGTTTAAATCCGGACTATTTGCTGGCCAGTCTAAAACGGATATACGCTGTTCGCTAAGGAAACATTTGACGCTATTGGCCGTGTGTTTAGAGTCATTATTATGCTGAAAGATCCAGGTTACAGGCAAATGTTCGTCCGAGCAGGGAATCATTGAGTGCTCTAAGATATTTTTGTGTTGCCATTTATTCATTATACCTTCAATCTTCCGAACGGGTCCAACTCCACATCCGGAAAAACAACTTTAATGTTACCGCCACCGTGCTTGACTATCTCCTTGTGTATTTGTAATTAAAAGCATTGTTTACAGGACGTCTAACATAGCGCTTTCCATCGGAATTTACCATATTTATTTTTGTTTCATCTGAAAATAACACTTTTTTCCATTCTCGTATTGTCCAATTAACATATTTTTTAGCGAATAATAATCGCTTCTCTCGGTGTTGCTTGGCATGAAGCAGTACCTTTCGAGAGATTCTTCCAAACAATTTAGCTTCCACTAATCTTCGGTGTATCAGTCTTGACGAGATGACGAGATGTTTCTTGGGTCATTAGGCGAAAAAATTTCATTTTAATCTGGTTGTACCCTTAACTTGAACCTTTTTTAGCAACACGAACGATTAGCGTATCTTCTCTGGGAGAGGTTTTTCTTGGCGGAGCCTTTCTAAGTTTTTTAGTTTTTTCTTTCTTCAACAGTTCCATGTGTTTTATAATGATCAATTGCATTAAATACTTTCTTAACAGAACAATTTAAATGCTCAGCTATTCTTCTGTACGCCCATTTATGATCTATATGTGAATTAACAAATATTTGCCTAGTTGATGCGTCACAACTTTTATATTTGCCCATTTTGACAAAATAAAATTCAGATTAAATTTTGAATTGCCGCCAAAATAATAGAAAAAGCCAAGAAAGAAATGTTATTCTCCAATTTCAAAAAGAGAACGAGCTATGGATGCTTTTTTAAAATGTTTCTAATTAGGCGTCCAAGCGGCCAGTAACAGAAAATAAACTCCTGCATGTGTAAGACTTATTTTGTAAGTAAAAGTAAGATATGTTTTATATTTTATGTATTAAATGAGTTTTTTATTTGAGTGGCTATATTATTGCATGATTATGATATTAATTATTGAATGTGTATATTTTTTACGAACATTTGTACGTTGAAGTTATATTTTCTTTATTCATAAGAAGTGTTTCTAATTAAACCCTCAGGGTGACGACGCATGTGTATCTTGAATCATGCCTGAGGATGTACGTGTTTATAGTTTAAACACCTTTATCTTACGAAATAAAAAAATGGTCGTTCCGGTTATGTAGGTGGGGCTTTATAAACTGGTTACGTCACCACGACCATGGGGAAGGCAATCCTCGGTGAGCTCATATGTACATTGCTCTTAATTGCTTTGATTGGATTCCCCATCTGTGTTAGATAGGAGGATAGGAGTCAATTGAGTGTATATTCAGTGTAAAGTTACAAAATGTCCATCGCATAGGAGGGCAAACCACACCGTATGCATGACGTTATACATGCGGGTAGTTGTAAAATTCAAACAAGTACCTCTTTCGGGCTCTCGGATCGCATATCGCGTACCACTGTTGTCGTAGACGTTCTTCGGGAACAGTATTCGGGACCGTCGGTTGGTGCAGTCGCAGTCCTCGTGCCAGAATTGCCAACCAACCAAATGGACCAACAGCATCACACAATAAAAAGACCTATCTAGAGAGGATGTTAGATCATGGACCACATTATATATTATATTTATATATTTTTTATTTATATCTTAGACATGCAGAAGGACTGGCACTGTCGAGCACATGATAAATCATTACTCAAAATTGCAGCTGAAGTTTTATTCGTTGTGTAGTATTCGCGTAAATGTAAGAAGTCATTTTGTTACAGTGGTAGAGCTACACTGCAGTTTGATTCTAGCTGTAGAATGAATGGGTCAGCTCGACGGAGGTAGAACCACGTCCACACAGAATACCAGCGTATATAATGCTACTGTGTTTCGTCTGGTGAGTGGATGGATCCGGAGACATTTATTACTGGTGACGAGGCATTCCATCTGAGTCCTCAACGGTAACAATGACATTATGCATCTGCATGCAACATCTGCATTATGATACCTTGTCTGGGATGAATGTGGATGTCACGGGCCGCAGGAATCACTTACCATCAGAACTGTGTGCTCTTTTGTTACTCTCAATGTAATAAAAAAAAATTATATCGTTTGTGTGAACTTAGATTATTGTGTATGTCACATTGAAGTTTACAGTGAGCAAAGTACATACATACATAAATGATGATATATTGGTTGATTTCGACTACGGCTACATCAACTGGTTAATGCCAGATTAAAACAACCAGTGCCATAAGCATTAACGCAAACACAAATACCCTCAATCGTCATCGCTAATTCCTATGTGTTGTATCTGCAATGAGATCTGAGGATGGTTAAGATGCAATGTCATAGACACGGAACGTAAACACAACGCACCCAGGCCTAAATATCAATAATTTGTGATACACAAATATTGTTCCTCGGCTGGGAATCTAAGCGAGGACCCGCAACATAGCATTAAGGCATTCTAACCGCTACACCACATGGCCATCCGCAACCATACATATGTGTACTGCATAACCTATTATCTGAGTATGCGTAACTAGTACCCAAGGCGTTCGTCATCCGTCGGGGAATCCGGAAATGGGCAATGGAACGGGATAATAATAGAGGCGTCCAACGAAATTCTCTACGAACCTCTGTGTCTTTAGTCGTTTTGATAGAGAACAGATACGCGATAAAAAAGCGGTATAGAATGAGTGAGTGAAGGAATAACGATCTATTATATTGCGGTGAATAAAATATGTTACTGTAGTTAAAGTAAACAGTAAAGCAGTTAAAGTGAAATTGGGTTGGCAACTAAGTTCTTTCCGTTTTTTTTTTCGTAATATATTCCGCATATCACTAAATATTTTTGTAATAAACTTTAATATTGTTTAAAGGGATATATTGTTCTACAGTAACAGTAAGATCATTCAATGTCTTACAAATGCTATGCACGCAGTTTCGTTTGATACTGATGCAAAAATGAGAGATTGGTTGGATGATGTTTTCGAGTCGAATGATTGAAAGTCGAAAAAAAAACGTTTACAATATTAAAAGAAAAGAAAACTTAATTGCCTCAATTGTGTATTAAATAAATCCCACTGCTGGAGGAGCGATAGAGGTTAGTTCATCACGCGGTTCATTCAGCAGGTTTCCCCACGGTGTTTAATTCACCACGGAGAACATGGCAAATCAGCACCTTAAATTAAAATAAACAAATTCGTCGTTGCCGGCAACGGGGATCGAACTCCGTTTGCCCGCGTATTGTTAAATTAAAAGCGAACGTCCGCGCACTGTGATACCGCGGCTCTATGCAAGCAATGCAACCCATGTACAAATATAATATATTTAAATTTTAAATGTTATGTGATAACGTTACATGATGGTTGTGTAGTGGAATCGTAAAACTGCGATACATCCTAGACCTAGATAGCATTCTAGAATCCGTCCCAAAATAGATTTTACTGAACTTTAAAATGGGAACACACGTAATTGATTTAGCATTGAATGAAAATTTAAAAAAAAACTCAAGCTGGTTAAAGCCGTCCCTAATACCAGAGCGCATATAATAGATAATGTGTGTGTTTCATTAATTTAAATATTATTTAACTGATTTTTCTTCATAAAACTTTACTTTAAACTGTTAGTACTAAACTATTAATAACTAGTAAATTGGGTTTTATGTTTGTATGATTTCATTCTCGCTTTGACAATTTCGTACGACCTTAAATTCATCTTAATAATTGCTACAATTAATAAGTTACAACGTACAATAGAAAGAGACAGTGATACAACACGAGTATAATAGATTGTAACATGCATTTGATGGGATGTAAAATGAACGCGTCGACTCGACCGAGGAAGGATTGCATCCTCAGCGTGGAATACCAGTATAATGGTGCTATTTCGTTCGGTTAACGTTCGGATCCGGAAACCCAGAGTTACTGATATTGAGGTATTCCACGTCAACCCTCTGGGGATCTTGAATCTTTGTTGAGGATATAGCCACCATACGTTTGCCATTGCTGGTTATAAAAAAAAAACAGTTTATAATCTCATCATGAAGGTTAAGCACACCTGACTTCCTGAACTAGGCGACAAAAAAGACGCATACACCAATGATTATTATACTTCACTAAATTTAATAGTCATTCTTCTGATTGCTTAATATGCTACATGTGTTCCATTCCTTAACTAGTTGCTATGTGCGTACCGGCCCTTAGCTAGGTTTAAAGGATGATTCATGCATGTAAATAATTATGAGTTATTGTTGGGAAAGCAATTGTCTGTAACAAGGAAATGAAAGTGTCGACGCGATAGTTACATTTGACTTCGGAGGTTAAATTAATTCAATACGGGTACCATTCCAATTTGTTTAGTCTTGGTCGTTTTTATTGTGTTAGGGTGACGAACGATCACATTTTTGAAATCTCGATAAGGATTCGTAGTGCAGATGCGATGTAATCCTTGAGGACTAAGATGGAATGCCTGATCAACAGCTTCAAGATCACTCACAAGACGAAAAACGATTGGAGATTTTTTTTATTTATTAATTAGGTGGCAAATGAGCCAGCAGCTTACTTGATGGTAAGTGATCACCGCCTGCCATCGCAACACCAGAGGAGTCCCAGATGTGCTGCCGGCCAAGAAAGGTCCAGGCTCTTTTTTTGAAGGTCACCAAGTCGCATCGTTTCGGAAATACCTCTTCCGACAGCTGATTCCACAGAATAGTTGTGCGTGGCAGAAGAATACCGCTACAGACTTACAGTGGTAGAGCTACACTGCAATTTGTTTTTAACTGCAGAATGAATGGGTCAGCTCGACCGGGGTAGGACCACGCCCTCACAGAATACCAGCGTAAAATAGCAGCTTAATGTTGCTGTGTTTCGTCTGGTGAGTGGAGGGATCCGGAGACCCTTATTACTGGAGGCGACGTGTTCCATCTCAGTCCTCAAGGGTGACAACGCATCTGCATTATGATTCCTTATATTCCTTAAATGTGGATGTCATGGGCTGCAGGAATAACTTAACATCAGGTGAACTGTGTGCTCGTTTGTTACTTTTAATGTAATAAAAAAATAAAAATGAATCGAAAACTAACAAATTGTGGCTCACAGCTCACATGCGCAGTTGATAACGAGAAGAAACGGCAAGAAATTTGTCTAGTTGTTTGCTAGACAAATATTCCGATAAAGAGTAGTAAACAATTTTGGTTAGTTGGATTTTACCCAAAATTTTAACTCTTTTTAATGGCGAATCGATTATTATGTGTGAAATTGTATTAAATATGCGTATGCTATTGCCCAAGACGAAAAAAGATATGACCTATTTACTGAATTAAAATTGTAACGTGACGAAACGTTTGTCGCTTTGAACGTTGCACACACAAACAATATATCTGGTCCAACAAGAAAAATATTTTCTAAACAATAGATGTAGGGATTCGAACCTTCACCCACACGGCCGCCTACGGGCGATGTGTATCCGCCCAGCCCGGGCGCGCAGTTAAAGATAAAGGCAAAACAAACGCGGCGTTTTACTGCCGTTTTACTGCGCGCGTGTTTTATGCGCGCAGACGACGCGTGTGTTTTGTGTTGTGTGATGTAATTAACTATTTAACACGTAATCGGAGTTACAGGCAGGGGTGGACATATCGCGGTCCGCAGATGATAAAGTGAGACTAGTTAGGATGGACAACGTCCTCAAAGAATACGCGAAATAGCAATATAACGCTGTTTCGTTTGATGAGTGTAAGAAAACGGAGACCCCCAATACAGGTTGCTCAGTTAGTCCTTAGTAGTCCAAATTTACTTTTTTTATTATATCAGGGGTGAGAAACGAGCACACAATACAAGTGATGGTGAATTATGACTGCTGACCATGATATCTACATCTGAATAAAGATTCAAGATGTTCTTACTTGGTCTTACTTGAGGACAGAAATGCAATGTATCATCCTGAATCTTTGTTCAAGATGAGTGTAGGTGTTTAATGGTCAGACATTGCTTACCATTAAGCGGACTGTGTGCCCATTTTTCACTCTAGGTTGCATTAATAAACCAAGACGTACCTTATAATCAAAATGTGACGATAATTTAGCACTGAACCATCTGTGTTCATCGACTTGTTTACTATATTAGGTGACAAATGAGCACACAGTGGTAGAGCTACACTGCAGTGTGCTTCTAGCTGTGGAATGCAGTTGGTTTTTGGTCAGCCCAACCGGGGTATGACCACGCCCTCACAGAATATCAGCGTAAAATAGCAGCATAATGCTGCTGTGACGTCTGGTGAGTGCAGGGATCCAAAAACTTTTATAACGAGTGTCGAGGCATTCCATTTCAGTCCTCAAGGGTGACAACGCATCCGCATTATGATTTCTTGTCAAGGATGAATAAAGATGAAAGGAAGGAATCAGGTTAACTATGTGTTCATTTGTTCCTCTCAAAGTAAGTTTCAATAGATGTCTTATAACCAGCCGATAATATCAATCCCAGTATGAAGGTTGAGCAAACCTGGCTTCCGGAGATACGCAACGTCATCCCAAAGAACTGGCGACCAGCAACAGACATAGTTTTAACATGATATTAGTGCATATATATATGTATATATCATGCTAGTGAAGTCGCTCGTAGCAAGTTACAATTTGGTAGACATAGTTTTACTTAGCAATTTTTTGTTTTCATTTTAAACGATGCTCGCAATGGTAATAAAAGTCCTAACATTTCCATTTACCACCTATCACCACCAATTAAACCCAAATGTGTCTGCTAATTTACAACGCTAAATATTGCTAACCGTACCCTAAATATAGGCCCTTTATTATTTATATGTATGTGTATGGCTTGTACCGTCGAAAAACCCCTATCTTTGCCGCATATGGCTGGCCAACGGGAACAATACCGCACACATCTTCGCCCACTCCGGGCCAGCCCACCGCTATGCGCCGGTCGTGTGGTTCCTAGCTGCACCGTGGGTGACCAAGTCACGGCTACTAAGCCACACAAGGCGAGGACCCGTATGGAAGGATCCCTAAACATAGGTCAACTAGTACAAGCATTTTATCTTGCATAACGGAAATTTTAGTAATTTAAATACCATTGCTTACATTTAGAGTAACAAACGTGCACATAGTTCACCTAATGGCAAGAAGTTCCTGCAGTCCATGACATCTACAATCAAACTTGACAAGGAATCATAATGCAGATGCGTTGTTACCCTTGAGGTCTGAGATAGAATGCCTCGTCACCAGTAATAAAGGTCTCCGGATCCCTGCACTCACCATACGAAACACAGCAACATTATGTTGCTATTTTATGTGGGTATTCTGTGCGGACCCGGTCGTCGGTCATGGTGACCCATTCATCTTGCAGCTAGAAATAAACTGTAGTGCAGCTTTATCAATGTAGAGCTACACTACACTTGTTATTGAATAATTATTCCGATGCTCTGTTTCTTCTTAGCATTAAGATGGACTCCTTATCCTAGTACATTCACAGGACCTAGGACTTGATTACAGGTGCCTAAGGATTATATCTTTCGTGTGTCCATCTTAAATCTTTTTTCAGGATGGGTGTTGATGATTTTTCTTCAATCTTAATATTATAAAAAAAAAAATTCCAACAATTGGGTCTTTCACTCACGAATCGAAACGCAGCGCAAATTTTTTTTGTCTGGTACAAAACCAGGTAAGCGTAACTCATCTATCGTCAACATTACACATAAAAAAGGCAAATTATTTATATTATTCCACGTTTAATTACTTACACGTTTTACTACCATGGCTGAAGGCTGGCACTTGCGTCATACTCCTGGTTAGGTGGTTTTGTGGATTAGTCTTCTCAGTCTGTTTATTTATTTCTCGCGTAATCGACTCGAGGACGAAAGTTCGATTCTATGACATTCTGCGCACTTTAATGCAGATATCATTTAAGAACTTCATTATTATGTTGATTCGTACTCAGAGTGAGTTAGTATTTAATTTGATTGTTTTTTACTACGTTTTTAAAATTATATTTTAATAAATACCAATAATATCACCTCAGATCAGGGTACATTTACGAGGCACCGGTAGTTACTGTAGTTATTTATATTTTGGAAAACAAAAATACAGTTAAAAACGCTGGGAGTTAAAGAAAGTGGAGAGCAAAGGTGCGGTGGTACTTTACACTGCAACAGGTCATGATCATTTATAAAGTATAAGTTTGGTCGTGTGACTACTGTTGTCATATTTTGGCAAGTGCTGCAAAATACCAACTTGAAAATTTGGACTCAGTCGTGAGGCGTGCTAAAAGGCTAATTGGTAACCCAGATTTAGTTGAAATCAGCCTGCTTGTGTACAATTGCAAGGTTGCTAGTCTCTCGGTGTTTTACACGATATATAAAGGAACGTGCGGCGAAGTTGCATAATATGAACCTTCCATCTCCTTTTCGCTATCGTACTACAAGACGCACGGCGGGTTTTCTTATTTTTCGTTGTGGATATTCCACGCATTCGTTTCGTCGTTTCTATTGCGAACTTCTAAGGATTGGAATAATTTGCCCGCGGCAGTATTTCTGTCCGTGTGTAATGGTGGAGAAGTGTAATTAGACATTAGCTAAACTGGTGCGCTCTACCATCTACGTCTACTTCACCACTTAACACTTAAGTGGTATAGTAGACAAACACTGGCTTGTCAGACATTTAAAAATGAAGCCGGTGGTTAAGCCATTATTTTGGCCTTATGTGTGCGATTGTATATTTTTTTAATAATATTAAAGGTGACCGTGAAGCATACATTTCACCTGATGGTAAGTGATTGCCCATGACATCTTCATCCATCCTTAATAAAGATTTAAGATTCACATGTGTTGCCACCCCTAAACATGCGTTGTCAACCCTAATCACTGTGTATACATATTCTTAATTCAAATTTTACGACTAAAATCAATACACATAAACCACAGAATGACAAATACCGTTAGTAAGGAATGGAATGTTTCATAGATTTGTTATAAATACATTGTACAGTTTTAGTACTTATTGATTTCATTTAAAATTGAACTACTATACTTTTTAAATGTTATAATCATTCATTCCCATAATGCAAATAAATAATTGTTAATATTCCTATTTAATTATTTTATAACATATTATCATGAAGTGTTATGCTCCCCTGTAATTTAGGTACATATATATATATATATATATATATATAAAATGTAGCATGATAAAAAAGTCTTATTTTATTAATTTTAAAAGCACTCAGTTCACTTGAGGGTAATTCATGACTGCGGTTCATGAGATGATTATCCATCCTCAAGAACAATTCAAGATGCGCATGCGTTGCCACACCTGAGGATCAAATACAGCAGCGTTATATTATGTAAGTACGTTGGCACTTGTTATCAGTTTGTGCTGCTGTTGATCCTGGCTTAATGAAAGCAGCAACTTTTAAGATTATCATAAGATTAACTGATTCCTCGTTTACTAACTCTTATATAAAAAACACTCCCTCTGTATCCATGTATCGCGATTGACCACTTTCGGTGTAGGCATAAATGTTCAAATGGCATCTGTCAAGATATCTACGTGGTTTGATACTTTCTCCTCTTCCAAAAAGTTTTCCATCACACAGTTTGTATATTATTATTTGAATATATATATTTTTATTAGATAAACAAACAACTCCACAGCCGCTGAGGTGACATTGTTGATTTTAAATTTTTAAGAAATATATTTTTTGTGAATTGCAATATTTATTTATTTTTATAAATGTAAAAACATTTTATAGACAGCAAGATTTTCGATAATAATGGTGGTGAACTCCTGCCCTTGTGAAATTGTCCTAGAGTATTTTAGTAATTTTCACAAAAAGAAAATTAGTCGCGAGTTGATGGTATGCCATTTAAAAATTGCTTCGAGTCTAAAGGGTTGACCTTAATTGCAGTGGTTCATCGGAATGTGAGTAACTTGTAACAGTGATAGCATTCTTTTAAAAAAAGCTTACCTTCTAAATACATCACTGTACAATCTGGCAAGATAGGTCATCGTCGTGTTCAGACGTTAACGGTACAGAGCGAACTGTAAAATGTTCAATTAACAAGTCTAGTTGGGCCTTTCTCTCGCGCAGTTCCGGTTTTTTGGTCTCGTCATTGATAGTGCATCGATAGCCGGTTTCCGGAGGCTGCGGAGCTGACGGGGCAGGTGACACCGCAACTTTGTTGCTACAAATCGCCCACAGAGTATCCGTATATCCATCGTATCCAGTAGATCAACTTTACGGGAGTGCGTTAGTGCTCAAAGTTTGGTAAGTTTATTTTTTTATTATTAAACTAATAATGGTGACGAAATCTATCTATCCTGCACTATATTGTCACAAGAAGTAGTTTGTAGTTTTTCAAGTTGTAGTTTGATTAGAATATTTGGGCCCTAGGTTTGATTATCAGCCGAAGAACAATATTTGTGTTTCACAAATTGTTGGTTTTCGGGTCTGGGTGTGTTGTACGTATGTCCCGTGTTCCTGACACTGCATCTTAGCTTTCCTCCGATCTTAGTATACATTGGAATAGGGAAGATAACGACGGACGAGTGAGTGCCTCTGTTTGCGCAAATGCTAACGGCACTATAAAATATTCTGAGCAGTTGATGTCTTCTAGGGGACATCCTTATCATCACCAATAGCCAGTGTTGTAGCGATGTCAATTTTAATAGTCTGGTAAAGTAAACGCTAATCTAGGATTCCCACCGTCTGCCCTTCCCTTCCATTCATAATAATCGTTGTAAGTTTTTTTTTATGGTGAAGCCATAGAATTCTCAAGGCTTTATATGCAAAATGTATAAATGTGTACATGTAATAAAAAAAAAAAAGTCAATAGTTGGGATGAAAGAAGTAGCAGTGGTAACTGTAGATGAAGCCAGGTGTGGCTGCTAGTGTAGGCCACTGATATAATAATTAAAAAAATAAAGTCATAAACATGTATATAAATTTGTTCAGTCAATACGTATTCCAGTAAAGAGAACGGCGAATCCTTCCGCCTCCCCCCACCCCCCCTAGACCTCCACTTCCGCCTAGCGTTACAGTCCCACTCGTTAGAGGAGAGGAGTGTGATGGGACTTGACTACCTCGACAAGAGTCACAGCCAAAGTCACAGGCTGATCGTATTTCATCTTAATGCGAGAACCCGTTCTTAGATTTCAAAAACCATACCCCATCCCAACATAAACATAACAGTGTCGTGTCTAAAACTTGTCTAATCCAAAAGTTTATACACTAAAGTAGATTGCTATCCAACAACAGCTTTATTTGAGAATAAGTTACACAAGCTTTTATAGAGCGGAATGTCAAGGACGCAGTAATCTCACTGATCTAGATACACTGTGTCTCAGTGTAACATCCGGTGGCCCATTACTCCTAGTGCGCTACATTTATAGTGGCAATGTCGACTGGTTCAGTTTTTCTAGGAGAGTTCAGCGGACCTAAGCCGGTAAAGAATTTATCGTCAAGCGTGCTCCTCGGAGCTTTCTTGACATTGATTTGAGCTTTTCGATCTTTTTACAAGAAATATTTTCATAACTATGTTTAAAAGCAACCAACTCGTATTAAAACTTTTAAAAGCTACATACAATAATAAATTAAGTATTTCTACTTTCAAAAGTGGAATTCTTTGGCTATATATACATTTTATTTTCTGTGAATGTCATCTGGTTTTTATAATTTTGGCGCCCTTTAAGAAATTGTATGTACTACGTTGGATTTGAATCGAGAAATTCGCTCTATGATCCACGATGTTTAAAATTGATATCGAAAAGATTCCAAAAAAGCTGCCACGGACTTTTGGTGTGGATTTGGTGGTGAAAGTGGAAAAGCTCTAAGCTACATGTAATCTTGGATCGATGAATTCTGGCGTAGACGTGTTGATCTTTACTAGGGTTCAAGTAAGTTAATATTGATATTAAGAGTTATATTAGGCAATGGCATGATAAAATAACAACCTTATAGAACCTAAGTCTCGTATCAGAGGCTCTTCGGCTCCACTGTAGTTTTGCGGACTTTAAATGTCTTAGAAATATATATTTCTTTGACATGCAGTTTTCCTTTTCATGTCCTTCGGCATCGAGCTCGTGATCAGCGCATAAATTTGCAATTAACATTTTCATTGGTACCGGCGATAGAACTCGATTTACGTCAGTACCATAGTGTAAATTAAAAACAAGGGCTCGGACACATCTAGGAGCTACGAAGTCTGAGCTGAGTGCGAAATATCTTGCATTAAAAGATTTCGATTAGATGGATACTGCACAGTTAACGGAAGTTCAAAAACGGTTAGTACTTGTTGGGACGATGCAAGTGTAATGAAGTATTCGATGTACAATGTATTATCCATAAAATTATACAAAAATATAATTGAGTTTTGAGAACATGGGCCGCAGTTATCAATTACGGTTAGGTGAACTGTGTGCTATTTTTTATTACATCGAGAGTAACAAACGAGGACACAGTTCACCTGATGGAAAGTGATTCCTGTGGCCCATGACATCTGTATTCATCCTTGACAAGAAATCATTATGTAGATGCTTTGTCATCAGTAATGACTGAGATACGATGCCTCGTCACCAGTAATAAAGGTCTCCGATACCCTACACTCACCAGACGAAATACAGCAGCATTATGCTGCTATTTCACGCTGGTATTCTCTGCGAGCGTGGTCCTACCCCGGTTGAGCTGACCCCAGCTAGAAACAAACTGCACTACTACTGTTAAAATTACAAAATTAATTCTCGATGCAATATTTCCTCACATCTTCCGGAACTGTGAATTAAAGGCTAGGTTGCAGGGTATTAGCATATTGTGGGTCTGGGGAAACCCAACAACAGATTGTTCTAAGTATGCTATGCAAATTGTGCACGACACCGGCATATTTGTGTGAAATCACGAGGCTGAGTTAATGAGGCTGACATAATTGTGTTTGCGTTATCTATCAGAATATTATAATCTTGGTTCTACGTCATTGATAAGTTACTTGAAAGTTGTAGACTGACTTATGCGCTTGTTGACAACTTCCGGGATCCGGTTGTATTACGTCATATTGTTTTCGACTGTGACTAAGGGTGACAAACGAGCACACAATCAACCCGATGGTAAGTGATGACTGAGGTCAATGATATTTATCCTTAATAAAGATTCAAGATTCACCCCCGAGTGCCTATATGGGAGGTCTTGTTTCTAGTAAAATGCAGCTCATGATCCAGAGATCTTTATTACTGGTGACGAGGCATTCCATTTTAGTCCAGACAACACATCTGCATTGTGAGTCTTAATCGTATATGGATATCATGGGTACCGCAGGAAACACATACCATCAAGTGAACTGTGTGGGTTCGTTTATTATTCTCAAAACAGTTAAAAAAAAGAAAACATCGACAATTCATTATAAGTATTCGAACCGTAAGACTGCTGGGTTGCTATTCCGTAGACATGTCCATGTGTGTCCGATATGAACTGGGACTTTTTTCTGCATAATAAACTTCAAGTAATTAGCCAAAGAAATAACGCTCTTGGCGCTGAAGGAAAACTAGCGATGAAGTTTAGATGATTAATAATTAAGAAACAAATAACAGAATGCAAGACAATGAAGTTTACTAACATTTCTATTGACCAATCCATCTAAGCTTAAGGAGATGGTTCACTAATCGCATAGCGGATTCGAACTTACGTCTCGTTTCGCATACGGTACCCTAAGTCATTAGGATATTGGCGTAATTTAATACGATTCCTTATCGATAATGAAGGTATCAGGTGAACTGTGTACCCGTTTGTCCTCACAAATTTCATAAAATAAAAGGTCAAAGTCACTCAAACAAAAATCGTCGTACTTATCATTGGAGCATTGACGTTCCTCAAGTCTGAGAACTGGTTCGGCTTTTAATAAACCAAATAATTATACCAAAACAAACTCAAGTGCAACAAACTTAGTCGCTCATTATACGATTCTTGCATGGCTCCTAACATCTTTCTCACAACCTCATGCATTGGGTGAAGTTACTGACGAACACCAAAATTTAACTTAATTGCAATGTAATAAGAACTGTTTTCGATTGCTCTCGAGAAATTTTATCTGAGGTCGACTGTACCGCGGGCGTCGTTAACATGCATTCGTCCGCCGTTATGTTGAACAGTTTATCTGATTAGGACAGTTTATTTTCGTGTTTCATTTTTGCGAACTCTTGCGCAGTTTTTTTGTTTTGTTTTGGATTTCTTAATACGTTTAGATTGAAATGTTTCTGCTTTGGTTTTTTTTTTGACCGTATACAGTATAAATACTTGATAATAATAATAAGAATTAAGGAGGATTTTTTAGTGAAGGGGCAATTGACCAAATGGGTTATCGAATTTTAGGATTATCTCTGACCATTTTCTTGTTTAACGCGCGAGTTATATATGTATACCTGATGCGTTGATAATAATAAAGGCTGCTTTCTTGAATATCTATTATGGTTGAGGAAATGCTTATTGATTCTACAAGGTTCTTATTTCAAATATATATTGAGCATATAAGATTCTGTTAAACACGACGCCTTACTCAAAGAACTACATTTTAGACTGAAATCTCATATTATCAGAAAGATATATAGATACTTCATAATTCAGTATTACAGTTAGTTATTGGTTTTTTGGGTCTGAGTGTGTTCTATCTATATTCCCTGTCCCTGGTATTGCATCTGAAGCCATGTGAATTTTATCGAAGTAGAGAAGGCGTTCACGATGGTCTGCCCTCTGCATTGGCGCAAATACTTACGGTACTAAAAAATATTCTGTGTAGTTGATTTCATCTGGTAATAATCAGAAGACATCGCCGTGGTTCAAATCGACCGGGAGGACGATCGATCATTATCATCTTTTCTAGTGAAGTTCATATAATCTGTTAATTTATAATTCTCCATTTAGATGCAATATCTGTTATTGGTCTACTCCGAATTCATTTGAATTCTCAAAGTGCTTTATTTGTTTGCCCGAAACTTATTTATTGGCAGAAGCACACCAAGAGATTATTATCATCATGGGATTGTTACAGAAAAAATGAATGCTTCACTTAGCATTTCATTGCTTTCATAGATGTATTAACAGATGTTGCATTCTTTGTAGGTCGTGTAACCTCTGTGTCCGACACGTGCCTTTAATACGCTGGCAAACTATCTATTACCGACAAAGAAATAAAATAGTTGTTACATTAGTGTTCATTTTATGTTGTAGGGTAGTGAAGAAAAATATCCAATACAGGATTTGATTATATTGGCTTTTACGACGTTCTTCCTGTAAAGACTCGACCAGACTGAGGAAGGCTGATGTAGATTGTAATTGTGCTGTTAAATTGTAACAGTTAAGAAAAAAGAAGGGAGAAGTTTCCTTCCTTCATCGCATGCCGAGAGAATTAATAAATTAATAACGAATTGGTTCGAAGGTGGTCCCCAGGGAAGCCCCCTGTGTGGTCTCATTAAGGACAGTCAAATAGGGGAAGGATGTGTAGCCTACATACGGCCACCGCGCTTCCTTATATAAACTCCTTGAAGACTAAAGGAATTGTAATTAAATCAAACAGCTGATACAATCGCAAATTAACTTATATAACTTAACAGTTAATTGTTACAAAATGTTTGCTTAACCACTTGTGACAATTAAGCAACATTAAGTATGTTACGATTAACAATTGAGACTTATTGCTTGAGTGTACGCTTTACTAATTTAGAAAACATTTCCACAATGGTTCCGATTGATGAATTGGCGAAGATATTGAATTAGGTATTTATAAGATTGAACAAATTATATTCATTTACTCAGTGCGGTTAGGTAAATCCAACTGCAACGCAGTGGTCAATCTATGGATCCAACTTGGATGGGTAGTAGTTAGTGTGACACTTCTTCTTGCCCAACATCCCTCATTGTCAAAAAACAAAAGCCTTTAACCAGTACATGTTGCCAGTGATGATTTAGGGTACAGCGATATGGTCGTTCACTGCGACAAAGATCAGTCACACAGCGAGAACTACGTAGCGGGCTATGCTCGGTGTATCTTAACGTGATAGTAATAATCTAAAAGTTCTAGAGCTACACTGCAGTTTGTGTCTAGCTACAGAACGAATGGATCAACTCGACCGGGGTAGGACCGCGCCCTAACAGAATACCAGCGTAAAATTGCTATTTTGGTATGGTGCTTCATAATGCTGCTGTGTTTCGTCTGGTCAGTGTATTGGGAGATCCTTATTACTGGTGACGAGGAATTTTATCTTAGTCAAGGGTGTCAAGTCAGGGGTGTCGTAACTTCTGCTTTATAGTTCCTAATCCAGATGAATGAAGGAATCACTTCCACAAGGTGAAATTGTGGTCGATTCTCACCCTCAATACAATAACTTAAAACACAAAACCCCTTAAAGATAGACATGTATTGGAGCATAGTTCGAAAGGAGATTCCACTGCGGATTGGAGGATTGCCAACGCCAACGAAATATTCTTTATTGATTTCTTAGACATCAGCTGTATTATTAACTTAACATCAGGAGGTGTATTATGTGCTTTTTTGTCGACCGTAATATTAAATAAAACATTTTTTTACTTTTTCTACCGCTGAACTCGCAGCTAATAACTGACATTTATAATTAACAATTTTATTGATAAAACTGGAATCGAATTCAAGTTGCCCGTATGAAATGAACACCGTTTATTCACTGAGCTGCAACGACGCTGTCAGAAGTGACTCAAATTTTTTTACATGAGCTTAAGAAAACTGGAACTCGATTCCATGCCATGTCAACCGCATACCAATTTCGTTAATTTAATTTAACCGAGTAATTTAAATAAAATATGAAAGTACCGTAAAGCTCTCTTGAATTCCATAAACAGGGAGAAAGGCTTTAGGGTTCTATTCTGTTATAGCATAAAGTTTCTGTTCGAAATGAAGTCGATCAGTGTACGAAAATAAACGGTTGAATTATACGAAATATCTCTAATTATCCTATAAAGGAAAAAGTGTAAGACAAGCCTTTTTATTTCTTACGCGGTAACAACGTGTCGAATGTTAGAAACAATTAAAATGATCCTTTCTTTTTTTTTTTGTACTTATTTAATTTATTTATTTATTTAAGCTTTATATACAGTATGTATAAAGGCGGACTTAATGCCTTAGGCATTCTCTACCAGTCAACTATAGGGCAATGCAGAGATGAAATGAGGTAGGTGTATGCTTAAAGAACTTGTCGTAAAATACTATTATATTATATAAATAAACAATATATGCGGTATTATAAAATACATATGTAACTAGACATATGTAACAAATAAAAATATATATACATATATATGATATATATCGCTAAACTTGATTGAAATGAGATGATTGATCTAAGCGCAGAATGTAATAGTGCATGAAAACGGAAGTCATTTTTATTATGCATTCCGCACAATAAATAACAAGCGGCTTACTGAATAGCCCTCCCGGTTCCGATGCGAAATTCCGTTCATATATTTAAAACGCTATCACGACTGCATTCGTAACGATACTAGCCGCTGACTCACCGCCGTCAAATGCTCTACGTTTTCCCGCGTAAAGTTCGCATTCGACCACGCGCCCTTTGCCTTAAATAACTCAAAGTTTTTGCTACACAACCCTTATTGCGTAAACTATAATACTCAAATTCGTGCGTTTAGTTTTTCGTAATCAGTAAAAGCACGATTGTTATTTATAAATAGTGCAACGGTGCGTTCCGCGAACCGGCTGCGTTCATTTTCCTCTTCAAAGGAATGCGACCTGACGTCACAGTGAACGCACCTTACTACGTCGCCATTTTCAACGGCGCCAAACGCTTTCGCGTTACAACATGGCGGCGCGTAACTTTCAAATTGGCCGTGTTATTGTTCCGCGAATAGCCGTTCGAATTGAAATGTAACGATCGTATTTAAATTTGATATACGTCGCGGCGGCTTCTCGAAATTGCTGCGTTGGCGTACTGTCAGGATAACGGTGCCGAGAGTTTCGAACGTTGATAGAGGCGTTGCTATCTTATTGGTATTCTATTTCTGGTGAATGAGGTGTTTTATTGTGATACCTGGAATTCATACTTCTGTTGAATACAAGCTAGCCTTCAAGGACCTACTTGGTACGAATGCCTAGTTGGCTTCAACTATTAATAATTTTATCGCGTAAGTCTACAGCAGTTTCACTTGTATATTTTGTTAGTGTTAGGTCATCGACGAGATTGGTCAGATATTTTTGTGCGTCACTTAGAAACACAATAAGTGATAGGTAGTATATTGTATAAAGAAAAACATTTAAAAAGATAAATGAACTTAAGGAATTCAAGGGCCAAGGTAGGCCAAACTTATCTTGAGCAAGTCAAACGAGTTCTGTCTAAAGCAGGGTTTCGTAGTATTCTTACGAGCGTGTTTCGTGCAGAGGAAATCGATGGTGTGGAAATGTCTTGGTCATTTGCGTACATTGCTTCTTATTAAATATATAATTACCTACGTACCAAGTACATGGAGCTTTTTTGGACTATAATCAAGTTGCAAACGTCTTACATTGTTAACTAAAGTCCGTTTCAAAATTGTATATAGGTATATATTTTGGCTGTTGCTATACCTAGATATACCTTATTAGTTAGATTCACTAGAGAATGAATTATATGAATACTTGATATATATATGAATACGAATCATAACTGTTGTGATATAAGAAAATATTATGAGAGAAAGAAATCGGAGAGGTTACGTTACGACGGTTACATTGATAGTTTAATAGATTTCTATCTTTCACCTCTTGCGTTAACTACATGACGAGATATATGGGGCAATCTGTTGGGAAAGCTTGTGAAAAGTTGTATGTGGACTAGGGACGGGCTTATTGTGAAATTTGTTGATATATTAAGGAGCATTCTTCTCTACTGCAATATGACGCCATAAGTATTCATTATCTGCAAGATTTATAATCAGACATTAGTTCAATAAACAGATTTTACAAATTACTAGAATGTTCTGTACCTTTTTTATGTAGAATATATATATGCAAACCCTCAAGCAGCTCACCCCATGTGATCACCAATGCCCATGAATAACCTAAACACCAGAGGCCAATGCAGACCTTAAAGGTGTAGGCTCCTATATTAGAGATCGCTAAGTCTGGCATAAATCTTTGTATAAAGCGCACAGTGATGAGTTGAGATGATAGGACATGAGTTGATGAGGAAGAAGTGATGAATTCTGTAGCGATGTACGTTAAACCTTAATAATAAATAATGGAAAATACTGTCTTATTATATCTATAATATATATTTATAATAAATCTTGCAAGCTTTTCAATATCAGCAACAAAAATTGCTCTTCAAAATATGCCAGGTTTTATCACCAATAGCCTTCTTTTTACCCAACTGTAGATACTGGTAAATGTATTCCATGGGCTTTCCACTGGACAAATAATGAAATACAAACGTAATCCATCAACAATGCAGCCAGTACATTGGCGGTCAGACAAACCGTTCGAACAATGGCGTTTACGTGAAACTCACAAAACGTCCACTCGAAATATATTTCCAAATCGTTTGTCCCCTTAACAACGTGTCGTAAAGTAACGTATAGGCAGTAATTAGCCGCCATTTTGGAAACTACAGTCCATTGTGGCAACTTTCGGGGCTGCACAATCAAGCTATTAATTTCCCGAAAGCCATGCGATATTATATCGTACGCTTTGGGAATAGGTGTCGTCGGAATATTCGGTGGTAATGCTTACTTTGTTTTAAATAGCGTAATGAGAAACGAGTGCAACTGAAACTCATTGTCTTCTTTCTGTTCGCTTGACGTTTCTTTTTGTTTATCTGGATTGTTCAGGTCAATAAACTTTTACATTGCCTAGAGCTGTAAAAGGTTTCTTTTTTATGAAATCAAGCTTACGCCGCGACATTCGACAGGCTTGATATAATATTTATCTTATTCTCAGTATTTTTTTCACATCGGTGAGGAATATGTCTTGCTTTTAAGTATAAAAGCGATGAGAACACGACATGCCATATTCTTCCATTGGATCTTCTGAATGTTTTTTTTTAATATTTAACGAAGGATGACAAACGAGGATATAGCCCTCTTGTCTCCAGTCCATAAACACCTATGTCCATCATTATCAAAGCATCAAGACGCACTACATTGTCATCCCTGAGCACTACGATGTTATGCCTGGTCTCCAAATACAATCACTAATCGAAGCACTGATTCGCTTCTGTATTTTACTAGAGTATGTTCCGCCCCTTAGCCGAGCCTACGCCATTCATACTGTACCTTTATTACTAGTGACGAGGCGGTCCATCTCGATCCTCAAGAGTAATAAGACATCGTGTTATCACACGATGCCTTATTACTCTTGTCTTATCAGACAGTTTGCATTATGATTCCTTGTCAAGGATGAATGTAGCATAGTCATGGGCCATCACTTGCCATCAGGTGAACTGTGTGCTTGTTCGTTACTCTCAATGTATAATTTATGTCTTCATCATCTCGATGGTTGGCAATCCACCACTGTGAGCTTTACGTGAAATTTTCTACAACGCACAAATAGTCTATGGAATCAGCTGTGTCACCAGCGGTATTTACAAACTTTTCTTAAAGGCCGGCAGCGCATCCGCGATTCCTCTGGTGTTGCTGATGTCCACTGGAACGGTAATTACTTACAATCTGGTGTGCTACTTGCTTATTTGCCACCTCTACTATATAGTTCAGTGGTGCAGTGTAGCTCTCACTGCAGTTTGTTTCTAACTGCAGGATGAATGGGTCAGCTCGATCGGTGTAGGACCACGCCCTCACAGAATACCGGCGTGTAATAGCAGCATAACGCTGCTGTGTTTCGTGTGGTGAGTGAAGGGAAGTGTTCAGTGTAAAAAATGCCCAGATGTTTCATCTGTACACATCTGTGCATTTTTTATTTTTTGTGACGAAACTGGGATGAAAAATAGTAAGCCTTCTTTCAGTGTATCAGTTAGTTTAACTGTCATCATGTACAGAATAAAGCTATATTATAATATTATATTTTATATTTATCTAATTATAATATAATATATAACAGTTTTATATTTTACATAAGGATGACAAATGTGCCACGTGTGCCACGTTAGACGATAAGTAATTCCTGCGGCACATTACTTACGCATTCATTACAAGTACGTGCTCCATCAAGCTATTTTATTTTTAAATACCTTAAGCGTCGAAAAATAAACTTTTTATTCGTTTTAATACAATATTAAACCTTTTAAATCAGTTACCAATCAAAGAAAAGAATTAATAAATATCTACAAGATATATACAAAAATTGTAAGTCTATCCGTGTGACCGTCCGGGACCCAGTAGCCTGCAATGCGGTAACTGCTATGCGGTACTTCGCAGTCTCTCGAATTCTACTCGGCGACGTCTCCCTAATGCGAATCTCGAGATTTTTCCGTTTTATTCTGTTCATATTTACTCATTATTTATTTAACTTTTTATGTACGCACAGTACTTATACAAGAAAAGTAAGATAAGATAAAAATATGTACAAAAGCTTTTATTAAGTTTATTTTTCAATATAAATCTGTTCGAGCAAGCCTGGTGTTGGACATATCATCGGAAATAAGAAACATAGTGTCCTCGCAAAAACAAAATAATAGAGGGATTTTTTTTATACAGGACTATATTTATTTACAAACACATGCATATAAATAAATAAATAATAATACATATATATATTTCAACTGGATAAAGATAAATAGTATTTTATAACTAGTTTTTTAAATAACGCAACAGTTCTCGCAACACGAATTCAGCAACGAATTTTCAGGAAGAGCATTTCACGACAAACGAATTCCCTGCACAGCGAAAGAGCTAATTTATTATTACGTTCTGTGATTTTATGGATGGCACTCCAGAGTTAAGATTTATTTGTACACTATTCAACATCATATGTCTAAGACAATCATGGTTGCTCCAGCTTCGTGAGTCCTATGCTCTATTCCAAGTCGAGTAACAATATTTGTACAATTATTTATTCAATGGAAGTTTTTGAAAGTTCTTTCGAAAGCATCATATTGTTGAAACAAAATCAATGAATGCAAGACTATCATAACCTCCTCCTAAAATTCAAATTGTAAACCCGCTCACTAAAATATATACCTAATCTATATTTTTATTCTTAACCATTAATACACATACAATTCACACAGTTTTAGTTTTATATTCACATATTTTTTTATATACTTTTTCAATTTTACATTTTATATTTACGCTCCTTGTGATGTGGCGTGCGACTGAGAATGGGGTAGGCTGAAAACCAGCACTGTGTGACCATCATACGGTAAAAGCTGAGTCTACTACTACCTTTTGCTGACTTAATTTATTGCATCTCCTTGTGCGATTAATATTTGCGTTAGACATTTTTCTTTCTTTTTTTAATGAATGCCAGCAGTGCATAAACATGACTAAAATTTCTGTTAACCACTAAGCTTATGCTACAAAAAGGTACACGACACCAGTCGAAATGCGCATTCGAGCCTACGACCTTAAGTTTCGCAAACGGTACCCAAAACCATTAGGCTAGTTGATGGTGAGATACCATTGCTTGCTCGTTTGCCACCTCTAACAAATGTTTTTATTCTCTACACGCCGAATAATATTATTATATAAAAACGTAAATAAAAATTCTTTCCCACAGCCAGCACCGACGCGCGAAAGAAAACTAATTTACCGTGAACAAAAAAATTTGATCCACTATTGTACCTCTTTGTTTTCCACATTCCCTGACCCTCATGACTTACTGACATGTTTATCGGCTATATTAATTGGCACGAGTCCTCGGTTCGAACTTTTTGTGTGTTTATCTACTATATTCCATATTGTTACGCCCGTGTCGTACAACGCCGACAAGGTTCGGAAATATGTTGTATCTTGTGTTTTCGTTTTTTTTTCGTTTACTAAGTGTTATCCATTCGTTACTTATTTAAACGAAAGAGTGGAACCCGTGGGAAAATAAGAATTACATATATTGAAATTATCATACATATTATGTAGTCAATTATAAAGGGACATATTTGACGGCTGCTTGGCGTACTCGGTCTGTACTTGTCGAAGAATAATATTTGTCTCTCAAAAATTTTTGGTTTTCGGCATTGGTTATATGTTATATGTTAACTTGATACTGCATCTGTAATTTTTTCCGTGTTTACGCGAATGCTTACTGCACTTGAATGATATTGCATTCGGTATTCGCAGCGGCAATTACGCACAAAATATCGCCATAGTCCAAATAGAACTAGACATCATCCAATAGGGAGAAGGCACGACACAGTGAATGGATAGAGAGTGACTTAAGTTTTACAATGGTAACTACGTGTTCGAGCAACACTGTTTGTATCTAGACGTGACATAACTTGACACAACCAGGGACAGACTCCTTTACAAAATACCAGCGTCAAATAGCAGCATAATGCTTTTTTTTTTCTTATTAGATTGAGAGTAACAAACAAACACACAGTTCACATGATGGTAAGTGATTCCTACGGCCCATGATTTCTGCCTTCATCCTTGCCACGGAATCATAATGCAGATGCGTTGTCACCCTTGAGGACTGAGATAGAATACCTTGTCAACAGTAGTAAAGGTCTCTGGTTCCCTGCACTCACCAGACGAAACGTGGTCCTACCCTGACCCATTCATTCTACAGTTAGAAACAAATTGCAGTGTAGCTCTACCACTATAAAAGGGATCTGGAGACGCTTATTACTGGAACAAGGAGTCTATCTTTGTCTTCATGACAACGTATCTGCATTATTAATGATGAATGTTGGTGTCATGGGATGCAAGAATCACTATCTAGTGAATTTTATGATTGTCAAGCCCAATACAATAAAAGAGTCGTGCAAGCTTTAACAGAATACTCGAAGTTACAGTTAGAAGTGTTCGAGTATAATTTAACTGTAGACATTATGCTTTTTTTTAAACTTCACGCACCTCACAATTAATGCATCAAAGGGCGGACTTAATGTCTGAAGACATTCTCTACCAGTCAACCCGTAGCGTGAAGACATTGTAGTAGGTGTATTGCATTCAGCGTAAAATAATAAAACTAAAAAATATAATAAGAATTAAAAATAATTCGACTAATAAATAACATATTATAAACATACCGGTGCGTTTCGTAGGATCTTCTAAGTTCCTAAGGCGCTTTTAGTGGCTACAAATTCCATATAAATCTGTTTTCCCAACAAGAAGGCAGCTTTTGAAGATCCTCTCCTCTTGCCCCGCACCCAAAATGGTTGTTACCCCTTATATTATATTATTTAAAAAAAATTACTTTGCGCTCTGTAGTTTCATAAAAGAAACATAAAATAAAACCAAAGCATGGAAGAAGAGAGAATCTCGTGAATAAAACATAATCCGTTTTAATATCGTAATCCTTTGATATCAGTCACCAATGAAGAAATTGATTAAAATATATATAAATATATATATATATATATATATATATAAAAGTTGTGTGCCCGTGTGATCGTCCGTGATCCTGCAGCCTGCAATGCGGCAACTGCTATGCGGTCCACCGCAGCCTCCTTGCCGCTAATACCAGCTTCGATTCTCAGTCGATAAACGATATTTGTGAATAACACATTGTTTTCTTTCGGTACATAGGTACGGGGTCCCCAACACTGTCTGTCCCTATAACAGTTAGTATTGCCCTTACATTAATTACATCGGACTTTTCTTTTATAACATCAAGGATGTCAACAGTACACCTGAAGGTAAGTGATACATCCATTGTCAAAATAGTTTCAAGATGCATATGCGTTGTTTTTTTTTTTATGTGTTTATGCGATGCTGTTGTTCCAATGACCTTTCCAACATCGCTGCTGTGCCGACCCCTCTGGATGAAGTGCGTAGACAACAATAGAGGGGGACGATATACGATCCGACATAAGGAGGTTCGAATCTCGGCTCGGACCGCTATCGAAAAGCACATGCGTTCTATTCTGTGTGGTCGTGATCCTTCACCAGTTTAATAAGTAGAATAACTTATACTGCAGCAAGACATCAGGCACAACGTGGCCCCACCATCATCGTAACCGTAACATTCATTAACGGTGTCAAGGCAATAATCGGCAAAGGAGTCAATCCACACCACAGCCAACTTCTAGTACGCGAGGGAAACAAGTGGACGTATAACATAACAGTGTCAATTGATCGAAAGAAGCACGCGTCATCGCCTTGTATAGAGGACCGAGACTGCAAATACAATGCAACCAAAACAAGCATCGGGGTCGTTGACCTCAGGTATTGAGTAATACTCTTTAGGTATTCTAGACTTGTTCGTGTACGACGCCGAAATTTTTTGCATGCCGTCATTGACTTAGCCCATTGTAGGAGATTGTGCTCTACGCCATTGATATAAGGTCTGTTTTATGTGAATATATTATTCGTGTTTTATTGCAAAGGTAAGTATAGTTTGAAGAATCCGCTTTGAGACGTATTTATTGAAGTTGTATTCAAAGTTAACGTGTATGATTTATTTGATAAATAATAACTTAGTGTTTGCATACTTTTATTTATTTAACCTTTTTTGCATTAGCCACATAAAAGGCGGACTTAACGCTAAGAAGCCTTCTCTAACAGTCAACCCTGAGAGTAATGACAGATGAAGCACGAGCTTATGAAAAACTAAAGAAAATATAATGATCATGATCTCCAGGTTTTTCGACCACGACTTTATGTTTGAGTTATAACCAGATGGCATTAACTGCCCAGATTGTCTTTATAGTGCCGTAATCACTTGCGCAAACACAGAGGCACTCACTTGTCGTCCCCTTCCATATTCCGATATCAAATATGCATTAAGGAGGAAGGTTGAGATGCACCCTCGACGCAGCTATCAGGTACTCTATTTTATATATATATATATATATATATATATGTAATTAATTAATTCCTTGTACATCTTCTGTACACATATTACCGTCTTTCAATCTTTTGTCACTCACCAGACGAAACACGTCGGTGCTTAACTTCATTTTATAGTATTCCGGAAAGCGTGCCCTACGTGTGACCTGTTCATGCTACAACCAGTTGATAACTGCGACGTGAGTGTGCCATGTATATGTAGTATTTTTAGTATATTTTTTATATACTTTTGATGGTGACAAACGAGCACAGTTCACCACCTGGTAAGTGATTCTTACGGTCCATGACATTCATTCTCATCAAAGATTAGTAAGATCGAAGGGTCCTTACAATCATTAACGAAACACAGCAGCGTTATGCTGCAATATCTGGCTGGTATTCTGCGAGTGCGTTGTCTTCCTCTAGTTCCTCTAGTTAAACAAACTGGAATGTAGCTCTATTATTGCTAAATTTCGTTAAATATATCAAATACTTCCGTCCCGTATCTAATTTCTACTTTGCCTAGCCTAGTGTTAATTCACTGACGCGGAAACAAAAAAAAATGTCCTCAAGGACTCCCAGATAGCGTATCAGTTGTTGAGCAACGTGTTTTCCCCAAAATCCCCACGGACCCGCGATAGAGGCAGGAAGGTTGTGGTTATATATCAACGTACGGCGGGCGGCGCAATGCGCACAAACGTAATCAAACTTAGGCTTTATTGCCTTAGTTTAAAGTGCGTGGACTGGGTACTGCGGTGGTGGGGTGTACGACATCCGTCGATATGACTTAGGCTGATAATGAAGTTCCCATTAGAGGCTAATTGGTGACTTGGTCGAACGGGTAATTAAGAACATTTTCGGGTTCGCTGTGTCCGACTTATTAATGAGTTTATTTTTATATCTCCTGTTAATATGTTGGTTATTTACATAGATTGTGTTTTAACAGTGATAAAAGTGCTATTAAAATGAAAAACGATCCGGTTAACCACTCCAACTGAGCTTGAATGCTCACGCTGGGAGATGGTTCACGTCAATAGGCGTATGGCAGATTCGAACTTATGACCTTGAGTTACCCAGACCGTACCCCAAACTGTTATAGATATGTAAGAATATACATAAGACATGTATACATACAAAGTTGACCAAGATCTTAATAATATGTAATTGAATGTAATAACTCAATTAAATTTTAATAATCTAATTTAATCCTTTTCTTATCTTAATTTTCCTCTATGCAAACTGTATGTGTGGAAAAGTTGAATAAATAGATTCGTTTGAATTAGTCATATGAACTTGAATTAGTGTACAAAGGACATGGCTGCTGTATAAATACTGCGGATTAGGTCTAGCTATAGCATGAATGGGTCGGCACAGCCGTGGTAAGACTATGACCTCAAAGAATACCCGTTTAACGTACTCTTCGGCTATGCTTAAACTCCCAGGTGTCAAGTGACCCTTATCACTGCCGACGTGGATCGACGTGAACGGATGTGCATCTTGAAACCTTGTCCAGGACGAATGCCGGTGTCTATGAGCTGTAGTAAATAGTATTCGTACAAGTTATTTAATCGTGCATTCGTGTCATGTTACTTTCATTACTAATGTTTTTATTAAGGAGAACATGTTTCTATTATGTAAAAATTATTCTATGTATTTTAGTTGTGGTGAAAATAAATAAATAAATAAAAATAAAAAATAAATAAAAAATTGGTGTTTTCGAGTGTGCACGATGAGAAAACAAAAACCTACCGACTGGTAAAGGCGATGTATTTATGTAGCTTTTGCTTTTAGTTGTTGCGTAAGAAACATGTTTTTATATGATGGAGACGTGGTTTTTTTTTTGTTTTCTTATTAGATTGAGAATAACAAACAAACACACAGTCCACATGATGGCAAGTGATTCCCGCGGCCCATGACATCTACATTCATACTTGACACGGAATCATAATGCAGATGCGTTGTTACCTTTGAGGACTGAGATGGAACGCCTCGTTACAAGTTATAAAGGTCTTCGATTCCCTCAACTCACTAGACAAAACACAGCAGCATCATTCTGCTATTTCACGCCGGTATTCTGTGAGGGCGTGGTCCTACCCCGGTCGAACTGACACATTCATTCTGAGTCTAGAAAGAAACTGCAGTGTAGCTCTACCACTGTTAACTTGTACCTTGTACAACATTGAAGTATGAACGTTCGCTTTTAATTCACGGTTCGGGAGAAAACCGTGCCGGCAGGATCAAGGGGGGCAAGTAAAATGTTAACTGCAAATTTAAACGCTGATTTAACACGAGTGCGAAGCAAAACATCGCGAGGAAGCCTGCAAGTCTAAGAAATAAATTAAAAAGAATACTCCTGTAATAGTGACGTTCGGGTCTTGGCTTTTAATTGAGGCCGATGCCCAACAGGGGTTTTTATATATAGGCCGTTATTTAACGGATTGCTTTGAGTAAATTAATCAAATTTCAAAAGGATTTTGTTTCAGTGGTAGAGACACGCTGCAGTTTGTTTAAGGCAGCCAATGACTGGGTCAGCTCGACTGATGAAGGACCGCGCCCTCACTGAATACCAGCACGAAATAGCAGCATAACGATGCAGGATCGCATCTTCTTTATGATACCTTATTGAAGGTAAATGTGCATATCATGGGCCACATGAAACACTCATCAGGTGAACGGTGTGGCACACTCAAAGAAATTAAAAAAAAAGATTTTAATTAAATTCGTTAATCCAACCGCATGTAGCAATTAATTAAATACACAGTAAATTACTTAAGAAGAATCGTAAATTAAATTGTTTATACGTATTTCGAAGTTATTAAAGTTAATACAATTAGGGCACGGCTTTGTGCGAATTGCTTGGCCCGGGAAGTCCCCTACCACTGAATCCCTTTTCGATATACCCGCTTAATTGATATCAACTATGGATACTCAGTGGGCCTCCCGCTCGCGAGTCTGATTAGATAAGGCTGTAGAGGTCTCAGGACCAACAGCAATAAAAAAAAATCGACTATGGCGATATCTTAAGGTTATAACAACAAGGCATTTAGCCTTTAGTAACGTAAGTATTCACTCAAACATAACATACAAAACAGACACGAAAATGAATAATTTATATTCCTTGAATACTTTTACTAAGACCGGGAACTATACTTAAGACTTGGGACTCAGAACTGTAACGTCTCAATATAAGTTTCAAAGCGACTTTCAATCGACACATTTTATTTATAGTATAGGACGGCAAACGAGCATGCAGCCCACCTGATGGTAAGTGATCACCGCCGCCCATGAACATCCGCAAGACAAGAGGTTGAGGAGAGGTCGCAAATGCGTTGTCGACTGGTGACTTGAAGGTCCCTAAGTCGTATCGGTTCGGAAACACCGCTGGCGGCAGCTGATTCCACAGGTTAGTTGTGCTCGGCAGGAAATTTCGCGTGAAGCTCACAGCGGTGGAACGCCAGCCATCTAGATGATGAGGATGAAATGTTGAATTCTGTCGTGATGTATGTTGTTTAAACTCAGCAGCTGGAATTAATCCGAACCATTGTAAATTCGGTAAAAATATTCGTACTTTAACTAGGTTTAAGCTGCAACGTAGCTCTAGCGTGTGGAGAAGTAGGTATTTAAAAGTAAAACCCGGTAAAATTTGTGTTAGATAATCTTACGAAATAACCGGCGACGTTAGTGACTCAAAGCTGCTCTCGCGTGGGCGCTAGTGAATATTGACAAATGTTACCCATCTTCCAATGAAGACCGGACGACACAGAATGAGGCGACCCATCTGTTGCAATTCAACTGCATTAAATTCATTCAACGCAATTTGTTTTACATTTTAAGTAATTTACTGTTGTCTCGGAAGCCGGTGAGTGGATGTCAATTTAGTCGTGTCCACTTTAACGACCCCGCCTACCTTCTTTATTCAATTGAATGTTTCAAGTTTGAATTACGTACGGATGTTTAGTTTGTTGTTGTTGGAACAGAAAATTTGAATTAGTTAAGATGAATTCAACATCATCCTACCGCTATATTTTACAAAGCACGATCCTGAACCAATTGCTACCCTGCTTGGGGTTGTTAGTCCGAAGTCGCTACTCCATGTTGTTTTTTCGCACCCCGTTGGTCATCTTGCTTACCATGAAAATTCATATCCACTTAACACTCAGATCCACAAAAGTACGAAAACGAGTTGTATATATCAAAATTCCATCTCAATCCTCAATGGTGTGCGACTGGTGTGTATGCATAAATCGCAATCGTAACTCATCAGGCGAACTGTCTCTCACCATGTCTGTGAGTGCAGGGATCCGAAGATCTTTTTTACTGATGACGGGGCATAACATCTCAGCCCTCAAGGGTAACAACGTATCTGCATTATGATTCCTTGTCCAAGATGAATTTAGATGTCATGGGCGGCAGGAATCACTTGCCATCAGGTGAACGAGCACTCGTTTGTTACTTTCAATGTAATAAAAAAAAATATGTATAATCAAACCTTCACCCACAATCACATTCGTAGTAAACCAGTTTCTATATATTGTCTGTTTATTGGGAAATAAAACGTTCTGTTTACCTTTTCGAGTGCACGTAGTAGGGTAGTTTCGCGAACGCACCCGAACCCTAAACCGTTTTAAATGTTAATACATTATACCGCAGATACCGGGGCCCCGTCTTAATGGAATTGGGGCGCTAAAAAGGGATTTCTTTAATCAAAGCAAACAGACGCCGCGGATCGGACCGGTTTTTTATGAACCTATCACCTGGTGGTCTTGTCCTGCTCGGTCTTGTTTTGTAGGGTCGCAGGTTTGAATACGCGTGTGAATTATTTGTGATGACATTCTTTTGAACAGTTAAGGTACGTACTACCCACCTTAACTGTGTAATATATAACAAAACTCAAAAACTTGCATTAAAAGAGTGCTTCTGACGAAGGTTTCAATCTTCCATCCATCCTATATGAAGCCCACGTCTGGGCATATTCCTCGTCTGTATGCAAGATGGTCTCCCACGATCTCTAAGCTTTCTGGGGGTTTTCCTGGTTTTACAATACATGAGTTCAAGTTTCGAAATGCCGTCATTAATTTTGGAATACGAAATTGTCTCGAGTAATCAAAACGATCTCTCAATGACTGTCTTCTGAAAGGATCATAAATCTGACGAATTGTTACGGAATAATTCCAGCCGCTTATTTTAAAACTGGCGAGTAGCTTACTCGTTTGCCACCCGTTATATATAGAAAAAATATCTTTACACTAATTCACGCCTATTTCTTTCATACAGTTAAGTTAGACCGTTACATGTACTCCAAATTAAGATCAGCAATATACTATTACTTAAGGTATTTCTTTTTGTGCAACATTTTAACTATATATCGTGTTACACTGTCGCAGTATTGCAACAATACGCCCGTGGCATTGTTTGTAACAACTCTCCGATTTCAGAATTCTACCATTTTTACACTTTTTTTGCCAAACATATACCTCCCATGTGAAACGGCCTAAGAACACGACCCTGGCGAACCAATTTAATTACTACAACATTGTTTTAAAGTTGTATTTACAAAGCAATCGAAGTTTACATAGAATGGAGAATAGTTTATTTTTCGTGTAGAAACGGAATATGTCGATTTTGCAAACGTTTTGTATTTAATTTAGTTTGTTGTGTGTACATTTCTTTGAAGTACCTATGTTATATGGCGGTGGTTTTGCTGTCTATTTAGTTACTTGTTACTTGTTACTGTACTAGCCGATAATTTCAACTGCATAGAATATATTGTAGTGCCGTCACAAAGGAATTTACCTGCGAGCTTGCTTTATCCTAAAATTTCTTTGGGGCGAAAACTTCGGATACAATGTCTGACCTGGTGTTTATAATTTTATTTATACAGAATGTTATACCTATGGATTATGTCAGCCTTCATTATTATAATAATTGAGTAAACAAGATTATTTCCTTGTATGATTTACATAAATGTAACTTAACTGGAAAAGTTTGGTATCATATGTAATTTTATACGATATATGTAATTGGAAGAGTAACGTTGCAACTTGTTGGTGGCTATATACTGCGTGGATTCGCTCGACTGGAGTAGACGACTACAACACCAGAGATGAACAGCGGCATAAATCTAAATGATTTGTTCTTTTTTATTTATTTTTAAAGAAACAGCTTACCTGATGGTAAGTGGACCCATGGAAATCCACAACACCAGAGGAGACGCAGATGCCCTTAAGAAAGGTGTACTGATTCTTTTCTTGAAGATCCCTAAATCGTATCGGCTCGGAAATAGCACTACAGTACAGGCTAGAGAGTAAGAGTAAGTTCTACAGAGTAAGTGGGCGCGGCAGGAAATATCGCGTAAATTTATTATATTAGTATTTTTATTAGGGTTTTCAAACGAGCACTCACCTGATGATTATCAATGTCTGCGGCCCATGATATTTACTATGCTTTACTATGCGCACCATACGAAACACGGCAGCATTTAGCTGGTTAGGTTAGACTGAGTATAGTTTTGTAACTATTGTTTTTTTTTCAAATATAATGTTTGCAGTTCTATTAACATTCTGTTTAACCACGCAAAGATTAATATGCTAGATCGAGCATTTTAATGAGATGGTTTAAGACAATAGTCTGACTGAATTCAGGGCGGCTGCAAATTGGTACGCGTTTAAGGTAAGGGTTCGGTAGTTATTTCTCAACAAATTGGCAATATTAAAAATTATAATAAAAATAAATAAATATATATATATATATATATTTATATATATATATATATATATATATATATATATATATCTATGTGTATATCATATATAAAAATGGATATATATCTTGTTTTATATGTATTTTATATTACATATATATTGTTTATTTATATAATATAATTAATATAATAGTATTTTACGACCAGATTTTTAAGCATACACCTACCTCTTAAGTTTCATTGATCGCACCCTAAACCACAAGTAACCACCTGTAAATTTTGTGTATAAACTAAAGTAATAAAGCAATTAATCATCGAAGTATCTACCATGATCGATTGCTTTATTTACTGACCAATCATCACCAAAGAGTATGTTCTAGCTGCCACCAGAAACCTATCGTACGGACATTGAAATAAATCAATACAAAGTTATATCCAACGGAATAGCGCCGTGGGTCCAGTACCGCCGGTGGTCGACGACACCGGACCCCTATATATCACGAGGTAGGTCAGGGTTCTTCGTTGAAAAGCGAACAAAGGGAACAGAACCAGTCCCTCGACCTCCAGACGGGCCGGCAGCCATCTTACATGGCCGCACACCATTATTATAAAGAGAATTATTATCCGAAACCACCAGTCGCTTTTTGTTTGATCGAATAGTTTGTCTATATTTTTAGTTTTTTACCTACCTCGTAGTCAGAGGATGAAGTAACGCGTATGCTTGTGTTGTTTTAAATGCTTAATATTTCTGTAATACATAAGTCGACGTTTGCAGTTCAGTGTTTAGTTTAACACACACGTTCAACTCACGTTAGACGAGCCAACTGTTCGATCCCCGGTGCCGGTGTTGACATTACATAGGAATTGGGAATGGGACGAGGACATCTGTTTTTGCGCTGATCACCGGAATATAACGTCGTGATCGTATTCGGTCAAAGGGACGTAATACTCCTAACAGGGTTTAGTTGGAGCTGATGCTCGCATTGAATATTTTCACCTGAACTGCACTACAAGTCGCCAGGCCAGTGTTTCTCACACAATTTAAATGTAATGTAATAAAAAATTAATCTGCAAACGTGGAAACGTTAATATATACATATGTGTGTGTGTCTGTGTGTGTGAAGTTAACGTTGAATTCTAGAAATTCTCCGGCAAATATTATAATACCACAAACTTAGAACAAACGTTACATGGAAGTGTACGTGAACTCGAAATATCTACATATTTACCGACCTCCAAGCACTTCTAGGTAATCTTAAAGTCTAGGACTCTAGGACATATAACTTTATTCTTCACACATTGAAATGTGTTAGCAAACACCGCCCAGCCATAGCATACACTATAGACTTCACTTGTTCTAACAATATCAAAGCTATATAAAATATTCCTAATTACTTAGCTCTTAATTCATTCGTATATTTCATAATTTCAATTAGGATTTGTTTCGACGTCATTGGAACATGAACATACGGAAGTTTTACTCAATTCAACGTCTTTTTAGTGCTTAGTGTTCACAATATTGAGGTGTTACATAATAATTATAAATTAATAATATAATGATTTATTAATAAGTAATTGTACTATTATATTTAAAATGTATAAAGTTGGTCAAATGATTTCTATATCCTTCATTATATTCGTATTTTAGCTGAAGGCGGAAGCGCTGGAACATACATAATAATCAAACTTGCTCATTATTAAAACCTACCGTCGTGTAAAACAAACTACAATATAATAGTATGTATCGAATTCAATACGTGGAAACTATATTGTTTGCAACGAGATCTATTTAGCAATTCAAGTACACGGCGCACGTTGAAATATTAAAATGAGCTGTACAGGCCTCTCGAAATTAAAAATAACGGTTCTTCCCTATGTAACGGGAAAATAATACAATAGTAATAAAAATTACATGTTATTAACCTTTAATACTTATTAAATACGTTTTATTCACGAGGAACGTGGCCGAAAGACACCAATTTATTAATAGATTTAATATTAATTTATATGATGTTGGTGCATGTTCCTTTTCCTTAACAGTATAACATTCTTGCCTTTCCGCTGTCGGATAAGGCTAGAATGTTATACTGTTAAGTCTAGACTGTTTAATAGATGACCTTATATTGTTAGTTTTACCAATGATGGTGATATGATTATTCATTGACCAAACCGTCTATAATAAAATAAATTAATAAATACCTCTTATGCGCACAGCAATGAGAGGAAATGACAGGAATTAAAGCGTTTTTTTTTCATTTATTTATTTATATACAATACAGTATAATTATTTTTATATATATGGATGTAATACGAGAAATACACCATATACATATATAATATATATAAATATATCTATATATATATATATATATATATATATATATGTATATATGTAGTATAAACTATATATAGAGATATACAGTACACGGGGCTACCTTGGCTCAACTATATAATCTAGAACAAAGCTTTTTCTTACAGTATTAGGGGTAGCTAACTGATGAAGGAACGGATGAACGGCCCTAGACAGGTGGCCGAGCGCTTAGGGCACTTAGTCGAGACCCCTTATTTATGGGTAACCAGCACAAGGGTTGCCGAGAGGGAGCCTCAGCTTGGGTCGTCACCCTGCGTACCTTATGTGATAGCAACTGACTGGAGGGTGCCCGCGAGGGCCGAACATCGGCTCTATTAGTTGCTTCTGACGGATTAACCAAAGTAATATCATTATTGTTAACGACCACTGTGGAAAGCGTTGGCGCTGGAGAAGAAGTGGCGCAAGAAACTCCAACAACTCTCCTATCTATGTCAATTGATGTGAACCGGCCTGAAATATGACTATGAGCCTGAGTATGACTTAGTTATGATTTCCCACTAGGCGATGAGCGACAATAATGCTACACTCGTTGCATTAATATTAGATATCTACTAAAATCTAGGACAACAATGAGTTCAATCATCGCGTAGGTATTGGTAGAAGGTTGTTACGTAAATAAAAATATGATGCATTAATGCCCTTTAGAACGTAGTTCCGAACGTGGGCGCGTTGATGTGAACGAGCTCTAATCAATCGATGACAATACTGAAACTGTGGACTTAATTTTTTTTTTTATTTTAGTTTATATTATATAATATATTATATTATAGTATATACGTTTGGTTATGCATCCGATCGCGTCGCGTAGTGGTTAGCTACATTCAGCTACGTAGGGGTCCTGGCTTCGACAATTTTCATTTTACCTGAATGTTACGTTCTCTCTTCGCCCCATATTACTCGTTTTAATAATATTGTATTCATACGGACCAAGTTGGGAACCGCCTTTCTGAAGTCGGTGAGTTATATTTAATATTCTCATTAGTTTACAAAAATAGCACCAGTGTACACATGACATAATAACTGGTTTTGAATATTATTTTAAGCGTCAATACATTAATGGTTTGGCGACTGAGACAACGGTCTGCGATACTTAAGGTCGTAGGTCCGAATCCGCCATTCGATTATAATCGTGAACCATCTCCTACCACAAACATTTTCAGTAGTTGGAGTGGTTAACCGGAATGCTAGTAATTTTAATGGCATTGCTAATATTGTTATTTTTTTAAAAGAATTATGTATATCAAATTATGCATATTGTAACAGGTCCATGGTTTACTTCATATCCGGCTGTCTGTACTCAGTTATCTGGTGAATGAACGAACCCAGGATATGAGTGTAGGTTTCCTCTTTACCCCGTTGATTTTCCTGAGCGTTAGTCTCCGATAAATTCCTTTCAACTTACAATTTGATGAAACGACAGGAATCGACTTCAGGATTCGCGACAAGTCAGGTACTCAAAGCATTATTCAACGCGGTGTTATAATTTGTGTACCTAGACGATTCTTGTGTATTTACGTAATTGTTTGGTTAATTCGTTTAGAGCATTTTGCGGTTGTCCTTATTATATAATGAATAATTGTACAGAAATAGCTCGTTACGTAAACACTGAATTGAATACAGAGCAAGTAATTAATAAATAGATATTTTTCACTCAAACAAATTTCCTTATAAGCTTTTCATATATGTTATTATCTTTGTAACTCACTGAAATTTTACTTATAAAAAGGTTTTTTATTTAAAATAATAATTGCTTTATAAAAGTGATCGTCGCTGGAGTTACTTGCGCCACTTCATCTCCAGCGCTAACGCATTCCGAACTGCTGGTAAAGGTCGTTAATAATAATAATATTGATAAAATTTTGATAGTCCGTCAGAAGCATGTGACTGAGCCGAGGATATGACCTTTCCGCCACCCTCGAGTCAGTTGCTTTCGCGCACAGGGTAGCGGACAAAGCCAAGGCTACCTCTCGGGAACGCTCTTGCTGATAACCCATAAATAAAGGTCTTGGCTGAGTGCACTAAGCGCTCGACCACCTTTCAATCCGGTGAAACTGTAAAAGCCCTCGGGATAACAGTATTCAGTCATAAAAAATAGAGTGAATTTCGATGTTTTGTTCATTACTCAGTCGCGTGTCAGCAATTGGTGATTAATTATCGACTTATAAAATTCTAATATATTGTTGATCTAACGGTAGAAGACTGTAGTTAATAAAAAAAAAGCTTAAAAAATTTAGCATTCACACATAGATTTCACGGCGCGAGCCAGGCTATGGTTCGTTTCTGCCTACGGCATAAACGCTACGGACCGGGAAAGGGTCACGCCGTTAGGATACCAACGTTTAATAGCAGAACAACGCTGCTGTGTTTCGTCCGGTGAGCGTAGGGATCCGGAGGCCCTTATTATCGGTGACGAGGCCTTCTTAGTGCTCAGAGGAGGAGAAGATAACGCATCTGCATTATTATTCCTTATCGACTGTGAATGTGGGCGTCAGGGATCCAAGGAATCACCAACAGGTGAACTGCTTGCTTGTTTGTCACTCTCACTAAAATAAAAAAAAAGATTCAAATTCATACATTTAGATGGTTTGAGTTTGTTCTTATATCCCATATTTCTAACTCTCCAGCCTTCCTCCGATAAAGATAAAGAAAACGATAATTAAATGCCTTTGCATATACGAGAATAGTTACGACACTATAATATATAATATTTTATTTTTTTATTCTTAAACTAAGCGTTCATCGAAAGCAAGTAATTTAAATCAAAATCCATAACATGACGCCTCCGCGAGGACCGTGTGACCCCTGCGAAGTTGTCGGACAAGGACAACCGGTCTTCGCATATTCCATAGAAATAATAAAACATATTTTCGGGTTTTCTATTTCCACGTAGATGAGGCGACTATATACGAGACATGACGCATCTGCGAGTCGCTCACACGACGACCCATTTGCAAACTTATGAATGTCTGCTTATGAAATATTTTGTATAGCACTTAGAGAATATCGCGTATACAAGATATTAGAGCTTTAAGTACCCTATGCCTACTAAAGGCCTGGTATGGATCTTTTTAAAGCTTTAAGGTCAAAAAAGAGAGGGTCGTTAGATTCAAGCTTTGATGTGAATGAGTAGAGTCGAACAAGGAGAGATCACGCCCTCACAGAAGACACGTGAAATAACAGTATAATGGTGTTGTGTTTCGTATGGTAGATGTAGGGATCCGGAAACCCAAATACTGGTAACGGGACATTTCTGTGACCTTCAGGGGTGACAATGTATGTGGATCTTGAATCATCGTTGAGAATGGATGTATATGCCAAAAAATAGATCAAGACAATTGAAAGAAGAAATTGTCGTACGACTAAAATAGCTAACTAAACATTTTGGCATTATTTTGGGTTTTTTCTTTTGTACACATAAGCTTTTTCTTTAATGTCGAGCTTATCCATGATTAGATTCCATTATCAGGATAGAAATTAGTCCAAACACAAAGATACAATAGTTTAAACTTGCATAGGAGGTCGTCGCTCCCTTCGCCTTCCGATCTTATTGCTTATAAATTGATATCAAAGTGCCTTTGTATATCAGCAAATATTAACGGCGCTATAATATATCCTGTGCAGTTTTTATCTAATAGCAACCAAAATATTGTCAAGAATCAGGAAAATCATGGATATACTTTTTATTAACCATATATTTATAAATACACCGATTGCAATCATGAAGACAATTGGCAGTGTAGCCGCGTCGATTATGCTCCAACAACCTCTCTAGAGAGAGGCCCAGCAATTGGTTTTATATTATTGCTTTAAAAAAAACACACGAAGACACAATAGTTTAAACGGTTACACAGTTGCTATACTCTATTTCATTTTATACCATTAGCTAGTTATTCGCGTTTTCCTCATCGCCAGCCACACCGGTACCTTGTATGTTTTATGTCGATCCCGTTCATTTGCGTCGGATTGCGTATTCAAAGGTTACATTGTTGCTGAAACATTTATATAAATTACAACTAATGAACAATATAATTTACAACTACTTAGCGAGGAATGTAGTTATTAAAAGCGGTTTGCGTTAGTGTGATCTCACACGGCAGATGCGATGCTTATGCGATTTATAGTTGATGTATTTCACGTGGCGTCTATGAATGAATTTTTACCTGAATTTTAATCTCCTTACCTTGACTAGTTGTTGTTCTGCAATTTCTTCCATCATCATCATAACCTATGAATTTTGTGCCATAAATACTGTGCAGCTTCCGAAGCTGTACTGGAATGATATAGAATATTATCTTCCGCATACACAGATCACAATTGTTTTTTTTTCTGGCAAGAGAAATAATTTCAAAAGTACAAATATATGATTTTATGTAAAAGGAAGTAAATAATAATTACCGATGCAAGTCGGAGAACAGCACAGGCTGTTGTCTGTTTCTTTAAGCACAGTGACTAGGTTTTAAGAGAAAAAAAAGATTATGTGGAGAAGTTTGATACGGCGTCGCACTCGAGCGTGGCGAGCACCAATAGGTTTACGTCTCCAAGGAAAAAGAGGAAAGTGAAACTAAAAATAAAAAATTACATGTATTTGACATCGGAGTAGTCCGAAGGACTGTTGAAGACTTTAGAGCAACATCAATTTGCAACACTATTGCGGCTACGAAATATGTTAGAAAACTTACATACAGTTTGATGTAAAACAACTGTAAGAACACTATTACATATACGATATAAGCCAACTCCATCCATCAGTTTCTTAATTACATCAATTTCTTTAAACCGCTCACTAGTGCACTGCTGAAACCTCCGTTACAGATGCCACACAGTATGACCCTGAACCACCTGCACCATCGATTTCCAGCAGACGTGCATAGAGCACTTATCTAGTGGGGAATGACTCCCCCTCTACGCTGCGATGGGCAACTCGAGGTCTAGCCTTGAACTCGAGAACCTTACTGTTTTCCCTAGTCAGCGGGCCTCCCTCGGGTCGCGAGTCTAATCAGATAAAGCTATAGAGGTCTTAGGACCAACAGCAATGCACATAAGCAAAAAAAAAATCTTTACTGCCCCATCGTACCTTTTTTTATCAAAATTTAACTTAGTAATACGACGCAGTAAATTCCCAAAAACAATGTTAAACTTTGTTTATTTAATATTGGATTGTTATTTACTAATAAACGTAGACTTACCGAGTACATAACTGAAAAATATGCAGTCCCAACTACTCGCCATAGGCTTTCTCGCGCAAGCGGCTATTGGAACTTAGTCCGGAACGGGGTTCAAGAGTGGATCAGCAGTTTTATATATACATATATATATATATATATATATATATAGATGTGTGTGTTATTAAATTTTCTCGGTAACATAAACGGTTTATTTTCTTGCGCAAATAGGGAATTTTAAAAAATATTCTTCTTCGGTTATCACATCGCGTAACCATATCGCAGGTTTGACAGCCTTTTCTTATTAAAAGTAATCCAACTTAACATATAATTAATAATTATATGTTAAGTTGTATTAAAGAAACGATTAATTATCGGTTGTTACGGGGTTCGAACTGGAAAAATTTGTGTAAAAGTTAATAAAAACACGGTACGTATGTCTCCACCATCTATCTATTTCTAAACACATCAGTCGCTTAAAAAACTGCAAAAAATAAAACATCTATCAATGATAATTTTGTAGATACCTTTATTATATTAATAGCTTCGCTTTCGTAGTGTCGCCGACACAAACGTCGCGACGATCGAAACCCAATCGTCGTGGGCGTTACCTCTTTCATTCATATCTCCGAGTGACGTCACGAGCCCACACACAACTACACACAAATACTTGCTCACTAGATATCAGTTAACTGCTCACGTCTAGTCGAATTAACGTCGCCTCGCCGCGTCTGTTGGTTAAGGGTCTACTAGAAAATTGGAAATTTCTGCGATAAATTGTCGCGTAAATTATTTTGTATATGTACAAGCAGTTACGTGTTTGCTAATGCGTTGTAGAGCTATGTTACAACTATTTACTAGTTGTAGCATGAATGGTTAAAAATTCCCGAGTGAATAGTTTTACTTAGTTCTGGTCTGTCATCAAGAGTTAACGCTTCTGCATAATATGAATGTAAATATAATTCGACCCCTTTATTTATTGATTCGCCTAAATTGTGCAGAAGAACCTGTATAACGTGGTCACAGATGTTCGACGTAGGGTGACAATGAATTTTTCCATATGATCATAGTGCAATCGAGCATGAATATGGGTTTTATTTCATAATATTACGATGGAAGAGGGAGCACACCCTTCACTATGCTGCCAACGATCCGGATGTTGTTGTCACTCTGACGAGTACGATGGAATGCCTTGTCCCCTCGGATCCCTCGACCTTTCACCACTCTCATCATACGAGTTACGTTATGTGATATTTCACGCTGTTAAGTTTCTCCTTACCCATAAAACATTCTTGAGCATCAGGACACAGTTCACTTGATGCCAAGTGATGACCATAAGACACAATACCAACGCAAAGTAGTATTTGTTTTTTAATTACATCGAGAGTAAGAAACGAGCGCACAATTCAACTAATGGCAAGTGATTCCAGCGGCCCATGACATCTAAATTCATACTAGACAAGATATCAAAATCCATTTTTACCCTTGAGGCCTGAGATGGAAAGCCTCGTCACCAGTAATAAAGGTCTCCGGATCCCTACACTCACCAGACGAAACACAGCAGCGCTATGCTCATTTTTTATGGTAGAATACAGTGAGGGCGTGGTCCTACCCCGGTTGACCTGACCCATTAATTCAGCAGCTAGAAACAAATTGCACTGAAGCTCTAGCTCTCACTGTTAGCATAGTGCTGCTTTCTTTGACGAGGCATTCCACCTTAGTCCGCAGAGGTGACAACGCATCTGCATTATAATTCCTCATCGAGGATATGTGACAGGAATCACTTAATATCTGCTAAACTGAGTGCCACAATATTACACCTTCAGTACAAGAAAAAAAAATTACTTACTCAAAAGTAGAGATTCTATTTCGATGAAGCTTTAGAGGTCATTAGGGGCATAAATACATATAGAAGAATTGTAAATTTTAATTATCGAACAGTTTTACGGCCCTTCCTGCAGAGTGTACTATCCGCTCCTTCAGTATTTGAGTTGTACAGTTGACATTGCTTCGTCAGCTAGTGGTGGGTGGCATTAGGATATGGATCTTGCGCGGCCATCGTCGACTGTCGTGATCCGTGTTAACACAGTATTGCTTATCGCCGCCAAGCGTGCCGTAGTAGTTGCTACGAATTGTACTTGTTATTTCATTATCATTATATTTTAAAACATCAGCGGTGTACGGACTTAATTTAATCAAAATTATTCGTCATTATCTTCGCGACGGCGTTACGAATTCGTCAATGACGAATAATTATCACAAAGTCAATTGAATGCGAAACCGGCTTGACTTTAATTTAACTTTAGATAAACGCAGACACTCGAAATCGTCTATCGTATACGTATTGCAAACTTATTTGCGTATAGATCGATTGCATATCGCTCTTATGCAATCGGAATAAGGTTTAATTTGAACGCAGTGATGGTGTAATATTAATTATATGAAATATGATGCATTTTGTACAACCAAGACTGGCATTTGTGGTCGTCATACGAAATGGCAACGATAAGCGAATGGCCTTCGCTGATTTGCGCTATCTGCGAAATTTAAATACTCGATGGGGCCTCACTATTGTGGGCTACGTTACTTTGTAATATTATCGGAAATGTTAAAATCAAATTACTTTTATTTATTTTTATCAAGGGCGAGAAACCAGCACAGATGTAATAATGGCAATCGATCATTGCGGTTTAGCGTGAGCAATCCCGGAATAAATCTTCCATACAGGTATTTGAGCGATTTTATCACCTCGGACACCGGTATTTGCAGGATTGAATATGTAATATGTCCTTATCTTTCTGTCTGATTGTCGGTGCATTTGTGCCCGCTAATCTCAAAAATGGCTCAACCGATTTGTGGTATTCAGTGATGTAGTGAGATTAGCTTGGGTTAATATTTAGTGTAACATCGGTTGATATAAAAAAAGACATGTCTATACAATTTTAAAGCGCGTCTTGCGCGCCTACGTAATATATATTTAAGCGCATAAAATGGCAAGCATAGCTATTAAATAATAAATGATGATGAACTAGCGGCAATAGTGTAATGGTTTAGGATACGGTCTGCCAATCTTAGGGTTGTAGGTTCGAATCCATCTTTCGACTATTGTCCATTGTTGAACTATCTCCTGGCACAAGCGTTTAGGCTTAGTTCGAGTGGTGAACGGGAAAGTTAGTAATCACCGCTGGCATACTTTTTAAAAAAATCTATGGTATGACACAATGGCTTTTCAACGAATTTGTGACGTAATAAAAATGAAACGTACTTTTTTTATATAATAATATTAGTGGTGGTAAACGAGTAGACAGTTCACCTGATAGTTAGTGATGTCCACGTCCCAGGTCATCTACATCCATCCTCGAAGAAGACATGCATTGTCAGCGCCGTTGACTGAGACAACATACCAATTAATGGATGCCTAGTAGGGAATGAAGTGTGTACGGATCCACACACTTCATTCACTACACAGTAGGCCCTCTGCTCTAGAGTATGTTACGGTAAGGCTGTGAAGGTCACTAGAGCAACAGCATCACACATATTAAAAAGAAAATACATTCTTCATATGAAACACATCTTTTTTTTATTTTTAAACAATAGATGGCAAACGAGCAAGCTCCTCCGATGGTAAGTGATCACCGCTGCCCGTGGACATCCGCAATACTAGAGGAGTCGCAAAAGCGTGTCAGCCTGTAGGAAAGATGTGTGCTCTTTTCTTTTTTTTTGTGTATGAGTATTGCTGTTGGTCCAGAGACCTCTACAGCTTTATCTAATTAGACTCGCGAGCGGGAGGCCCGCCGAGTAAGGAGACAGCGACGATGGTGCGAAGCTGGCGCGGAAACTGCTGCTGCACCACCGCTGAATGTCTCGTCACCAGTATTAATTTCGGCCCTCAATTTTTCGAATATAAAAATGTAATCTTATTACTATTATTATATACATAAACTCTAGTAGTTGCTATTTACGTAATGGTTTGAAAGCTAGATGTGTGATTAAAAAAACCGCTTTCGGGTCTGTCCGCCCGAACTTGCGCCCCACCCTTGTCCACATAGCAACAGATTTGCGCGACATATTAATTCCTGTATGATATGACGGCAATTTATATAATTTATGTATAAGATCCGCTAGCTGTACTTTAAAATTCACGAATTACGCGCTTAATAGTTATCGATGCGCATTGCATGTTTATATTTTGGACCCCCCACTTATCTAATGACTAGTGACCGGAGTATCTCGATATTTAGCTACGGTTCGGATTTAGGTGTTTAAGACAGTTTGTTGGCGGATGAGTGGTTTTATGTTTACGCATACTATTATATGTCATCCAAAAAGTTTTTTTTTTTTTTAATTTTTTTTTTTAAATAAGCACACAATTCATCTGATACTTACATACGTAACATAAACATCTACTTTCATACTCAACAAATATTCATAATACTCATCATACGAAACACAACAACGTTACGCTGGCTGGTATACCACCCCAGCATATTGTGAGGCCGTGTTAAATCTTGAAACTAGCTACATTGTTTCTATAACACTGTTAAAATTATGTTATAATTGCAATTCGTAATCAGGAAATGTTTTTTTTCTTTTCTTTTTTTTTATTTTATTGATTACCAAATTGAGTAACAAACGAGCACACAGTTCACCTGATGGTAAGTGATTCCTGTGGCCCATGACATCTACATTCAACCTCGACTAGGAATCATAATGCAGATGTTTTGTTACCCTTGAAGACTGAGATGGAATGCCTCGTCACCAGTAATAAAGGTCTCCGGATCCCTACACTCACCAGACGAAATATACCAACATTATGCTACTATTTTACTCTAGTATTCTGTGAGGGCGTGGTCCTACCCCGGTCGAGCTGACCCATTCATTCTGCAGCTAGAAGCAAACTGCAGTGTAGCTCTACCACAGTTAAAAAAATGTGTTAAATGAAAGAAAAACTCTACTCTTCTGTTTTGTCGCGATTCATGAGTTTCGTAGCCCACCATTCGGACACGTCTATAAACCGTTGTGTTAGTATTTGATTCATTTATCAAATGCGCAACGGTAACCGGAAAACCGCTAAACTTTAATATTTTAATTTTATCCTTTTTTTTTAAAGATCTTTGAAAAATTTTCCAACGGACTTTAACATCGGTCACCACAGACATTTTTATTATGTTTAGACATTTATACCACATGGTCATAGATAAACCTCTTCAAAGAAACGACAATATTCAAAAGTACGCTGACGATTACGAACTTTTGTCGCAATAACGCGAACACTATCGCTGAATAATGTAGACCTCAGTATCCAAAGTGGTCCAGGTGGACCCTCAGGAGTCCACGGGACCACGTCGTTGGTGTGACAAAAAAAATGGGGGTTCTCAATTCGTAAGTGGGGCTCCATGAAAATTTATTTGCTTTCGACAGTGATGAACTAAAATATTGTCTTCACTCCACCTATCAATGTAGGCAGATAATATTTTAAGAAGCCCAGCGACTGTTTCTTGTAAAAACTTGCATATTCCATATTCAGTACAACGTGCACAACGTTTTTGTCGAGTTTTGGGAATATGGTAGAAATGTAGCTGCAAGGGGTCCACCGGAACCAGCTAAATTTTGTGTTTAGTTTAGTTTTAAAGTGTTCTATGAGAAAAAAAGTCTGGGAACCTCTGATGAAAACGGATTATGGAGTATTTCCTTTATATATATATTAAATAGTGAAGTAAATAATTTGCTACACTATGTTGAATAGGTATATTTATTTTTAGTATATTACTGCGATTTATTTAATAAAAATTTGCACTACAAGTGTTAATGACAAAAAAAAACCAGAAATGTTTAAGATTAGATAATTAGCAATATATAGCATAGCGTAACAATCGTGAACAATATACACGTTTGTTTTATAACTTGAATATCGTAAATGAATTATCATATTCAATTTTGTATTCAGTTGAAGTCATTAATACATCATCGTTCTGTTCAAATATTTACATCTTGATAGAAAGCGTCCAATTAAAACGAAACCTGATGCCTAGCACTCGAGCATTTGTAACGAGGTCTATGCATTTTGGATGCATTCTAATTCCACGCCCATTCCCATTAGACCTGTCAACTGACACCAACTGTTTCGTTCCAAAGATCAATATTTAATGGAGAGCTGAAATGACGCCAGTTATCGAAGACCTCGTTTCGTTAACACGCGGCTCCCGGTCAGATGTCACGGTAGATTGAACACGAGTCTCGTCCTACCGCAATAGGTCACCGAGATACGTCGGCCAAGGTGACTGCGAGGTGAACATTGTGCGCAGATCGAAGACTATACAAGCGGTGCTAGCACGGAACTCATCTAAAAGAAACGAAACGAATATTTTTGTACTGGGAAACTGCGCAGCTGGTTGCTATTTGCGTCTAATCTCAAACGGAAATTTGTTTGTTGTGTTTTAAAGGTGTACATAATGACAGGACGTAGCAATGGAGAAAATAGTTATTTTTATATAACGTGGTAAACCTTTTTAACAGAATAAATAAGCCTCAAACATAAAAAACACTCCTATTACACCATCTTTGGTCATCTACATAATATTTTTATAAATAATTTAATATTATTTATATTTTTTCTTTCATTTCATTAATTACTTTTATAACCATTTCAAACATTAAATACAGCCATTCCATGCAACCTTTTGATCTTGACGTTAAGAATGTATAAAAAGGTAAAAAAAATAACTAAAGTCAGCCCTATATATCACAGAGTACAGGAGGAACCAGAATCCGTGAGAGTAAATAATTGCAGATCGTGCACGGTATCCAAAAATCATAACTCACTCACCCTCTCCCAACCCGCACAATGATTCCAGATTTAGAAAGGTTACCACTTGTTGGAGAAATCTAATAACTAATTTATACTAATAACAATAGTAATTGTATATTGATCAAGCATTTCTGTAAAGCTTTGCAATCTAAACTAGGTCAACTGTTTTATAACAGCCACTTTTGGGGACATCTGGTATATAATTCATAATAATAACAATAATGATTGTTTATTGATCAAGCATTTCTGTAAATCCTGGCAGCCTAAACTAGGTCAACTGTTTTATAACAGCCACTTTTTTGGGGACATCTGGTATATAATTCATAATAATAACAATAATGATTGTTTATTGATCAAGCATTTCTGTAAAGCTTTGCAACGTAAACTAGGTCAACTGTTTTATAGCGGCCACTTTTTTGGGGACATCTGTTATTAATTCACAATAATAATAATAATAATAATTCTTATCTGATAGCTAATTAGACATTGACTACTGATAATGAATAATATGTTTTCTTTTCTCGGATTCATTTTAATTAACAAAGATTTTATAAGTATTATACTTTATTACATCTTTAACAGGAGTAATAATTTGTGTAGGTAATTTGATAACACGTTGTGTTAACCTGAATAATAATAGGTCTTAACCTATGAAATTGCCGTTTTGTATGAAATAATTTAAAGTTTTATTTCAAAAAAATTTATTTCTGTTATTCAATAATATTCAGTAATCACCCATGTAATCGATGTATCTTTGCCAACGCAGTGGTAGTTTATTGATGCCCTTCTTGTAAAAATCAGCTGGACGGGAGGCAACAAACTCTTCAAAGGGATTTTGTACTTCCTCTCGGGAATTGAATTTTTTTCCCGCTAAAAAGTTGTCCAAATTTTGGAAAATGTAATAGTCGGTGGATGCAAGGTCTAGTGAGTATGGTGGATGAGGGAGAGCTTCCAACCCGAACTCTTGCAGCTTGGAGACTGTTTGTTGTAAAGTATGGGGTCGCTATATGTGTGCCATATATAGTGTAGAGTTGAAACATAAATAGTCATGTATATGATTACATTGATTTAAAATTAGACATTTTGTAGATTTCGTTTTGCGTTGGTAGATATTAAAATAATTGTTATAATAGCAACGTGTTTAACCAGGGGCACTTCCGTGGGCTTAACAAAGGGCGTTCTGGTAAAGTAAGGCGATGTGTCAATTATGGAAATGAGTTTAAAATGTATGAAATGTATGTAACAGGGCCAGCAGGAGGCTGAAGACCACGTGAACAATGCTAACGACAGATGCATGCATATTCATAAAACGACGTCTTAGAATCAAGGGGACAGGATTAACCGAGAATATTAAGATAATAACAAACTTTGGCAACGCCGACATATTATTGGTTATGGAGCGCTCAGGTATGAAATTGGATTAATGAAATTCATGCACACAGGGGTATTTTCAACGTAAACAAAGATGAACGGGGAAGATGCTGCGTACCAAGCATTGTTTTGGAAGAAACTAGCTTAACAAATAAACAAGTGCTTTCACTGAAGTGTGATGACTTGTTTTTGTAGTAAGATCCATAATTATATTAGCACGCCTTTAGACTGGCTAAAGTATGAATAGATTTGCTTGTACGTGGCAAGATCACAATTCCACATAACACCAGCGCCAAGTATTAGCTTAGTTTTGCTGTGTTTTGTCCGAGAGTACTACTTCTACTTGCTTACGATCAAGTCGGTTCTGTGTACTTTTAATTAATTTAGAAAATTGTCATTTCGGTATTATTTTTTGGGAAAAATTTGACACTTCTGAGATTGTGAATATTCAATCCAAAAAAAGATTGTTATGAATAGATCTTCAGGATGTTGCTAATTTCTTGAAAGAGACAGTTTCAGTACAAATGAAAATGATGATTAAACAAACTTAAATATTTTCTTTACAATCAATAAAATCTTTTCTGCTAAATCTTGAATTGACAAAATTTTTACAATTTTTTTTAATTTGACGCATTTTTCTCGTAAAGATTGTAAATAGTAAGTATAAGTGAGTTAAATTGAAATTTTCACAATAGTGGTGTAGTTTTCTAAAAAATAGAGAGAAAATATGCTAAAAGTTACCAAACCAACGGTAACCTTTTATACTTTTACAATAGCCAACACTAAAGTAATCACATTGATTGATTAAAGACATTAAATAACTAAACTAGAGCATCTAAATCAAGCCGATTGTGAAGAAATACAAATGTTTGTTTCTTTTAAATCAGTTAGCGGAGAGGAAACCAACATTTGTAATGATCCAGGTCATACATATTTAATAAAAGGTGAAAGGGAAAAGGCAGACAGTGACAAGTATACTAACAATTAACTTATATCGAAATTGAAGCCAATACTACATATAGAGATAGAAGTATCATTTAATAATAAAAACTTGCTGGACATTACGTGTCCACATATACTTACGAATAAGGTTGAAATTTTGTTACATTTGATAACTGGATCAGATCTCGTTGACCGCTTGAATGTCAGTCCGAACGTCATTATCTGTTTTACGCAAATGAACACAATAAAACATCCAAAATTCTTAATGGAGATGATACGCTATCTGGGGTCAGCCTCTCGGTTGCACAACAGAAACCCTTCCGTTACACTTCGTGGGTAGATAATAAATGTCACCTTGTTCTTACGTTGCTGATAAGTCACGCACGTTACTAATGTTTTGGTGATGCTACGCGGGAAGAGATATCTGTATGCCCGCAAGTTTCACCGATATAGGCAGAGTGCTGAGAAAGTCGATCACATCCATTGTCTTAGTCGTCTAAAAATGTGTTGTTTGTGTTTTCGTCCTTTGAACATGGATAAATTTAATTATTTTTGTACTGATCTATATTGCTGATGACCAGGAGGACCTGGTCTGGCAGTATATGTTATAGTGGTGTGAGAATTTACGCAAACACAGTGTCACTGTGATATTCATAAATATACAATAAGATCAGAGAAAGGTTCAGAAGCAATGATAGGGATACGGGATGTACATACAATACACTCAGATCCGAAAGCTTGTGATGCACAAAAATTGTTCTTCGGCTGGGAATCGGAACTCTAACCGTAGTGGTATCACGTAGTTAAGTGTAAACAAAGGTCTTGTGGTACAAGCATCAGTCAACACGATGTTACCCCATAAACCTTGTTGAAGTTAAGTTGGCTTTGAGCCTAAATAACAACCGATGTTGAATGTTCATTGCAGCTCATAGACTCCTTTCCTCGATGATGAGTTCTGAATGTAATGTATGTAATGTATGTAGGCAAACTTTCATCCTCGAGGAGGATATATAGTGCAAATGAGTTATCGTCCATGAGGACATATATCTATATGGTATTGCCTCTCCACCAGTAATTAGGTCTTCGGTATCTCTTGTTAATCTTTAAAGCTAGACGCCTTGCATCTTGATTTTTTTTATGGTAGTGCGGGTAACAAACGAGCAAACAGTTCACCTGATAGAGTTTGCTGTAGCCGAAGACGCTCATGTTGATTCTCGATAGGGAATGATGCGTTGTCATCCTTGAGTACTAAGATGGAATGTCCCGTATTAATGGTCTCCGGATGCCAGCAGCGTTTTGCTGCTATTTCACGCTAGTATTCTGTGAGGGTGTGGTATTTCGACGGCGAGCCGACCCATTCATGTCGCATCTAGAAGTATAAATGTGGCTCTACAGTTATTTGACTTATATATAATAAAAAAAATCTTAAATTTGTCAATTTGTTTTTGCCGGTTCCTATACTTTCGTTGTGGGTATTGCTCGCATTCGATCGAAGCGATGTGCATCGCCGTTTTTAACGCGAACAGCGAAGGGTTGGAATAATTTGCATGCCGCAGTCTTTCCGATCGAGTATAATGTCTAGTGGGATTGTACTAGCACTTACTTGTTAGTTTGTAAGTTGTTAAAGTTTAAAAAAAAAAGAAGAATACCGCAATATCACGGATTTGTTGAAAGCAGTTTGTCAAATATTCTACCAATATAAGATCGGTTGCTAGTCGCTACGATGCGCGTCGAATGTTTGATAACACGCGTCGGGAATTTGGGGAAATTCCGTCCACGTGGCCGCAATGGAATGCGTACTCACAATGAGGGCAAATACATACGTGTACAAACGATTATTATTCTGTATTTCTTTGTAAATTGATAGAGCCACGCTAAATCTCACTTCTAAACAGTTGCAATGTAATAAAGCCGATACATTACTCATTTGTGATAGGGTTTTTGTTTCAGTGTAGGGTCAGATGCATTAGTTTTGAATATTTTAGTTTTGCAATATGAATCGCTAGATTTGAACGGAGAAGGACTTGGCTGTGGATGTAGACACAATTACAGGTAACGAGGGTTGTTGACGCGTGATATGTGTCCTGAAGTTTCATAGCGGTAGATATTTATTTATTTACTCTTTATTGCATTAACCTTAACAAAGTTAAAGGTTCACTTTCGTTAACATTTCACATTCAGGACTGAATGCCAAAGGTTGGTTGACTGGTAGAGAATCTACCAGTATCTATCTGATATCCAGAATCTACAAATATATAAATAAAGAATAATACATACATGTAAAGATATTAAATGGGTAATTCATATATAATAAATACAATATAGATACAAAATATATATACACATCCACAATAGAATACAATTTAATAACGGATATCATGGGTCACTACGGGAGAAATTTGTGCTCGATTGCCACCTCTAACATTACAATATACAATAATGTCAATGTTTTTTATATTATTCGTATTTCATTTAAAAATCGTTTGTGGGTTTTCCCTGTATTTTATACTTATTTGCAATTGTAATAAGTTATTTATATGTTTTTATGTTATTACCACCATTCACACAACCAGACTTCCTTATTTTTAAGAGGATATGTACAACTGTAACGTATAGGAAAAAGATAATAAAATTAAATAAATATAGATTCAGTTATTATTTAAATAAAATTACCTCAAAGTCGTTATTTAATACAATCATAATACTATATATATATTTCATTAAATGAATATCCGGTTTTAACAGGACGTTATAATAGAATGTATATTTTTTAACGAATGCAAGAAGTGCTATTTAACATTACTAACTTTCCGGTTAAGCACTCCAAAAAGCTTCTAGTTGATGCTTGCTTAGAAGATTCACGATAATAGTCGAATGATGGATAGGAACTTACTCTAAACCTTCGCAGACCGTAGTCTAAACCCAGTAGATTGAGCTGATTTAACTTCAAAGATCAATTCATAGGTAAGAGATAAGGAAATAATTTTCCTGTAACAATAACAGTTTTGCACTGCCGTGTGGTACCCGACCTTATTAATGATGATAAAGTATTCTATCTGAGGTCCTCTCAGGGTGACAGCATCTGCATTATGATTACTTACTTTGTTTTGGACCGCAGAAGCCGCTTATTATGTGATTTTTCATAAAATCTTCGTTTCAGATCTATAAAGGCCTGGACATAGTGACCGCGAAAGCGAGCCGCCAGGAACGGGAGCTCGTTCCTCACCACCTCCTGGACCTACTGGAGCCGAATCAGGTGTTCACCGTCGTCGACTTCCGCAACAGAGCTTTCAAGATTGTATCCTTTTTTATCTTGAATAAACTTGTATGAAATTAGTTACAAATATAATGGCGAACCAATTACAGTTGGAAGCATTCCATCTCATTGTAGCCCTCAGGGGTGTCAATGGCTGTGTCTGGTGATGAAAACAGAGCTGATAATTCCGGAGACAAGGCATTCCATGATTTATTATCGATGATGAATATAGTTGTCATTGGACGTAGGAACCACTAACCATCAGGTGAACTATGTGCTCGTTTGTCACCCTTAATACAATAAACCTGAGTTGGATAACAGTTCCAAAGAATACTAAAACAGTTTGTCATCTAATAATTTATCATAAAAAAATCGTAATTGGACTTTAAAAGCCCATCAACAAATACCTTGTGCTTATAGTAGACGTATAGACGTCGAATCCTTCAAAAGCATGCCTACGATATTGTAAAAGTGCGACAGTTATAAAAATATGATTGCAAAATATTTCCTTCTCATTTATTCCATACCATTCGATTTTCAGATTAGACTTATTAGATTATTATTACTAAATCGGACACATAACGCGGTCACCTTTAAAATACTAAGCCGGGTTTCGGTGTTGGTCATCTACCTTATAATCGGCTTACGTCTTAGTACGTATGCTCGTCGACTAATTGTTCCATATTCCGATAATACCGCTACGCCACCTGTATTATAAAAAATTGTGAAGCTTATTAACAAGTAATTATTAATAGCCAAATCAATATTGTGAATTTTGACCGAGAGAAGAATGAATAGACATTCTCTGAGCCACTACTTAACATTAATGTCTACATCACTTAACACCAGGTGAGATTGTAATCAATCACTAGCTTATGGGAAAAAAAATAACTAGTATTGTATAGTTTTTAATGCAATTATAAGTGACAAACGAGGCACATAAGTGATTCTTCCTGTTCCTATAAGATTGGCACATATAACATTTGCACAATAGTTTGTATTGTAGCTTAAAACGTTTGCTAGTTTTTTTTTAATAGTTCACTAATGGACAAAGTTGATTCAAATAGTGATATTTACTTTTATTTTTTATTCTGTTACAAAGACCTTAATTAAAAACCAGATGCAAAATCTCACAGAAAAAGGTAAAATACCAATAGTTGTAGGCGGAACGAATTACTACATTGAATCAATAGTATACAAAATACTAGTGGAAGATATGGATGATATCGATTCTCTCCTATGGGAGAAAAGTAAAAGGAAAAGAGATTACAATGATGACTATATAAACGCGGAAGGTCCATCCAAAAAGCATGCGACCGGCCTCGAAATCGATTTGAATAAAGAGGCATCTGCTTCCAAGACTAGTGGTTTAGATGAAGTGAACGCTGCTTTCGACAAAGAGAAGTTAAAAGAAGACATTGATAACGAAGCGAAATTCACTAATGAAGAGATCCACGCAAAACTGAAACAGATAGACCCAGTACAGGCGTCACGGCTACATCCGAATAATAGAAGAAAGGTATTAAGGTAAGTGTATTTTACAATCAATATTTCGGTTAATATGACACCTATGAATTAAGTGGTATTTACAAATTTGATCAATTTTCTTGGCTGACTCTGTCAGAATATGTTATCTAAATTAGCAACTTTTTACAGTGTTCCCCATATTATGTGCGGTGCTTTTAAACTGTTGTACTTTTAAAAAATGTTACCGATTATGAAATTATTGCTCTTGGCAAAAAGCTCTTGTAAATTCTGGACAGTTACCTGAACTATGACTTTATTTATCCACTATGGTATTTTCTTACATGTTAGGATCACTAATGGTACCTGTAGATTATACGCATCCACTACACGCAAATTACTCTATGTAATCAACAGTCGCCAGCGGTATTTCCTAACCGATACGACTTTGGTAACTTCAAGAAAGGAGCCTAAACCTCTCTACCGGTCGGCAGCGCATCTGCGACTCTGATGTTGTAGATGTGTGATGTGATCACCTGCCATCAGGTGAGGTGCTTGTTCGTTTGCCATCTATTTTATAAAAAAACTATGGATTTACAAAATGTCAGAGGACGACAGCAGCGTAGTGCTACTATGCTGCGTATGGTGAATAAAGGAATCTGTTCATGAGGCATTTTGTCTTAGCTCTGCAACAGCCACTTCAAGAAATGGAAGCTCGCTCATCATCTTTTTTTAATACAAATAAGCGGTGCATCATTATATTTTTGTAGATTCGTTTCCACAAATTCAAACGGTATGTTCAGAATAGCATGGTTACATGTATAAATTATCTCATATACGCTTGTCACGAATTGAATGGCCGTGAAAAGTATACACGTGAACAAACTTTGCTCATGGCCTATTAAACCCGCATCACAGTTAAGCTACAATAAGCCCGAAATTTGGTCATCGAGTTTATTTTATGAATGAACGCAACGTCCCATCCGTTAGTTGTCGTCAATAGCTCTTAGCAAATTTATTAGATCCGTTGCTCCAGCTTATTTTGAACTCTGATGCTTAGTGTTAAGGGATATGCTGAACGCTTCATTGATTTGTTAATCGGTGTCGTATATCGTCTTATCTGAAGTACCTAAGTACAAGTATTTCTGGTGAAATATTTCTTGTGGCCTTATTAACCCTCCACATTTATTTCCTGTTAGATAAACGTCAATTTTGTTCACAATTTGTGTCGAATGCATTACGTGTGTGATACTCTTTGTCATCTTATATTCAATGTATGACAAATTGTTGGCTTTCCATATTCTTAATAATTGATCTAAATCTTCTTTTGATCTTGTTTCACATGTTTTATAAAAGATTAGAGATGGAGACGTCGAAAAAGTGCCTCTGTTTGCACAAAGTCATTTCAGTTCAGAAATACCGCTGGCGACAGCTGATTCCACAGATTAGTTGTGAGTGGCAGAAAATTTTGCACAAAGCGCACAGTGGTGAATTGCCAACCATCGGATTGACGAGAATGAAATACTGGATTGTGTCGCGATGTACAATGTTAACTCATCGGCTGGAATTAATTCGAAGAACTCCTCAGAACCCAACCCATAAGTAAATTCGATAAAAAATGCATAGAGATGCAACATCTCTTTGCAATGTCAGTGAATCAAGCCGATCAAAAGTACCTAGGTCGACATGAAATACTGTCTTGCTCTATTAAAGCTAAATCTTTAAGAGGCCACCGTAGCATCAACTACCACAAAATATGTTTTCTGCGATGGGACCCACAATGAATCAGGGTCGTCATACATTCATTGAAAGTGCCTACTTCCTCTATGTTTATGTTAGAAAAGGTTTGTGAAGAACTGTGAGAATTATTAAAAATTTTAAATTAACTCATTTCTTCTATTTTACTGTATTCATGGTCGTGTTTATGTGTATATATATATATATATATATATATATATATATAGTGATAGATAGATAGATAAACCCATGCTGTAGTTAGATTAGATTATACCTTCTACATTAATGGGTCGGTTAGATCGTATCCTTTTTGACTTCAACGATATTTTAAGGTCATCAAGCGATAGCAACTATGCTTATTACGGTACCATACTAATTCGCTAAAATAAAGAAGAACTCTCTCGTCATCCCCTATCTAAAATACAATATAATGCATGCGAAATCGGATCGGAGAAAAGGTAATAAAAGTCTACGTACAATACAGATACAACAATATGTGTTGCACAAATGTATATTTGCTGGGAATAGATCGCAGAAATCCGCGACTTCGACCGCAAAGCGTACCTAATTTATGGTGACGTATTGAAAATACATCTTACGTCCCTCTGGATCGCAGTCAGGAAAACTTCGTGAGGAAACCTTAGTCTGATTAATAATTTAAAAAGTTCGAAGGCATAAAGTCTAAAAATCTACTTTGGAAGCTCATGGTGGACTACGCTCCAATACCCTCTCTATATACGAGGCCTAGCTGTGGGATATATATTACAACTTCACTTTTTTTTAGCCCCAGCCCCAGAGGGTGTCCGAATGGCCTCACCCCAGAGACACCCACTGAGACGAGCTGGCGTGAAATTCACCAATCAATATTTTCAATAATCTTTTTTTCAACTTTTTGTTTTACATAAAGTTTTTAAAATAAAAAATAGATTTTAGTTTTATTTTATCATCACTCATAAAATGTACAGAATGGTGTGATTACACCACACTCCAAAGTAGCACAATGGCGTCCCGGGTTCGTTAACCGAATAAAAATATATTCTATACACGGCATGAATGGATCAGCTAGACTGGGGAAGGACCACGCCCGACACTAACATAAAGTGGACAGCATAACGCGTGTCGTCCGGTGACAGGTATCGGAGACCCTTATTGCTGGTGACGAGGCATTCCTTCTAAGTCCCCAGGGGTGATAGTGCATTGCATTGTTATTCCTTATCGAGAATGAATGTGGGTATTATGGTCCACAGGGATCGCTTAACATCCAGGTTGAACTGCTTACTTGTCTGTCATCATAATAACTTACAACAAAAAAAAATTATATGGATTACAAATATATGGTTTTCCAGTCGAAACGTATTGTATATATATGTACACCATCTCCCTAAATGTATTTGAACCTTCCTCCGATCTTATTGCATATGCGTTTCATTGGACTAGGGAAGGGGATGACCCCTCCGAAGGTTTCTCGCCTTTTTTTGGGGGCTTGGTAGCCGTGGTTTTAGGTCAGCCACGGTGAAACTAAGAGGAACTCAAACGGCGGGCCCGAGGACGCCGCCCGTGTTGGGCTCGTGAAGAGGTCGCCTTGAACGCGAGCTGAAGTGGACTGCGGGGGGGTGGAAGCGTTCCCGTAATCCCGCCATACGCGACGATGGAGTAACACCATGGGGTTTTAGTCGGTGTGAAGTCGAGACAACCAATCCGTGCAGGGAGTAGGTATGCTTAGGCATATTGCCATGTAAATAAAAGGGGACAAACAGATTGAATGTTACATGGGCCGCAGCGCACTCCTCTGGTGTTATGAATGTTCATAGGTATTCATCACTTACCACCAGATCAGCTGCTGGCTCGTTTGCCACCAATTCTATAAAAAAATTACTCCAACAAATCTTTTCGGGAATGCTTAAGGCACGATATCCTGCGCAATTCATGTAGCCTGGTAATTACCGGAAGTCGCTGTGTACGAAATCGACGTCAGTATGGTTTACTACTAAATATTTTTCTGTATGTAATTTATAGCATTGCTAGCATGCTTCTAAATGAATGGAAAAAAAATTGCCAACAATCTTTAATTTCATGCGACCAATAGAAATTAATAAAGTCGAGGGAACGTCTCTAGAACTCGTTTATATGATTAACATAAACATCAAAATGTAAGGCCGTATCGCTTGATGACATAAAACAGTCACCATTGAGCTAGGTCTTCCTCGTCGCTCGCGGCTCTAAGGGAATTCACCACATAGAGGGGGCAATGTACGGATGGCGGCGGTTCAGTTCGTACTGGTCGATTTAACTTCCGCGGGTCTCTGACCGCTGCGAAGGATTTCGTAGATGTGCCTCTGTGTGCGTGCTCTGTGACCTTGACTCTTCTAGTCGAATTTACTGTGACCATGGGTCTGCTCGATGATGGATATAGTTATTTGGTTTTTTCTGCAATGTTAGGAGACTCACTTAGCTTGTATCTATTTGCCAATATAAATATCTGTGATTGGACCGTGAGTTAGTAGACGGGGTTGAGTCACACCACATATTGCTACAGCAATAAAAGATCAACCCGACCGGTAATGGACCACGGCTTCATAGGTAACTAGCGAGAAATCGTATAGCCGGAACCCTTAAAACTGGTGACGGGATAAATTTAATAAAAGGGGTAATATTAATAAAGCTAGCTGCAGCTGGCCAGGCTCTTACGTCTCGAGTCCTGATTTCGACTCCCAGCCTTGGTACAATATTGTCAACACCAAGTATTGTTCAAGACTAGGTATGTTATATGTATTTTGCACTTTGTTGACATTGAATCTCAACATTACTTCAATCTTATTGCATGTGCACTACATGGGATTGCAAGTGGAATATGCATATGGAGTGCATCTGTGTTGGCATACAGGCACTATAATATATTCTACGCACTTGACGTTATAGGATAGAAGTTTCTCGGCGGTCAAAGCGGGAATGCATCTACCTAGAAAATATAAATTTATACAAGTTATTAAAGATAGGTGAGGTCCTAAGATATGTCCTTGAACGTATGGTCGCCCTACTCCACATCGCGGACGAGGCCCCTTCGATAACCCCGAATTATTTATCGCGACCATTACACTCAGCGAAACCCTGTACGTCTATGTGCCTCCGAACTCGAATCGTCACATTATTATTATTATTTGTCAATATTTCTATGTACGAACGGGTTTTTTTTTCTATTTTACCGACTAGCGCGAAGGGTTCCGGAAAATTCGGAACTTTGGTATTGCTACTCAATCTTTTCTGTGTTGCTAACTGAACATTAAGTCGTATGTATGCAAATTGACAAATGTGTTAACATTAATTAAAGAAAGTGTGTCATAAATATAATATATTTATGACGTACATCTGTATGCCGTGGTAGTTCGCTATCGAAGCACTATTTTTTAATTCTAGGCACGTGAGCAAAACGACTTCGATCCCGGGTGCCGGCATTAATGAAATTGTTAATTGCAATTTTAAGTGATGCTTTACAACGCGCTCAGCGATAAAGAAAAACATCGTGATGAAACTTGCACGTTTAAAAAAAATATTTCCCAGACATGTGAAGTCCGCCAATCCGCTGTAGAACCTTCCGGTGACGAATGCTCTAACTCTCTTTCTATAGAAAAGGCTCATGCCCTACATTTCGATTTATATAGGCAGCTATTCCCTTCTCGTATATACTATGACTACAACGAACCTTACAACATTGAATACCTTTTTTTTTATTTAATTTCATTACATTAAGAGTAGCAAACCAGCACACAGTTCACCTGATGCAAGTGATTCCTGCGATCCATGATATCTTTGTACAATATTCATCCTTGACAAGGAATCATAATGCGGATGCGTTGTCACCCTTGAGGACTGAGATGTCCCGTCACCAGTAATAAAGGTCTCCGGATCCCTACACTCACCAGACGAAACACAGCAGCATGATGCTACTACTTACAATGGTATTCTATACTGTGATTTCTAATAAGGCTCTAGTAAGGCATTCGCCTTCCAATGGCCAATATGAGGTTGTCAATCAAGATTATTTATGATGCAGTACATTGTGATTCCAACTAATTGATTCTGTTTAGCTATGTCGGTCAACGTAGTTGTATTGCGGTTGTTTATTATGTTTTTACTTATTCTTATTATATTGACAGTTATGGCACGCACAGGTATGACAGAAACGCCGAGCATGCCTTCAAGAATACAACTTGAGCTGACTCATTCGTTCTGCAGCTAGAAACAAACTGCAGCGTAACTCTACGAATTAACCAGATATCTACCACCTAATACTAGTTTATTTAATCATGTCCATACCACCATATAAAACGCAGCGACGTTATGCTATTCCACGCTGGTCCACCCCTATGGGCTGAGATTGAATATCTCGTCACGAGTAATAAGGTTTCTTTCATTTGCCAGACGGAAAAGCATCGACAAGCCACTATTTATTCTGGTATTCTGCGAAAGTGTAGTCTGGTCTATCTTATCTGGTAAAGACGACCATTTGTCCTCCTGCCAGTTTATAACATGGTGACCTAAGTAGATCGAGTGTTAGTGCCCAAATATAATAAAATAAGTCCCATAAAATGACCTAATTTATTTATGTTAAATTATACGCACGACGCATAGCAACGCTATTTCTTTCGACTCGTTTCTCAGGACGAGCGCTCTGCAGATGTTCTTTAAAATTAACATAACTTCTTTATTAATCAACAGTTTTCGATGAAACAAATGAACTAAATGTTAGTTTATCGTAATACATTACGAAAACTACATCGAAATTTGTCTAGCCGTTGCGGTGATTAGCGTGTACAAACGTATAGACAAAATGTCCGCTTATGATTTCGTTATATGTATAGACAAGGTGAGGGTAAATAATTTACTAAGTCACTCAGATTAATAATAATAATCATATATTATTCCTATAGTCGTATCTGCAAACGCGTTAATCCCAACCAGCCTCTCGAACCACCTGAGGCGGTTGGGACTCCGGGACAATTGCTGAAGACGGTGCCCCTCGACACCGCTCGTAAAGTCCGCATGTTTCTCTCCCTTTCCTCCTAACCCTCAACCGTTTGGACTTCCCTGTCGAGGGATTCCCGTCTGGTTCGTCCTTATATATATTTCTTTTATTATATGTTAATAGTATCTTATTTATTTATTTTATCACCAACTATGCGGAGATACATAAAAAATATAGTATAAATTATAATGAATATGATAAATCAAACAGTATACACACTTAAAATTACAATTTTAGCATTATTTTAAAGACCAAGTCATTTCGCGACTCATCAAATTCTCCTAAATTCTTTATGAAACAAAAACTGGTACCATTCCATCAGTAAAGAAAATTATTTAAATTATTTCAGAATATTTTATTGATACATTTTATAATTAACTTAGAAGAAATAAAAAAATAAAAAAAAAGTTTTTTATTTTCAATATCACCTAGCAGTTTTTTTTATTGGAATGTTCTTATTTTTATAATATCATACGAATATATAGAAATTCTAACTCTGAAATGTGTTCTAAGTACGCCGTTGGTTCGTCTTATTAAGTAAATAAATAAAACCCACAAAAACCCCGTCCATATATTATTTTTTATTATATATATACTAGTTGTTGCCTATAACTTCGCATGCGTAGATATAGTATGTATATTAAAACAAGGTATAATGAAACTATAGCGCGATTCAGAAACAGTACACAACGCCATCTATCGAGCTTAGATGTAAGCTTATTTATAATAATTTTCCTAAACTTTAAAGAAGCTTTCAAGTAGAATTTCAAAAGTGACGAACTTCCCTTATTAACTTTTAACCCCTAATAAGGGGTAAAATTTAGACAAACGCCGATATAGGTACTTTTTTTTTAAACAGTATCTGGTATATGAAATTTGTTGTTTCTTACGCCTCTATTTTACACCCTTAGGGGTGGAATTTCCAAAATTCCGATTGATATGATTACAGGTGGCGTCCGTCAGAGGCTAGGTTCGCATACCGAAACCTCGGACGGCCATTAGTCATCACCATCCATTCTCCACTCGGGAGAATCACAATATAGCTAGGGAACTGGCAACTTGGGTGGCATCATTAGATAGGTGTGAGATCAAAGAGTAGAGCGACACGCTCAGTTTATGAGCGCTTTGTGTAAGTAAGAGAACCACAGTAGGCAAAACACGGTTAAAATAAAACCAGCTCACGGACCCCTCAGTTCCGTGAGCCCTGTATCCGATGAAGCTGTAAGAGCCGCATAGGCTAACAGCATAAACATCAACAGAATCTAGAAAAAAAAAAATCCAAAAATCCTTCCTTAAAGGATGCTTATAATATAATAGGCAACAACTGCCAAATTTTCAAGTTTGTACGCGCAGCAGCTGGCTCCGCGTTGATGAATCAGTCAGACAGTCGGTACAAGTAATTATATATGTATAGATATTTTATTTATATTAGATATTCAATTCTATGTCATATCGTAACAATAAGTGAAGGTACGCGATAGTATTGATGTATAATGTATAAATATATACACATATATATATATATATATATATATATATATTTGACGAGGTGACAACTTGTTATTATAAGTCAATGTATTCACCCTCTTAACATTATCGACAGTGGATTTATAGGGCATTGATTTTCTGCGTGGGGGTACGAGACGGGAATACGGGCCAATGTATATACATCCAAAACCTACACAATCACGATGGGACATCAAGGCCACGATTCTGCAAAGTCAGTCGTCCCTTGTGCGTTTTATTATTTCATTTTGTATGTAAATGCTTAAATAATAATATATTGTTACATAACTCAAGCGCCAATGGGCCGAGATAAGCGTCACGGAGATTCAGGGTACCGTAAGGTCATGGGTATGTCAAAAGAGAGAGGTTATTTTAATCTAATTTAAATTAGGGAGTTTCATATAAAAATATTTCACATTAATGCTATTACTAAAATAACCTTATTACATTTTGACGCTAAAGCCGAAAAAACCGTATTCAGATATAACGTCCATGAAATATATCATTGGCATAAAAAATCATCAAAGGAAATAAGTAGGAAATAACATATAATAAGTTCAGCCTGAAGGTAAGTGACTCCTGCGTTCCATGACACCCACATCCTCAAACGTGCATGCGGATATAAAGTTTAAGAATAATATCAAAATTTATACTTTTTAGTGATTTTACTGATAAATTCACCAATATTTTCCTCTTTTTTTTTTAATTTAGGTTCAAAACGAATACACAGTCACCTGAGATAGTAAGTGATGACTGGAACTCATAAACTATCTATACTCGAAAAATACGCAGTCTCCGGATCCCTTCACTCATCAAAATATATACAGTAGTGTTACACTAGTATCCAGTGACTGCTCCCTTTAGCTCGACTGAGGTGAGAACCTTTCTTCTTTGGTCTAACCAAACTATCCATAGGGTAGATAGAAACAAGCTACATAAGCTAACATGGCAACTATACCTTCTAATCTATAAAAAACCACGTGATAAATAAATCGCGCGGTTTTTCAATCGCTTAGTGTTTGTCTTTAATCATCGCCACTAATTTTATATAGTAAAGAAGTATAAGTCCACTATTATCAATAGATCACAATTTAAAATTATTTCATTAATTTATAATAATTTTTTGTGGAAAAAAAGGCTGTATACGAAAAATATCGGGTACAGAACCTCTGAATAGAAACAATACATCGCACATAATTTTTTTTACTTCCCTTTTATTTCATCTCCACTCAGTCATCAAGCGATCCCTAAGAGAGAATCTATTTGAGATGCCAATAAATCCCCCGATAACGTCCATAGCGTAATGCCGGAGTTGCTATGTGGGAAAAAAAATGGCCTGTGGCAATAGTCGCGGCGACGCAGAGTCTGGCCTTTATTTCTTTCATTTCGCTCGTGACGGGCGACGGGTCAGGTTTCAGGACATGACTGAGGGACGGATAGATAGTAAATAAAGGGAACTTTCTTCGTTCGTAGTCTCCTAGTTAGTTAGTTAGTAATCTCCTAGACCCCTGTGCTATGGATATGTGTATAGAGACTTGGGGACCTTCGAGAGCCTACCTGAAAGGACGGATTTGCTACTCCTCTTGTGTTGCGGATGTTCATGGGCGGCGGTGACCACTTACAATCAGGTAGGCTGCATGCTCGTTTGCCGCCTATACTATATAAAAATATACAATTCTTATTAGTAGAGCCGTTGTAACTCAAGTTGTAACGCTCGTTTCTAATTCACCGCGAGCAGGTAGAGTTCGAAATTCCGTTTCGGCACTGATTTCGTTTAATTTAAGTGATGATAGTGATTTATCACTTTTCTTGCTGTAAAGAGAATATCAATTTATATTAATATATTTGATTGGTAGAGCAACACTGCAGTTTGTGTCTAGCTGCAGAATTTGTGGATCAGCTCGGCCGGGGGACAGAATACCAGCGTAAAATAGCAGCATTATGTTGCTGTGTTTCATCTTATGAGTGCAGGGATATGAAGACCTTTATTGCACTTGTTGACGAGGCTTTCCATCTAAGTACTTAAGGGTGACAACGCATCTGCATTATGATTTCTTGTCATGGATGAATGAAGATGTCATGGGCCGCAGGAAACACTTACCATCAGGTGAACTGTGTGCTCGTTTGTTATATTCTCAAACACATATATATATATATATATATATATATATATATATATATATATATATATATATATATATATATATTGAGGAAACTTGATTGTCTAAATTGCAAATATACATTTCGAAGATACATATGTCATCAATCTACAGGGGCACCGTGCGGCACCCTCTGTAGAGAGGAGGGCTATAACCGGCCGTGGAATTTGTATATATAGGGTTTGTTTGTTTGTTTGTTACTTTATTATTGAAATGGTGGTAAATTAATGAAATTAAATTTATTTTCATATAATTTATTGGACTATATTTGTATGGGAATTCTTCGTTCGTAATCTTCGAAAAATGCGTATCTCCACGTATCCAAAATACTTTCTTTTACAAATGAAGAGATATAGAGGACACGACTGTATCAACTATTAACACGTTAACCAAATTATAATAAAGGAAACTATCAAATTACGTATTATGCTCATCAAAACATATTTTGTAACAGGAAAACATTTCGAAAACTACGCCCTAACATAGTTAAAAAGGGTAATGTTCTTCGGTTACATCGATTAACCTTTGCCTGTGGATCGTTAACATGCTTAATGACGTAATTTTTCACATTTGTCAAATTAATTACTTTTACATATTCAACAGCATAATTCTTAAGAAGGCTATCTTGATGTGGGTAATGAGCTCTATAAATTCGTTTCATAATTATTTTAAATTTTTAATCGGCTTCTTTCAAAAGAAGGTTGTTTAGTTGACCTGTTATTTGTGTTTGTTGATTATGGGTCATTAAATGAATCTAAATTTGTATATCTATGTTTGTATGTAGGTATATATATTTGTAAGGCAACAAACAGGCAATTTTCGAGGGTCGAGCTGAAACATGAATGAGAAGACCACGTCCACAGATAATACCAGAACACTGATTGAGCTGACCCATTCATCCTGCAGCTAGAAACAACTGCACTGTAAATCCACTACTGTTAACTTACCATCAGGTCAAGCTCGTTTGTCAACATTAAAATTATAAATGATATTATTATATTATATAATTAAAATGATTATAAAAGCCTAATAATATGTTTGTATTTTTAGTACGTATATCTACATTCATTCTCAATAAAGATTCATGATGTACATGCCTTGTCACCATTGAAAACTCAAATGGAATACCTTGTAACAAATCCTTTTACTACTATTTCACTCTCGTATTCTTCGAAAAGTGATCCTTTCCTTATTGAGTCGTCTTATTCATATTGCGATTAGAAAATAATTTTAATGTTACTTTACCACTGTTAAATAACCTCATTCTATATGTTCACCTTTGATTTTTGGTGTACCAATCATATCTAGCTTGCTATGCATAATAATTCTCATGATTACCAACATCCAAAGTCTGCCAACGTTGCATCTCCTATACCACGCCCTCATAAATTGCACGTACTATCAGTTGGAGCAGTGAACCGGCGCTGGATCACCCACCACGTGGCCCGGGATGACGTAAGCCCAGCAATAAGGAAGTGCGTTCAATTGTCCACGCGCATGGCGTAGGGCTATTCTGCTCATTTTTAGTCATATTTTTTTTTATTAACATACACCGTACATTGGAATTTATGTACATAGATATAGATACCTGCGTGACGTGTTAGCATAACGCTGCTGCGTTTCGGCGTATCTGATGGTGAGTCTATGGATACGGAGGTCCAATTCTTAATGGTAATGAGGCATTACATCTATGTCCTCATGGGTGACAACGCTATGTTTATTGACTGCAATAATGAGTGATATAAGATTAACTGTACGCTAGTTGTCACCCCACCCTTACATTACATAAAAGAAAATTACAAAAATGTTTTTCCAAATTAATTACTTTAGTCTCTAATGATCGTTAGCTTAATAGTAAATTGTCTAACCGACTAATTAAGCATTTATATTTGACGACGATAAAAGCTTCCACTATTCAAAATTACAAATCCTTCATAGTGCTAGAACTACACTGTAGTTTCTTTCTAGCTACAGAAGAACAGTAGCAATCTTTCCTCTGGTGAGTGCAGGGAACCGAAGACCTTTATTACTGGTGACGAGGCATTCCATCTCAGTCCTCAGGGGTGACAACGCATTTGCATCATGATTACTTATTAAGGTTGAATGTAGATCTCATGGGCCGCAGGAATCACTTACCATCAGGTGAACTGTGTGCTCGTTTGTTACTAAGTTATCGTACAACTAGTTTTAATTTGCATGATGTAACCTGTTAGTGGAATTATGTATATGTATAATAGTGAATAGTACTATTTACAGTAAAATCTTTCATCATTGGAAAATATAAATGAAATAATAGTGAATAGTAAAATCTTTCGTCATTGTAAAATATGAATGAAATAATAGTGAATAGTAAAATCTTTCATCATTGGAAAATATAAATGAAATAATAGTGAATAGTAAAATCTTTCATCATTGTAAAATATAAATGAAATAATAGTGAATAGTAAAATCTTTCGTCATTGTAAAATATAAATGAAATAATAGTGAATAGTAAAATCTTTCGTCATTGTAAAACTAAATAAAATAATAGTGAAAAGTAAAATCTTTCGTCATTGTAAAATATAAATGAAATAATAGTGAATAGTAAAATCTTTCATCATTGGAAAATATAAATGAAATAATAGTGAATAGTAAAATCTTTCGTCATTGTAAAATATAAATGAAATAATAGTGAATAGTAAAATCTTTCGTCATTGTAAAATATAAATGAAATAATAGTGAATAGTAAAATCTTTCATCATTGGAAAATATAAATGAAATAATAGTGAATAGTAAAATCTTTCGTCATTGTAAAATATAAATGAAATTATAGTGAATAGTAAAATCTTTCATCATTGTAAAATATAAATGAAATAATAGTGAATAGTAAAATCATTCGTCATTGTAAAATATAAATGCCTAATAATATTAATAATGTTTGGTTGGTTGTTGTCATCAGTCTTCCTCGGGACATGAGCAACAGAATTGGAGGGGAAGAAATATTCTCTGGTGTCTCTGAGGTGTTCAAATAGAAACAGATAGATTGCGAGAACGTTGACACTTACATAATTACATATCCTGTGGTGACAAAAATTTTTGTTATTTTCGGACATATTTTATTATTTATATTTATGACATTTTCACAAAAATTAAAGAACTACCCAGTTTTACAATTACGTTTTTGTCTCCTTACCACTGCCCTTTGAATTACCCGGAACTCGCAATTAATTTTTGACCTTATACTTTTTGTCCGACGGAATTTTGTGAATTTTTTTATAGTTTACGGACCGGGAAATCTATACAATACATGGGTAGCCCTTTACTCTATTTCATATTGATATCTTGATAAGTATTTAGTATTTTAATTTTTACAACCGTCTTTATGATTTGAATTTAATAAAAAATGAACAACACCAATTCCTTGTATTACCGTGCTAATCATTTGATAGACTCATTTTATGCGATAAAAAAGTTACTATTATTATTTTTAATATAAATAAAACGCGCAGAATACCCGCCTCATCTCCGGAATGCGCTCCATATTGAGTGGTTTATATTGTTATGTGCGTCCCTGGATCCATCGTGGTGACTAGACTCGCCGTCTTACCCATTTTGGATTTACTTCTATCTGCTTTAGGAGTTTGGTTCTATAACTTTACTTTCAGTGTGTATTTTTTTACGCTACTGACGATATTTATTTTTAAATGATAAAAGCGTAAATTACGGGTTAAAATCAAAATATATATGTAATTAGAACCCACAAAATGAACTAGTAAAATATTTTTAAGGTAACCCGTGGTTTATTTTTTTCTTGATTACCGACTTCGATCAAAGGATCGAAAAACAGAAGTGGCCATGGCCTATATGTAAGTCGTAGAGTCCGACTAGGAAGACGACCCTGCACCAAATTGAGCAACGATCTATGCAAGTTTGCGGGAAATTAATAGATGTATACGGCTCAAGATGGTTCTTTAATTGTTCTATATAGTATGTGGCAATTAAGTTTCTACTTGCGGTTCTTTTGGACTATATCAGTAATACTATATAGCTATGATACAGTAGAATCTCTATAACTCAGACCTCGTTAAGTCATAATCCTCAAAAAGTGGAAAAAATGTCAAATTATTGAATTATTTAAACTTAATAACTCGAACAAAATGTTATTTCCCTTCGAGGTATTGTTAACACATATTTATACTCTATAACTCGGAATTTCAAAAAGGACACTCCGTACGTAGCTCGTATTTAGGAAAATATAATGACCTCAGACTTGGAATTCCCCGAAATCATAGCAATAAAATCTAGAAGGAATGTTCGGGTCCTCTAATCTATTGTTTGTGCCTGCCTCGTACACGTGCAATGAATGACTACATTAATTAACCTTTCTAAGTAACAGAGCTGTATATCTTATGTGGTATATGTACAGTATGTGATGAAGGGCTAGCTGCTACTGGAACACTATTTGATGCTGAAATCATTGGCATAGTTAAACATTATATAGATGACGAAGATGTTAATGAAAATGCCGTTGATCATACAGATTTAGCAGATTTTGTACCGTTCATATCAAATAAGGAAGCCAGAGCAGCAATCAATACACTACAAACTTATGTTGAAAGATGTGACGATATCGAGGATCATGTTTTCTGTTCATTGTTTGAATTTGAACAAAATAATTGATAAAAAATCTGCAAATTGCTTAAATCAAAGGAAGGTAACAGTTTCTTTTAGTTTTTTTGTACAGTTTACTACACTTATATGTAATTTGTTTTAATATGTAAATAAATATATACCATAAAACTTAAGTCGAATTATTATTTAAATTTGACTATACAAGTTGCAAAATATACTTAGAAATCGCGCCTAAGTCGAAATTTTAGCAATTAAATCCTTTGATCTCTAAATTTTTGTTAAGTCGAAAAGTTGTTAAATGGATGGAATAAGGAGTTCTGGTGTCAATTATTTTTTCGGATTGATGACCGCTATTACCCCGTGGGCTTTTACAGTTTAACCGGGTTGAGAGGTGACCGAGCACTTATGGCGCTTAACCGAGACCTCTATTAGTGGGTAACCAGCACGAGGGTTCCTGAGAGGCTTGGACCGTCACCCTTGCGCTAGAGCGTCTTCCTCGAGGGTGCCCGAGAGGGCCGAACCAGGAATTAACTTAAAACACTACGAGTATTTTTACATGTTATGCAATTTTTTAATATAGTTTTCACCCATTTCCTCACGTCAGAGTAAACTGTAATTTTGCTGTTGTATTTAGAATCAAACGAAACAATTTGTTTTGAGTATGAATGAATTTTTTTTAAATCATAAAAATATTTTTAAGTTCCATATTTATCAATTCTTAAGTCTATAACTAGTGTTTTAGAGTCATGTTTAAAAGGAGCTGCATGTATGGGTAACTATGAAACAGTTGCGACTACGTCCTCGGTATCGGGCTACGCTCTGATTGTCGCCGAGACTCGAATCCCGGATCGTGTGCCGAGGTCTGCCCGTGATTGCTACGTTGCTAGCTTGACATTGTTACTTACTAGCACAGATAAGCACGCTATGTATTTTTATGACAATTCACTCCTTCATTGCTTCGATAATTGTGTGTATTGCGTATGCCTATACAGATTTATTTATTTGATTCATTTAATCTTGCATTGTAAACACCGTTCATTAGAAGTGTCAATAGTCCTATGGCTTAGGGTACGGTCTGCGGAACTTAAGTATGTAGGTTCGAATCCACCATTGGACTATTATCGTGAACCATCTCCTAGCACGAGCATTTTCAGCTTAGTTGGAGTGGTTAACTGGAATATTGCATTGCCAATATTCTTCTTTTTTTTTAAAAAAAAACGTTACTTTATATAAAATATGGGCGGACCTAATCCGTCCATTGTACCCATTTTTTTCCTTTGGAATTGACATTTAGCATTCTCTACCAGTCTACCCTTGAGAGAGTTGAAACATTGACTACAAGTGCCAATAACCAAATATAATAACAATATATATGTAACAATATAAAAAAATAATAAATGCATAAATATATAATCTATACTTAACTATATAATACGAATGTATTATATATTTAATATCTATTTATGTATGTATTATTCTTTATTTGTATATTAGTTATTTTTTGTATTTTCTTTTTATAAATTAGTTAATTGCTACACCTATCATAATATCTCACCACACCTTGGGTTGACTGGTGGAGAATGCCTTTGGCATTGTTAAAGGTGGTGAACGTAATAAAGAGTAAATAAATAAATTTATGTGCCTACTTAAGTTGTTGCTGTACCTTCTTCCTCTCGCTATTAAAACAAAATGATATCATTAACGTGATATCTTTTTAAGAGACTTCCAAAAGAGGAAATTCTACAGTCGACGTAATGTTGTTAACAATGCAGTTATATTCACGTGTATCGTGACTAAACGTCGCATAACACCAACGTATTTTGGTTATTCATATTATTTGATAGTGAACTGGAATCACTAATATTGTAAATAATCCGATGTAAATATATATATATATATATATATGATACGGACGCAGGGTAAGGGTATTACTAACCTAATATTATATATGTATATAGGTGTGGCGTAGTGGTGAGACTGGCTTTGGAGTTGCAGGTCTTGGGTTTCATACCCAGCCGTCATTATAGTTCATCGATCACAAGCTACACAATCTGCTTCATTCATGCATAAACCTAATCATAGACCACCATAAACACTGGCAACTATTAAAATAGTAGAAAATAACTAACTATATGTTCAGAGCCGATGGTCGGGATAAGTTCTCAACTCTAAGAGCGGTCAGATGTAGTGGCGGCTAACTTAGTAACAATTGAAATTCAACTTAATTTGATAACGCGTACAGCTGAAATTGGTATAGCGAAATAAAATTACACTGAGAGGCTAAAAGACATAATTTTATATTGTATGTAAAAGTAAATTAAATTTCAATTGTTATGTGTGTGCGCAGGTCCTAACTGACAAGCATAGCATATAGTCGCATATAAATATAGTATAGCTTGCGCTAGAAGTTCTTAGAAACTATATTGTGCACTATTTTCACTATTCTGATTATTGCCTAAATTTGAAATAAAATATCTAACAACCTTTAACTGTTCTTGCATCCACAAAATAATTATTTGGTATAGGGTTGAGCAAACCTATATATATATATATATATGTATATATATATATATATGTATATATATATATATATATATATATAAATATATATATATATATATACCTATATATAGATATGATATGAAACTAATCTGATAGAGAGTACCTAGAGGCATAATGTCCACCTCTTTGTTTTATTTGCGCAAATAAAGTATAAATAAATAAATATATTCCATGTGTTTTTAGTATCTTCAATGTTTCGCTAAGAAGATAATGTATTGGAATATAATCCATCACGAAGTTCAATGATTAATTATAATTTAATTCATTAAATTAAGAGTCATTTCATTGATATGATATTTCATCAAAATCGTCTGCTTGAAAGAGCGCACAAAATTATAATTCGTTTGATTCACGATTCTAATCACGATTGATCGTTAAATTTTTTTTTAAGAGTAACATAAAAAATATACTGGTCGTTTGTATAAAATTGTATAAAGTTGTATAAGAATGTGTCTTGAGTTTTCTTGCATCAATGACCTATTTACGTTTAAAAGAAACAGTTTTAAAAACGTATAAATCTTATATCTATGTATTATGGTTGAAAATTTTTGCATATAAAGTTCTATAGTACTCGAATGTACGAATGCAATATGTCATTGCGATTCTAACTACGTAATAATAATAAATAAAAAAAACCATTCATCGAATGTGCTTTAACGCGATAAAACCGCCGTATACAATGAAACGTACAAACACAAGTGTCAAGGGTGCGAGCTCCGGCGCCTGCGCATCCATTCACACAGCCCATTCATAACAACGTTTAACCCGTTGACGTTATGAATTTAACCTTAGTACAAGGTATGAAAGACCACGTTTGCTTGTGGCTATGAAATTAACTTGACGTTCGGTTTTTTACCGTTGACGCGAATGGCTTTGAGTAAGGCTACCTGCGGACGAATGTCCTAAAGGCTATGATTATTTATTCCATAATTGTATTAATATGTTATATTATATCAAGTTTAATATTTTATACGAAATCTGTTTTTTTTAATTAATTAATATTTCCACGGCAGTATTGTTTTTATATAATATTTCCCTAATGTAGTTATAAATATTATAAAAGCCATACTTTGTTGGTTTGTACAATGCCTTGCATATTGTATGTGTGCTTATTGGTTGGATGTTTTTTTTTTTATTTCAATTTTATATATATTGTTCTGATTATTCCGTATTTCTTTGGCACATTCAAATATATTTCCCTTCAAGCTACCATTTTTTTTTAAATTTTATATGTGAGAAACGAACACACAGATTACCTACTGGTATTTACCGGCACCATCATTAACAAAGATTCAGCATGCACATGTATTTATTAGTCCATTGCTGGATGTTGACTTCTTCCATGACACGCCACTGAGCTCGATCTTCAGCTCTTCTTCTCCAGCCCCGCCCCGTTAACCGTAATTGTGTCGCCGTACGACAACACTCAACATAGAAAACAAGGCTGCGTTATATTGTTATTTCACTTTCCTGTGAAGGCGAGATCTTTCTGACCAAACCTTTTCAAGAAACTAGCAAAAGACTTATATATTGACCTGACCACAGTTGAAACCATCTTCACTTCCTTAACCTCTCTTAACTTACAGTCGGGATAGAATATGCCTTTCGAAAAGTATACAGCTAATACCAGTTTGTAGGAATTCTGAGAACACAAGTGACAATAGGTCATTTTGTAACAACGTCATGCCCATAGTCAGAACCAATAATGAAGAGTATCTTCCTCTCTTTAGATAACTATCCGAGTCGAGGTTTCGTACCTCCTTATGAGGACCCTCGAATCGTATTATCGCCCCCCTCTGTTGTCATCGACGTTCTTCGTCCACATGGACGTGCGTCGGGTGCAGCGGTGGTGTCGTCTTTGTCTCCATACTAAGCGTGCCTCCCGCTTGCGAGTCTAATTAATGAAGCTCACGCACAAAAAAAAAGAAGAATATCTAATACAATAACAGAAGTACATCTGTAACACGTTCTTAGGTCTAAATATATACGAGCTTCTTCGAATTATGATAAGTATAACTTGGTGGAATTAAGATGGCAGAATAAAGAGAATATTTTTTATCATCATTACCATCTGAATGAGTGCAGTAATCCATACCCTGTAAACCCGGTATCACTGACTTAATCTACGTAACTATCATATTATACCAATTGGGTGATAAACAAGCCCACACATTTCGACTGGGTAAGGGACTGCGATCAATATACACCAACCATAATTATCAGCAAAGTTTAAAAATGCGTATGCATTGCCATCTCTGCTTCCAGTTTTTGGATCTTAGATATGCTCCCGAAACACAGGAGCATTATGTTATTTCATGATGGGCTTCTGTGTGTCATTACTAGCCTTCACCGATCGAACTGACCTATGCATGCCACAGCTCAATACCACAAAAACAGCGGCGTTATGCTATCTCATGCTGGGCTTCTGTGGACATTACTGGTCTGTTCGTACGAACTTACCTATATCTTCCACAGCTCACCTGCCACTGGTAAAACATAGAAGTCGGAGACCTTATTACTGGCTACAACTTACAGGCAATTACATAACATTCCGCAAGGGTGACAACACACTGTGTATTATGATACCTTATCGAGCATGAATGTGGAGCGTCAAGCACAGGAATCACGTCTTGTCAATTGTGTAGTCGTTTGTCACCGTTAATATCATAAAAAAAGAACATTATCATCACTATCACGGCTTTTAAATCTTCGCTGTACAATCTGCCTAACAAAAAACGATTACACAAAACGGTCGATTGTTATGTCATTGGGCCAGTTCGCGTCGACTGATGTTCGTAACTTAGAGTTAGTGCACATTAGGAGATTTGAAACGCACGTTTTAAGATCGGAGAGTTCCGATTAAGGTTTATATATACACACTATACATATATATATATATATATATATATATATATATACACACCAACGTGCGTTAAACGCGGTCGTCATTTTTTGTTTAAAAGCGCGTTGTGCAAGCGTTGCCCCGCGTTTAAAGATACATTAACCGGCTGGTTATTGTACATTCGATCGCGCGCTGATTTTGTAGAGTGGATGTTGGCTTAAATTCGGAACGATCTTGATACTAATTTATTTATCGATGAAAATCAAAAGAGACCGATTTTTTTAAAGGATAGTCCTAGAAATTTTATATTTATGTGGTTCTGAAGATAATTTGTAGAAAAGGTATTGTTAGGTTTTCCCTAATCTAACCCAAAATCTCTAAGCGACTACAATCGTCTCTTATCGTCGTCGAAAGTTTAGCTTTTAATAGTCCTAGAGCCATGCTGGTGCTACTTACTAACTGCTACATGAATGCGTGAGCCCGAACGGGGAAGGACCACACCCCCATAGAATATGATCACAGGTCACAAGTTGTTGTTGGTTTTTGAGTGACTGTTGTATGTATGCCCATACCCCTACACTGCATGTGAACCTTCCTCCGAACTTATTACACACAATCTCATCTAATCTCAGTGATTTCAGTTTATTATTAAAGCATCATTGTACATGTGTTGTTGCTATGTGACATTTAGTCACGATATACGTGAATATTACGCATTAACGTCAAGTGTGGTATTTACTTTTCTTGAGGCCAACACACACGTTGTAACAAAAATGTTCACACGTACAAACAAACCGTTCAATTCATAAAACGTCACAGTGGTTTCTAGTTGGAGGATATTTTAAAAGCGAATCGATTATACAATGTACGAAAGATTTTGTTGACAGAGAGATAGGAGAGGAGAGAATGCGAGTAAACAGTTCTTAGAGATCTAATTTATGGAATGATTTTAATGGGAACATTAATGTGCCATCTCCCCCCCATATTTATGAAGATAACGGTTTGTTTTCAGAAAAGAACAATTAATGAAAATTTGAAATGATAGAAATCATCAACACATCAAGATCCCTGTAGACTTTTATAACTTGTGACTTTTGTCACCCTTGAGGACTGAGATGGAAAGTTATAAATTTCTCCGGATCTGACGATGCTGCTATTTTAAGATGGTATTCTATACTGTGTTTTATAACAGACTTGCATGTGTCAATCGTCACACCGTCTAGGCATCCGATCTACTATGGCTAATATGAGGTTGTCAATTAAGAATCTTTCTGATAAAGCCCATTGTGGTTCGAACTAATTTCCCCATCCCCGTTCCACCATCGGACCTCACGATGCACTGCTGGATTTCATCATTTTGTCGTGATCATCCTCAAACCCGAACGAAGCGCTTTGCTTCGTCTTTCATTATTCGTACAGCAAAGGACTGGAATAGGTTGCTCGCGCCTGTCTTTCCCTCCGATTACAATGTGGGTGTTTACAAGAGTAGATTGAAGAGGCATTTACTGAGCTTACCATCCAGCACAGCATTTCCGCTTAACATCAAGTGGGATCGTGCCCAAGCACTTCCTTTGAAATTTAAAAAAAAAGAAAATCTGTTTAGCTATGTCGGTCAACGTAGTTGTATTGCGGTTATTTATTATGTATTTACTTATTCTTATTATATTGACAGTTATGTCACACGCAGATTATGTCAGAAACGCCGAGCATGCTTTCAAAAATTCCGACGTGAAATACTGCGTAATGGTGCTGTTACGCAAATACTGGTATTCTTCATCACTCATGGGCTACAGTCATCACTTGTCGTCAGATGAACACTGTGCAAGATTATCACCCTTCATTACCTAAGAATTGAGTTCGTTGACCGAAGAAGGAGTTATCAGTTATGGAGATACAATTTGACAGTAAACTGTAATTTTTAACGAACGTAATATCTCAAAGAAATTATTTCGCCCCGACTAATTATTTCGACACAGGAATTCCAGACGGACTAAATAATTATTTTAATGTTATCTTAATGGCGCATTAAAAAGTCAAATGGCACTGTTTCGGGGCCGTGCCGAGCCTAAAATATTAAAAAAATTCAAGCTATCTGCGCGACATATACAAATGAATAAATAATAGGTTCTTTTACATGTTCACTTCATGACAAAATACGTCCACAACAATTATTTAATTAAAAGCGCGGCACACGTGAAGTGACCTATGAAATTTGATTAATGTTGCTTAATAATATTAATGTATACTTGTTGTAAACAGTATGGATTCTTGGAAGAGTCGAGATAACCTCCGACAAGTCTAATAGATTATTGAAGTGAAGCTTCATTGTACAATATGAGGGTAAAATTTGAGTACAGTTGAGTACGTACGGTACATAAAAAGGACGGAAAATAGGTATGTGTCGGAAAAAAGGCAGCGTGTATACGTTGCGGGCCACGTTTTTGTTCTCGTCTTTTCTATCTTTTTTTATTACTGTACACTAACAAATTTAGGTTTATATTGCCAAAGAAGTTACGCCTGGACTATCTAACTACTGCGCTGCGGGTCTGGGATTCAATTCCAGTCGAGGAAACGTTCTTACTTCACTGAATTACATCCTGCGCAGTTGACATCATCCATTAATGACCAGAAGATGTCGCATAACTTAAAAAATCAATATTGACGTAGTTCTCAAACGTTAAGGTTAATTAAAAATTCTTGTGTCATAACGTATCGAAATCGAACGAACGGCCAGTACGAATACTGAAATGTCATTAGAATTTTTGAATTATAATAAAAAAAAGTATAAATTCACGATGTTTATATAACTAAACAACTAAAACTAATATAATAATAAAAATTTAGGACATACAAAAACTATATAGGTATATTAGTGTATCCACCTACCTACTTTTACGGAAAGGGCTTTTGGTTCCAATATTTTGTTGGCGAAACTTCCTTTGTCTTTACGTTTATGGGTTTAATGTAAAAATTTTGTGATAATGAAAAAGCTATCTAGTCATAATTTTATTTGTATAGATTGTCCAGGCGCTCGTGATTTCGATCCCCGTTGACGGCAACAAAAAAAATATGTAATTGCAATTTTAAGTGCTAACTAACCGCAAGCTCACCGCGGTGATGTAAAACATCGTGAGTAAAGCAGCATATTAGAAAAATATTTCCAAGATATATGAAGTCTGTCTGTTAATCGGAAATGGAGCAGTGGTGGTCTCTCTTGGTCTAGTCCCAGCCGTGGGATCTTATCCATTTCCGATGAGCGTTAAGGTTTTTAAAAATATTTCAAATGAGTTACTAATGAGATATCATGTTCAAAAATAAATAAAAATATTTTTATTAACTATATTATATTACCACTGCAGTCACTGCAAGGTCACTCTGTATATGTTGTCTCTTAAACGAATTAGGAGTAAAGAGTTTAAGTTTAATTATGTTACTTTACTTATTTTATTAAAACGCTTTGTCGTTTTAATTATCAGCATGTATAAATTTCGTGAAGTATTTACGCTTCCTTGGAGAGCGACACATTACGTCACGTGCGTTTAGCATTGGCCTTGGCGCCATTGTCCGACATTTCGCGCCATTTGCGATAACCCTCGCGCGGTTTTGTAGGTCGCCACAGATAATAAAATCTGACATGTGTATTAGCCATTACATATGGCCGAATAGCCAAAATTGGTCATATATACATTTTTTTATTCTGACGAAATAATATTTTTTATTATGCCTTTTAATTTCACGGTACACGAGCAACCTGAGTTCGTCACGAATTAAGTCGAATGGTGGATTCGAACCTACGACCTTAAGTTTCGCAGACCGTACCTTAAACCATTAGTTATTAGTGACACTTCAAATATATAATACACATAATTTTACACATAACTTTTTTGTTGTAATTGAAAAATTAATTTTCTAATGCATGTTTATTATCGGGATATCATAGCAAATAACCTAACTGTTGAATTTTTCTTTGGAGTTATCAAACTAAATAAAAAAATAGTAGTAGTTAAACTTCAGTTCAAAATCGATTCTTTAATTATCAATTAAATGGTCTTTAACATAGACAAAGTTTTTTTTTATGACATACAATGACAAAACACAACAAAATATGACAAAATTCATCCTGGATAAGGTTAATGAAAACGAGAGATCACTCTTGAGAGATGAGATGGAATGCCTCGTAACCAATGATAATTTCTTCGGTTACTCCTTCTCCTCTGTACCCAGTAATAACCAGCAGACATAAACAATAATCAGCAGTTAAGTTACTATTTCATACTGTTATCGAAGGAAAGCGTAGCTTAATATATTTTAGACTATTATATACAAAAGAAATAAAAGCGTATAGAACATATTGAAGTAATGTATCGAACATTTTAGCATTATTTGGTCAACGCTCTTTGCGTATACAGTACGAAACTCAAGTTTAGAAACGGCAATTTCAAGGATACGTGTATCTTCTACCATTTTCTTAAGTGCTTTAAGGATATTTTTTGTATGTACATTCACCGAGATTGAAGTTGGTTTTGAGGTCATTGTATCGAATACACTCGCCCTAGTCTAAAAGCGATTCAGTGTTCACTCGAGTACAAGCTTTACCTAACACTGTTGCTAACTGAGTTGCCATGTGTAACGCGATAAGGAGACCTGTTCGTACACGGAATAGACATTGCGTGATGTATGCGAAGACATTCAATCATTATTAATATCTTGATCATAAATTGATAACGGGAAATTATTTAACATATATAGCGATTATCTTTATCAGTTTCAAAAGACTATTCGTTTATTGTAATTTAAGTATTTTTTTTATATTGTATACTTAAATTAAATAAATTACATAAGCAATGAAGTGAAAAGTTAATCATTAATATCTTTCAAGTTTGCAACAATATAGTTTTTAATAATATTAGAGTTGATAAATGAGTATCTACTTAACATAATGGCAACGGACTGTGGCCCATGGTATCTATATTCATACTAATGTGAACTAAAATGGAATACTTCGGTACCTTTACTTGGTACCACTTGAAACACAGCAACGATGTGCTTCTATTTCACGCTGATCGTCTATACGGACGTGGCCCCGATCGAGCTGACCCATTTATTATGCACCTAGAGACAAGCTGACATGACTCTACTGCTTTTGAAAGTGTTTTTGAGTTCTATCAATTAATATTGACTTGTAACCAAAATTATGTTTTTACTTTTATTAAATTTAGCAATTTTAAATGTTGATTTATCACATGCTCTCCGTAGAAAAAACATATCGCGCGAATGGCGGAATGTTTGAGAAATAGATATAAAGGTACAAAGTATTACGAAATTATGTTAAATGGAACCGCATAGCGGACTTTACCTTGCGCCCAACGGTCGGACGTAATACTGTTACATTCATATATTAGTTATCATAAAATAGGAGCGATATCTTCGTATTTAACTGACGATTTATCGTGCTGTGTGCGTTCCTCCGCGGGGTATTCGCGCGTCATTTTTGGCGGTTTGTCTGCCCTTGACTTGGGTTTTCGAAGACAATGAAACCGATTGCGCAGTTTTTATATTTCCGCTTGCGATCGTGAGGGGTTTACAAGTGCCTTCAAGGGTTTATGATCTACCGGGGAGTGCCCTTGGTGCTTCTATATTGATACCACCATCGCAGTATAGATTATGAGGGGGAATTACGGCTGACAACCTATCAGGTTCTCGAATTCGTGTCGAGGACGGACGTAGGTGTTTACAAGGCAAACTAAAATATATGTCAGCCGTGGTCGACCTATTTAAAATTGAAAATTTCGTAATCCAGGTGCTCTTCACCATTTTCAAACCATTTTAAGACATTTTTGGGCAATAAATATCTTCTTGTTGTTACCAGTACAGGCTCTAATCCAAGACAAAATAAACACGATGAATTTTATTCACAGTGTGTTACAAAACACGACGTGTTTTGTTCGTGCTCATAATAATGTATTTTAAGCGAAATATTAAAATTTCTTTTAATATCACTAAAATTCCACTAAGCATGTTCGTATATATATAATTGTATTGTACAATAGACCTGCTACTGTATTTCTTGGTTGTTGTTCGCAGACCAAAGGGCATTTAAGAAAAACATCCGATTTACGACAGAGCATTTCAAACGTATTTTGACGTGATAAACGCCCGTGTACAGGCCTATATCTGGAAAAATAAATCAATCTGAATCTGTGCAAATATACTAGGAATCCAACCAGCGAGTTGAATAGACGGGTACTCTAATGATAAATCCACGCACTATTCATATAAAACACAAACTTCTTCAAAATAGACTGTACGATTACTAAAGTATTAAAAATAAGAGAATATAAATAAGTGTGTCTTATAAAAGTATTTATTTTAGATTATTTCAGTTAATTTATTGAGCACCTGTTCAAGATCGAACCTGAGACTTCACAGTCTGTGAAATTATTTGTGTTTTATTATGTCTACACTCCGATGCCAATGCTATACGTCTGGGCTGACTTGTTAATGGGGTGATTTCCATTGCCACAGATTCTAGCGTATAATATTAGAACAACGTAGTGGCTCATCGACTACAGTATCCAAAGACAAGTGGTTCTCAGATACGAATTTAACACTAGCATATTATTGGTGTGTTTACATGGTTACCAATTAAACTGCCAATTGTACTATGGCATCATCAGATATGTCCTGGTCAATTTCGACCAAGGCGATATCTTCTGGTCATTGTCAGATGATATGAACTACGCAGAATATTTTGTAGTGAGCATTTGCGCAAACACAGAGTCACTCACCCCTCGTTCCCCTTTCTATTCCGACATAGATCGGAGGAAGGTTCTGATGCAGTGTCAGGGACACTACACAACATAATGATATGTAGTTGGAAAGTTGACATAAGTAGGGCATCAGTAATTGGGTCACTCACATGTGAATTATCATCATTTTGATGAGCGTAATCTTTCACAGATAAGGAATCATAATGCCAATGCGTTGTCATCTCTGATGATTAATATGAAATGCCTCGTTACTATACATACATTATTTAATGATTTCTTACAATTACGCTAGACTCACTAGACATTGAATTAAAATAGTTTTACGCATTTCATCGTGTTTATTTTAACTTTTAAATTGCCGACGTTTCGAGTGTTATTTATGGCATTTCTTTACACAATTGAATAAAATACGTAAAATGTATTAATAATTAAAGATTAACATATTAACATATATGTCCAACTTAATTAAAGATGGACATATTTACAGTTGACGTAACTGGTGAAGACTTTGTTTTACATTTTTGGAAAATAATAGCTTTGAAAATGCTACATAGAGTCTGAACTAATGATTTCTTATATTAACGCGAAGACTAGACATTAAATTAAAATAATATTACGCATTTTATCGTGTTTATTTTAACTTTTTATTTCCCCATGTTTCGCTATTCAAGCCCTTTCTTTACACAATTGAATAAAATAAGTAAAAAGTATTCTTTATTCAAGATGGACACATGTACAGTTGACGTAACGGGCAAAGACCTTGTTTTAAATTTTTGGAAAATAATAGTTTTGAAAATGCTACATAGAGTCCGAACTAATGATTTCTTATATTAACGCGAAGACTAGACATTAAATTAAAATAATATTACGCATTTTATCGTGTTTATTTTAACATTTTATTTCCCGGTGTTTCGCTATTCAAGCCCTTTCTTTACACAATTGAATAAAATAAGTAAAAAGTATTCTTAATTCAAGATGGACACATGTACAGTTGACGTAACGGGCAAAGACCTTGTTTTAAATTTTTGGAAAATAATAATTTTGAAAATGCTATATAGAGTCAAACTAATGATTTCTTATATTTACGCGAACACTGGACATAATAATGTTAGAGATTTTATCGTGTTTATTTCAATATTTTAATTCCCGAGGTTTCGAGTGTTATTCAAAGTATTTATTTATATAGTTATTAAGGACCATTGAATAGAGATAAAATTTATTTAGAATTAATATATCATTAAATAAAAGCAAGTAAAATGTTTAATTAAATATCGACACAACATATACAGTTGATGTAACGAGGAACGAATTGGTTTTTTTTACGAAAAGAAAACAAAAGCTTTAATAAATACTAAATAGAGTCTAAACTAATTATAACTTATATTTACACGAATATTGCTCATTCAATAATACTACTTTTTTAACAAGTATCATTTTAACTTATTTAGAGTTTAACTAGGAATAACTTAAGCTAAAAACACATACGTCTAGATTCTAGAAGATAAAAATTAAGGCGAAATAATATAACCAACAAATTCATGCTAATTTCATCTCTGATTCAGATGAATTATATATAGTTCTGTACATAAAATTTCGTATAGTGCTGGGGCTACTGTAATGAAGATTTAGTGAGGAAGTGGACCTTATTATAAATGCGTTCTGACGATAGTAATAAAGACATTAGTAAATTTAAAAGCCAAAGTATTTCAAAACATTCATTTTAACGTCATTTCTAATATTTTTAATGTTGTAATGTACATCTATTTCCTTTGGTGTGGTTTTATTTAAATAAATAAACATATTTTAGCATTAAAATATCTAAAAATAAACAAGTGGTATAATGGATATGGAAAATGAATCATTCCCAAAATGTCTGGACTATCAAAAATGCTGTGTAAAATCTAATACATCATTTATTTATCAATTTAAACTTTATTTGCACATATAATGTTAAGAATTGTAAAATAGACGAACTTAATGTCCTAAGGCATTTGGTTTCGGTCTACCTTTAAGTAAACCAAAACCGAATGTTTTATAAAAGTATGTTTATAAAATATATAGGTGTTTTAGCATAGTCCACGCACCTCCGTTGAGAATTGACTGACTTCACTGTCTTAGAAATATTTATATTTTTTCCAAGACATGCACCACGTTTTCCTTCCACCGCTTAACACAATTTCATTAGTGCCGACACCGGGAATCAAACTCGTATGATCAATTATGACTACAAGGTTCAATCAACCCTACGACTTATTTGTGGGAAAGAACTCGGCCATGTGTAGGAACTCCTCAATCTATTAGTGGTTTTATTGAATTAGGAAGTTGATATGAGCTAATAGCTTAAAGGGTTCCTAGACCCTTTAGTCGTGCGTACGGATGCGGGTTCCATTCTAAAGATTTGTTTTTTTTCCTGTGTACTTATTTTATTGAAGATTTCGAGTGACGTCCTCCTCGTCTATATCGACGACAGCGATATATTCCTTTTTTTTATTACATTGTGGGAAACAAACGAGCACACAGTTCACCTGATGGCAAGTGATTCCTGCGGCCCATGACGTCTACATTCATCCTTGGCAAGGAATCAGATCGTAGATGCGTTGTCACCCTTGAGGACTGAGTGAATGTGAATTCCTCGTCACCAATTATGCTGCCATACAGCAATATTATGCTGCCGTTTTACACTGGCATTCTATGAGGGCGCGGTCCTACCCCGGTCGAGCTGACCCATTCATTCTGCAGCTAGAAACAAACGGCCGTGTAGCCTAGTATGTCGATGTCATGGGCCGCAGGAGTCCCTTACAATCAGATGAACTGTGTGCTCGTTTGTTTCCCAGAATGTTATAAAAAAAAGAAACTCACTAGCCGTCTTCTCCTTTAGATATATTACATGTGCAGTAAGATTGGATAGCATTCTACTGTTAAAGATGTCGGACAGTTGTTGAGCGACATTGACATTGATCGTTTCTAGCGTCACTATAAATGGGTCGGCTCAACAGAGGAAACAGAGACTTTAAAAGATTATCATCAATACATAGATGGATACTGTTCCGTTCGATGTATGGACGGATAGCCAACCCCCCTCAGGGATAACAACACATTTGCATAATATTTTTTTTTTGTAGATTATCGATTTAGACGTCATTTGTCACGGGCCACCCTTACCTCCCTTACCCGTGACGAGATGTGTATGGTGGACAGAGAAAAAGATATATACCTATTTCTTATACTTATTTATAAATTTTGCGCGCAATGGTTCTCTAATTGTTTGACAAATTAAATGTGTTAATATAACGCCAAATTTACAAATTAAAAATAACATAATCACAAGTGCTTTCTCGTCAGATTGAAAATTAACATATTTAACATGGCTTACAAACATAAAAAAAACCTTAACTAATTACAATAAGGTTTAATATGGATAGTACATTTTTGTATAAATCGACAATTTAGAAAACAGACCTAAACTCATTGTAACAGGGCTGAAAATACATTGTATGATTGTTAAAAATCCGACCTGGCAACCGGCCCTATATTATAAAAGCTGTATTTTGTCAACGACCGTAATTATTTAGGCCTGTTGCTATGGGAACTAATTCCCTTAAATTTCAAGTTTTTCACCAACATCCTCGCTTGCGATTTTAACGTCTATCCTTTGTAATTATGGTATAAATTCGTTTAATCGTTTTTTTTATGATGCCATCAAATGCCTGACATTTAGTCAAGCTTAAGACAGATAACATTACAATATTTTTTATTAACGATTATTTTGTTAATGTACTATTATGTATTTAGTATATATGTATTAAGCTAGGTTAGCTTATAAGAATTTCAAAGCAAATTTATGTAATTTTAAAAACTCGTGCCTATATTAAAACAATGTTTTGTGGCTAGATTTATTGTTTTACATTTTTTTTTAAATTAAATATACTCTGCTAAATATAACCTTTTTGAGTGATAGTTTATGCATTAAAAAAATACTGTAATATTAAATTATGCATTCGTATTTACTGCTATTCGAATCAAAATAGATTAATATTAATTTCACTTAGTGGTAGAGCTACACTGCAGTTTGTTTCTAGCTGCGGAATGAATGGGCCAGCTCGAGCGGGGACCAACCCCTCACAGAATACCAGCGTGAAATAGCAGCTTAGCGCTGCTGTGTTTCGTCTGGTGAGCGCTGGGATCCTGAGGAACCTTTATTACTGGTGACGAGGCATTCCATCTCAGTCCTCAGGGGTGACAACTCATCTACATTATGATTCCTTGTCAAGGATGAATGTAGATGTCATGGGTCGCAGGAATCACTTACCATCAGGTGAACAGAGTGCTCGTTTGTTACTCTTAATGCTATAAAAAAAAAGAGTCGCCATTTTTTCCAACTAATCAAGTGACGACTTTAGCCCGTGACACCTCCATCCGCTTTCAAGATGCATAAATCATTGCCACCCGTGAGGACTATTGTGGAATACCTCATTAGCTGTTTCTAACAGCACTTTGGTTTTAGTGGTGAAGGGGTGGGACGGGGGGGGAAGGGTTATCCTATATCCTACGCAACTACATATAGAATGCTAACTTACATCTGATCAAACGTACTTAAAATGGACGGGCAAATCCATTTAATAGTTTATTTAAGTTTACCGAATTCCTTTAAGATAATTAAACAGTTATAAGACACTGGTTGCATATAGATCATCCAATTTTTTACACCTTCTCCGAAATTCATGTGTCGGAATGCACATGGAGTAGTCAAGTCACACATACCTAATTGTTCCACAGCAATCACGATGTTATTGTTCTAATGTTTGTTCATATGCATGTGTGCGCATGTGTGTTCATATATTTGATATGTATGTGTGTGTGCTGGCGACAATTAAACGACACAAACGCACGATTCCCACGCGCTTTTGTTGCATTCGTATCGCGTATTTTATGAATCGAAAGTAGCGATATCAAATCAAGTGTAAAATTAAAAAAGGATTAAAGTTTTATATTTGTAATCATTTATTTATATATGTCTGAATCGTAATTCCAATATTTTTTTTAACGAAATGCGTAAAAATGGGTGAAAGACAGTCAGACAAGGCCGCAATAATTCCTGATGGCAGTTAAATATTATTTACAATAATGATTATATCAATAAATATATCGCAATAATGATTTTTATCATTAAATATATCAAAATAATGATTTTATCATTAATGATGATTTTTCACGTTAGATATAACGCGTTGTTATCTAATCATATATAACAGTAATAAGGCTTTCCGTTTATATAACGCACCTTACGATATATAGTAATGCTGGATGTTTTGTAAATATTTTGGGAAATCGTGCTCCGTCTCTGACGAAGCCAATCTTAAATACAACGATCAGTTCTGCAGATAGAATAATTTTTATCATAACTGTATCAGTTAAAAGTTATTTACTTCGGTGAACTTGTCGAAAAAATACTAGATATTTAAAGCCTTATTATTTTAAATTATTCTATTATTTGTATTTAGGTATTTGTTTACGTGTATGATATTTGGTGTCTTGGGATAAATAAAGCTTATTGAGTTGGAACCTGGTGATGCTCATTGCAATGAAGCCAAGCCCCCACTGGATGGAGGGAGGAACTATCCTAGTCTACGGGAAGTCAATAGATGGAGGCGGTTCAGGATAGTACTCTGAGGCAGTATGTGGGCTCTATAGGCCTCCCATGTTCAACAGTGAACTAGTGATGGTGTGCAATGGTGAAGATGAATGAAAAAACTGAAGGATGCTGGAATTTAAAAACAGATATCAATAATTCGTGTATTAATATACCTCCTAAAGATAACTATCACAATTAAGCATTTCTACTAAACTAGGCGCAGCATCCGCAACAACACATCCGGGAAACTTGCGTGTTTGTTGACCATACAGATCGATATTACGGTGATTCGTGATGGACACTAAATCACCACGGTGTGCCTAAATGGTCATTAGATTTTTACGCGTGCGGGAATAATAAAATAACTTGGGAAATATTGTTAATTAAATAGACATTTCGTTATAGCTATTGCTTTCTTAAAATCCGGCAACGCATTTGCAGTTCCTCTGGTGTTGCGGTTGTCCATGGTCGTCGATGAGCACCTCGGCGTTCCCGCCGCTATTTTGCTCCCTTTTGCCTATAAAAAAAAATCGTTAAATTTTTAAATCGCTGCAACGTGGAAAGACAACTGTGCGAGTGAAGACCGATACTCTACATATGTTTGGGCAAAAATATATAAATAAAAATGTAATAAAAAAATATAAAAATATATAGAGTATCGGTCTAGTGGGATTTTTTAAATTTCATATGTATAAAACTATAATTACGATACAATAGAAAAATATGTTACTATCCTACTTTCAATAGACAAGATGGGGGTAGGCGTGGGTTCTACTGTCTTCAAGCACTGGCTGTGGTTAATAAAATCCTTAATCCCTTACCCTGACGGTTTTTCGCATTAACTACAATAACACGATGTCAAAATTTCAGTTCCTCTCGTGACGTGTGATAGTAAAAAAGTTAAAGTAATCGCTAAATCTAAAATATAATTATAGAAATTGAATATTACAGCTCATTAAGAATAAGCTACACTGAAATTTTCCATTACAAAGCTAAGTTACACTGCATCATATTTCCGTTGCAGAAATAAGATTATATAAAATAAATAAAATCATATTAAAATAAAATAAAAATATTATTATGACTACAATTTTTTGCTGACGTTACCCAAGTCGTACGTATCATCGCATGTAGTCGATAATCATTCATTCATTACGCCAACGTCTCGTGGCGCATCGCGCTGCATTTCATTCGTGAACTGATTCTTTATGAACTTATCATTCGGTACATTATCATATGTTTAAATGTATATGATGGCCATGTGGAATTTTATATCCTTAACAGTAACGATAACGATCAATATTCAATGAATAATTAGCTGATTAATTCGTTATTGCGCAACATGTGTGTACAAAGACGAATCTAACGTTATTTATTTTACTACAAGCTATTTTTGGTGGTCGATAGCACTTAAAGGGTAATGCCGCTGCAAGGGCATTCTAACAATGTTACCCTACATTGTCAGAATACACAAATATATAACCATTTATGTACACATAATACACATACATACACATATAAATAATATATTAGCTTATATTTTAATACAATAAAACACTATAGCAAAACAATTTTTGCTACAGTTTCTTATGATTTATATTATGAATCAAAATGTTTATTAACAATTAAGCGTTTTTTTTCATTTTATAACAAAATTTACCTTAGGTAAGACATTTTTTTCAAAATAAAATATTTTTTAAAAAAAATATCTGATTTCTTTGTAATTTCATATTTTTATTTAATAGATATGTTAGTAATTTTTTTTAAAAAAATATTATATTTCACGTTTCAAACTTGTGCCTTTTTTGGCGGGTTCGTCTAGTGAGTAAATCGGAAATTAATTAGTAGAGATAAGACATATCATCGCAGTTAAATTATATAATATTCTTTATTGTTTCTATTACAATACTTTTTTATATTATTGATATTTGAAATTTACAATAGTAAAACGGTATGTATAATTATGACTGATAATTTAGACACCGACGTCAACTGGCGCCGTGGCTTAGTTGGTTAAAGCGCCTGTCTAGTAAACAGGAGATCGCGAGTTCGAATCTCGCCGGGGCCTATAGGTGTGAAATGTCTTTTTGTTATTTTATTTATTTCCTTTTTACCGTTAAGAATATTTTTTTATAATAATTCGTAACTTTTCACACAATTTTATTAATAAAGATTTATCTTATACGTTTTACGCCATATTTAAGGGAGGGCTCGTTTTATGCATAAATTATAATATAAATGGGGCACAAGGCAAGTTTGATGTAGATAATTATAAGTTTGAAATGAGTTTACTTTTTGATTCCGATATCACCTTTGACGGGCACGTCTTATGAATTATATCATAATTTCATGATTTTTAATTTTATTATCGCTATACTACCTTAATTAAATATAAAATTTACACTTTTATGAATCTCAAGTAATTAATTAAATATAAAAATACTACTTTTACGTATCACAAATAATTAATTAAATATAAAATTTACACTTTTACGAATCACAAGTAATTAATTAAATATAAAATTTACACTTTTACGAATCAAAAATAATTAATTTAATAATATTAAATAATGTAAAAATATTAAATTTATTATTAATATATAACCTTGATCACTCGGGAGAGGATCAAAGCCCTTGTCTTCGAAGCGTCACACGTGGAAACGTTGGTTGCCTGATATTCCAGGGATAAAATATTCAAAGCCCAGGTGGCTTTGGAGGCAGCTGAAATAAATAGATGGACAAAATATGTTTCTTTTTTTATTATTCGCGTCAACCACGTCCAGACAGATCACCTGATGGTAAGTGATTTTGTTTAAAGACTGCTTCCAGTGCAATTAACGTAACTAACATTCCGATTAAACACTCCAACTAAGCTTAAAATGCTTATGCTTAGGGTTCATGACTGATGAATAGTAGTGACGGTTGAAATTACGGTTTGAAACCTACGATCTTAAGTTGCGCAAACCGTACCTTAAACTATTACGCCATTGACGCTTCGAATGATTCGATATGCACATGCGTATTGACACCAAATTACTGCGATGGTGTACTGTAATCGGTTCTCATGTACCCGCACCTAATTATACAAAACATAGTAACGTTATATCGCTATATTTTTTATAGAATATATGACATATGTGGCAAACGAGGAAGCAGCTCGTGACGGTATGTGATTACAGCCGCCCATCTGCAACATCAGAGGGATCGCAGATGCGCTGCCGGCCTTTAGGAAAGGTTTGCATTGGTTCGGAAATACATGTAGTTGTTGTTGGTAACTTAAAGAGCACAATGTTGGATTGTTTCCTTATAGTGGATGAACATGGTGTCATACGCATAGATCACTTATCATCGGTGAAACTGGAGGAGCTTGCCTATCAACCTTGAAATCATAAAAAAAAAAAATCAAATAATAGTTTTTGCTCAACAAATTACAAAATTGACCTCGATAAGAAATATTAAAAAAAGTTGCACCATACAAAACATAATTATTTCTTGCTCAAGTAATTACGAAATTTGACTCGATAAGACATAAGTTATGTATACGAGTACATAATGCTTACACTTGTTTTGTTTCGTTTCGTTGCATTAACAAGTAAAAATAGATTTTTTTATTATTTAATAATTAAGCGTACCTCGCTTGGTTTACTATTAATTATAAAATACTATTCACAAACTTACTACGTGTATTCCATACCCTATTTTTAATTCATTCAAATCATCTTCATATATGTTTACATTAAACTATATAAGTCAAGTCATATTAATGGTTTTTTTTTTAATAATATTAAAGGTGGCAAACAAGCTCAAAGTTGACCTGATGATAAGTGATGATTACGACCCATATATCACTCCTCAGCGAAGATTCAAGATGGATATGCATTAACACTCGTGAAGACCATACGAAACACCTCAGAGTTATACTGCTATGTATTTCTTTCATACAGGTATCCTGCGAGGGCGTGGATGGATGTTTACTCGTAACAAATAGTTAACCCCTTCTATTATAAAGTCACTATACAACAATTATGTAAACACAATTTTCTTTATATTTCAAACCTATTGTGAAACTGTGAATAAACACCCGCCAGAGACGTAGCACACTGTAGTGAAACTCTAAAAAAAGAGCGATATGCGCGCAGCGGTGCTTTCAAACGTTTCCTGCGAGCTAACTAACCCTGAATATTAAATATAACTATACAATGAATTCTAATTGACTCCATTCAGTTTTCAGAGGTACGCGGCATGAGCTAATATTGTCTGGCTCCCTTTCTACCTTGAGGCGAAGCTGCTTGTAGCATAGAAAACAATGGGTAACCTTGAGCAATTCAATTTGGTATTCAAATGTAATATTGCCTTTTTATTTAAGTTATATCAAGACAATAAATAAATTTACATGGTAGAGCAAACAAAGCCAAACTATGAATGAATCGGCGAAACACTCATAGAATCCAGAATACTTTTTTTTTTATAAAGTGCGTATGCAATAGACCCGTTAAGTGATCATCGTCGCCCAAGAACTTCCGAAACACTAGAGGAGTCGCAGGAACGCCGTCGACCTTTACGAATGGTTCCTAAGTCGTTTCGGTTCTAAAACATCGCTGGCGACAGCTGATTAAACAGAAAATTTCGTCTAAAGCGTTCAGTGGTAGAATACCAACCGTGATGATTTAATCCGTCAGACGTTCGCGCGCAGTCGCAAGCCGAGGCCCTCTCCCGGGAACCCTTGTGCTGGTTACCCATTAATAAAGGTCTTGGCTGAGTGCCCTAAGCGCTCGGTTTACAACCCGGTGAAGCCCTCGGGCTAACAGTGGTCATTAGCCATAAAAAAAACATAATGGGATCTGCCTAAAATAACAACATAGCGCTTGTTTCGTACGAGGAATGAAAGAAACGGTAAAGGTACGAATAAGGTATCCATTATAAAGAAACAGTCCACCTTGTTCTTAGGAGGGACAACTTATCTGTATTATGATTCCTTGTCAAGGATGAATCTAGATATTTATAGGCCGAAATCATCACTTATCATCTGTGTATCTTGTTTATCATCCTTAGAACCATAAGAAAGTAACACCGCGAATACGTATTGATTAAGTAACAGGGCAATTTAATATATTCTTAAATATACTTTTAAATATTATCCTGTTTTGCGTAAGTTGACAAAAATTTCATCAATCACTTTGTAAATAAACAGTGTTTAGAATCCACTTAATATAGTTGTTGTGATGTCAAAGGTAAATCTTTACTTGGGATATTTAACGTCAACCTGTCGACAATTACCGGGTACTTTTGGAAAGTAAGTCAGTGTAATTTAAGTCATATTGTCCCTGCAGGGCATCCTTAGGGCGCATGCAAAATGGAACGTTTTTGTTAAACTATATATGATTAAATCTACAAAGAGACAATACGAATGGCTATAACGTATGATTTTAACAATGATGAAGCGACACTGCATCCTGTTTCTAGCTGCAGGATAGACTAGACCAGGGAAAGTCAAGGTCACACACATTAACAGCGTAAAATCACTATAAAGTTCTCGTCATAATCGACGATGGCTAATATTTTTTTCTTTTGACTGTGGAATACACTGCGGTTTGTTTCTAGCTACAGAATAATTGGATCAGATCGATCGGGGTAGCCCACCACGCCATCACAGAATACCAGCGTAAAATATCAGCATAATGTTGCTATGTTTCGTCTGGTGAGTGCAGGGTGACGACGCATTCCATCTCAGTCGTCAAGGGTGACAACGAATCTGCAGTATGATTCCTTTTCAACGATGAATGTAGATGTCATTGGCCGCAGGAATAACCATCAAATGAACTGTGTGCTCGTTTGTTACTCACAACTTAATAAAAAGAAACGAAATCTTGTGGTTATTACCAGATCTCATCGTACGCGCAAGAGATATTATAGTGCAGTAAATATTCGTGCAAACATAGAAGCACTCGCACATCATCCCACACGATATTCCGATTCAAATGCGGTGTAGTATATGCAACACAACCAGACCCTAAAACCGTGGTTCACGAATTTAGGGTCTTTTGATTCACTAATATTCCCAGCGTGAGTTAGGAGTATAACGTCCATCTAGAAAGGTGTTCCAGTTCATTCCTCAGAAGTGACTACGCATGTGCAAATTGTATCTCTGTTGAGGATGGAAGTAGGCGTCTATAAAGAGAACTGTGTGCTCTTTTGTCACCATTGGCTTTAATAGAAAAGTATCACATTTGTGCTTAGTATGCGATAAAACTCACCACGACGTAATATATATTTGCTCACTTCGATCGCATAAGTAAACATGAGAAAGAATGAAGTTTTTGTTCGAATTCTAAGCACCTCATTCATGCGTGGATCGATGATCTCGGTTTTTTCGCCAATCATATCATAATAATGAAAGTTTCTTTCATTTCTAGAAACTATAAATATTACCGTCAGTGTAAACGTGATCATACAACTATTTCGAACCCCCAATCATAATCGTAATAATGATAAGTTACTTGCGTTCCTAGAGAGAATCATATTCGTTAGTGTGAATGAGACCTTACTGAGGCAAAGCGGGGCTTAATGAGTCCTGTAAATATGTGGGCGTGTGGCGAGTATTCAATATCCGTCAGGCCTGCGGCTGCAATTCCTCTTACCTACCGTTTAGTGTAAAATGTTAGTGAACGATCCAAAACATAAAGTAAGTACTAAATATATATCTGACCGGCTAGTTCTGAGTTTGAACGAAATTAATTTATAATCAATCGTGCTTCGTATGTGTCTCCCCATCCGGGGACATTCCATTTCCGTCGTCAGGGCAACAACGGATGTCGATCTTGTATCTTGGTTAGGTTGATGGATGGAAGTGTTTATGGCTTGTAGACATCACATACCATCAGGTGAACTGTGTTTCCTTGAGCAGCAAAACATATATACATGATATATATATTTTTTGTGAGTGGTAGAGCTACACTGTAATTTGTTTCTAGCTGCAGAATGAATGGATCAGCTCTACCGGGGTATGACCACACCCTTACAGAATACCGCGCAATTACAGAATGTCGCGTAATATATGTCCTCCCTTCAGATAGCGTCCTTATGAGGGGCCCTCGGGTCGTATTATTGCCCCCCCCCCCCTCTGTTGTCGTCGACGTTCTTCGTCCAGAGGGGTCGGAGTGCAGCATGGTGCAGTAGCTGCCTTCGCACCAGCATTGCAGCATCGTCGTTGTCTCCCTCACTCACACACTCAGGGCGCCCCGATCGCGAGTCTAATTAGATAATACTGTAGAGGTATCTGGACCAACAGCAATAATCACACACAAAAAAAAGAAAAAAAAGCGCATAGAATAATGCGATTAAAACGATCGTCCGGTCATTGAGCTGCCACGGTTCACCTAAATGCACATCTACAAATTGAGTTGCAATAATATTTGTTAATTTCATACGTAAAGATTAATATGTTGCACTCGTGATTTGACCCCATTAGATAAGCTCTGTGAACGATTACATCCGCACCACTGTGTTTATGCGTTTCAACGTGGACACGTGTGCTATCACGTGCGCGTGTGCGTGCTTGTTTTGGGGGGCCGGAGGGGGGGGGGGATTAGTTTATTTATTAATTTCACCTTTATTAAAATAAATAAGTAATAAAAAGGGGTACAAAAAGCGGACTTAATGTCTTAAGACACAGGAACTTTGGTAAATGCATTCATTAAAACAAACTAACAGTAATCTATTACTATTTTTAAAATAAAAATACAATGACAATCAGAATATATAGAAAAGTAAAAAAATTATATTTAAATTTTTTATTATATACAAATATTTTCATTTATAAATAGTAAAATATTACATACATATGAATACATAAATACATAATTAAACATTATATAACCGATAGCATACAACCACAATATGTTTGTATTTTGTATAAGATCTGTTTTTGTTTTAAAAGGTCAAATCGTTGAGAAATTTCAAATTTACAAAATTTTATTTTATACATTCATTACTTCTGTAACGTCTTATCGAACAGACAATTTGTAGCCGACGTTTAAACGATTTTGGTTGAATCAAGATATTTCTATTCTATCAGCGCCTTATTCTGATCAATTATGTATAAATAACAAGTATAGTGTAGGTAATGTTGAATTGCGTTGATATGGACAGCTGAGGACTCTCATAACAGTCAGAAGACGTCATCAGAGATTTCTTATAGAGAAATATTAAGGTGCACCTACTTTCTAAATGCAACGTATATGGGTCAAATTCGCATGGGAAGTGCAACGTCCTTATAGACTAGACCAGTGAGAAGTAACATCACACCGCCACTGTTTTTCATTTAGTACACATTCCATTTTAGTTCAAAAATGTCATCAATAACTTAACGTTTAAGCTTCAATAGCGCAGTAGTTTAGGGTACGGTCAGCTAAACATAGGGTCGTATGTTCGAATCCGCCATTACACTCTTGTCGTGAACCATCTCCTAGCACAAGTGTTTAAGCTTAGTTGAATGAATGAAAATTTCTAACAGTGGTAGAGCTACACTGCAGTTTGTTACTAGCTGCAGAATGCATGGATCAACTCGACCGGGGTAGGACCAACCCCTCACAGAGTACCAGCGCGAAATAGCAGCATAATGCTGCTGTGTTTCGTCTAGTGAGTGCAGGGTGCATCCTTTATTACTGGTGACGAGGCATTCCATCTCAAACCTCAAGGGTAACAACGCATCTGCATTATGATTCCTTGTCAAGGATGAATGTATATATGATTCCTGCGGCAAGGAATCACTTGCCATCAGGTGAACTGTGTACTCTTTTGTTACTATGTAATAAAAAAAATAATTAACGCGAATATTGGGAATTATAGAAATGAAGAAAAAAAATAACTAAAAGATATCGCCATTATCAAAATCAGCCAGAAGGACATCGATGTTATCAGTAAAATAAATAAAGTTTCTACTATTAATTTATTATCAACTTCCCTTGATCTATATAAATAAACAAAATCTGTATCGAGAGGTCAGGACACACACACAGACCGAAGCGGAGTGTAGTACACTCGCACTATGTCGTGTACCCTAAGGTTTACTCTAACACCTGCCTACCTGACCATACTAGCTGTGACCAGCGTCGCCTCCACACGGGTTGCGTCCTTTATTAATCATAACACAGCCAGCCGTACGAAGTTCGCTCAACTATGACGCGACTCTATTTGCATAATTATTTTTTAATTAACAAACGAGAAAGAGCAGCTTTACCTAATTAGATGTTAGCTTATTAAGGGGCAGCATACTTTGTGTGAAAAGTTTTCGTAAGTTTCTTACTTAATGTTAATATTACGACAATGATTCCAAGGTTTTTTTTTTTACAATAATATTAAGTCTGACAAACATTTCAGTTCATACGGATAATTGATTTCTGCCCAATTCACCCTCGATCATTCACCCTTAATTATAATTCAGATGCGTTGTCATCCTAAGCTTAATCTATTATTTATTTAACTTTTATGTACACAAAGCATTTATACAAGTAAACTAAGATAATAAAAGTATGTACAAAGGCACAGCTCAATTTTAGAACAAAAATCTCTTCCAGCGGGACTGGTGTTGGACATACTGTCGTCGGAAAAAAGAAACATAGTGAGTACTCACTAAAAAACAGAGAAAAAAAAACAATACTTAGAGGACTATATTTATTTACAAACACATGTATATAAATACATAAATAATAATACATATAATATATAATGTAAACATAATTAATATATATAAATATATTATACCATAAAATGAAGGTAATATCTTATTACATTATATATTCAACTGGCAATGGTACATAGAAGTTGTTTACTTTTTTTTGTTTTTGTTAGTGATTCCTTATTTATTATATGCCCGATTATACAGTTATCACCCGAGGACTAAAATGCATTAACGCTTCCTGGAAGAGAACAGTGTATTCCTTCACTATTTCTTTCGGAGGGATCTTCTCCGGTCGAACCTACCCATTTATACCCTAGCTAGGAACAAACTGCAATTTGGCTTTAAGGCCGTCGAATATGAAATACCTCATCACAGGAAACAAGCTCTTCCTTGATGCTAAGCTCAGCTCCGGCGTAGCTCCCTATTCAAATCATGTACAGAAGCTCAAAATTTACGACTTTTTTATGATTATATTTTGTTCATAATTAAACTGTATGTCACACATAAAAGTAATGAAAATATATGCAATAACTTGTAAAAGCATTTAAAGACGTATACTAAGATAACGGGAAAAAAGGATCTTATGTTCAGTTTGCCTTAAAATTCTTATGATCTTTGCATTAAATATAATTGAATAATTCTCTTTTTTATTAGGTGTGACAAATGCACACACAGTTTACTTGAGGGGGTTACTTGGCAGCATGTTAATTCCTCAAATGAGACCCACATTACACCCCATTAAGGAATTAACATGCTGCCTGGAGACGAAATTGAAAGGCTTCGTTACCGTCGTCATCATCTACAAAAATATTTTATTCTTCTTCTTCAGCGTTGGAATTGAGAACTTGCAGAGCTTTTCTAGTGCTTAGCTAGAAAGGTCCAGGAAATCTCCCTCGAGGTAATGGCTACTGTCCATCGATAGCCTTAGACTTGAACTAGAATTCTATTGGAATATATATATTAATTATTTTATTGGAATATATATATTATAGTCTCTTATTCCGAGAATTTCTGTCGCTCATATAGTCTTGCACAGAATAATAATTTACTGATTCAAATTTTTCATTAATTTGAGTTTTAAATTGCCAAAGTGGCAAAATTAATATTTATAATATTTTATTATAAATGACGATTATTTATGTAACTGTGCACCATATAACTTACCTTTATAATTTGCACTTGTTTAAACATGTTTTGGGAAATGTATGAACACCTCCTCGCTAGATAAAGCGACGATATGTGCAAGGTGGCTATCAGCAGCTGGATGCAGTTAAAGATCGGGCTAAGCGGCGTTCGTTTCCAGAGATCAATGTCCTGTAATGTCGATGACATGTACATACATAACAACATGTATTTCACTGACATAGGAATACGAACAATGGGACCAACATATAAATTTAAATAGAAATAGCTCTAAGAGAAGCTCAAGTTAGTGACCCAATTGCCCCGTTTTGAATTATAAAAAAACCATTCCAAGGCCTACTTATAATATTTCCACTCTGATGTTACTAGACCTTAACAATTTAATTGAATTTAAATGTACTATAAAGTCATCGCACCCAGAAAAAGTTCATGTTATGCTTAATTTATAATTGCTTTAAATACGAAATAATTTTTTCAATTAGCAACATTCGACTGCCGCGCGCTCACCGCACTTTCTTATCTGTACCCGTGGTTGTTTCGAATGTTGCCACACTTCCTGGTGAGAGCTTTCTTAATTATTGGTTTATTTCCATCGGCGTAATGTTATGGAAATTAACTGTTTGTTTATATGTTGTCGTTCATTATCTTTGTATTACTTAACTATTCGATGAGGTCATTTTTAATTTTTCTTTCTTTGTTTTTTTAAAGAGAATGTGTATTTACAAAATTTGGGTCATGGAAAGTAGGAAGGTTTTGGAAGGAAACGGTAAATGTAATGAGGATACAATTTAAACTGTCCTTATATATCTTTGTACAATAGTTATCTTTTTATGATAAATATATTTTTCCTTTTAGAGAAATGTATAAAACTGAGCCAGAGTAAAGTTTTATATTAAATATTATAAATGATTACTCTACTATCTGCTGCAAATCAGGAGAGATTTTTTATTAATGAAATAATGACAAACGAGCACACAGTTCACCTGATGATATATGTGTTTGCAGTGACCCATAAACTAGGCCCTAAGAAATCAAGAAGTAATTGCCTTGATTCACCATAAGATTTAAATTAAAATCTTTTTCCTCTTAAGCTCACTGCCATATTGACCCTTTCAGTATTTTTAACAGTTATTTGGATGTAGTTAGCTCTATAAGGTTTACATCATACTTTTAAGTCTAGCCTATGGCAGTACTAGAAGTTGTCTTTGTCCTCGTTACAAATGACCCAAAAAAATGGCGCCGTAAATTTTCACACGATACCTAGATTACAACTGATTTCCCCCTACTTTTTAGAATCCAGTTTAATCTTGGTATATTTTACTGATTAGTTCATTGTGAAGTGATTGGAACTTGTAACATTACATAACAATAAATTTTTAGGTATTCCTGCGGAAAAGTTCTGATATTCGACGGGAATTTGACAGTTATTTTCTGGGCACGACCATTGAAATACTATGTCCTCACATAAAATAGCATATCGCTGCGTTTCGTTTAGTGCGTGTAGGAATCTGGATACCCTTATTACTGGTGACAACGCATTTGCATTATGATTAGTTCTCAATGATGAATGTAGATGTCATGGGTCGCAGGAGTCACCTATCATCAGGTTAACTGTGTGGTCGTTTGATACTCTCAATGTTATAAAAAATCCAGGTTCACCCTACACTTATATTATACATTCACACATCACGTATTATATTAGACATTCGCACCCACAAGTCGATCAGGTGAACCTTGGATTTCAAGGTCACCAGGATAGTTGAGATTACACACTCTGATATTGTCTATGCTCGACCAGCACTGGCTGGTCAACACGTACTGTGGTTCAAGATTGCGTTGCCACGGTGAGGTCATGACCACGCGACAGTGGTATTTCGGAACCGATACGACGTAGGAACCTTCAAGAAAAGAGCCTGCATCTTTCTTAAAGACCGGCAGTGCATCTGCGACTCCTCTGGTGCTGCGGATGTTCACGGGCGGCGGTGATCACTTACCATCGGATGGGCTGCATGCTCGTTTGCCACCTATTCTATAAAAAAAAACAAAGTAGTAATAAATGGGGTGAACAACGTCTTTTAACTTGTCACATCAAAAATAATAATCATGATTAAACAATTAAAAACAAAATATCAAACAACCAAATCCAAATTACCCTCAGGTTGTAACCGTTGGTGGCAGAGACCGTGTCTCGTTACTGGACGTTAATTAGTAACTTGGTGCCCTTCGGCCAATTAACTGGCTTTAGATTTGAAGCTTTAGTAACATGAGTCAGGGAACTAGCAGGTTGCCGTGTTGGAAACTCTAACAGGTAATTAGCTTGTTCTGGTCAATGACCTCTTTTTTTTAATCCACTACCTGTTGTGACGTCACGGTACTGTCACTTTGTGGTAATTATTAGCGTAGGACATGATAAGGATAGCAAAACTATTGTTCTCTCTTTCTAGCCCTGTAGGTTGACTACCATTTTGTTGCCATTGTGTAACCTAATACGAGTAGTTAAAATTCGACAAATAAAGGGTTTGGTGTATATATGTATGTAATTATGTATAATATGTCTATTTGTAGGCCATGGTAGCTCAGTGTCTAGGAGCTCGCTTTTAATTCAGGAAAGGAAATTGCCTTGTCCTAAAAGGAAAAAAAAAGTTCTTCGTAGACATATGAAGTCAGCCAATTTGCAATTAAGCCACGCAGCGGACTATTCACTAGAGTTTATTTACCTGTATGTAAATGTAACTTGATTTGTAAATATATATATATATATATATATATATATATATATATATATATATATATATATATATATATATATTATAACAGGCTGGCACAATACAATAAACACACAACAAAAAAGTTTTTCGAGTATGTTTTTTTTTATCCTGGGATTAACAAACGAGCATACCAAACCAGCTCACCTGATGGCAAGTGATTCCTACACACATCTACACTCATCCTTAACAAGGAATAAAAATGCAGATGCGTTGTCACCCTTGAGGGCTGAGATGGAATGCCCCGTCACTAGTAACGTACGTAAGTCTCCGGATCTCCTACACTCACCAGCCGAAACTCATCAGCATTATGTTTTGTTTCACTCATTCATAAAATTATTTTTTTTTTTGTGATAGAACACGCCATTTATTTTGGGAGCGCCTGGCTATTGCGTTGATTCCATTCCCAGCCGAAGAACAGTATTTGTGGATCAGAAATTGTTTCGGATCTAAGTGTGATGTATATATTCGTATATCTCGAGTAACTGAACTTCCCTTCTATCTTATTGCACATGCTTGCATTCATCGAAATACGGATACGATATCGGATGACGAGGAAGTGCCTCTTTGTTTGAGTGTTTGTTTTCGCAAATTCTTACGGCGGTGTGATATACCCAGCGCAAACGACCTTTAATCAATTACTTTATTACTACAACTATTATATTTTTTCACCGCAGCTTTGGCATTGTGTCCGCCCTTTGTGAACTTTAATATATGTTAAATTTAATCGACTTAATGGTGAAATATTAAATACTTGAATGCATTTTCAGTTCAATGTAGAAAACATTCTTTGTCCACTATAGTTTACACGTAATTAATTGACGATTACACGTAATTAATTGACGACGCTCATCAATTATAATTGGGCAGTTCACACGTAGTCCCTTAAGGGCCAGACACGCTCAGTGCCTGGCTAAGGGCTCATGCATAATATGCGGGTGTGACGTGTGTCACAAAACGAAATGTGAAAAAGGCATACGACCTGACAATGTATTTAATCAAAAGTTAACACTTCCCTTACAAGTAAATAACTTCGTCGAACGTCGGTTAATACTAATAAGTCACAATCGTGGATTATTTATTTAAACTTTATTGGACACACCTTACTAAAAGGGGTCCAAAGGGCGGACTTAATGCCTAAAGTTATTCTCTACCAGTCAACCCGTGACGAGAAAAATGTTGATTGAAGAAAGAATTGAAGAAACTTTAAACTAAAAAAATGTATTATAATAATTAATTAGAAATCATTCTACTAAAAAAACAAAAATAACATACCATATATATGAAAAACAAATTAATATATCCTCTACTATACAAATATATTTACATATAAATAGCAATACATAATACACAAAATTAAAAATATAACAATCAACGACAAGATTAATGGAAAGTAAATCAAATAATAATGGAGAGGGACAGTATAATTTTCTTTGCTCTGAGGTAAGACTTATTAGGTCTAGGTCATAAATCAGTTTTTCTAGTTTTTCTATTCTACTTACCTACTTATTTAGTTTACCTCTCTTAGAGGGCGGCAGCGCATTGGCGAATCCTCTGGTGGTGTGGTTGTTTATGGGCGGCAGTAAACACTGACCATCAGGGGAGCAGCTTGCTCGTTTGCCACCTATTGTATATAAAAAAAAAACTTGATGATAAGGAACTACTGGGTCTTGTAAAAACTACCGGCTACTAACCGCTACTAACCAACTTGCGAACTGACTAATGCACCGTGAATCTATCGTTTTACGTGTACATAGTGTATTATCAGCCACAAATTACATGGATGTATAGACTAAAATAAAATATAATCAACCTGTGAGAATCGTGTAATTACCGTTGCTAACCTATTAACAGATCTAGACCACGGCCGTTTAATGTTTACTGAAAAGAATGAACGCAATGAAAACACATCATGGCGGACAGCCTTGAAGCGGAAACCCGAAATTCGATTTAGTTCACACTCAAACAATTACACTTTTCAATATTTTATCTGATAAAAATAACCGACAACATTGTATACACAATGAAAACTTTGTAGTAAATAAAACTCGCCTCTGTTTAGACGTAACTGACCTACAAAATGGACGTTGGAGGGAAATAAAACTTTGGAAATAGAACCGAGCTCTGATGGTTTGCTCTGGCCTTGCACAGTTTATGAAAACGTTGGTGCTTGTACTGGTTACCAAGACAATGTTTGGGGCAGCGGCCTATGTAAGATAAAATCTACGTAATATTCGAGTCTGTATTTTAATTCTATACGTGAAACTCGAAAGATCTCACTAGTGGTACAGTCCTGACGTAGCTTGTTTCGGAATCACAGTGTTAGTCATCAGTGACACGCTGCTCGCAGTCAATAATAATAGAGGTATTAGTTAAGATAATCCATAGTCAGAAGCAACTGATCGAGCCGAGGCTCGAGCCTCTCGGGCACCGTCGAGTCAGTCGCACTCGCGCAACAGGGTAACGGTCCAAGCCGAGGCTCTCTCTCGGTAGCCCTTGTGCTAGTTACCCACTAATAGAGGTCTGAGCGCCATAAGCGCTCGGTCGCCTCTCAACCCGATGAAACTGTAATAGTCCTCGGCCAAGCAGTGGCCAACAGCCCGAAAAAAAAACGCTGCTCTGATTCCTACGGTGAAGTTTTACCAATTACGAGGCATCTTGAATTTTTGTCGAGGATGGATAGATGTTACGGGTCATCACTTACACTCAGGTGAACTATTTGTATGGAGTCCGTTGCCTTCTTTGGGTTGGGGCCGCGTAGCTGCACAAACCCTACGAGCAACGAGCAGAGTTCACTTGATGGTAATGGCTGCGACCCATGACTACATCTAGCCCCTACAATTGTTCAGGAAGCATATGTGTTGATACTCATATGTTTCCTGATACCCTTATCACTGAGATAGAATCTCTTGTTACCTGTAATTGGTAAAACCTTATCTTATCGTGAATATAAGAATCTGGCAACTGATATTTAGTAGCACATACAAGGCATGTCAATAACGTTTTTTATTTCTCATTACATTAAGAGTAACATACGAGCACACAGTTCAGCTGATGGTAAGTGATTCCTGCGGCCCATGGCATCTACATTCATCCTAGACAAGGAATAATAATGCAGATACGTTGCTACCCTTGAGGACTGAGATGGAATGCCTCGTCACCAGTAATAAAGGTCTCCAGATACCTACACTCACCAAACGAAACACAGCAACATTATGCTGCTATTTGCTGCTTGTATTCTGTGAGGGCGTGGTCCTACACCGGTCGGGCTGACCCATGCATTCTGCAGCTAGAAACAAACTGCAGTGTAACTCTACCATTGCAAAAATCGCTGTCTCAATTTGTCAGCTCGGAATAAAACGTCATTGACCTTCATGACTACTCCACTGTTATTGAAGATGTGCACGGGTCGTGGTAATCACCTACCTCTCTAAAAGAACTTCTAATCCCGTAAAAAGTAAGGTGTCATGGACACCCGTAAAATCAAACAAAGCCATATATCATATAACTATTTGAAAATAAATATTTAAATAAGGATATAGTTTCTTTCAAGTTTTATAATTAATACCGCACCTACACTCACCACAAGAATAATAACAGTGTTATACTGATATTTCACGTTGGTATTCTGTGTAACCGGAGAAAGACCATGCCGGAGAATGGCGAAGTCTCCACTCGAACCTGCCCGTCATGTCCATTCACGTCTGAGCAATTTTTTTTAATAAGGATCAAGGGTCTGACATATGGAGTTTATTATTACATCATCTAATATTGATACTGCCTATATATTCTTAATAGTTAAAATATAATGCAAAGCCGTTACTTGGGATTTATTAGATTAGATTAGATAGATATACTCATAATAATATAATTAAATAAATATACAAATAAAATAATTTAGCCTGTTTTGTCCTTATTGTTTTTTAGTCAACTTAATTTAATATTGTTTTACATCTCCCGCCGGTATTGGTTACCAAGATAACAGAGTTCATCAAAAATCATTATTCGCCATTATAAAGCAAAGTGTTTATTATATCTTCTCAGCACTGATCGCCATGGAAACATGGAGCACCCATATAATTAATTACGTAGGCGCAATAACGAAAATTCCCCTCTACGCTTCGTAATTGCATTACGTTGGCAACACTGGGCAATAAACGTAAAGGTGATCACACATTGGGCGTACAAGCGTTCTAGATTTTATCTAGTACTAGATTTTATATATATATACACGTTATTTGTTATATAAAATGGACGATTAACACTCCTTACCTATATGAGACATTTTGACATAAATGAAATGTAAATTGTATTCATTATTGCATCTAAAACTGGCAAATGCGTACAGTGCCAAAAATATAACATGCGTCTCTTTTGATTTTAGCATGTCATTCTCAAACGCATTTCGCCTACTTTTAGGCGTCCCTTACACTTGGCTAAATTCAAAGCTAAATAAGATAGTATAATGCACTTAGCCATATATGGTAGTTAGTGCTCTTACTGCGTAAATTGATCTCAGCCACTCTATATCAGTTATCTTGTTAAAATCTAGTCATGTCTAAATTGATTTAGGAACGCATCACGCTTAATGTCATATTTATCCGTCAGTTATTTGTCATTCCTCGTTTAGTTAGTTTACAATTAGTGAAGTATAAGATTTTTATCGTAACGTAATTTTTACAATAACTTCTAAAGAAAGATATGTATTACTACATCTTTCGAGACTGAACAAAGACGTGCCCTACGTTACAAAAATGCAAAAACTTTACTGAGATATATAAACATATAATATATAGATATATTTATTTATTTGTTTATTTCTTAATTGGTATTTAATCTTCCTGATTTTGCTACGTATTGTTGAAGGAATAATTTATTATTACTATTTTTGGATATATATTTTAAATATCTCGGAGGAGGTGAAACTTGCACGGGGCCGGGTGTTAGTGATAAAAATTTACTGGCAGACAATTCTGCAGGTACTTAAAAATACTGCTTTCTGCATACGATAAAGTGTACAATGATGGATGTTCACATTGTTGAGGCTGGTTTGGAGTGTTATAGGAATTGCCTTTAGAATTTTATACCGCCAAGGCTAAGTTGAGCCCGGCTCTATGAAATTTTAAAGAGATCATCATACTTTTCGAGCTCTGCGTTTGCTTTCATTTTGTGAAAGAGTGCTAATTAGATAATGTGTCAAAAGCATGCTCCAAATGGAGCTAGATCTATACTGTTTGTCTCTAGACGCTGCACGAATGGGTCGACTCGACCAGGTACCACTTGAAGAAAGCCCTAATGCAGTGTATCATCTGCTGTATGAATACAGAGATCTTTATTACTGGTGAAAAGACGTTCCATATTAGTACTTAGTGGTGACAAAGCTACTGTGTATGACTGCTGGAATGTATCATGTGAACTGTGTGCTTAATTATCCGTGATATAATAAAATAAAAAAAGAAATCTCATCCGCCTTGGTGGGCCATTGTTGTCTAAATGCAGATCAGCATTGAGTCAAATCCAATAGCCGCTCAAGTCGTATTTGTCAATTATAATATTTTCTAATACAGTACCACCTTTATTAGTACACGGGTTCAGTACACGGCGGGACAAACGATCTGCTCTCAAGGTAAACATTTGCCGAAGCTTAACTAGCTTCCCTCCCCAGCTCCGCCTTTTTAATTTTTAAACCCTCATCTGCCTCGCAGGCCTTTTTATTTTATGTTTTAGTGCGTTTTATATGGTCGCTTGACAGCAAGCATCATTGAATTTGCCGCATTCTGACTGGTGGTTTTATACGTCAATCACATTTATAGAAAACTCCTTGACTGTTCCAATTACTAGTTATGTTGCAACCTGTTTAAATGTTACAGGTCATAGTTGTATTTTAACTTAACTGGATTACTTTATTTAACTGTGTATTTTAAAGTATGCTAGTTGTGCTTTTAACAATACTAACATTTCGGTTAACAACTGAACTTGAACTTTTGTGCTAGGAGTCAATAGTCGAATGGCCGATTACGAACCGACCTTAAGTATCGCAGACCGTGCCCTAAACCATTAGGCTATTGACGCCTCAATTAAATATATGTAAATCCCATTCGTCACGATCGCATAGCAGCACATCGCTTATTGGCGGACTTCACAACACTTTTTTTTTTTATTTTAGACATTCAGGTTTCGCGATGATTTTCTTCCCCGTCCAGTACGTGGCAAATCAACACAAACCTAGAACTATGTTCATATAATTAACTAAGTAACAATTTATTAAAGTACGCCAGTTAATGAAATGGCAAACATAAACACGCCTTGGAATCTTACAATAAATGCAACTTTGTGGATACGAAAACTTGGCACTACATTTTTATCCTTATTTCTAGTGTTTGTAACATGTTCATGTATATTTTGCTTTTTTTTATCGTCTCAAGGGTGACAAATGAGCACACAGTTCACCTGATGGCAAGTGATTCCTGCGGCCCATGACATCTACACTCATTCTTGACAAGGAATCATAATGCAGATGCGTTGTCACCCTTGAGGACTGAAATGGAATGCCTCGTCACCTATGATAAGGGTCACCGGAGCCCTACACTCACCAGACAAAATACATCAGCGTTAGGTGACTGTTACTGCACTTGAGTGTTCTTTGCTCTCGCCCATTCCGTCGACCCATTCATGCCGGTCAGAGAAACAAACTGCAGCCTGGCTGTACCACACTTTTTTTCTACTGAAATAACAACGGCCCTGAAAATGATACCCAATGAATCATGCTACAATCACCCAACAGAATTTTCTAAAGCTGCAATAGAGATGTTCACGTACATATGGTTTATTTTCTCGATTAGGACATAATTGATGACTAAATTTTGAAATAAAATTCTGTAATACATTCTAGAGAGTGAGGCATATTCTATGGATGGCAGTATGAGGGAAGAACGACGCAACGACGGTAATTATTGTGACGGGGTAGAAAATTATTGAAAGTTATTAATGAGAAAAGGTTCTCATTGAAACCTACAAATTACAATTATGTATTATTACGTTACTCATTCTGTCTATTATAACGTAAACATACTCACCGCCATTATTCGGCACCTACTGAACGATCTACATGCATCGACTTCTCGCATTTGCAACCTTGTAATCTCACTTACTAATTCTTTTTTTTCCTCTACCGCATCTTATAATATTGTATCGCGTATACTTAATCCCCCTTAACCAAAACTACAATATTCAAAAATAGATTTTTTCCAATTGAAAAATATTTTAGTAGGGATATTTATATGTTCACAGTACATAGCAGCTTACTATAGCTATCGTGTAATTTAAAAAAATATACCTTCAACAATTCAAACATTTGAATATAGTCAAAATGATAAAACATTTTGTGTAATCTACTTTGGGAACCTCAGTTTGAACACCGGGAAGTAAATAAGACCGCGTGACGCGATGTGTTATAAGCGACATTATAAATTCGCATATTTTGGCACGATATGTGTGCCGATTTTTTTTATCCCACTCGATTAAATGTCGACACAGTTTCCAGCATCTATCGATATTTTTAACATCCCGCCACTAGTTCAAGGGCAGACGGTGTTTCATGGTCGCGGGCAATACGTGTTTTTTGGCGATAAAAAGTGTGATTATAATAAAATATTGTTGGGCGGGCCGCTTGTTGCGAATTTTTAACGCTGACATTCTGTTTGTTTTTAAATTTACACTGACCCCGTTTTAAGTGTGGCGTGCGGATGGTGAAACGATTTAGCTGAATTCTTTTTTTGCAACGGCAACCGAAATAATTTCCGTATGGCCTAGGACAAAACATTTTGAACTATGTATATATTTTTTCAGACGAATATATAATTTGATTCATACTGCATATTAATTTACTAAATATATATATTTTTTTATTTATGATATGAGGAGTAACTAATGAGTAAACAGTTCGTTATTTTTACCATCTCAGCCCGTCACTCGTCCAATGTTGAACATAAGTATAATTTTATTACATTGAGTATTATTTTTATTGAGTTATATTTTATAACAAACGTGCACACAGTTCATCTGATGGCAAGTGATTCCTGCGGCCCATTACATCTACATTCATCCTTGACAAGGAATCATAATGGTCTGCATTTACAAACTTATAATTACTGTTACATCAAAACTATAAATTAATTAAAGAAAAAAGAAGAACACACCACATCTTGAGCTGTAATATATAAACTGTATATATAAAAACCTACATATGTGTTTGTATATAAAAAGGTTTGTAATTAATATTTTCTCCTCTTTATTTTACACCAGCCAGTGATAGATTCATCCATCATAGAGCGGCCCCCTTCAAGCGTCTACAGCTTGGCACTACCACGTGACCTGTTAGAACTGCCAGTAATATATAAAATAATAATAGAAAAAGACTAATAAAATAAATGTTGCATAATGCCCATCGTAAAAGGGGTCCTCTTACGTGTTTAACGTAACGCAACAACGTAAGTTAGGTAACGTTCACTTGCACGTAGAGGAACGTACGCGCGGCGTGTAAATAATGAATTTGTGTGGAGAGTGCGTTGTTGCTAGGTTCGGAATACTGAAGAAGCTTTACAGTAATACGCTATTTTTATTATTTAAGGGGAGGCGAAAACGGCCACGTATGTCACCTGATAGTTAGTCTTTTAAGGTGACAACGCATTATGATTATTGCGGACGATCGAGGGTGTCATGGGCAGCAAGACTCGCAAACCACCAGCAGCTTATCCGGTCTCATGTTCTCCATCGATCTTTCTTCCCTAACGACACGTCTTCTAGAAAGTTTTAAATGTATAGAGCAATTGGAATAGATCCTCTCCCAAATTCACTCGCCGATTTCTTTTTATACTACATATATATATATATATAGTTATGTAAACTACATATATATATATATATATATATATATATATATATAGTTTAGATAACTATATATGAAATAGTACTAAATTTTCGGCCGAGCCTGTCATAATACATAATTGTAAACTATATCAAAATCCATCTAGCCACGGTTGAGCTAGAGAATAAACAAACAAACGCACATACGAAAAGGCTTTTCCAATTTATGTATTCGTCAAGAAGAGAATTATTCTTTTCGAAATGTTAGTAATGATAACACTGCTAACAATATTTTATAAAAAAAAAACAATAAAAAACTTATAAACAAATCATGGCAGTTCCTTGGTGAGGTAAACGTGCGAAATTGGTACCTTGTGTCTCGTAGACGAGGTGAGCTCGTACGCCTTGACCATCGGCGAGTGTATTCACCTGGCTTCGACGCACCGGGTTCGAAACGTGTCGTCGTCGCTAGGATGATATTAAAACTTGTAGACTTCCTCGTTACTAGCCTCGTTTGAATAATTAAGCGGTATTAGTTATTCAATAGATTGGAAACCTTTGTTCTTTGTACTGGTTACGATCGACAAATTAATTTATTATTATCGCTAGAACATTAATGTGTAACTATTAACGCTTATCTAGCTATCAATAAACGACTAGGGTAAGCGCACATTGTGTTTTTTTTCATCTGATGGTAATTTTTTTTTATTACATTGTAAACAACAAACGAGAACACAGTTCATCTGATAGCAAGTAATTCCTGCGGCCCATGTCATCTCCGTTCATCCATGACATAGGAAGCCTAATACAGATACGTTGCTACCCTTGAGGACTGAGATGGAATGCCTCGTCACCAGTTGTAAAGATCTCCAGATCCCCACACTCACGGCAGCATTATGCTGCTATTTCACGCTGTTATTCTGTAAGGGCACGGTCCTACCCCGGTGGAGCTGACCCATTCATTCTGCAGCTAGAAAATAACTACAGTATAGCACTACTACTGTGTAACAGATGATAACTGTAATCTATCACCAAAAAACTATCATGACAACCTCCTGAGGACTAAAATGGAACTCACCAATAATTGGGACTTCGGTTCCCTACACTCATCGTATGAATAAAAGTAGTATTATACTCTTTGGTATTCGTGATGACGTAGCGTTTCCTCGGTCGAGCCGACCCATTCATACTGTAGCTAGATAGTCGATGCAGCGTAGCTATACCACGCACTTAATGGCACAAAACTGACAATTTTCTATTATGGTTACAAGTGAAGCGATTTTAAAACTTTTAAAAAGTGGATCACCTTGGCGCACAACTCATTTTTTCTTTATAACTATGTGTGACAAACGAGCACACAGAGAAACACATCGATTCAAGTAAAACTGTTCAAGACTTTTGCCGTTTTATCTCGCTAGCAGCTGCCATCCGAAGCGGTGGTCCTAGTCCTAGTTATCTTGACGATTCAAAAGTGTTTTATATAAATCTACTTGAATAAAGCTTCATTTGATTTGACTCAACCTCAGCAATGATTCAGGAAGTCCATGCTTTTGCACTCCTCAGGACTAAGAGTTCGTTACTGTTTTCGAGTCTTCATCATCAGTAGTATTATATCTGATAGATATACTATTTACGACTAACACATATTCTTCAGTCATCTACAGATTAATCCTTAAAGGTTTGCCCAGGCTCAGGTTTTGAGAGCAGAGCCACACTGCAGGTGATAACCGGATGTAGCATTATACATCATACACTAAGATAAGAACTCTTCCTTAACACATCACAGAATAAAGTAAAGTAGCAGCCTATATAGGTATAATTCTCCCACTGCTGGGTGTGGGCATCCTCTATAGAGGGTATTGGAGCGTAACGCAGCTATATTGCTGACTGGCGGGGTTCACGTACCTTGTAATATTTTTATTTTATTTATACTTTAGACATACAGATTTCTTCACGACGGCTTAATCCGTCATAAGCAGCATCTGACCGAGCCGAGGTTCGGCCCTCTCGGGCACCCTTGAGTTGATCGCCTTCGCGCACAGGGTCACGATTCAAGCCGAGGCTGCGTCTCTGGAACCCTTGTGCTGGTTACCCAGTAATTAAAGTCTCGGCTGTATGCACTAAGCGTTCGCCCACCGTTCTACCCGGTTAATACCCTAGGCTACCGATGGCCATCAAACCCATAAAAAGAAACTTCCACCGTGGAACACGTGGTCTTTGGCGCGACGATCTTTCAGATATTATTTTTGTAAAAAGCCTATTGTTGTTGTTGATGTATGTATGATGGTATATACAGGGTTATAGGTAATTCGACGTATTCCCGTTAGGCGGTGATGGGGGAGACTTTATGCGATAATTTTAGCCCCCCATATGCATTATGCTAAAGTGAACCATTTTTGAGTTAACATGTTTTTTTAGCTTTTTTCAAAATAAGTTATAATTAATAAGTTATAAATATAAATAAAATTGTAGTAAGGGTTATTGATAATTGGAATAATATTTTTTTAGTATTACTAATAACCCTGTATATGTATGTGGGAAAATGATTGTAATTTTCCCTAATCCATGTGCGCATTAATATCTGAGGAAGTTTCAAAGATAGTAAAGTTATATAGCAAAACGCAACATTAGCCGTAAACCAACAACCCATATTCGGAATCGGACACGCGACTCGTCACTCAGAAGCCGGTCACTCCAACTACTATGCTATCCGTACGTAGTTTCTATTTACATGCACGTTACACGCTAATGTGAAATGTTACACACGATACATTAAAAACCTCTTATTCTCGCCCATACCGTGAGCAAATCATGTCACGTCAAATTGTTTGACCCGCGCCGCATCCGAAAGTTCCATTGTTCCATGTGTTACCGTATTCGTCAGGCGCATGTTTTCACAACACTCACCTTGAGTGTACACCCGCCCTAGCAACACCGCCAGCGCCTCATCAACACCTGAGCCTTTATCATTCACAACGTATACCGACCTTCCTAATTCCAAGTCCATTGGCATGGCCTCAAAGTCGCCATTCGCGAAGACCGTTGCCGAATATATTAACTTTTTTTTTGTCTATCCGTCAACATATCAAGAATCTTTATATATATATGGTAATTTGATTACGCATATCAAATCCGTCTGTCTCATTGTTTGGAAGGACAACAGGAAGCACTTTTGAGGAGTGAATTGTCGTTAGGCTACCCGCTATGCATGGGTTTTTAGTTTTTTTTTTTATATTACATTGATAGTTGCAAACGAGCACACACTTAACCTGATGTTAAGTGATCCCTGCGGCCCATGACATCTACATGAATCCTTGACAAGGAATCAAAATGAAGATGCGTTGTCACCCTTGAGGACTGAGATGGAATGCCTCGTCATCAGATATAAAGGTCTCCGGATCCCTTCAATCATCTGACGAAACACAGCAGCGTTATGCTGCTATTTCACGCCGGTATTCTGTGAGGGTGTGGTCCTATCCCGGTCGAGCTGACCGATTCATTCTGCAGTTAGAAACAAACTGCAGTCTAACTCTAGTCTAATGGTGGACTCGGATCTACGACTTCAAGTTTCGCAGACCATACCCTAAACTATGAGGCTATTAACGCTTCAAGTTACTTAATAATATAATATAAATATAATATATATAGATATATAATATATATTGATACAATTTAAGGTCAATCAAATCAAATTAAAAAAAGTCTTTATTTGAGTTTATAACACTTTTGAATCGTCGAGATTACTATTAGATCTCTACCGCCGCTTCGGAAGGGGCTTAAAAAAAATTCTTATAGTTAATGTATATAATAATGTACCGTTAGAAATGGTTAGGTTAGTTAAAAACTAGATAAAAATAACGTAAAGTACGGAACCAAACCAAAAACGACCTCGCGTTATATCTCTATTATATCGTTATAGGTCTATACTCCGCCGAATCCCTTTCAAATGCGTTTTTATTGCCACCTACTAAAAGAACGGCAATATATTATATACACGAGCTAATCTAGTTCATTAAAAAAAGAAACATCTTTTTAATGTACTTAATACAATGTTGCGTTTCGTATGGTGAGTGTAGACCACCGGGAACCCAATTACAAGTAACGAGGCATTCTTTCTCAGTCCTCAAGGGGGCATGTAAATCCTGAAACGTTGTTGAGGAGGAGTGTGGATGTCATGAACCTCAATCATTATTTACCATCTGGTGAACACAGCACGTATATGTCCCTAATTAAAAAAAAAACAATCAGCAGCTTTCCTTCGACTTTAAATTACCGACATTATAAGAAATAGCTAGCGAGAAAATTGATACACTAGCAACGACGTTTCTTTTTCTTGTTTTCTAAATATGACCAATAAACGGCGTAGCGAAGTCAGGAGGCGTATTAGTCAAGTAGATACGTTACGTCGTACGCAAATAGCGTGTGGCACCCTAAGCAATGCGAATTGAGTATTTAATACAATCTATTGTAACAGCGAGGCAAAGGGCAGGAAGCCGCCGCTAGCCGCAAGGTTACCGGGTTAACACACAATCGAATTTGTTATAGCAACACCAACATCGACGTAAAAACGTAAAATAACGGCCTATCTAAATGTGGCCTAAAGTATAAGTTCCACTAGTACGCATAAGCCCCATCTAGTTAAAACACACTCTATGTTAGAGTTAGCCAAGTCTTCGATTTGTTTTTATGTTAGACATACAGGATCGTCACGATTTTGAATCAGCACTTAATAATGCAATTAAATAGCATTGGCGTCTGTATGTGCTATTTATATCGAACTGGGTTTCCAGCAGTTCATCCACTCAATCCACTCCTCGCAAATCAACGCAAAATAGTTTTAGCCGTTATGTGTGAGTCCTCTTTGTTTTCGGTCGTAGTGTGTTGAGTTTTCAGCGATGTTATTAAAGTATTGGTGGTGAAAAAAAAATTGATAACAATCATAGCCAATACTGTATTTAATCATTAAAATAAAGTTGATTTAATTTAAATTGGTGTTGTTAGAAATAATTATTGTGCTAGCCCTCCGTAAAGTTCGCCCTGCGCGCGGAACCATATGTTCAGGGCTAAATCACGTTCTATGACGTCACCCAGGAAATGGGGGAGCGGGGTAATAGAGATAATTTTGCTAAATCATCTGATCGATCACTATGGCTTTCTCAGCATTAATACTTTAGTGTTATGAAGCCGCGACGTTTTCCATTAACACACCCCCGTAACGCGAAATGCAACTGAAGTTCAAACTTCAAAAATGAAATTCAATGTTTACATCCATCCGTTTGTAGAGACACAGTTCCTGGATACCATTAGTAATGGGCCGGATCGGATTGAGACGAATTACGTATCGAAACGATTATCGATTGTAATAAAAACTTGCTTTTAAAAGTGCCAATAATATTAATAGTACATAGTACCACCCTGCCGTTTTTATTTTTGTCCGGGTGGAAATCTTCAAAAGACACCCTGTCTCCTGGGGGTGAGACAGGGTTATGTGCGACTGGGAGGGGCTCCGGGATCTCCTGAGGAACGCACCCGTGCACAGCACAGTGCCTAAGCTCGACTCCAGGGAGGCCGCGCCTCGCCTCGCACCCGCGCCGTGCTACGGCAACCCGAAGTGGTCCAGCCACTTCGGGTTGCCGTCCTTCCCAGGTTCGCTTGCCTGAGCGGTCAGAGACCCCACCCTGAGCGCCCGCGAATCCGCAGTCTCCTTTTAGTCGCCTTGTACGACAGGCAGGAGATACCTTAAGAATAGGGTTCTTATGACCAGGCTAAAGGGCTGAGTACTACCTTGCCTGCCCTATGCAGACTTGTAGAATTAAAGACATCGTAACGGATTGTAAAAAGCATTGTCACATTTAAAAAAAAAATAGGAGCATAGCCAAAATTGTAATCAGTGGTAGACCTTTTAAACACTGCTGCACAAATGGGTCGGCTGGACCGAGGACGGAGCACGCACTCGTAGAGTATCAGCGTGTTCCTTCCCGTCTGATGTGTGTAGCGATTACTTACCTTACTACTAACGTGGTGATAAGGCATTGCATCTTACTTACAGAGGGGACAATGCACCTTATATTCCGTCGTATAACTCAAAAGTAGGACAGAATAAAAATTATATAATTTAAATAAATCTCGCCGTTTTGCGTCGAAATTTTTCTACTAATGGCTTCCTGGTTAGACATCGGTTGCGGAGGCAGGCCGATAATTATTCACTTTATAATATTAACAGAAATAAGTTTTATCGTGCTAGTGGAAAAGTAAGAAAAAGTAGTTTTTTAATTATTACATTGAGAGTACAATGAGCACACAGTTCACCTGATGCTGTGTGAAGTGATGCCTGTGGTCTTTGACATCTTCATTCATCCTTGACAAGGAATCATAATGCAGATGCGTTGTCACCCTTGAGGACTGAGATGGAATGCCTCGTTCCACACCAGTAATAAAGGTCTCCGGATCCCTACACTCACCAGACGAAACATAGCAGCGTTATGCTGCTATTTCACGCCCGTATTCTGTGAGGGCGTGGTCCTACCCCCGTAGAGCTGACCTATTCATTCTGCAGCTAGAAACAACCTGCAGTGTAGGTCTACCACTGTCAGTAGAGCTACACTTATCACCTAGCTGCTGCAGGCACGGGTCAGCTCGATCGGGAGAGAACCACTCCATCAACTGCTTTGTTTCGTCTGTTCAGTGTAGGGATCCGGAGTCCCTTATTATTACTGTCAAGGTATTCCGTCTTAGTGCTCAGGGGTGATAGCGCATCTTAATTAGGATTCACTATCGAGGAATCATGGGCCGCAATTGTCACTCACCATCAGGTGAACTGTGTGGTCCTTAGTCACCCTAAATCCAACACAAAAAATCACTAGTACTAAAATGGGCGGAATCATATCTTTGAAATTTATAAGTTAAATATGCAATCACACTATTCATTCTTAACCACCGTACATATCCTCACCGTAATGATGAATGTGATGAAGTCAACTTTTTTATTTATATAGATTAGATGGAAAACGAGCTAGCAGCTCACACATGGATATCAATTTTTTTTTTTTACATTCATGAAAATTAATACAACGATATAATACAATATAAAATATTCCTTTGTGAGAGTTTGTGCCTAGCACTAGGTTTCCCTGTCTGACAGATTACCATCCCCTTGACTTGATACACGGATATTGTTATACCTTAAACTTTGCAAGAAAATTAAAGAAATAACAGAAACGTACTAAGAAAAGTTAAGGTAAAAAAAAAAAAAAAACAACGGGAAAAACAAAAATATCTGCGTGTGAGCGTTTAACTGTGTGATGAGTGAATTATATTGCGTGTGTGGGTGAGTGTTATTAATGATGTAAGTTTATCTGCAACAACAGAGGAGTCGCAGATGCGCTGTCGGTCTTTAAGAAAGATGTAGGCTCTTTTCTTGAAGGTAAGTCATATCGGTTCGGAAGTACCGCTGGTGACAGCTGATTCCACAGAGTAGTGACAGCTGATTCCACCGAGTAGTGACAGCTGATTCCACAGAGTAGTGGTGACAGAAAATTTCGCTTAAATCCCACAGTGGTGGATTGCCAACCATCGAGGTGATGGGGATGAAATTTTGAATTCTGTCGGAAGATCATAAATCGAAGAAAAAAAAAGAAATTACCTACGTAAAATTAACGTGAAAAAGAAAAGTGGACTGTTCAAGCCCAGGACCGTAATGTCTTCTTCACGGTGACAGAACGGTCTTGGGAACCCAAGGCCTCACGTATTCATTTCGATCAACACAATTCTGTTTTGTAAGATGAACGTGAAACGTGTCGTTCGTTGTTGTCTTCGTTGTCACGCGCGACTTAATCTACTTACAATATAAGTTGCTTATAAGTTATTCCAGGAACAACTCTGAATTTTTTTATTATTTATTTGCACAAGTAAAACAAACATTGTACAAAAAGACGAGTTTAATGCCAAAAGGCATTCTCTACCAGGCTACCATTATGTCCTTCCATGTAATAAATATGCCTTTAAGATAAACATATTTTGTGTTAAATTAGCCGGTGAAATATTTACCATAATGATACCTTATGACAAAAAGAATGTCGACTGTAAAATTTGTATTTAATTTCGCATAAACACAGAGTACCAGCTTTTTTTTATTACATTGAGAGTAACAAACTGCAACGCTGCAGTTTGTTTCAAAATGCAGAATGAACGGGACGAGGTCACGAGCAGGACCACGCACAGAATACCAGCGAAAAATAGCAGCATAATACTGATGTGTTTCGTCTGATGAGTTAAGGTATCCGGACACCTTTGTTACTGGTGATGAGGCTCAGTCTCTATCTCAGTCCTAAAGGGTGACAACGCATCTGCATTATGATTCCTTGTCAAGGATGAATGTGGATGTCATGGGCCGCAGGAATCACTTATGATCAGGTGAACTGTGTGCTCGTTTGTCACCCCTAATATTATTTAAAAAAACCTAATTAATACCTACGAGGGACTACGCCCTCATTAAATATACCAGCATCAAAGTGAAGCATCGCGTTACAGTATTTCTAACTAGTGAGTGTAGGGTTGCGGAGAACCTTATTCCTGGTGACGAGGCACTCCATCTAAGTCCACGGAGTTAACAAAGCATCTGCATTATGATTGATTATCTAGGGTGAATATGAGTGTCAGGGGCAAAGGAACATGTCCACCTGAATATATACAAAGGTTCACCCTCTTTTGTTGGGGGGCAATCCTCAATAGATTGTCCTGCCTCCTAGGGGGAATACAGAATTGATATAAGAGCTTTGCACTCAATAAACCCCCCTCGGTTGCCAAACTCAGTCTATTGGGAGGAGCTCCGGGATCTCCTACGGAACATACCCCTGTGCCCCTTTAAACTGAGCCTTATCACGTCCCAAAGGAGGCTTCGCTTCTCCTAGCACTCTCGCTGTGCTACTGTAATCTGGGACCACTCCGTGTTGCCATCCTCCCAGGGTTCGCTATCCTGGACGAAACAAGCCCCCCCCCCCTTAACGCCCGCGTATCTGAAATCCCCTTTCAGTCGCCTTATACGACAGGCAGGGTGCACTTTAGCACTATTATCATATTTGCATTGACTCGTTTAGGTGTACCCTGGACTTGAAGAAAATCTCACTACATCAGATCAGAACTGAACTGCATTCTATATCCGTGCCAATACCTCGGGGTTTCTCGTGGGTAACACTTTGACTAGTTTACGAGGAATTTACACCTAGTGACAGGCCTTGTCCTGTGACCCTGGCCATGCGTTAGTCAATAAATATTCAATCTTAGTCCTCGTTGGTCCCGATTGTGCGCAATATTGCGCCTTCCTTTGTCACGTTTCTTTTCATCCTATATACAAACATTGGCTTCAATACTAACTCAAAAACACATCTCAATGATTAGCTACAATGGTTGTGATAATTCTTCCTTGTTGATTTCAACTCGACATGACATTAACTAAATTATAAAAAAATTGCGGCGTATAGGGTCATGAGTCAAATTCCTTCGTTAAAAATAATGAAGTTACGTCAGAGGTTAAACTTCGGAAGTTGTCAATAATAAAGGTTAATACACAATTTAAATTGTACAAATATTGTTTGACTACGACTGACGAACCCAGGATTCGTGCCTTAAAAGCCATGTACTCAAATCACTCAGGCTGTCGTATCCTTCATCAGATGACGGTGGGTCTACGATCATCCGCAGCTCTCAGTTCTGCCCAGTCTTCTTCGTAAATATTATTCTTTTTTTCAATTTTGAGCGTGTCAAACGAGAATATAGTTCACCTGGTAGTAAATGATTCCTGCGGTCCATGATAACCACATTCATCCTCGATAAGCAATCATAATGAAGAAGCGCTATCACCCCTGAGGACTTGGGTATTCGACTCCTTAGGGACTAAGGGACTCCGATTCCTACACTCACCGGACGAAACACAGCAGTTGATGGGTTGGTTCTTCCCCGATCGAGCCGACCCATTCGTGCAGCGTCCACTACTTTTTTCTTACTTTTCCTCTAGTACGACAAAAAGTATTTCTGTTACTATTATAAATTGAATAACTATCGGCCAACCTCCGCAACCGATGTCTAACCAGGAAGCCATTAAGAAAAAAAATTTCGACGCAAAACGGCGAGATTTATTGAAATTATTTCATTTTTATTCTATCCTAGTTATACGACGGAATACAGCTCCGGTTTTTTTTTTATAAAACAGAATTAAAAATGCCGTTTTATTTAAATACCAAACATTTCATCTACTACGCCGTGATAAACATTCGTTGTTTTGAAAGTTATACATATACACTGCAGGCCAAAAGTTAAGACCACCTTAATTAAAGTAGGAAAATAAAGTGAAACTCCAATAAAATATTGTATGTTTAATTAACCTGTTTAATCATCTAGTAGAACATTGATTACCAAACAATATATTTTAAAAGCGTAAAGAAATATTAATAGTTCATGCAAAAAAAGGCTATAGTTAGCTAAACTGATTTTTCATCCACTAATCCTCCTTTGCATTTTATGACTTTTTTCACAAGTATCGGTATACGGGCAATCAATTTGTTAATTGGTTTCGCTTTTTGGTAACAACAATGAAATTATCTTCACTAGACGTGGTAGCTCTCGGCCTTACCGAGCGTGGACGATCTTGAAAACTGCCTGTCTCCCTGTATCGAGTTATTGTGTTATGAACGCAAGTCCTCGATAACTTCTGTTGTGAAGCAATGTAACGTTCGGATTTGTCTTCATTATGTAAAACAACGATGGCAGAACACACTTCACAGATAATTTCTCGAGCTTTTCCCATTTTATGACGTCTTCACTGTAGAAACCACAAGTTTAGACTAATTGAGATTATTTGTGAACCCAAGTAAACTGGGGTAATAGTAAGTCAGAAACACGTGTTTTCAAGAGCTAAATAATCCTAATTATTGACCAATATCTAACAAAAACAAAGCAATTAGTAATGAGGACATTATAAAAATATTATTAGGACTCTACCACCTGGCTATAGCGCAGCGTTTGTCGGCGTTTGAAAAAAATAGATGTTTATTGTCCAATAACTTGAAAGTAAACAAAATAATGACTTCTTTAAATATTCGACACTAACAATAGAATATGCAGATGTGCATTTCTTTTATTTATCCTATGGGATTTTGTTACAATTGATGGATAATTATGTTGTTTATGTGCGGTCTTAAACTTTTGACTGGCAGGGTATATATAGATACTAATATATAATGTATGTTTCAGAGTGCATTTAATAGCCAAAACTAGAGGCTACTAATCGCTTTTAAAATTAAATTAATTTATAATTGAATAATGGTAAACCCACGCTACAGTTTACTTCTAACTTTGACATGAATCGTTAGACTCAAATGGGAAAGGTCCACGCCCTAACAGAACACCAGCGTAACGTCGCTGTGTTTCGTCTGTTATAATATATCTTGAACAATTTATGTCATCTGGTAATAACCTCGTTATCTATTTAATAACTATTATTTACCATTAGATGAGCCGCTTGCTAGTTTTCTAAATATTCTATAAAAACATATCACTTGTATACATAGTGGTAGAGCTACTCTACAAACCGTTTCGGTCTACGGCATGAAAAGGGTTGCTAAACTCACAGAATACCAGTGCAAAATTTTGCATAGAAGAGATTCGATTTTGATTCCTTATGGTGTGATCCTCATGAATGGTGCCATCGTGGACCGTGGGCATCACATACCGTCGAGTAAACTGTGTGCTCATTTGTCACCCCCTAAAATATATAAAAAAAATATTTCAGCAACTTATATAATACACGAAGTAAGGTAATGGAAGCTTTTTGCAAGCTTCCAAAGATTTTAAAATTGTACTTAGTTGCATTTCTTCCGCATGCAGGATTTGATCTCCATGCTAAAGTATTATAGAGCTGCAAAATATAAATTGTTTGACATAATTAGTTTTGGGACTTAAATTGCTAAAACCAAAGACAAAAAGTAGCTTTTTTAAAATGTTAAATTACGACGATATTATAAGCTTATAGCTCTGCCTAATGTATTATGTAAATACATAGATATCCATTTAAACTTGAAATCTGTTACTGAAATGTATTTTGCAAATGTAATTGGAATCGACAGGGACCGTGTGGAGGTTAATGAACCCAAATTAAAAATACTTTCAGAATTTTTGCATGGACTCTTCTTCAGCTACTTCGTCCCGTTGCAGGACCAAGTTCACCTCTTCGAAGATTTTCCCATACTAGTAGAACCACGCTGCAATTAGTTTCTAGGTAATACCATGATAAGAACCACGCTTGAAAAAGGAACATAACTGTGATTTGTTTCGTATAATGAGTGCAGAGAACGGGAGATCAAACTATACTAGGTAGGTCTAGCCACAATGTATTTTCTAGCTACAACTTCAATGGATTCGCTCGAATGTAAAATAAGAGCTGCCGTGTTATGTATGGTGACAGTCCTCAGGTGACAACGCATACGCATCTTCATGGACATAAGTGTTTGTTCGCCACACTTGTCACTTAACGCCAGGTGAACTATGTGTTAAGTGCACATAGATATACATCACATAAAAAAACAGTGTGCTTATTCTAGCCTTGACTTAAAAATACCAATCATCTCGATTTATTTCATTTCGATCTATATACTGATACTACATTACTGATAAGACATTCCTACGGAGCATAAGGCCACGTTTTTTTTTGTCACCTTTTGGAACTTACCCAGGGTGTGTAAAACAATCACTGCAATTGTATTTTATTTCCAATCTCTATTTCATCATAATATAAATTATTCCTTGATCTTAATCATAGATCATATCAGACGTGGCCCATTTGTATTATATTTTTTGATCTACATTAAATTTGGACCTCATAGGTTCTAAAAGGTGTTTTTGTGTAATGGGGTCGTTTATCACAAAATATATAAGATACTGACATTATGAAAAGTAATGTGTTAAACGGCAGATAAATAATTTAAATTACTTACACAAAAAAAATAACGATATCTATGGTTACACTAGTCATATTAAGGTAAATTAATAAACATAGCTATTTTTTATTCACGTTCTATTAACATTGAAAGTATATATCAAACGTCCCTGAACGATTTTAACATGTCTGAGAATTTGTACAATTTAAATGGATCATTAAAACTATCAAACAATCTTATTATATTTTCGTTTTATTCAATCTGTTTGATTACAAGAATCAAAAAGTAACATTAGTAAAAAACGTAAAATTAAATATAAAACGATGGTAAATTAAATTTGTGTAGCCACGATCTAGCGTGAATGGTTCGACCGTGGAACGACACACCTTCACATACTATCACCGTGTGACTAGCTAAGAGCCGTGGTAGCTCAGTACCTAAGAGCTTTTAATTCACGGTAATCAAGCGAATCCGTGTATATTATATATGATATACACGGATTATATAGGATAAACTATGTAACACCATCTCTGGAGAGGAAGCGTAAGCCCAGCCGTGGGATTTACGCACAGAGGCAAATTTTTGTTTCATCATTACATTATCGCCGCATCCTACCCATAGTTTACTGCTGTTCTATAGTCGACGCATTATGAACTGAGGCTTCGGGGCATAAATCATATTTATCTGTCTGTTTCGCTCGCACTTACAGGTCTTATGGAGAGGTGTAGTGATGTGCGTAAGAATTGTAGAGGTGCATATCGATAACGGAATAAGTACGATCGATATGCTAAATTATGTTAAGTATTAATAGGAATAATTTTTCGCTATCTGAAAATAAAAGATTTTTATTTGTAAGATAAAATGTTTGTTACGACGTAATCATAGAGAAACTGTATATATCGTAATGTGGCCCTGTAAAGGGCCATTTCTATCTTTTCTAGGGATGACGCATCGACCCCGCGTGCGCAGGTAGCTAAGTATCGAAAACGGGTTGCATTGCGTGCACATTCCTACTGTCAGTGACATTTATTGCCCGACGACTCAGTTTAAAATGCGTCGACTATAGTTCTTCCACATAATTTCCCACATGGCACGATCCTGAGCGAACAGTATCCATCAACCTCCCGCAAAATTACATAAGTCGTATTTTCATTAATTTTTCTTTTACTTCTATTTTATATGTATAAGTTAACATATCAGAACGAGCTACACTACTCTGGAGTTCCTAGCCCGATGAAATCTGGTTAGTCGGTAATTACAACAGTTTTAAAAGTTTGTTCCGAGACCACTTACTTAAGTTACCTGAAGATAAATTTATCATCCACATATGGAATTTATTGGTAGCTACCGCTATTGTATTGTGTATATATATGTGTGTATTATGTATTTAATAACTATATATGTATATATTATTCTTTACTTGTATTAGTTATTTTTAGTTTTTTCTTTTTATGAATTAGTTTATTGCTACATGAAAACAAAAGCTTTCAATAAATAGAATTGCAAATACAACCTATAAAATTTACAAGTTAGAACAGAGACGACGATGACCGTCGTATAAATAATTGTAATCTTCCACAGACGTAGACACGCGTGGTTATCAACACTGTAATATATTCCGTAGTATTTTAAATTCACCATTGAATATCACCTTGGGCCGGCTTCCTATTCCAATTGTAGGTTCACCACAAATTACGTATTTTATAGAACAGATCCGAGTGTTTTATTTCATTGATTATATTTACCATATAGCGATCAGATGAAATCAATTACTTTTATACTCTGATTTATTTACTTTTTTGCATAATGCATGTATTTTTGAAGAAACAATATTACATCCAGTTTTGCCGTAGAAATAATTTGAAGGGGAAAAATTATTTATTATATAAAAACTAACACTCAGAAATGCATAAATTAAATACACTATAAAAAGTTAACAATTTATAAATCATTTATTTTTGCTACAAATAAATAAAAAATATTATTCGGCATATCATCTTGTTATAATAAATTAAATGAAATTTATATAATAAATATAAAAAAGTCTTTACTATCCCTACAAAGGACTAAAATTAATACAAAAGCGCTTATAAGGCTAAGTAGTATTATTCCTTTGTAGGAGACATCTGTCCAGGGCCCCAACCAAAGCAACTGAAGCCTTCTATAATTTTACTCTAAAGTAACTCTCCAATATAAGGGTCATTGTAAATTTCCTTTTTACTTTTCATTGCTTCAGAAATTTATTCACAATATAAAAACATTTATTTTTCACATCGTTTTTGTAAACTATTTGAAACGTATTTTCAAGAGGTAGAGCTGAGTTTATATTTATTATCGTAATTGTTACATAAAACAATTAACCATATTATTGTAACTAACTTTTAGTTTTTACTAGCAGGTGTTATCACGTTCCCTCCTGACATCACTCAATAATTGTCACCCTACACTCCATTAATATATCGCTTTTACCGTGTGTACGTGACGCGATAATCTCGTGCCCGCGCTTGCCAAATTACCGATAATTCTATAGCCGCCTTCCGCAATTTAGGAACTCAAGCACTTTTTAGAAAGGCTAGTTATAAAAGTGTGTAAGGCGACACATGTGAATATATATATTTATATATACATATATATATATATATATATATATATATATGTATATATAACCACTCGCAAACACTGCCCACTCGCGAATGTTTTGTAGCCACGACTTTTTCCAGCGATAATTCACTCTTGATAATTGTTTAGAAATTTTCATATCTGTCATACCTCATAATATATCGTAGATATGATACTGTTTCCATGCGTAGCGATCTACAAAAGCGTGCGTTTCTAGCCAACTCACCGCAGGACTTCCTCACTAGCGACTGTCAGAGTCCGTGTTAAGTAAAGTATTCGTCTATAGGTGCACATTTTAAGTGCTTCTATCATTATCATCATTTCGGCCCACACTAGTCCACTGCCGGACATAGGCCTCCCTCGCAGATTGTCATAGAGTATCATCCTGAGCCACCTGCATCCATCGACTTTCCGCAGAATTGTATGTGACGTCAGTCCATCTAGTGGGGAATGCTTCTACACGTTTCCCTAAATACTTTTTAATAGTTCTGGCCTCGCTTCCATACAGCAGTATTGTCCAGATGTAACAATATAAAAGGCGGATAAGACTGCGATTGCACAGTACCTTCTTTATTTTAATAAAAGAGCTTCAGACAGCTTCTATGTGGGTCATGATCTCCACGTCACTGTCTTACACTTCAGTAAGCTATGTAGCAATATTTATGAGTATAACTTTATGCAAGTTCTGTAACTGTGTCTGGGTGATATAATACAACCCTGCGGCACTATTTTCATTTTTGTCTCATTGGATTTCTCCTCTTCATTTCTGACAGTAGCTCGTTGATTCCGATACAGGTAATCGGATATCTTGTTACGATGCGAATGCGATCGAAAGCCTTGTTATATTCTATAAAATGCAGAAAAGCGTCTTGCTGCATATCTCAGCGTTTTAGTTAAACTATTCGTCACATTTAACTCCCATTTGTGATCCCATTGATCATGCAGAGAAACAGCTTAAGAACGTGGCACATGAGACTGATAGTCTGAGACTGATAGTAGATAGTAGAAATAAATTTCTATCGTGGTTCTCGTTTTGAAGGAAGTATAACAAAAGTTGACCTAATCCAATCCTCTGAAGACATACATATGTAAATGCAACGTGCTCGTCATTGATGAGCTTAAGGAATTCTACATAAACATCACCAGGTCCAGCGGCTCCTCATGTGTTTAGCTCGATGCAGTCATCACTTTGGCATTTAAAACGCTTGCTTGTCATTATAACGAACCGTTTAGGAAATTTATTAGGAAAACATCAGGCCATTCAAGAAATATTTGACTATCATATGAAGTACATGGCTCCTAATAGGAAACAAAAAATAAAATAAACGCCGACCTCTGAGTCACAAACGGCGGCACATTTCAAATATTATTTAACACACGTCCCCCTTATTTTGAAACACCTTTCGCAACCTAAGATAGCGAAGCGGAATTTCCCTAGACAACACGCGACTAGAATAGACCCGCGTCAGACCTCGAAAGATCTTTCCTGCGTGCAGTGTGTGCGTACCACTTACTGATGAGTAAATGCCTGTAATCTTCACGTTTCGGGCCGCCTATCGCCAGAAGATCTAACCTTTTTCTTTTTAGCAAGAGCGTTGCTTAAACAAAATAGTAGCAGCCTTTCATTGTTTCGTCCTCTTTATCGTTTCTGCATAATGTATCTATACTAATATTATAAAGCTGTTGAAGAGTTTGTTTCGTTGAACGCGCTTATCTCAGGATCATCAAGAAAGGCTATATATATATATGTTCTATTGCTATATATATATATATATATATATATATAGCAATAGAACATTACGCTACGACCAATAGGAGCGGAGCATAAATGAAATTTTGCAAAACCGGGAATAATTATTCCTTTTAAGAGCTTCCGTTGCGTGTACTGCGTAAACGGTTAAAGTTATGCAAAAATCATGCATTACGGCATTGTTACGCGTTGCTTTATATGAGACGTACCAAGCATCCTGTTGTCTCGCGAACGAGGTCGCAGGCACAGCTTGTTATCTAAAACACCAATTTTGCTCCAACATACGATTCGTAATTCGTTCGCATAGACACTAATCTACCATTCTCACGATGATAACGATGATGAAATATTAAAAACTAAACAAACCGCGAACTGAATGCGCGTCATTGATGAGCTTAAGGAATTCTACATAAACATCACCAGGTCCAGCGGCTCCTCATGTGTTTAGCTCGATGCAGTCATCACTTTCGCATTTAAAACGCTTGCTTGTCATTATAACGAACCGTTTAGGAAATTTATTAGGAAAACATCAGGCCATTCAAGAAATATTTGACTATCATATGAAGTACATGGCTCCTAATAGGAAACAAAAAATAAAATAAACGCCGACCTCTGAGTCACAAACGGCGGCACATTTCAAATATTATTTAACACACGTCCCCCTTATTTTGAAACACCTTTCGCAACCTAAGATAGCGAAGCGGAATTTCCCTAGACAACACGCGACTAGAATAGACCCGCGTCAGACGGGATCACGGGTTACGTGTGCTCGCGTGGTTGCAAAAGAACGTTTCCTTTGTGTTAGGCATGCAAATAAATTTTATAGACGTTTCACTTCTAGTTATTTTATATCATAAAACAAAGTGCTTCTTCTACGAATCTACAAAAAGAACTTGTTCAGATTATCATCGAAAGCAAGTCTGATTGGAAGAGTAAAGGAAACTACTTATAAAGTCCTCTATAGAAATTTTATTTGATATTAGTGCATCTAGAAAAGCGTCAACCATGTATTAATCTTGTCTTTTTTTGGTATTAGTAAGGTGTGATAAACGACCGCAGCGCAACTGATGTTAAGTGATTCCTTCAACCTTTCATATTTCCATCCATCGCCTACAAGTTTAAGTAGGTTAAGTTATCAGCGTGTTGGGCAATGTTCTAACACCCTCTCTAGAGAGTAGGCCTATGCCCAACTGTGGTATTTATATAAATTGACCGTTATTTTAGTTTTGTACTATGTTAACCTTATTCTTACAAAATTTCATGGATCTTCAATAACGTCAGTTATATTTAATTAAACGATTTCATTGATTTTAGTTTTAATCTTATATTTAGTTTAAATATACTTTTGATATGACACCAGTACTAAAGGGCTCCGAATCCCTGCACTCACCAAACGAAACACAGCAACATTATGCTGCTATTTTACGCTGGTATTCTGTGAAGGTGTTGTATGTCTGTGTGTGTCCTCTTGGATGCAACCGCGCCGAACGTACAAACTGTTACAGTGAATATCCTCAACATACAGACGTACAAGATTCCATCTCGCACTCCGTTTATTTTATATATAAAGTTCTCTCGCCATTGAGTCTGCCTTCTGGCATCTTCCCGGGGAGGTTATAGTTTTTATTGGCATCTCGAAGTTGGCCTCGATAATGGCTCTTAAATAAACGAAGGCGTAACATTGGGCTGAATTTAGGACGAAGGTTAATAGCTCCGACGCCCTGGGGAAAGGGACATGTGTTGCCAGGTCTTCCATGTAGATTTTTACTACGGTGTTATATTTTATATTGCTTGTTTTTATGATATATTTACATAAACGTTAACGATATTTAAACTAAGCAAATGATGACATAAACTTCATAATTATCATACCGAAAGTAAATACTCTAAGTTATTATTACAAATAGTATTACTATTGGTATTCGTTTGAAGTTCTAGTAATAATAAAAATATATATCGAAAAAGCTGGAATCATTCGAGATTACAAAATGGTAAGAAGCGAACCCGATGAAATTCCACCGATTTTTATAAAATCTTACGCAAAGAGTGTATCCACTAATAAAGGTCTCGTCTGAGCGTCGGTCACGTCTCTACCCGGTGATGCTGTAAAAGCCCTTGGGCTAACACAGGCCACAAGCCCGAAAGACAAAAAAAATACGCAAAGAGTTTAGGGGGATCTCTTTTATCATCTTCAACAAATATCTATTATATTATGGTAATTTTTCGTAACGGTGGAGTACAGCCAAGGTTGTGCCTATATACCACATCTTTGATGAGGAACATTGTTTTTTTAATGAATCGAGTGACAAATGAACACTTGGCTTTTTTTTTTACTGTTGACCCGATGGTAAGTGATTCTTGTGGCCCATAATACACACATTCATCTTCGATAAGAAATCATAATGATGCATTTTCATCAAGGACAACTTAATTGAAATGCTTGGATAAAAGTATTTTCTTTTCATTTATTAAACACGTTCACACGTCAACAATAACGGCACAATCAACGATTTCATTGATGCTGGAGATGGAACTCGGTTTGCTCGCGTACTGCAAATTGAAAGCGAACGCTAGACATTGCTCTTACCTTATCTTATTATTGGGGAACCGAGACTGTGCTGGTGGCCGATAGTGCTTCGACCTCGAAAGATCTTTCCTGCGTGCAGTGTGTGCGTACCACTTACTGATGAGTAAATGCCTGTAATCTTCACGTTTCGGGCCGCCTATCGCCAGAAGATCTAACCTTTTTCTTTTTAGCAAGAGCGTTGCTTAAACAAAATAGTAGCAGCCTTTCATTGTTTCGTCCTCTTTATCGTTTGTGCATAATGTATCTATACTAATATTATAAAGCTGTTGAAGAGTTTGTTTCGTTGAACGCGCTTATCTCAGGATCATCAAGAAAGGCTATATATATATATGTTCTATTGCTATATATATATATATATATATATATATATAGCAATAGAACATTACGCTACGACCAATAGGAGCGGAGCATAAATGAAATTTTGCAAAACCGGGAATAATTATTCCTTTTAAGAGCTTCCGTTGCGAGTACTGCGTAAACGGTTAAAGTTATGCAAAAATCATGCATTACGGCATTGTTACGCGTTGCTTTATATGAGACGTACCAAGCATCCTGTTGTCTCGCGAACGAGGTCGCAGGCACAGCTTGTTATCTAAAACACCAATTTTGCTCCAACATACGATTCGTAATTCGTTCGCATAGACACTAATCTACCATTCTCACGATGATAACGATGATGAAATATTAAAAACTAAACAAACCGCGAACTGAATGCGCAGTTTTAAAAAAAAATTAAACAAACCAAAACGAACAACCTACGCGGCCACGTCTAATTTTAACCCGATGTCGCAACGTCTAAAACGGGTCAGATCATCGCATAGCATCAACATAATCAGACAATAAAGTTTCACTTCTAAACGAAAGCGAAACGCTTTTTGGCACAAAGTCGCGTGACTCCATTTTCAGTCAAAGCGTCAAGTCGATGCGTGACGCGAACACGTGGGCGATGCCCGCGGCGCGGCGCCACGCTAAAATAGCCTTTAATGACATAAGGAAATTATTACCCGGGTGGCAACAGAAAAAAAAATCCGTGTTAAAGAATAATAAATAGCGAGTAACGGATCTTCGGGAGGAAATATTAGAATATTAATTCTTTTCGTATGCGGTCTGTGAGGTTAAATTTGAATTTTTAGGTCGCGTGAATTGCTTATGATATATAGCATCCTTCCATTCCGTTAACAATATAATATATCTTTCAATTTATATGATAAACAAATGTGTACTAATAATGTTTTGTATTATAAGCTACTATATATAGTCTATAGATCTAGTGTGACCGACATATCTCAGAAGATTAGCAAGCATTTAGCACGGAGAACCGATAACCTATGGAGAATTAACAGTGATAGAGCTACGCTGCAGTTTCTTTTTAGTTCTAGCTGCATAATGAATGGGTCAACTCGACCGGGGTAGATCCACACCAACAGATAGCAGCACAATTCTGCTGTGTTTCATCTGGTGAGTGTAGGGATCCGGAAACTTTTATTACTGGTGACTAGTCATTCCATCTGACGCAGCCGCATTATGATTCCTTGTCAAGGATGAATGTAGTCATGGGCTGCAGGAATCATTTACCATCAGTTGAACTGTGAGCTCGTTTGTTACGCTGAATTTAATAAAAAAAATGAGAAGAAATATTCTTGACTTGCAAGCTCGGGCTGGCCGTCACGGTGTAGGACGACATCCCACTAGAGCGACGTCCTATTCAAGTTTGCCGGAAGTCGATGGATGCAGTTGACTCAGTATCGTGCTTTGTGGCTATGTATGAGGGACGCTTATGTCATGGAGACTCTGTTATGACGATTATCACGTAATATACTTGAGCGACGGTATGGTTAGTTTCTTCAACGTTAATGGCTCGGCTCCGCCGGGACCTGATCGCCCCCGCACAGAATATCATCGTGAAATAGCAGTATAACGTAGCTGTGTTTCGTTTGGTGAGTGTAGACATCCAAGGAGTCGATTGGAGTTGACCGAATCATTCCAAGTCCAGTCCTCAAAGGTGACAAAGTATACCTTGAATCTTTGATGACAAATTTTAATGTCGTGGGCTGCAAAAAATAAGATGTTTAAAGTTTAAAAATAAGAGGTTTATATAACTTAAAAGCTAATCGCCTTCTTTGCCTGCACTTTAGTTAGGATCTTAGAGTTTTGTACTAACAACTGATATATAAAACTTAATTAACAGTTGGTGAAATATCTATAAAAAATTCTAAGTTGTATGTAGTTATATTTCTATATTGATTGAAAAATAATAAACTTGGTATTCAACTGATAAATGGACATTTTACACCATGTTGGCAAAGACTCAGATAAATATTAACTATATTTATCTGCGTTATTAAAAAATAAATAAAGAATAAGGAAAAAATACAAGATATTTAGTTGTAGAGGGACGCTGTAAGTAATATCTAATGAGAATATAAGATTAAATGAGCTCTATCCCTAGATAAAAATAAAAACAAAAAGGGAACATATTTCAAAATATAACTAAATATAGACATCACATAACGGTTTCCGTTATATGCAGTACATCGATGTCTGTATCTTAATATTTGTATCCCATTTTTGATGTTATTAATAAATAAAATCAACCATACATTAAACTGATATTGAAAACAAATATTAAAAAGAATTTCTTCACTCATGGGAAGATGTAGAATTAATTCGTTGATTAATTAAAATTTATGATCTCATATGCTTATTATTATTAAGGGTAAGATGTATGGATGTATTTATAGGTTTTATTATATAGTTGTCAAATGAAAAATGGACTTTAACATCAAACCCTAAGTTGTATACTTTAATTATGTTTATTATTTTTTTAGGTAAGTACGGGTTATTAACGGTTACTGTGATGGTAGGTAACCCGAAGGTAAGTGATTTTGAAATTACTTAACTTTTAATATATATATTATGAATGTTATATATATATATATATTTATATATATATATATATATATATATATATATATATATACCTGCTTATATATATATTCGAAATTCGAAAACATTTAATTTTATTAATAAAATGAGAAAGAACTACGAACGGCGCCAGCTATATATTCTTGTCGAAGGCATCAACTGTGCAGGATATATGATAGTGCCATGAGCATTTACGCAAACACAGAGTCAGTTATAATACAGGTACTGAGCTACACTGCAGTTTGTTTCTGCAGAATGAATGGGTCAGCTCGATCGGGATAGGACCACGCCCTCACCGAATACCAGAATGACGCTGCTGTGTTTCGTCTGGTGTGTGCAGGGATCCGAAGACCTTTATTACTGTGACGAGGTTTTCGATCTTAGTCCTCAAGGGTGACCTCAACGCATGTGAATTATGGTTCCTTGTCAATGATGAATGTAGATGTCACGGGCCACAATTACTTGCCATCAGGTGAACTGTGTGCCCGTTTGTTACTCTCAATGTAATAAAACAAATCGACCACCTTAAGTTTCGCAGGCCGTACCCGATAACATCAGGCTATTAACGCTTCGTCTATTGTTAATCAATAAGCAAAAACAGTATTTAGTGACTAGATTTATATTTATCATTTTAACATTCCAAAATTTTGTATGAAATATCGTTAGTATCTAAGCAGGAGATCATTACAAACTGGATTGGGCGTTTATTTCCGGAAATCCATAACGAAAAATATATTTTTCTGTTGATCTAATATATACTGCCAATTAAGTAACACAAATAGATTATAGCTTTTCTATGTTAGTTTTAATTTAATTTTCTTTATAATTTAAAGCTATTAAAATCATATCACTGAAGTCCTCATAAATAAATCGATTGCGTAGATTGTTTCTTCCAAATTCATTGACAATACATACATATATATGAGCATAATCAGGCGAGACTTCCGGGTATATTAAATACAATATATTAGATATCGATATTATTACTATTTAGATATCGATATTATTACTATTTATATATAATATCGATATACGTCGCATTGAAATACCAAATCATGTCTGAAGTGTTAAATTTTGCGTCTACTATTAACATATAGACATGACTAGCTGATCTGACAAACAGACGTCCTGTCCAAATTTCAATAGATTTGTTTGTGATCGGTTTTGTGAATTTGTGAAAATTATTCAACGTTTGAATCGTGAGTTTTTGTCGTAGGTGTCGTGGGTCTTGAGTTTATAGAAAAAAAATCCCAGAAACTCTTCCAATTTTTCTTTTATTAAAACCTAATTCAGATTACAATCATTTAATAAAATAAATATCTATAAGCACTCGGTCACCTTTCAACCCGGTGAAACTGTAAAAGCCCTCGGGCTAAAATAGGCCATTGACCCGAAAAAAAACACAAATCTGTAAAAACATTTTCAAGTGATACGCTTACCAACGAACAGAATTTAATTTTTATTTATCTATTATATAATAGATCATCCGCTCAACCCAAACGTAGTTGGGGATATAATGTCTTTTGGCTCTTGGTAAGCAAATATGGACAAATGTATATTTATTGGGAAATATACACCATCAACAATATCAATTAACATTTTACAATTATAGTATATATTTACTAAATCTAAATGATATGCCTTTGCAAGTGTATCCAAGTTTAGTTTCTTAAAATCTACGTATCTGAGCAACATAATAACCATTAAATTAATATTTTAATTAAAATATAAATAAAATATTAAAATAAAAAGCATTGCAACAGGTTAGAAAAAGTGAATAGTATAAACTTAAACTAGACATTACATAGTGCTAGAATTTTTTTCTTTCACTCACTCTCTACGTCGTTAAAAATATTAATATTGCTATTTATGTTCAAGTCATTATATGGTGCATACTACGATTAAGTGGATCAAACATACCTAAATTAGTCCTGCAAAATGGAATATAGAACGTATTACGAATAGGGTTATGTTGCAGATATAAATAAAATTAGTATTAAGATATTGGACACGTAAGATTTAATTTTTTTTTTATAATGTTGGAGGCCTTGCTTTCCCTAGCACCTTCTCTGTGCTACGGGAACCCGGGACCACTACGTGTTGGCTTCCTATTTTAGACGCTTTATACGATAGGTAGAGGGTACCTTAACCTTATTCTAAAATGCCGAGACTGGTTATGCGATATGGGGAAGGGATATACCACCACCCCGCAATAAATTGCTCATAAAAACTTTCCCTGTTAAAAAATGAAATAGCCCATTCCAGCTTACTAGGTTATCCGGTTACATTTACTTTTGAACTGTACACAGGTGGCCGAAACCATGGCGAGTGGGAGTGAAACGTGAGTAGTTAATGGGTGAGGAGATTGCAACGATCGTCACCCCCATTATTGTCGATGGCGATGTCGAGGGTCTGCACTTTTTATTCCGCTCACACTTCGCACAGTACCTATACAACCCCACGGCTGCTCTGTCACGCCCCTAATCCAAACGCCGTGAAGATATTCCCATGTTCGCGGTTGGCCACGAAAACGTAGACGGACCCGCTACGCTTTATTAAAAGCGTTTCTAATTAAGTGATTCCACAAAGTAGTTGTGCTCGATAGAAAACAAAGTTCGTACAAAGCCCACAGCCATTGATTTACAATCCACTATTGAGATGGTGAGAATGTAAGTTTCAATTCTATCGTGATGCATAAGTTTCTGAGTACAATTCAGGTATTCTTTATCAGAAAGTACATTTAAATAAATTATTTACAATTTGAAGTCAAACATTACTTTTTGTATTACATTGAGAGTTAGAAAGGAGCACACAGTTCACCTGATGGTAGGTGATTCCTGCGGCTCATGACATCTACATTGATCCTTGACAAGGAATCATAATGCAGATGCGTTGTCGCCCTTGGAGACTGAGATGGAATGCCTCGTCACCAGTAATGAAGGTCTCCGGATCCCTTCACTCACCAGACGAAACACAGCAGCGTTATCTGCGTAGCATTTTATCTAGCTAGATTCACAAAGAAAAATATCTCATGGCCACACTCAAACGTGCAATCGATGCGGTAATAAATCCGCGAGCCAGGAGCACACGACGTGAATACTATTGTAACTCGAATTTATTAAGGATTACGGCGCCGCGGGGACAGAGGGCTGATGAAAAAAATTGCCTGATCACTTTGTCCTCACACTCCAAGCGACCGGGTCGCCACTAAGTCGCCTGCAATGACTTCTAGCACGTAGGCTTCACGTGGCAGGCGAAACATCCCTAATGGTTTGAAGATTGTTTGTCTATTTTGTTATATTTATTTACTTGAGTGCCTCTTGCGAAGCGGTGACGATATACTTCAAGTCCACATACCGGATGATAACGTGACACGGTGAGGTTCTACACTTTAGTCACACACAAGAGGTATACGACAATGGATATGTCATTATTGCCTGCGTTATTATACTATATACTCGTAAATGTTTAACTCTTGCCTTCAATCCACTATCCACTGCTAAACGTATGCCTATAAAGCGACGTATTTTTTTTCCTAAGTTATATTTGCGAGAACTTATGGGAAATTCTCGCAATTTTATACACATATGTTTGAATGTATATACACACTAACTCTCAGGCGCGCACACGGAAACACAAATATACAGACAGACACACAAACATTATGTATGTTTGTGTGTCTGTATATTTGTCCAACACCACAAACTAACACAGACACATCAATTACCTAAATCAGTTGTCTTATAAAATTTTCTGTTTAACGGTAATGTCGGTAATGCTTAAGGTGGATTTTGTAAATAAATAAAATTAAAAAAATATATTTATAATAAGTACACGAGTAATTATTAATTTCCTTTTTCATCATCTCGATTGTTGGCAATCCGCCATTGTTCGCTTTACGCGAAATTTCCTGCGCCGTACAACCACTCTGTGGAATCAGCTGTCGCCAGCGGTGTTTTCCGAACCGATACGACTTAGGGACCTTCAAGAAAAGAGCCTAGATCTTTCTCAAAAGGCGGGAACGCATCTGCGACTCCTGTGGTGTTGCGTATGTCGATGGGCGGCGGTGATCACTTACCATCAGGTCGGTTGTCACCTATTCCATAAAAGCTAAAATAAAAAATATGGACTCCATTGAGTTTGGGTTGAACGCAAAAAAGTGCAACCCTAAGAATCCCAGGCATTCCATCTTAATGTACATGTAATCCCATCAAGAAACATGTGTGCCAAGGTGATGCTATATTTGATATCATTTCCTTTTGATGTTCAGCAAAACATTGAACCGTTTGTACTGTGAACTTTGTTGTTTGTTGTTGTTGATTGTTTGTGAATGTTTCAGTAGTGATGAGGCTGAGATGATGATGATTACTATTATTATAATTTTTTCCATCTCCGCCCGGTTGGCCTATAAAATAAATTATTATTATTATTTTCCTTTTGATTTGTATACGTCAGTTTAGTTTTAATTATTTTTAACCAATCTATGTATCTATACTTATACTTTATTTTTTTCATAATGTTACTCTTTTTATATATTGTGAAAACACACACACAAAAATACAAGTAGTATTTTAGTTTTTTTTTATTACATTGAGAGAACAAACGAGCACACAGTTCACCTGATGGCAGATGACTCCTGCGGCCCATGACATCTACATTCATCCTTGACAAGGAATCATAATGCAGATGCGTTGTCACCCTGAGATGGAATGCCTCGTCACCAATAATGAAGTTATGCTGCTATTTTACGCTGGTATTCTGTGAGGGCGTGTTACTACCCCGGTCGACCTGACCCATTCATTCTGCAACTAGAAAAAAAACTGCAATGTAGCTCTACCACTGTTATGTGTTATAATAAATGTCTTATCTCTTTCTTTCGAAGATAATTTGGTGATGATTGTTATAATTCGTTGATGGATACTAAACACCGCGTATGCTTTATTTTTTTACGTTGAGAGTTGCAAACGAGCACACAGTTCACCTGATGGCAAGTGAATCCTACGGCCCATGACATCTACATTCTTCCATGACAAGGAATCATAATGCAGGTGCGTTGTCACCCTTGAGGACTAAGATGGAATGCCTCGTCACCAGTAATAAAGGTCTTCGGATCCCTTCATTCACCAGACGAAACACAGCTCTACCACTGTTAATAAGTGGTTAAGGTTGGCACCAACGTTTCTTCTAAATAGATTTTGCATGATATTATGGATGACAAATCAGCACACACACAGGATGAATGTCTGATCATGGGCTTCTTCAGCCATCAGACATTCATCCTCGATAAGCAATCAGAACACAGATACCTTGTTTCTCCTAAATACTCGTTTTAGCCATTAATGCCTCGATACCAGTAAGTTGTCTGGATTTTTTACATTAGACTCACTAGACGAAACAATACGGCTAAGCTACAATTCCATGTACTCGACCAGACCTGTTACAGCCTGTTACTCGCTGCGATGTGGGTGACCACTCTTCTATAGTATTTTATACGAAACATATTGTCCCTGTTAATGTAAAATAATTTCAAGCATTACTAACGAACTATTTAATTAACTCGTTCATATAAAACTCAATAAATTAAAAAAAATACGAAAGAACACAATTGTACAAATTTAATTAAAAATGCCAGTATAATTTTACAATTAACTCTGATTGAATGAAATTAATGGGAAGAAACGTGTTACATTGTGTTTTTTTTTTATTAATTATTTCTTATATTTACGCGAATGCATTGGATAATACAAATTTTACGTTTCTTGTAATGTTAACAAGTTTTATGATAGCGGTATTTCCGAACTTATAAGATTTACTAAGGGACCTTGAAGAAAAGAGCTTACACCTTTCTTAAAGGCCGGCAGCGCATCTGCGACTCCTCTGGTGTTGCGGATGTTTTTTTATAGTATAGTGTGGCAAACCAAAATGTTCATGTGTGGCGGTAATCACTGGACATCAGGTCAGCTGCTTGTCAATGTTATCAGTATTTTTAGTGAGATCTACGAAATCTGATATCCTCGGGCCCATCTTAGTTACGATCGCAAGCTACAGGCTTCTTAGAGTCGACTGTTTTTTTTTTATTATTGACATAAATGATACAGCATCGAAGTACACTTCGAGTACTGAATACTCTTCGATTGTATTAGTTTACCCTGGTAATATTATGCATATATATAAATAAATATAACATACTGTTCGTCGGTACGCGCATCGCTTGAAAACGGCGGGAACGATTTGGTTGTTTGTAATGTTCGTAATAGTTTGAATTAGATTTTTATGGATAGCAAAGTTTCCCGGAAAATTAGCAAATTCAACAAAAACTGAGTATTTTTATATATGGGATTTTTGTATAAATTCACCATTCAAACCATGGATAATTTTCATAAATTCACACTACGATCACAAATAAATTTATAGAAATTTGACAGGACAACGTCCGCAAGCTATATTTATTATTTTTTGTAATCTCGTTTCAAAGTGATTTCAGCTCACACTTCACCATAACCACCTTTTTCTCCCCAAAACGCTAAGTCGACAATTCGACATTTAAATAATAAATGCGTATTATAACTGTGCCTCACAATCAGGTGAACTGTTGTATTTCTCTAATATTATAAAAAAAAGTAACACGTTCTTGGCGAGCTCGCTAAATAATTTGCGATATAACCATAATGAAAATACGTTGTCACCCTTGAGGACTGAGATTGAATGCCTCCTCATCAAGGGACCCGTAGGGATCTCCGGTTCCCAACGTTTTGATGTTATTTTACGCTAGATTTTTTTTAAAATAACATTAGCAATGCTATTAACATTACTAATATTCCGGTTAACCACTTCATCTAAGCTGAAAATACTGGTGCTAGGAGATGGCGGATTCGAACCTACGACTTTAAGTTTCGCATACTTTACCTTAAACCATTAGACGCTTCTGTGACGGTACTTTCTCGGTCCTGAATTGATCACAATCTGATCGACTTTACCATTGATAAAATTATTACCGATTTCTCGAAATCTTCTGCGTGTGCGCATTCGTTTAAGGAATAACTAAACCATTCATCTCTATGCCGGTTTTTAGTTCAAAACTTATCACGTATGGTATGGTATATTTTTTTCACATTGACTCATTTTAAATGAACATTACCAAGAACTAATTACTGCCTTAAATATCTAAAATAATGTATACAGATATTAATTAAGGAAGTAACGTTTTTATATTGCACAAAAGTATCTAATCGAAGTGCGGTCTAGACAACAAAGGCACTATGGGCTCTAGTAACTATCGTCTGCAAACCTCGGACAGGTGAGGGAGTTCGATGACCGTCTGCGACAATACACACAACTTTTATCATAAACCACTAAAATATAAGAGTGAAGTTCGTGTATCCGATGCCATGGCTAAATAACTTCAAGCCAATTTTGGTAGGGTAATTGTATATTTCATTATCTTTTTAAATTCTATGTCAGATTTCTAATTTACGGGGAATATAGCCTGTAATTATTAGTTTTTACGTACACGTTTCCGTGTGAATTACATTTGGACTGTGGTTATGTGTTGTTTATATTTTGAAATATTATATTTGGAACCGACTGCTTTTTTCTTTATTATTTATTATGACAACCACATTAATCCTCTATATCTGGAATTGCCTCGTCACTAGCAATAAGGTGTTTATACATAATGTTTCTAATTCTATATTACTATTAAAATAATTTAGTTGTGCTGTAAAATGAAATACCACCCTTTTTAAGAAATTAATCACATATACAATATGAAGTGACAGCCTGGCGTAGCGCTTAGTGCCCGATATCTTTTTTATGGCTGATGGTGGCCGAGTGCCAAGGGCGCTCAGTGGAGACCTTTATTAATGGGTAACCAGTACAAGGGTTCCCGAGAGGGAGCCTCGGCTTGGACAATTTCGAACACGACGACCTCTTTTGGTGATAATCTGTGTACACACCAGATGATCTGTGTGATCTTAAGCATCCTCGCAATCACAGAGGCACTCGCTCGTCATCCTTTTCTTTGGTCTTCTAAGATCGAAGGAAGCTTTATGAAGCAGATTCAGAGATACTGAAGAAAGCACCTTGAAAACCAATGCTTTGCATTTAATAAATATGGGCGATAACTTCTGGTTATGACCCGACGTCATCTATACAGAATATATTGTAGCGCCGTAAATATTTGCACAAACAGGCACTCTTACAACAATTTGTCGCACGCAGCTATTGTTGTTAGGCCTGGAATCGGATCGTAATAGGAACGTTCCATCATAAGTCAACTGTTATACATTATTGAATGCCAATTATATGTTCTTATTGACATGTGCTTAATGAAACAATATTAGTTATACGCGCGAGAATACAATCGGAAAATATAATAATAATTTGTGGGTAGTTTTAAGTTTTCGTTACTCGAACTACTAGACAAACACTGCATTTTGTTTTTACTGCAGAATGAATGGGTCAGCTCGACCGGCGTAGGATCACGCCCTCACAGAATACCAGCGTAAAATAGCATTATAATGCTACTGTGATTCATCTGGTGAGTGTAGGGATCCGGAGACCTATATTACTACTGTCGAGGCATTCCATCTCAGTCCTCAAGGATGACAACACATCTGCACTATAATTCCTTGTCAAGCATGGATTTAGATGTCATGGGCCGCAGGAATCACTTTCCATTTAGTGAACTGTGTGCTCGTTTGTGACTCTCAATACAATAACAAAAAAAAACAGATATATCATAGTATCGTAAGCAAGCTGATCCTTCCTCCAGGTTTAGATGCGATATCAGTGACACTGAACTTATACAGTACTCGCAGACCCGAAAACCGTAATATGTGATACATAACCACTGATGCTGGACTGGTAATCGGTTCGTAATCGGAAACCAATCCATTATTAGTACCCTGTTAAACATTACCCACGTTGTGTCTAGTTTAAGAAATTTATTTCTCATAAGAATTAACAAACACTCGAATGAGAATACCACTCTATGGTAGTTGTACGCGCGAGAATACAATCGGAAAATTGTGTTGAAAGAAGTAGTTGAAATTACCTGTCATCATAATGATATATTGGCTAAAGTCTAGCAAACACTAGGTATCCCCACAGGTCTTCCATCATAGGCAATCCAATTTATTTAAGTTTAAATTCAACACATTTTTAATCTTAGCATTTTGATAACAACTTTTCTAACACTATACTTTATATATTACAGTCAAAATTATAAACTACCTGTAACACCAACAGACAGGCTCAACGGGGAACTAGGGGCTATCTATACAAGCATAAAATATTTTTACTTTTGCCTGGTGAAAGAAAGATATCTATCTCTGAAAGAGACCTTATTATTACTGAAATGTTATTCCATCTTAGCCCACAGGGACGAAAACACATCTGCATTATAATTCCTTATCGAGAATGATTATCGGTGACATGACCTCCAGGATTCATTTATTATGCCTACTGTGTTTGATCTAATATAATAATAGAACAGATCAATGTTTACATTAAGTAAATTGATGATTTTGACTCTTTGTAATCTCCGTATTCCGTCGTATATTTATCTATTTAATCTTTATTTGCACGTAAAACAATAATTGTACAATTAGGCGGCCTCATGCCATTCTCTTCCTGTCTACCTTTGGGTTGAATAGCAAGAACCTTACTCGATACATATGATGGTAATTTTAGCACTACATAAAACAGTGTTGCATGTTATAAGAGCAAACACACACTATTTAGCACTAAATAGGACACTGTTCACATTTTAGGATAATTATTGTTGTTCTTTTAATAGTGGAAAACCCACACTATTTAGCACTAAATAGGGCTCTGTTGCACGATTTATGAATTTTATTGTTATTCTTTTAATGGTGGCAAACCCACGCTATTTAGCACTAAATAGGGCTCTGTTGCACGATTTATGAATTTTATTGTTATTCTTTTAATAGTGGCAAACCCACGCTATTTAGCACTAAATAGGGCTCTGTTGCACGATTTATGATTTTTATTATTCTTTTAATAGTGGCATACCCACACTATTTAGCACTAAATAGGGCTCTGTTGCACGATTTATGATTTTTATTGTTATTCTTTTAATAGTGGCAAACTCACACTATTTAGCACTAAGATTTTAATTGTTATTCTTTTAATAGTGCCAAACTTATACTATTTGGCACTAAATAGGGCTCTGTTGCACGATTTATGATTTTTATTGTTATTCTTTTAATAGTGGCAAACCCACACTATTTAGCACTAAATAGGGCTCTGAGGCACGATGTATGATTTTTATTGTTATTCTTTTAATAGTGGCAAACCCACACTATTTAGCACGAAATAGGGCTCTGTTGCACGATTTATGATTTTTATTGTTATTCTTTTAATAGTGGCAAACCCACACTATTTAGCACTAAATAGGGCTTTGTTGCACGATTTATGATTTTTATTGTTATTCTTTTAATAGTGGCAAACTCACACTATTTAGCACTAAATAGGACACTTGCACGTTTTAGGATTTTCTTGTTTTTCCTGTAATAGTGGCAAACCCACACTATTTATCACTAAATAGAACACAGTTGCAAGTTTAAAGATTTTTATTGTTATTCTTATAGTGGCAGGCCCACACTACAGCGTATAATACCAACATCAATGGGACCGCTCGACCCGGAAAGTCCTCCTTTTACCTCGTAGTTTCCAGCTTTTCAAACCACTTACCCCAACTCGGATGCCCAAAATTCGTCTTTGTGTTTGGGAAAGAACCCTCTTCGTATGTAGATGGTACGGGCCGCTGTCATCACTTAACAGAAAAAATAAGTCCACCAAGGATATCATTATGAATGAAATTTTACGTCCAATATGAATACAGAAATACACTTTATGACCGCGGTCGAGTACGGGCTGGAGTTTTAAAAGCGTACATTATGAACATCTATTTCATTTTGTTTGCATTCCGGCACAAAGGAGCCTCCATATCGCGCCAGACTTTGAGTCTCAAACGAAAGACAATTTAATTCTTCTGTCCCTCCCCAACGGTCGGGGGATGAGATGGGGAGGGTCCTATCTCCGCGGTGTTTCCCTTTTCTTTTTTAATGCGGACAACTAAAGATTAGAAATGTCTGCCGGCGTCTGCTGATACCATCTATAAAGACGTATAATCAGGGATTTCTTTTCCTGATCTTCGTGTCCCCGGTTACTGACAATATTAAAGTTCTTTTAGATTTACGTTTTGTTATAGGAACTATATAGTTCCTATAGTTATATATACCATCCTATAGTTGGTATATACCAACATCCCTCTAGAGCCTTAGTTCCTAAAGTGGTCCAGGTGGACCCGAAGGGGTCGACGGGAGATCGACGTAGACTACGTTGGGGTGACAAATCAATGGGGTTCACAATTCGTAAGCCCACGAAAATTTATTCGCTTTCGATAGTTATGGACTATCATGAACTACGTTTTATATCTCGACGCAAATTTCGTTAGTAAGATCTAATCTTCACAGTTTTGGGAATATGATAGAAATGTAGCTGCGGGGGTCCACCGGAACCAGCTAAATTTTGCAAGTGATCTATGAGATAAAAAGTCTGGGAACTCTGGTCTGGTCTAGAAGATGTTAATGAGTGTAGATAGTCCTCTACGTAGCTCCACAGTGGGTTAGCGGACTACATACTTTTCAAATTATTTATGTTTTTAATTTATTTCTTAGATATGCGGTTTTCTTCGCGATGCATGCCTTCACCACCAAGCACGTGGTATAAATCAAGATTTTAAATTGCAATTCACAATTTTAGATCGAACCCACTATGCAAGCGTACCGTGAATTAAAAGTAAGCCACATCTAGGTATATTCGGATATAATGAATTTAGATGTATTTAAATAATATTGTATGAATACATAATCTTTGCTAGAAGTAAGGGACGCCGTTTTATATTTAATTTTAACTACCTCACAGCATTCATTATAAGTTTTATATCTCTATAAACTTTTGAATTTCAATTAAGCATCGTTTTGTTGATATTTTTTTTAACTTTATTTAATATTCGAACAGCCATCTGATTTGTAGATAACTATTGGTGATGGTGCAGTTCATCTTTGTCCTCAGCGGTGACAAATCAATGATAGAAGGAATAGAAAAAAATAAGTAAGATATTTCGAAACATTAGTCCGCTAATCCGCAGTCGAGCTGCATGGTGGACTATGCTCCAACACCCTCGATGCCGAGGAGGCATATACGCAGCTTTGTAATTTTAAATTATATTATATAGAAATATCATATATATAGATTAATTTCAAATTATATATATATATAAATATATATTAACTGTGCAAGATTATCCAAATTGTGGCAGTAAACAGTAAAAACCATAAAATATTTACACAAAACACATAAAATCAATAAAATAAGTATTAAAAATTGCAAATAAGGAAGTGGAAAATAAAATATATCGTAAAATCTCATTAAAAGTAATTATGTAGATGTTTACAGTACGTTCTTTTTAAAAAGTTTAACGATTCGTAAAAAGATGTCGATAAAGAAATTTGGGTGACGATATCCATGCCGTTTATGGTATTGTTTACAAACTTGGATGTACGAAGTGGAGCCACGCTGCTGCTGGTTATATGTAACGTGAATGGGTCGCCCCAAATTTTGGTGTAAAATAGCAGTATAACGTTGCTTTATTTCGTATGGTGTAGAGGTCCGTAGTAACGAGCCTTTCCATATCAGTCCCCACGAATAACAACGCATGTGCGTGCGTCTTGAATATTTGTGGGGGATGGATGTAGATGTCCTGGGCCGCAGTGTGCTCATTTGTCACCGTCAATATAATAAAAAAGTTAGTTTACAGCTGGGGACACGATATCAAGAAAACATTACATATCACGCTTCGTCTTTACCATTCCACTTATAATTATAAAATAATAAGATGACCATTGATACTCAATATTGATTACAGTTCACATTGAAGTCCATTGTTCTTTCTATAATATAATAAGAATTAATTAATATACAGTGTGCTCAGAAATATCTAGAAATTATGAAAAAAAAAACTCTTCTTAGGACTTAGGGACCTTCGAGAAAAGAGCCTACACCTTCCTTAAAGGCCGGCAGCGCTACTTATCTCGTGTGGCGGATGTTCACTTACCATTGGTTGAGCTGCTTGTTTGTTTGCACCTTTAAAAAAACTATATAGTTAACAGTTTAAAGCTCAATTCCTACATTACAATGATAGCGGTTTAAAAACCAGCTCTCATTGCGTAGGACCCTACACCCACTGTGTAAATATTTTGATAACAATGCATTCGTAACGGCGGTCTGCTATCTATCTACCGTTCGATTTGAATGGATATTGACCGACATACCTGCGTTCTTAGAAGGCACGTGTGGCTGGGTCCGAATACCACGCTGCCACCGACACCGGCGAAAAATTTCAACCCGGACAGTCTAAACAATAGTGATGGAAAAATCAATCACATATTCTATCGACGCCGTGGTTTCTCGGCTTATTTATTAATTTACCTCTCTACTTATCTATATTAACTTACCTGTGGTAGATACTTATGCAATATCTTATAATTACAATATTTACATTGTTTAAACATCCTCTATTCTATTGTTAATTGTATTTTGTAACAATAAAAATCTCTTCCAGTAGGTCTGGTGTTGGATATATCATCGAAAATAAAAAACATAGAGTACTCACAAAATATAGAAAAAAAACACATATAAATATATAAATATAATATAATAATAATATGCATAATATATATATATATATATATATATATATATATATTATATATTAAAATTAATAAAGATAAGGAGTGTTCCTTTACTAGTTTTAACACAACAGTTCCACAAACGATTTCCCTGAACAGTACAAGAGTTGGTAGAGAAAACTAGTTTTACGAGTGGGAAATTGAGGGAGGGGTCTAAGCTGCGATCTGCAGGTTTCATCAGGTGAATGTATAAAAGAAATCCGCTTGCGGAGATATGACAGCGTGTTTGGGGAATGAACGATATAAAAAGGAAGCGGTTTATTTGCATTATGAAGCTAAGGATGACAAACAAACACACAGTTCCCCTGATGGTAAGTGATGACATCAACCTGTGAACACCTACATCCTTGTTCGGCAAGTATTCCTTTTGCAAATACGTTGTCATCCCTGAGGACGTAGATCGACTGAGCTGGGTCTCTGTATCCATTTCATACAAAATACTGAGAGGAAATTATCATCTCTAATAGAGTAAAGAAATAGTGCGTACACATATAAATCTCGCACAAGCCACAAAGAGATGGGAGCCAATTCCGATGACTCACCCCATGGTGAGCAGTATAACAATAAACCCAGAATAAATCCACAACACCTGTGACTACGTTTCTTCACATCCCACATTAAATGGTAGACAATGTCAGTCGATATGAAGGTCTTTACTTTTACAATTACGTTTAAACAAATAAACATCCTTAGATATATATTTACCCACGTAAAACAAAGAAGTCTCCTTGCGCATGATAAAGTCCTTCGTGCGGTCTTAAAACTCCGTCTTCATGTCCACTTAACCACAGATCATCAGATGGGTTACACTAAAGCGCAAAGAGATAATTACTACCATCCAAAGCATTGTTTATATTTTATGATCGCCTTGTAAAATAATTTATTCAATTAATTATTAATTGATCTGTACTATTACATTTTGTTACTCATTCATTCATCCACTGATCTCAATTATGGTACAGTCGCATACATTTACACTATAACCAGATGTTAGAACCACGATGTGGCTAGTTTCTAGCTGGTTCGACTCGACTGGGAAAGCACTAAGCCCTCACGGAACACCACCATGAAATAGCAGCATAACGCTGCTGTGTTTCGAATGTTGAGTATACGGATCCTGGGATCTAATTACAGACGAAGCGTTCAACAGATTAATAGAATCCGTACGTAGTGCAAATAAATATCTAAGCTGAAAGGCTTGGCTAAGCTAACCCATGTCTTTCCCGGAATTTTAGACAATATCGTTGGGTCGAATTAGTTGTTTAAATTTCCTGCTCACAAAATGTATGTGTAGACGTGGAATTGGCTTAACGAGCCCTAGAGAAATTGAGTAGCTTACTTTTTTATGGGGTCTAAGGGGTTACAAACTCACTGCTCGCGTAACGGAATACCTCTCACTAAACGCAATAAAAAATATTACACCAATACACTGTAAAAGCGTGATCTAAGCCTGGTTATTTTTTAAGGTGACGACCAATTCGAGCTACTCTATAATTATTTGTAGCTACATTGTGAGTGTCCTTTAACAGTGATAGAGTGACTCTAGTTTTTAACTCTCACATGAAAGTGCTTCAACGACCTTTATAGAGGCTTTTACCATAGTCTTTTTTTTGTATTGGGAGGTAAATCTTCAGAAGGTACCTTCTAGGGTGAAGAAATGTCAATATACGGGATTGGTACCCATCGGTGGCAAAACGCATTGGGAAAGGCTCTCACTCAAGCTGTGCTGAGGCAACTCGGGGCCACACCGTGTTGCCGTCCTCCCAAGGTTCTCTATCTTGAACGATCAGAGCCCCCACCTGTCTGCGTAATCCCCTTTTAGTTGCCGTATACGATATGCTGGGGTTATCTTAGAATTATTCTAAAAGCCCGATACTAAAGTGTTGTGTTATCACAAGGCCTCGGTTAGTAGTTTAGTTTTCTCGATAAGTTTCAATAATCGTAATGATATTGTGCACGACTGTACAACGTAGAAAAATATATCTGTGCATGAACCGGTCACCCAATGATATTAACTACAATCAGCCCGGGGCGCTGTCCGCTATTCGTAATGTATCGTAAAGCGCTTTATTGCTTAAAGTGATCACACTAAGACCATAAACCTATAAATTAATGTCGTTAAAAATGAATGAAATGAGGCACTGTGATGATAAAAATCGAGAGCAATGGTTAACATAATTATTTTTTAGTTTTTTGTTCGTTGTCCAAGCCTTCCGCACTGTAGTTATATGTACATATTTTTTCCTTATTTACTATGTAGTCACTACACCTACCACAATGTCTCTCCACGCTACGGGTTGCCTGGTAGAGAATGCCTTAAGGCATTGAATCCGCCCTTTGTATCCAATAAAGTTTAAATAAAAAAATAAATAAAAAATATTAGGGTTGGCAAAGCACCCCAGTTCACCCTCAAATGTTCCAGGATTCAGCACACGCGATGTCTACCACTAATTATATAATAATATTTTGTTATAAAAATTATACATATTTTTTATTTCTATAATAATGTCCTAATTATACGTAAGTCTTAAGTTTTTCATTTTGTATATTATTCATTATTTGTGGTGTAAAATACAAGTATATATATATATATATATATATATATATATATATATTGATGAGAATAGTATTTTTTTTACATGGAGAATAACAAACGAGGACACACCTGATGGCAAGTGATTCCTGCGGCCCATGACATCTACATTCATCCTTGACAAGGAATTATAATGCAGATGCGTTGTTACTTTTGAGGGCTGAGATGGAAAGCCTTGTCACCAGTAATAAAGGTCTCCGCTACCCAACACTCACCAGACGAAACATAGCGCAGCATGCTGCTATTTCACGTTGGTATTCTGTGAGGGCGTTCCTATCGTTTATTTTATATATTTGGTTTCATTGACCAAATAACTAGACGAGGATAACAGTAAACACCCTGATAATAATAACTCCAGGATTATGTGAAAGTTTATGCAAACAGATGAAAAGTAGCAATGGGCCAGCCATATCTATCATATATCGAACCGTTATTCGATGGGGAAGAAAGGTTCTTGAGTGGCAATCTCGGACTGCAAATATACATCAGAATACATTCTCCACTCTGGAGAATAATCAGATAGCTAGGTAACTTCGGTGCACGCTCGGGTCGCGAACATTTTATAAGAAGTAAGAGAACTACAATAACTAACACATGGATCTCTCATCCGTGAGCCATAACATCAACAGAATCAAGTCAACGTACTGCATCTTCTTTTCTTTGCATTCTTGTCTTTGTCCCGTAAATACACTTGAAACCAAGTAGCTGATAAAAATAGGGTAAAAATAATAACGTCACCAGAGACTATCCACGATAAATTCTAGTTGCCCTTAAATGTGAATCATATAAAGTTCGACAACCCACAATGGTCCTGCGGGGTGGAGTCCTATACTTAGTCATGATAAGAGGTCGCTGTCTTGGGGGGAATTGAAAATTCTTGTTCTCCTTGACTTGGTGACTTGTGTAGTTCGGATTAATCCCAGCCGCTGAGTTTAAACATAAAAATTTCACCCTCATCATCTCGATGGTTGGCAATCCACCGCTGTGCGCTTTAAGCGAAGTTTTCTGCCAACACACAACAATTTTATAGAATCAGCTATCGCCAGCGGTATTTCCGAACCGATGTGACTTAGGTACCCTCAACAAAAGAGCCTTCACCATTCTCAAAGGTCGGCAGCGCATCTGCATCTCCTCTGGTGTTCCGGATGATCACTTACAGTCAGGTTTGCCACCTATTCTATAAACAAAATATTCTGTGAAAAACGAGAAAGCAATTGACGCATACGTTGCCGCTCGTGTCATTTCTTGGTTACCTTGAACCTTGAACATCGAACAAAATTTGTTGATCACAAATTGTTGGTTTTAGGGTTACGGTGTGTTGTATTTACGTCTCGTGTCTTTAGCAATGCATCTGATATCATTAACACATGCACGACCCTGGATTAGGGAAGGAATTAGTCTCGATGAATGTTTACACTGTCCTGGCACTGTAATACACCTGCGCCGCTAATGTAATATTATATTATATTAGATATATATTTATACGTCTCGTGTCCCTGGATATGAATATTCCTCCAACTGTATAGCACATGAATTATATCTTACTAGAAAAGAAGATAACGTGTGGATTCGCTTTTGTTTGCGGACATAAACAACTAGAAGATGTGCAGTAGATACATCAGATAAAGATCCATATTAGGCTGAAAAGAAAGATCAACGTATTCATCATTCATATCTCGATCGTGTTTAAATAAAATACAGAACCTTTCACACACGTAACCATTCAAGCGTAACTACAGATAGGTGTGAAATCGAAAAAGGGTCAATTAGTAAACGCCCCCTTATGCAGTAATTAAGTTACGCTCGCCCTTTGTACATTGAATTCCCCAAAAAATTCGTTTCCTATGAGTTGAACAGTCGATGAGAGTAAGTGAATTAGGCGGGAGACAGACTGTGCCCTTCAGCCACCCCTGTCTGAGAAACTAGACCTCTGTCCTACGCCCTTTGACATAGATTAAACAACCTTTAATGTCATAGATGCGTCACTGTCGTATTTAGATAAAAAAAATATCTGTGTTATTAGACAAAATATTACAATTCGGGAGCGTGGATCTAGAATACTATAATTTCACGATTTCAATGTCTTTTACAGTAAGCAGATATTTCTATTTTTATACAAAACAAGTGTTTTGTGTCCTAAATATGGAAATGCTTAACGTAAGTTAAAGGTTTAATCTTAACTATAATAATTCTTGAGATTAATTTTTTCCAAAATATTACGTCGCCAAGAGAACACATATACGTGAACCTTCGTCAAGTGACTTATGGCTTAGCTATCAGTATTTACGAATAATGCCTAATGTAGATGTTAACGATCAGTAACATATTTAATACAAAATAGCTTTTTTTTCAAATGTAGAGATACCACACACAGATAACTTTGACCTATATAATTTCAGACGAAAACACGACACGCACTAAACATACTCTATAGTACCTTCTCTTCTTTCGAACCGGATGTAAAGGCAGTCATTAGTGAGTATACTTTAATGGATATATAGTACACAAGACTCAGGTCTATCCCTTGTCTGTCCTCTGATTAGTAAATACTAATATGGTAGAGTCAGACGCTGTAAACTATCTACGGCATGATTTGATCGAATCATTTGAAGGGTGAATAGCCTAATCATTTTAGGTACGGTCCGCGAAATTTAATGACGTTGGTTCGAATCCGCTATTACACTATTGTCGTAGTCTCCGTAACCGTAATATTAGTAATGTAAATAAATAGCATTGCCAATTAAAAAAAAATGAGGATAATATTACGTTTTCTCATACAATCACCATCGTAAAGTCGCGTTTGGTGAGTGAAAGAAACTGGATACCCTATAAATGGTGACGGGGTATCCCATTCCATCATAGTACTCAGAGGTACACGCACCGGTATTGTGATTCCTTGACTACCGCACGGTGCAGTGTTTTGCATGCAGCTGCAGGTCCTGCGCTTAACAATACTGTTTATATCCCGCCATTGACACTGCATCCTCCTATATTATGGTACGAGTGAGTGCCTCTTTTTGCGCTAAAATGTTTTATATAGTTGTCATCTGATATTATTATTACATTAAGAGTAACAAACGAGCACACAGTTCACCTGATGGCAAGTGATTCCTGCGTCTCATGACTTCTACATTCATCCTTGACTAGGAATCATAATGCAGATGCGTTATCACCCTTGAGGACTGAGATGGAATGCCTCGTCACCAGTAATAAAGGTCGCCGGATCCCTACACTCACATGGCAGCTCTATGCTGCTATTTCACGCTGATATTCTGCGAGGGCGAGGTCCTTCCCAGGGTCGAGCTGACTTCTGCAGCTAGAAACAAAATTCAGCGTAGTCCTACCACTAAATAACCGAAATCGGCCAGGAAGGCAAAGTTTTCTAGTATTAGTCACCAAACCAAACGTATCAGAACATCTGTGGATCTGATCTATGACCGTCTCGCAGCCTCGGTGCGGACGCACTCGCCGCCCGGGCGCGTCTGTTCAGTTTATCGATAGGCAAATGGTATCGGTGACTTTGCCCCGAGACTACGAATCCCTCGCCCCCTCCCCCCCTCCCTAATCCGTCAACCTTCACTTGACAGAGCGCCTCGTGTGCCTGGTCCGTGATATTTCTTACAGTTAGATTGTTCTGTTCGGGATGTGATTTTAATAAAATAACACAATGAATGTCAGGTTTCATTTATTTACTTGTAAGTACCGCTAACCTTTTATTCATTAAGCTGCTTAGTTTTTGCATGCCATTTTTTATATGTTGGGTTTTTGTTACTTATAAAAATAACATCGGGTTATGTTTTTTACATCTCTAAAAATAAAATAATTTTTTGTTTTAGTAAAAAATGCCAATTAACATTACTAAGATTCCAGTTAACCACTCCAACTAAGCTGAAACGCATGCTAGGACGTGGTTTACGACAATAGTCGAATTGCGGATTCGAACCTGCAATCTTAAATTTCGTACCCAAAACCATTAAGCTATTGACGATTCAATTGACTCGATCAAATCATGCCGTAGATAGTTTACAGCATCTGACTCTACCAACTACCTACTAATAAGAGGACAGACAAGGGATAGACCTGAGTCTTGTCTACTATATACCCATTAAAGTATACTCACTAATATGACTGCCTTTACATCTGGTTCGAAAGAAGACAAGGCACTAAAGAAAATGTTTCAGTGCGTGCTTTTTTTATGACAAGTAATTATATGACAAGTAAACTCACCATAAACACTAACTTCTATAGTCACGGTTGCTGGTCATCGGTTTGCATCCCAGTAGGTATTTATATATTTATATATATACATCTTCTTCTTCTGCCTAGGGGTGATGATGCTCGATCTCCAAGAGTCAGGCATCGTGCAGCTCACCAACCGCTCAAGATGCCCGACTCTTAGAGACCCGATCGTATGTGGTTAAAAAGGTCAGTAAGTATAGTCACACCATGAGTACCCATAAATTTAGACATAAGTCTCCAGGGCCCACAGCTTCTCGGTTTTTCGTGTTGCGAAGACATTTTTGTACCTCATCAGGCGTTATGGAGGAAACAAGTACAAGTTCAGGGGTAGTTCCGGGGGCGAGACATTCATGTGTTGCGTGTTGAGCAACTCGTTGAAGTAGCTCCGCCACCTCACCTTCACTTTGATAAGAAAGGCAGACATGAGTCTTTTACGCAGAGACATTTGGTTATGTCTTGCGTTGCTTTCTCTAGAGCCTTTGCCAAACGAAAGATGGATCATTTGCCCTATTTGGTCTCTAAACTGTCATACAGAGTGACAATCGAACATGTCGGGCTTTGACAACGGCTCGTTTAGTTAGTTTAGCTTCTCTGCTTTAGTCGTGTCGGTGATGCTGCGCGGGGAATACGCCTGGAGGGCCGTCGCCTCCTTCTGCGAGACCGTAATGGTCCGAAACGAGGCTGCCGAGCGGGATAGAAAGAGGACCGATCCCGCTCGGAGACGAGGCCGGCCCATTACCAGGACTCGGAGGGAAGTCCGATATAACCCGTCCTTGCCCCCGCGAGGACGGGTATGCGTAGGCATTTCCCCACGCTAAAAAACTTCTCTGCTTTATAAGCGTCGTGGTCTTTCGGAGAGTCAGTCTCTTGCTACTTCTTAAAGAATATCTTCTTCTCCCGGGCTGCCCCCAGCACCGAGTTATTCCACGATCACGCTAAGAGAAGCCCGGCGGAAGTCCTCACCCTTAGATCCATTCAACAGCCACCATTTCTTTCTCGGTCTGCGCCATTCGGGCACTTTTATATTTGGTACTACTAGCATGTCCATGACAGGGATGAGGTGTTGCGTGGTGAAACTTTCACCCGGAATGACTGCAGTTAGTTACTTTGCTGGTTTGCTTCCTTCTTATAAGTAAGTAGTCTATTTGAGTAGTGTGTGATCCACTTTGAGCAGCTTATAACCTACCATGTGCCTACGCGTTGTTTTGCGGTGGTGCCCTATCCACAGAACTTAAAATTCTTTCCGACTTTTCCATAATATGCGACAGATTTGTGATATGCCATATATATATATATTTATATATGTAAACTTATTTATTCTTAAATAAAGGTTTATAAGGTCGAGTTTAATGCCCAGTGGCATTCTCTACCAATATAATAGTCAATCCTGGGAGAATGATACAATATGTTGGGAAGCATGAAATAAAAAAAAGATCTATATCAAAATAATATATAATAAATATAAAAACATCATTAATAATAATATATATAAATGAGGAATTGAACTCAAATATCCTCCAACAACAACACACCATCAGAAAATACGTCTCAATCTTTATTTAATTAACAAGGAAGGAATCCCGTGTCTATACGTCGACAAACCACTCCCACGAATCACTCCACTGTAGTCGAGTTATTTCGCTCCTTTCGTAATACGTATCAAACAAAATTGCCATCATACCGTGCATTATCAATCAGATAAACCGCGAACTGGGTTGACGTCGTGTAGGCACAGCTAGCGGTGGTGTTTTTCCGTTGCATTTATCTATATTTATACTGTATTCTTTCATCGCACGGCGGCAAGCTATTTGGGCCACGTTGCTTTTTTTTCTGTTGGGCGTAAAAATAACGTATTTTTGTTTTTTATCTTTAACGTCAATTCAAATAACGCTAATTCTATTGCGCTTCATATACATTCACAAGTGCTTCAGATGTCATTATGACGTTTGACTAACGTGTCAACTTCTTATTTCGATGAGCCTATACGTTGTATTTAGTTTCGAGGTTAGTTTTAGTGTTAACGTATACAAACGCGAAGACGTGTGCTTATTGAAATAAATAACACTTCGATGATTTTGGATTCTGGGGTTATTGTATTGATTTTTGGATTAAATTATATTATTAATTGTAATATCGATGGTGAGATGAGACTCCACTCAAATTATGTTTAGTTGTCTGCTGATAATAGGCCTTTTCCATAGATTACCATGTCGTACGATTTTGACCCTTAACTAGTCCACGTTTCAGTTAGTTTTGAAAAGCGGCATTGATGGGACGACTTGACTATGGAAAAACCATACGCTTGCATAATAGCAGCATGGTACTGTTTCATGTGGTTAATGATTGATGAATTTTGAACTCTTGTTGAGGATACATCCATCGTAGTTGTGATGATAGCTTTGTTATCATATATTAGCTGGTGACATATGTGCCAATTTGTCACCCTTATATGTACAAAAGTAGCCTTGTTTTCACATCTTTTGGTAGCAATGCTAAAGTCGTTTAGTCAATATAATTTGTTATAAACTTATCTAATACTTATAAACTAATCTAATATTAAATAAATCTTACACAAAACTTATCTTATACAAAATTAATAAAAAAGTATAACAACACTTCCGTTGTAACAGTTCGTGGTTATAAATTTTGAACAAATTATAGATAAAAACATTATCTCTAAAGTATATTAAGTGCATTATAGATAGAGAAAACGGAAAAGATAAAGGTGAATTTAACTAAATTACTTGTTAACTTAATTATACAAAAACATAAGCAGCTGTTCCTTTGTACGTAATAAATTGGATAGTGTGGCACTACAGTTAGTTAAATTAGAAAAAGCTCAAACATAAAAGGTTAAAGCATGCTATCTATGTAGCTTTTGTAAAAAATATGTTGCAACGTCGATCGAATCTCAAAAATAAAAGACGATGCAAGAATAAAAACAGATTATCCTTCAATGTTTGTATCTAATAGTTTTTTTATAAAATATTAGCGGTGACAAATTAGCACACAGTTCAACTCGATTGCGATTACTGCGGCCCATAACATCCTACCTCACTGCCTTTATTCCTGGTGTGGTACGCATCAGCATTATGTCTGTTATCTGGTCATGGGCCGCAGGATTCACTTGCCATCAGGTGAACTGCGTGCTCGTTTGTTACTCTCAAGTTAATAAAAAAAATCTACATCTACACAAAGCTTTAAGATAATTTGTTATTTAAATAAGTTGTCACCCGAGGACTGAGATGAAATGTCTCGTTGTCGACGATTATTACCATATTTATCAAGTAGTTCCGATAAATCAACTTCTGGGTGTAAAATATTACTGTTATATATACCAATATTAACTATTCAAATAATATACCTCAAGGCGTACGTATAGTTTTAGATTTAAATATATATATATATATATATATATATATATATATATATATATATATATATATACATATATATATATATATATTAGTGGTTTAGTTCGCGTAGCGCGAATTAAAAGCGTCCGCTTAGATATTGAGCTACCACGTATCTTTTAATGTATGATCTTTATATTATGATCTTATATATTCTTTAATTTTTAACAATAATAGAATTACGCTGCTGCTAATTCCTATCTGTATCATGAATGGACTACCACCTGACTAAATACTCTATGATCGACTAATCACTTGCCATTCGTGAACTGTGTGCTCATTTATCACTAATATATATTTGTTTATAGAGCAAGGTGGCAAACGAGCAAGCAGCTCCGCTGATGGTAAGCGATCACCGCCGACCATGATTCAGCGCATCTGCAACACAACACGCTGCCGACCTTTAATACGGGCTCTTCTCGAAAATACCGCTGGCGATTCCATAGAAGTTGTGCGTGACAGAAAGTTTCGCCTGAAGCGCACAGCGATGGATTGCCAACCATCGAGATGATGATGACCAACCATAATATATACTTAAAATGGCAATTAACAAATTTATTTATGTACGGCACCGCGGATCGAACTCCAGCTGCTGGTATATCATTAAAAACGAGCGGACACCGAACTGCTAAGCCTCCCCCGTCTTACCCAAATTACTTAGTACCTCGTAAACATATTACGTCAGTTAAAAAGCCGTCCATGTGTTACGTCCGTCGTGAGACTAGCTGCAATTTAAGATTGCAGTAATTAATACCTCGACGGGTAGAACGATATAGCCTTTGATGTTCGCCGCCTTTGGTAACCGGAGAGTTGAGTTTGATGTCGGCGTGCAAAACGGCATGATAATAAAAGAGCGTTAGATAATATTACATCAGAACAAACGTCCCGTGATGACGTTAGCGATACCATTAGGATATTAGGTAAGGACATTGTCTTGGTTTCTTCCATCTTTGTCCTCAGCGGTGACTACAGTACTGCATTATCAAACAGAATAGATGTAGGTGTCATGTGTCAGGAATCTATCATTAGGTTTATTTTATAACATTCGAAGAAGTCATCTGTTCACCTAATGGTGAAACTAACGAAATCTACGTCCGTCCTTAATAAACATTAAGGATTCACATGCTGTAATGGATCGCCTCGTTACCTATCATTGAGACCCCAGATTCCTGCACTCATCAGCAAGTACCAGAGGTAACTGGCTGCAGCTACGCAGGTCCCGGCTTCGATACCCCGCCGAGGAACAACATTTGCACATCACAAATTTTTAGTTTTCTAGTCTGGGTGTACTGCATATGTCCCGTGCCTTTGATTCTGAATAGAATAGATAAATCCTTGTTTTATAATTTTAGCGATAGTTACTTATGACTGCCCTGGGTTCGATTCGCAGTCTAGGATAGTTGTTTGTACATCACATATTGTTGGGATTCGGGTCTGGGTGTAATGCGTATGTCCCGTGCCTTTGATTCTGAATCTTAAGGATAAATCCTTGTTTTATAATTTTAGCGATAGTTACTTATGATTGTCCTGGGTTCGATTCGCAGTCTAGGATAGTTGTTTGTACATCACATATTGTTGGGATTCGGGTCTGGGTGTAATGCGTATGTCCCGTGCCTATGATTCTGAATCTTAAGGATAAATCCTTGTTTTATAATTTTAGCGATAGTTACTTATGATTCCCCTGGGTTCGATTCGCAGTCCAAAATAGTTGTTTGTACATGACATATTGTTGGGATTCGGGTCTGGGTGTAATGCGTATGTTCCGTGCCTATGATTCTGAATCTTAAGGATAAATCCTTGTTTTATAATTTTAGCGATAGTTACTTATGATTCCCCTGGGTTCGATTCGCAGTCCAAAATAGTTGTTTGTACATGACATATTGTTGGGATTCGGGTCTGGGTGTACTGCGTACGTCCCGTGCCTTTGATTCTGAATCTTAAGGATAAATCCTTGCTTTATAATTTTAGCGATAGTTACCTATGATTGTCCTGGGTTCGATTCGCAGTCTAGGATAGATGTTTGTACATCAGATATTGTTGGGATTCGGGTCTAGGTGTACTGCGTACGTCCGGTGCCTTTGATTCTGAATCTCAAAGGTAAATCCTTGTTTTATAATTTTAGCAATAGTTACTTATGATTGTCCTGGGTTCGATTCGCAGTCTAGGATAGATGTTTGTACATCACATATTGTCGGGATTCGGGTCTGGGTGTACTGTGTATGTCCCGTATCTGTATCTTATTTTACATGCATTACATAGAAACACGGAAGGGGAGGATAAGTTAGTGCCTCTGTGATTGACCAAATGCTTCCGGCACTATAAAATATTCTGCCTAGTTGCCTATGTCATAAACATAAAAATCTATCTATAAAGGTAAGGTGCTGAATCTTGTGTCGTCTTATTTCTGTTTCTCCAAACCAAAAAATAGCCTTATGCCCAATGAATGTATGCTGCCACATAATGTTTATTACAGTCCACAAAACCGCCGATTCTCATAGCAAAGCTTTGCATCACCGATCCAGGCTTTTAGAAGCCTAGAGAGAAACTTCTATCCATTTTAAGGTAAATTCCCCGCACCCCTCATGTTAGCGTTTAAAGTTTTTTCCAAAAAAACCCGCGGCCCTACTATACGTATATATTCATATTGATTTTGACAACCCTAATTATATTGTAGGTCACTGAACAAAAAAATTTCATTGTAAGAATAAATTAAGAATTACAGCAATTACAAAGTGAAGTCATTAACAGTCCACGTTGGTCGACGCGGGGGCATTCACCAATTGTAATTTTATTTCCTAAATGGTGGTATTTTATTTCTGTAATTTTGTATTCTACCAAAACAGTCACGTTTATTATACCCAAGTACGTTTTATAGCCCATGCTCCAGTCGTTACTTGCAAGATATTACATATTGCAAAATATAAATGCACACTTCACTTTACTCGGGAACTATATTTAATAATAATAATATATAAAAAAAAAACAAAAACTACACATATTGTAAATTCTCTGTGGTAATATTCCGACTGTGATCACTTTTATTAATAACTTGTATGAACAAACAATAATAGTGGAGTAGTGAAATTCATTAAGGTTGCACAATTCTCTACATATGCACCTACCAAAAACATGGACTCGATTCATTGCGTCATTCGAAAGATATTGTGTTTATGTAAACACATTTACATACAGACCAATTGTAAAGTTACAGCCTTATATATAAAAATCCCACTTTTGGCCATAGGTATTTGGCTATATCTTCTAACAGTGGTAGAGCTTCATTGCAGTTTGTTTTTAGCTGCAGAATGAATAGGTCAGACCACGCCCTCACAGAATACCAGCGTAAAATAGCAGTATAATATTGCTGTCTTTCGTCTGGTGAGTGCAGGGATCCGGAGACCTTTATTACTGGTGACGAGGAATTCTATCTCAGTCCACAAGGGTGACAACGCTTCCTTTCATTCCTTGTCAAGGATGAATCTAGATGTCATGGATTCACTGACCATCAGGTGAACTGTGTACTCGTTTGTTATTTACGATCTAATAATATATATATATATATATATATATATATATATATATATAAATATATATATATATATATATATATATATATATAAATATTTTTCTTTAATAATTCAGACATTCAGTTTTCCTCGCGACGTTTTACTTCACCGCTAAGCATGTGGTGAATTATCACTTAAAATTGTCAGTAACAATTTCATTGATGCCTGCACCGGGGATCGAATTCGGTTTAATCGAGTACCGTGAATTGTAAGTGTGAGCTGAGCTGAGCTGCCTCGGCTCAGATCAATTGACGTCCACAAATATTAAATATAAATATTTTGTTATTTTCTATCTAAATGCTAAAATAACTTTAAATTATATTAGATTTGTTAAAAAGAATGCCTTCTTTATATAAAAGTGAACTTTTTTTACTATATAACTGTTGTATAAATTCAGTAGAGATTATAAACAGTGTTTTTTTTTCACCGATTAAAGAGCACAACCTCGGCAAAAAAGTTGGAGCTTAAATAAATATAACAATACTTCTTCCCGTGTTCCTAAAATGAGATATCGCTATCGCCTAATCTGAGTAAAAGTAAAATCTTAACTTTTCCTTAAAAGAATAATTGTACTTTGGATAGCTATATAAATAAAACCATATTATTTTTATCGATTCGAATTATTAATGGATTGCGTTAAAGAAAAAAATAGAAGATGATATCTATTAAATACACGCAGTACTTTAATTAAAGACATAGGATGTTTACATTTTACATCCAGACCTATAATTGTAAGGTCAGGCTAAGTTTATAAAAGATATTGAAATAGTATACGCTAAATAATCTACAATACCAATGTAATTAGAAAACACAAGTAACATTATAAAAAGCAAACTCCATAATGATGATGTCCGAATCGATTTCCACTACGGCGATATGCTCTCATTATTACCGGATGATATCAACTGCGCAGGAAATATTATAGTGCTGTAAACACAGAGGCACTCACTCGTTGCCTCCTTCGTTAGACGTAATGCATGTGTAAGATGGTTCAGATGCCATAGAATACCGTAGTACATCAACACGCCCAGACCCGATATCCAATAATTTACAAAATGAAATATATTTAACACAGAACTCCCTACTTAGCACTCACCTCTAATGCCGTGAGACTGACAATGATCTTAATATGGCAAGCCTTTTGGTGTCACATTTAATCTCGAAGAACAAACATAATACTGATTTATTTCCATCCCGATTACGTTGACGTAATCATTTGCCCTCCGCGACCCCGTAACATACACCATCCATAAAACTCTGCCTACACGCTTTTACACAGTCTGTCGGAGCATCTAGTATTCGCATAAAGATAGAAATTATGCGTTTGGAAATGCTCGTTGCGGTTTCTTTGTTCGAAGCTTTATTTTTTTTTATATCTTTTAATAGGTTACCGCTGACTTAAGTTCTCACCTGTTTATAGTGTCATAACGATTTGTTATTTTAAGCAAATTTGTTTTATGTCCAGTGCTGTTGGGCTTGTCATGGTGGGGGGAGATAACCTGGAGATCTATTTTCTAGTAGCAGGTGGTTCAGGGTCGCGTTCCTTGGTAGAGCCACGCTACGGTTATAATCTAGCTGTAATACTAATAGATATTACTAAGAGACATTCCAACTCAGTCCTCAAGTGTAATAACGCTTCTGCATTATGATTCCTTGTCAAGGATGAATGAAGATGTCATGGGCCGCAGGTTCACTTGCAATCAGGTGAACTGTGTGTTTTTTGTTACTCTAATTGTATCTTTCTAATAATGGATGGATGGTGGTGGGTGCTATTCTAGGTCTGGACCTACGTAAAATGTAAATATCCTATGACTTTATTTTTAATTAAAGTAAAGTAGAGGTCGCTCTAGATGTCATAAACTAGTGGCTATGGTATTTACTACGTCACAAGTTTTGGTTTGAACCCGAAACACAATATTAGTGTATTGTATGTAAAGTATATATATACATGTTCTTGAAGTCTTGTTTATATACATCCCTATGCTGGCCATAGGGCTCCACTGTAGAAAGGGTATTCGATGATAGTCCGCCACGCAAATCCACTGAGGATTTTAGAACTCCTCACGTATTCTAAACATTTTCTTTCTTTCTTAAACAAACAAGTTTCCTCGCGATACTTCTGTTCACCGCCGAGCATTCACCAAATCGGAATTTAAAATTGCAATTAACCATTTAATTGATTCGACCCCTTCTGCGGGAGTCGTATTCGCATGCCGTGAAATTAGAAGCGAGCGGCCAGTACGCTGGACTACCGCTACCCTATGAGGAGAAGGTGCCTCCGAGTGAACACATCCGTATTTGCACAATGATATATCCTAAGCAGTTATTGCCATCTGCTGACATCACAAAGATAACGAAATCGACCAGCTCATCATCAATAAAGGCCCAGCTCCCTATAAATAAAACTGTTGATATATTTTAATCATTTCTACCTTTGGAAGATGCAGTTAATGATGTTTGATTTCATTAAACCTTATACTTACCGCGTCAAATTACTAACTGGGTCTGGGCTGTACGTAATGTCATTTCTAACATACAATTATCCATTTATGTTATCATATATCCATTTATTTACATCGATTGCGATATTTAAATGTGGAGAAAGGAAATACTGTACAGAATATGTTTTGAATCCATAAACATCCCTCCCATTAACTTAACGGTTATGCTAATGAATTGAACATGGGGGCCCCTTTCTAGCGCCCCCATGCTAGCGGAGAAAGCGACAAATCCCTATGGAATGAAATTTTCGCTTTAAATTTTCCTTATTTTTTAACGCTACCCAACTTCCTATTCCGTCTAAAACATAAAACGATTTCTGTGTTTTGTTTTTAGAGTAGGTGGCAAAGGAGAAAGCAACCCACAACCTGGTATACATTACAACACTAGAAGAGTCTTTAAGAAAAGTGTTGGCTCTTGTCTTCAAGGTCCCTAAGTCGTATCTATACAGAAATAGCGCTGGAGACAGCTTCCACAGAGTAGTGATGCATGGCAGAAGGTTTTGTGTGAAGCGCACAGTGATGGATTGCCAACAATCGAGATGAAGCGGAAAAATTTTTCAAACTCTGTCGTTATGTACGGTGATATCGATACTGAATCTTCTTTCAATCTTATTTAAAATGTTATACAATAGACTACGGAAGAGGACAACGCAAGAGTGCCTCTGCGTTTGCCCAAATCTGTATCTCTTTTCTTGAAGGTCTCTTAGTCGTATCAGTACGGTAATACCGCCTGTGATTGCGTAGATCTGTTTGTGGCAGAAAACTTCACCAACCATTGAGTTGATGAGGATGATTTAAAATTCTGTCGTGATGAACGACTTCTGAATTCCTAAATGAAATATATTACTCTACTGCGTATTACAAGATTTATACAGCATTTTTATTTATTTCATAAACGAATCTAAGTAATCTGTGTGATTCAATCAAGCTGCTGCTTAGTTCTAGTTGAAGTATGAGTGGGTTTTCACCACCGGGGAAATACTACGCCCTCACAGAACAACAGGATATAGCTGCTGGGTTTTTTTTTATTTCGAGAGAATCCGTCGGCCAAATTCCAGATGACGGCATTCCATCTTTTCAAGTTTAAACGCATGTTCATCTTGAATCTTTGCTGCGTTATGCTGTGTTCCCTTTGACGAGTGTAGGGTTCCGGAGTCTTAAGTTACTGGTAACCAGGAGTTCCACCTCAATTCTCTGACAGATTATTTGACATAAATTTCTCAGACAACGCGTGTGCATATTTTTATAATGGATGTAGATGTTGTGTGCGCACTTTTGCCATAATCGGTTAAAAAAATATTACATTAGACAAGGTAAATATTACGAAACGGGTCTCAAGACTGCAAAACGTGTTATTCAATGTTCGTTATCTTTAAGATTCAAAAGTTTAAGATTACGTCTTATCACTCATAACATCTCTTTTATGTGCTCTTCTCGTCAATCTAGTCTCCTTACAAACGTTCAAACGATCTTACAGACAGCAGATAAACACCTTTAACGTCGTTACCGCCCTTGATAGCGTGGACTGGGCAGTTGAACGGAATTTTTATGAGGCCTAACACGTCAAAAAAATTTTGATTATTTTTTTTTATTTATTTGAAAATTTCTGAAAAATTTAATAATAATAATAAAAAAGTTTATTGCCACAGAAAAAATAAACAAATTTACATAAACAATATTATACACTTTGGCAAAAGGCAGTGACTCAGCTTTAGCGGAAACAGGATTATAGTCCCGTGTAGCTCTGGTTTGCAGCCACTCCCATCTCCCTTAGATGTAATGCGGGAGTCGTGAGAATTGAGGGTTTCCCGATCAGCATCTAAAAGTTATATTTTACAAAGTGTTTATACGCAACAAAGGGAAAGAAAAAGTAAGTTTGAGCAGACAAGAAGTCTATCTACTGCTACTTACTATTACTAATATGTTCTCTTGCATGTGTATGTGACAGCTTGTGTGGGTTTTTGTGTATGTGTTTGTGTTAATGTATGTGTAGTTTTGTATGTATATATTCTATTGTCTGTCTTATTGTTCTTTTCTGCGTGTGGTGAATGAACGTTGCTGTCTGGGTGACGAGGCATTCCATGTCAGACCTCAAGAGTGACAAAACACTTGCATGATCATTCAGACTTCGCTTACGGTTGTCACCCCTCTAATTTATAAGAAATATTGTTTAGCAACAAATTATCGCGACATGATATTAATATCAAAAATTAAGAAAAATTACTCTCAAGAATCATGTAGTATTTTTAATTAGCGATACATTATGTAAACATTTAATATAAATTGAGTATACTTAATAAATATATCCATGAATAAAGTAGTGCCACTTTTTAAACCTGCCCAACTTCTCGAATAGCAAATCGACTTTACTGCACCAATTTACATATAGCACCTGTCTATATTGGCTTGCAGGTTAAATTTAGGGATAATGGGTTTGTTTGATGTATGGCGAATACATTTGAGTTAATTATTTTTATGAATATGCATTTTTCGTCCGATCACGTCTACATATGGTCGTGTTATCAAATCTACGTAAAAGCCCGTGTTGCTCAACTTATTATAACGAATTGTGTACACTGTCGGAAAATTAAATTCACCAGTTTCACTATTTTTAATATTGTTTTTTTATTGACAAACCTACACTCTTCTTCCTTGTTGGCAATTTCTTCTTTAAGGTCTTTCTGAGCTGTAGTCGGCCAGGTTCGTTGCGTCATTGGAAAGTCTAGAGCAAGCTTCACGATCTACCTGCTATCATATTTATAGCTGATTTGATGTTCTGTTTTAATTATTAAAGAATTAAAGACAATTTCTTTTTACTATATAAAATGAATTGTGATTAAATATAATAAAGATGTGATTTTGTAACAAACATGCAACATGATATACTCGTTGTTTAAAAATAATGATTGAGGTCGTAAACAAGGACGTTCACAATTCACAATCCGTATTAAATGCACTTTCACTGGAAAGAATTCGCCAAAATGGCGGAACTGAAAGTAGTTTCACCAGTGTGGACTTACGCGGCGAGACAGTAAGGACGCATTTAAATATATATATATATAACAAGCCAAGAAGGCCAAGGTATCTGATATCGTTTTATTTTTCATAAACTCAGTATATTGTTTAAAAACGCAATATCTTCCCTACATAATAAAAACACTAAAAGCTATCCTAGAAACCATAGAGACCATTAGGGCCAGCAGCAAACAAAAGAGGAAAAACACTAGAAGCTAACAAATGGGTCGGATCGATCGTTGGATGACCAAGGCCTATAGAACGTCAATATGAAGCTGTAGCATAACGCCGGTGTGGTTTGTATGATGAGTAATGAAAGTTGGACATGTAATTTCACGATACAATGGAGATATTAACTGTTAATCTTTCGTTAACTGAACATACTTCTTGGGGCTTCACAGAGGACCTACGTACATTCGTGTCATTGTGCATTGATCAATTTCCATCAGATAAGTGTGTTCAGTGGTAGATTCACCACTGAGCCGGGGAAGGGCCACTCCCTCACAGAATACCAGCGTGAAATAGCAGCATAACGCTGCTACATTTCATATGTTGAGTGTAGGGGGACATTCACAGATCGTCCATCCACGACCACGTCGTCCACCATCCATTGTAGTCATACGATAGAGTCACCACGAATCATAGCGCTAAGCCGTGAATCTACGGTGGTATGTTGTAAATACGTTGTTCCCCCCATTCGGGCTAACCCATTTACGCCTCAACTAGTTTTTAGCTATAGCATAGTTTTACCAAATACATAGAAAAATATGGCATATATATAATATGTATATATATATATATATATATAAACGGGCGAGCCTGTGTCACTTTCAGTACACTGCAGTGTACGAAAGTTTAAGGTCAACGACCCTATATCCAAATACTTAGATAGAAATATTTAATAGTATAAATTCCGGGCAACACTTACTCTATTATATTCCCTCTCGGGATAGTTATTAAGGCGCTTTTGTCGTGCGTGCACCAGACAGGCCGGACGGTACAAAAGATTTATATCTTCCTAAAGCTTAGAAGTCGAGTCCGGCGCATTCTAATATTTTTGTTTTATCGCTTAATTGAGAGGTAAACTGCGTAAAGTTTATTTTTTTATATATTTCATTTGATCCGGCTTATCGTTGAAGGCGGAAGAAAGAAATAAACAAATGAAAAAGATAACTTAATGAGATTAGTATTCTGACGGGAAGCTTTTATGATGGCGTTTGTTTTATTGTTGTAATAGTCGTTAAGTTTAATTAAGTAATTTCACAACGTTATGTAAAGGGCACCGCCCTTGACGGCGTGGATTGGCGTTAAGAGTTTCCGGTTGCTGAAATCCAGGTTCGAATCTCCACCGATAGAACTGTTTGTGTAACATAATTTGTCGGTTCCAGGTTTTTAGTACCTTTCCTCATCAACAGCAACCTATCTACGATATTATCGCGTAAAGGCCCTACATAGTATTAAAATAGGGCATGGGTATGCCTCTGTTTTTTGGTAAATATATCTTTCCTTTCATTATTCATTCTGACATATTCAGGTGTTACCGTTTCCTTTTTGGTGTCGGAGGGGAAATCTTCATAAGATACCCTGCCTCCTGAGAGGAAGAGAGTTTTTTTTTTTTTTTTTCGGGCTGATGGCCGCTGTTAGCCCCAGGGCTTTTACAGTTTCACCGGGTTGAGAGGTGACCGAGCGCTTATGGCTCTCAGTCGAGACCTCTATATATGGGTAACCAGCGCAAGGGCTCCCGGAAGTACCGGCTGGACCGTTACCCTGTTTCGCGAGAGCGTCTGACTCGAGGGTGCCCAAGAGGGCCGAACCTCGGCTCGGTCAGTTGCTTCTGACAGAGGATTATCTTAATTAATATCACTATTATTATTAACTACCTGTACCACCACTTCAGAATGCGTGGGCGCTGGAGAAGAAGTGGCGCAAGAAACTCCAGCAATGCTTCTATCTGTATGGACTGGAGAGAACCGGCCAGTGACATGGCGGTATCGCGAATAACTTTATTTGCGACGCCCCGCCGTCGGCGGGGCGATATGAGGGTGCAATGTTTGTGTGTTGTGTTTTATGAAGGGCTTGGGCCCTGGTGGTTGCGTCGTCAGGGTCGTCGAGGGCGTGCCTCGGTCTCCTACGGATGCGGGTAAATCTGTGATTCGCGATGGATTGTAAGTGGCGGCACTTACAATCAAAGGGTTTCGGTGCGTGACGGCAGAGTCGAAATATCGGCGAGAAGCCTGCTTCAGGTACTGAGCTATGGTCGGCAGCTCAAGATCTATGTGTAGATTTTCGTTACGCAAGAACCACGGCGCACCGGTGGCCTTGCGCATGAAGCGATTTTGTATTACCTGAAGTCGGTGAATGTGACGCGGGAGGCATGCGCAAAGACGGGCTTGCGTATGTCATTATGGGTCGGATGCACGCTTTGTAAAGTGTAATTTTATTACGCAGGACATTTTGCTATTTTTATTAAGTAACGGGTGCAAACGACCTAGGACGAACGCTGCTCGATTCCGTACGCGGTTGACATGCGGACCGAAGGTGAGTCTTTCATCTAATGTGACGCCTAAGTATTTGACTGTCTTTCCCAGGGATTGGACGATCAAATAACTCTATAGTTTGGAGATGCGGCGTTTTGTTGCGCCGAGAGAAGTAAATGGCTGCACTTTGGTGGGTTAACTCGATCCTCCATTTCCGAAACCATTTCCTAAGGTGTTGGCTGCAGATTGGAGGCGTTTATAAATAGCGTCTGGTTTAAATCCAGACACGTAGAGGCCGGTGTCATCGGCGAAAAGGGCTAGCTCTACACCGCGAGTGCGTCGCTTAGCGAGTCTAAAGCCAACCCCGGGGTTGATTTTAGTTACATTCCACCGAGTGTGCTTGCTATTGAAATCTCCTGCCAAAATGACTGAGTTTCAAGGAAAGGAGCGCCACGAAGTCGCTTCAGACACTTGTGCGTCTCGTCTGCAAGGCAGGTAGACGGACGCGATTGTGATAGCGTGGCCGGTCATGGCTAGCTGACAGACCGAGGCTTCTAGGAAGGTTAGGGTTGGCGTATCGACGGGCACGCAGTGCAAGGACTTTTTATAGTAGATGAGAGTTCCGCCATTAGCGGCGGAAGTTCTATCATTCCTAATGATGTTATAATTCGCGATGTTGGGATTGCGAGTGTGCGGTTTGTAGAATGTCTCTTGCACTAGGAGCACATCGACTTGGTGATCGCGAACAAAATTGAAGATTTCGTCGCGTTGATTATTAATACCGTTCGCAGGAAGAGAGTGTTATGTGAGATGTGTACCCACTAAAAGCCGGTCGTCACACTCAGTGCATTGGGAGAGGCTCCGGGATCTCCTACTGAACGCATTGGCGCCCCTCTTCACTGACCCTAATCATGTCCCAAGAGAAGCCCCGCTTCCCGTATCACCCTCACAGTGTTACGGCAAACCCGGGACCACTTTGTGGTGCCATTGTCGCAAGGTTTGCTATCCTGGACGATGAGAACCACCACCCTGATCAACCGCGAACCCGTAATCCCTTTTTAGTTCGCCTTGTACAACAGGCAGGGAGTACCTCGGCCCTATTCTAAAAGCCCGAGAATAAAGGACTGAATCTGTTAAATATCTACAATGTCATCTCTTAGATAATTTCTAGATGGTCTTAATTGTGATGATTCCACTATCTGACAATACTAATATATCCATATATAATTACTTGTCCTGACTGTTTGATTCATCAACGCAGAGCCTAATCGCTCGGGCTACAAACATGAAATTTTAACAGTTGATGCCTTTTATGTTGTGAGCATCCACTAAGGAAGGATTTTTCACCCCTAAAGGGGGAAGATAGATGATGCACGGATGTATGGAAGTCCGTCATTTTCAAAGTAAGAAACACGCAACTTCATATACCTGTTTTTGTTTAGAAATAAATTTATATATATATAGGCGTTTTTTAAAATTTTACCCCTAAGAAGGTGAATTAGGGCTTAAAAGTTTATATGCGAAGTTCGTCCCTTTTGAAGGAAGAAGCATGAAATTTAATATGAAAGCTTCTTATATAAAGTTTAGGAAAAATATAATAAATAAGTTTACATCCAAGCTCGATAGATGGAATTGTGCACTGTTTCTGAATCGCGCTATGGTTTCGTTACTCAACTTTTAGATTTTTTGACTTCTCAAACTACGAGTCATATTTTAATATACATATATCAACGCATGCGACGGTACGTGCAACAGCTAGTCGTATATACTGTAACAGGGCATACCAACTTAGTTTCCAATAGCGACAACGCATCTACATTGGTAATCCTTATCGAGGACGAATATGGTTGATATTATGTCTGTCTCTCTTTTAATTAGTTAAAGTTACTAAAACGTACATACTTTGTCACTAGTAACATTAATTGAGAAGACGCCGAAGCTTGTAACACAGTTTACACTAGCGCAAGCTTCAGAGTTACTACAAATTTATTATTATTATTTTTTTATATTTTCGTACGCAGTATTATAGATGACTAATTCTTTTTATCATATTAGGGATGTCAAAAGACTACAAGTTTAACAGTGGTAGAATTACGCTGCAGCTTTTTTCTAGTTACAGAATGAATGGGTCAGCTCGATCGGTGTATGAGCACGCATTTGCAAAATACCAGCGTGAAATAGCACCTTAATGCAGCTGTGTTTCGTCTGGTGAGTGTAGGGATCCGGAAATCCTTATTACTGGTGATAATGCATCTGCATTATGATTCGTTGTCAAGGGTAAATGTCATGTGCCGTAGGAATCACCTACCATCTGGTGAACTGTGTGCTCGTTTATTACTCTCAATGTAATAGGATATAGGTAGTTCAAGGCAATAATCGAAAAGTGGTTTCGAACCTAAGGCCCTAAGTTTGGCAGACCGTACCCTAAACTATTAGGCTATTGCCGCTGCAAATTAACTGTAATCGGGTCTATCAAGTAATACGCAGCAGGTTTATGCTACTATTTAAGGCAGTTATTCTGTAAAGGCGTGGTCCTACCCCGGTCGACGCGACCCATTCACTTTGCCTCAGTCGTATAACGTTGGAATGTTCTATACACATTTCTATATATATTTCGGCAATTGGAATTCTTCCATACTTAGCTGGGAGAAAGAGAACGATATCGCATTCGCTTATTCCGATGCTTCTTTTCTGTGTTTTGTTAGTAGTATTTATAAAAAAGACTTTTATTTATTTACTAATTTTTATAATATTTTTTTGTACTTTCGTTGTTTTTTAGAATAACTGTACAACTATAGAAATTTAAACAATACGTTAATATAAAATATATATAATATAATTTAAGATAAATCACAATTATCACTAGGAAATACTATGTAATAAATCTGATATAATTTAAAGTCATTTCATTTCGATTATAATAATAAAATAGTATTTTTTTGTGGAAGGCATTGGTCCGTATTTACATAAGCATGATATCTCTCGAGTCCCTCTAAATAGAGAGATATTTATTTTTTATTTGAGAATTTTACACAATAGAATAGAATTGAACTTCAATATTGTAACTACTATCGTATAATTAGTAAATAAATAATAACTAACTAAGAATTTTTTCACCATAAGTGTACATAAATACTTATATATATATATTCTTTTGTTATTTCAATTTTAGCTATTGAGGTGTGCACTATTGGATTTCTTCTTCGTCTCGATTTTGAAGCGACGTTTCAAAGTTGTCAAACGCGAAACGTAAGCAAATGTACCTGCGGAGCGATTTGCGGTTGTCACCATCTGTCGCAAGACATATGGCGAGCTTTTTTATGACCCTACGATTTGTTTGTATACCTCACTCCGTCACTCCGATGGGCCCTCGTTGTCCTCTCCCTTTCCTTCCCAGTTTTCCTTCAAGCTACGGGGTAATTGAAATTGAACACTGCATGCGGGTAAGTGAAAGGACTCAATATAGATTAAAACAAGATAAGACAGTATTTGTTAACGTCTTATGTACAAGATATGAACATGTAAATATTCAAATAAATTTTATAATATTTTTATTAGTCTTTGACAAAATCTTGTTATATATAAAATATATTTAATTAAACAGTAACACAATATTAAAAAATATTTTACTAAGTTAAAATTCCATCTACATATTACATAGTAATGTTTTTAATTATTTAAAAATTGTGGTTTTATTTTTACAGATAAATTTGTTAAGGTTATCCTAATTTCTTTTTTAGTTCCATTTTTCACCTAATATGTATTTCAACAGTGATACAGCACGATTCACTGTAATGCCAGCTGTCACTTTCCTCAGAGAGTATTTGTTACGCTAAGCGTTAACTGTAAATTAATAGATCTATTTAATCTTGCTTCGTAACGCGAGGTCTGTTGACCCATCATTAGCTTAGCCACTTCATCATGTCGCGAGTCGAGCTGCTATCTTCAGATAATAAATAAAGCAAATATTTTGAATATTCATACATTTACATTTTTAATTGCCTCGGGGCCTAAAATTTTTTTTATGAATGCATAAATGTATAGAATTTATGGTCGTACGTTCACGTATTAAATGATACAGTGCATACATTATCATTTTTGTGTTTATCTTGATTATTTTTCATGACAAGTCGCACGTCCTGGCCTCGAAAGAAAGCTTGTTTAGATTTATTTTTAATTGAAACTAAAACGTTACAGGTTGTTTGTGTTCTCGACTACTCTTTTGTAGCTTTCTCCGATTTCACTATATAAGTTTTAATTGGACTTAGAAAGGAGAACGATTTAAATATTCGGAATTGTTTTTCCTAGCTGACTGTTACAGGAAGGCTAAGGTTGACAATAGATAAAATATGGATATATCTCGATATACTTGTGATCGTAGTGTTATAAGCATTAGTTAGAGCATTCAGTAGGGTTAATTTATGCATAAAGAATGCCTTTATATAAAGCAGTGCTGTTAATATAACTAACTCTAACTAAAAACATAAAATGATTATGCGAGGTTTTTCATGACTATAGTTGATAGGCGCATTCGAACATTCGACATTTACTCTCGCAGACAGTAGCCAAAACCATTTAACTATTGAAGCTTCAAAATACGTCTATGCCGCTTTGCTTGGAACAAACCTAAGACGATAAAGATTTCTTCTTAAGAAAAATATGCATAATTTCTTATATTTAAGTACAACTTGATTTTATCGCGTTTATTTTTAACTTTTTTGTCTTCCTCGTCTCGTCCCGTGAGTGCTGTAAAGCACTCAAAATGTCGGGACAAAAACATTAAAACTAAATGCGATAATATCCATACAACTATGATAGTTTTATTTAAAATATGTATTCGTGTTATTACAAAGCTTGCTGATAATTTAAGTTTACACTACACCCGCGCCTTCCCCCCGTTTATTCCCAAGCAGCACACAAACGTTACATATGTGCTATCCTCTTACTCAAATAGCTATAACTGAGTTATTATTAGCAGACCTTACCCAAAATCTATTAACTTTTTATTTTTTGATAAATTTACCCTCGTAAATATAAATATAAAATTAGACGAATTAGTGTAACAATTTGTTACCATTTGGCACTTATCTATCACCTCTAAGAAAGCCGTCATTGGTAATCGCAAGTAAGATTGTGTTTGGGTACACCCAAAAGGTGTCACCCTGGTGGAATTCGATCATGACTCCTCTTTGGCCTCCGCCACCTAGGTATATGCCAATATGCAATTCGGTTAACGAAACTGAGTGAACTTTTTAATTTATGAAACTAAGGGTGACAAACAAGCATAAATTAAACCGATGTAAGTGATAAACACTTACCGACATCTATCCTCAAAAATCAAAATTATATTAAGTATTAATAGGAATAATTAAAATAATTATATTAATTAATTAATTATATAAATAAAATTATATTAATAGGAATAAAAAATAAAATTCGCTATCTGAAAATAAAAGTTTTTAATTTGTAAGATAAAATGTTTGTTTCGACGCAATCATAGAGAAACTGTATCTAGATCTAGAACTAGATCGTAATGTGGCCCTGTAAAGGGCCGTTTTTATCTTTTCTAGGGATGTCGCAACGACCCCGCGTGCGCAGTAGCTGAGTATCGATAACGGATTGCATTGTATGCACATTCCTACTGTCAGTGACATTTAAAGCCCGACGACTCAGTTTAAAATGCGTCGACTATAGGTAGAACTACGCCGTTTATTTCTAACTGCAGAATGAATGGGTCAGCTCTACCGGATTAGGAATACGCCCTCACAGTCGACAGAATATCGGTGCGAAGTAGCAGCATAATGCTGTGTTTCTACTGGTGAGTGTGGGAATCCGAAGCCCTTTATTAAAGATGAGTAGACATCCCATCTCAGTCCTCAGCCAATGCAGATGCATTATAAATCATTGTCAAGGATAAATGTATGATGTCATGGGCCGCAGGAATCACTTGCCATCAAGTGAACTGTGTCCTCGATTATTACTCTAAATATAATTAATATATATATATATATATACCTGCCGGTCAAAAGTTTAAGACCGCATATAAACAACATAATTACAACATAGGATAAATAAAAGAAATGCTGATCTGCATTTTCTGTTGTTAGTACCGAATATTTAAAGACGCCATTCTTTTCTTTACTTTCAAGTTATTGGACAATTAACATTATTTCATTCATCATTATTATTATTGTTTTCAACACTTGTTTCTGACTCATTATTACCCGAGTTTACTTGGGTTTGTTCACAAACAATCTCAATTAGTCTAAACTTGTGGTTTCTTCAGTGAAGACGTCATAAAATGGGAAAAGCTCGAGAAATTAGCAGGGAAGTGCGTTTTGCCATCGTTGGCAAGTCAAATCCGAACGTGAGATTGCTTCACAACTGAAGTTATCGAATACTTGTGTTCACGACACAATACCTCAATACAGGGAGACAGGCAGTTTTCAAGATCGTCCACGCTCGGTAAGGCCGAGAGATACCACGTCTAGTGAAGATAATTTCATTGTTGTTACCAGCAAGCGAAATAGACGCTTAACAGCACCAGTAATCCGCGTTGAAGTAAACAAAACCCGAGTTAAACCATTATCGTTGACTACACTAAAACGGTGACTGAGAGATGCGAAATGGTATGGTCACGTTGCCGTTCTAAAACCTCTGCTAAGGCCGCAAAACAAGAAAAAACGGATGCAGTGGGCTCTTGCCCATCGAGATTGGACTGAAGAAGATTTTAAAAAAAATCTTTGGACCGATGAATCCAAGTTTGAAATATTCGGTTCAAAAAGTAGAATTTACGTTCTACGCAGTGCCCAAGAAAAGTTGATGTCAGATTGTGTAGTCCCAACAATCAAGCATGGTGGTAGTTCAATTATCGTCTGGGGTTGCTTCTCTAGCCTAGAAACTGGCGATTTGATTAAAATTGAAGGAATTTTGAAAAAGGAACAGTACAAAAACATTTTAGAACAAAATGCCGTTTCTTCCGGGTTGCGATTAATTGGAGATGGATTAATTTTCCAACAAGATAATGATCCAAAGCATAGCTCAAAATTATGTAGAGGATAGTTAGAAGAGAAAGGGGGTATATATATATATATATATATATATATATATATATGTATATGTATATATAATATAACCCCCGACGAGGTCAGGTACTCTTACCACAATGCCACGCGGCCGTTAAAATCATAAGGTGCGCAGGTATCGTGAAGTTTTGTAGGTTAACCTTTAAAAACCTTTTATTAGTACTAAAATAAGTCAGGTTCCTCGAACAAGAAACCTTCCTTCTTTATGTCACATGTGTGAATCATCAAGAATTTTAGACAAGGATATGGTTTTTACCTAGAATTATGGAGGCTGTACTTAAAATATATTTTCGAGGAAAAATTTATATCGATTAATAATTTCTTGTAACTAACTCCGTTGGTCTTTTTATACATACCTGTTTTTATATATATAATACATACCAATTTCATGTTAGTACAAAGCATGAAGATGTCCTCCTGGTCATCAAGATGACATAAACTGCGCAGTATATATTATAGTGCACACAGAGGCACTTACTCTACCGCCTCCCTAGACCGATCGATCCGTGTGTCAAATATAAATAATTGGACACATCCGAAGGGACGAATCTATTTCACTGGCGTCCATCTGGATGAATCCTTAGTTTCTTAACGCCGCATTGCCATCATCGAATTAGTGCCGTTGTTGGCCAAAGCCAAATACAGTGTTGGTAATGACTAAGTTACAAGCCGCAGCAAGAATGGGTCGGCTCGGTGAGGGACTACGCCCTTACAGAATAATAGAGTGGAATTACTACAACTTATTGCTGAGTTTCATATGTTGAGTGTTGAAAATCCCAATGGCCGGTAGCGAGGCCTTGTGCGATCTCTGACTGTGTGCTCGTTTGTCAACCCTAGTACTATGAAAATAAAGAAGCTACTCATCCTTAATTATTAAGACACCAGAACTGTAAGGTAGATTGTAAAGTATTCTGAACTTTTCATATACTTGGTGTCATAATAGATGCAAAATTAATGGGTCAGCTCGACCGGGGTAGGACTACGCCCTCACAGAATACCAGCTTAAAATAGCATCAAAATGTTGCTTTGTTTCGTCTAGTCAGTGTAGGGATCCGGATACCTTTATTAACGGTAACAAGGCATTCTATCTCAGTCCTCAAGGGTGACAACGCATCCGCATTATGATTCCTTGTCAAGGATGAATGTAGATGTCATGGGCCGCAGGAAGCACTTACCTACTGATGAATTGTGTGCGCTCGTTTAAACATTTAAAAGTTCGGTCAACGTAATTAAAAAAAAAACATAATTATTGACTGAGATGAGTCGCCTCATTTTAAAATACACAATCTTAAAATAATCTCAATTAGTTTTCAAATGAAATAGTATCAAAAATTTTCATTGAATACATCGGATTTTCGCACATGAAAACATAAAGCCAAATAAATTAAGGCTTCGCCTCTCGTTAAATGCACTTACTGAGGTCGAATTGACGTCGAGGGCCTCGCGATCGGTAGTTGTTATGTTTTATAAACTAAATTACTCATTAAAATATCACATACCCTTTAACAGGAAACATGATCGTTAAAATTTACTCAGCACATTGCCAATACTTCTTCACAGAGTACTACCTACTGCGGACGATACTGGTACATATCCACTTTGTAATCTTGGATCGTTAATCCGTTTTTAACAGTGGTAGCGCTGCGGTTTGTTTCTAGCTACAAATTGGTCAGCTCGACCAGGGAAGAATCGCGCACTCACAGTACACCAGCGTGAAATAGGAGCATAATGTTGCTGTGTTTCGTCTGGTAAGTGTTAGGTTCCGGAGACCTTTATTACTGGTGTTACTGGTTACGAGGCATGCCATCTCAGTCCTCAAGGGTGACAACGCATCTCCATTATGATTCCTTGTCAAGAATGAATGTAGATGTCATAGGCCGCAAGAATCACTCACCATCAGGTGAACTGTGTTCTCGTCTTCGTTACTGTAAAAAAAACTCACTTCCTTTCACGCGAAGTGTAACTGTCCAAGTCGAGGCTCCCTCAGGATTCCTCCCTTATGCTGGTTGCTCATGAATAAAGGTACGGCACCCAGCCAGCTTTCAACCCGACGAAGCTATAAAAGCCCTCGAGTTAACAGTGGCCATCAGCCATAAAAAAATTCTTGAAACACATGTCCTATGTCATTTGAATATTTAAAAATAATCCCACGTAATCTATATTTTCTTTCCTTTTCTTCAATATCAAAGTTAACATTTTTGTAAAGTGATGGCCAATTTGCTAGAAATTAAGAAATTTATCAATTTTAGACAAATTCACACTAAACTATCATTTCAAATTACCTAGACACGTTAATATTAAGCAAACTGTATTTCATTACTAAAATTACATAATATAACTTAAAATAACGTAATATAAAACATGAACGATACACGACCAATGAAGTACCCTCCTAAAGTAATTCACGACAAGTTACAGTCACCGTAAAAACATCAACTTACCGCGCCGCCATTATCGATGACATGAGTCGACAAGCGGAAAATCGAAATTCCTACAGAACAGCACTATCGCACCTCCAAACGCTCCATATAAATTTATTACGTAACTAACTAGTCACTTTCCTAATCGATTTCCGAATCGATTCGAAACGCAAACGTCATAGATTAAAAATGGAGGGAATTGGATAAAGTCGGTCACAGCCCTAGAACTATACGAATATAGGAAGCACACAATCTAACTATTCTCGCCTGTGGTCGAAGTTGAAAATCAATTGAGTCCGTAAAATTAAAAATAATTAATTAAACCTCTAGAAAAGAAGTAAGAACGGACCAAGAGGAAACATGTCGGAATCGATGTCGAACATTTCGTGTACAGAAAGTCTTTAAAAGTAAATCATTGAACTTTTAAACGGTAGAAAATTATAAGAAATCAGTAAAGATAAAGGTTGTCAGATTGAAATGAAAACAACGCCATGCTATTTGTTTGCTAAACTTGGCGACAGATTGATTATAAAAGGAGAAACGACCAAAGGGAAGAAAATTAGCTGAACTGTGGTCTCGTTTGACAACTCTAATATTATTAAAAAAAAACACTGCTTGACGTATAAAGACAAGATAGCCAACTCGAAAACTATGGAAAGATTTTGTTTAGGTTTTTATTTTGTTTAACTTTTACCTATTATCAGCTAGACTGATTCTTAATTGTTTTCATGTAATATAGTTCATCATTATCATTTGGTAATAAAGTGGAAACTATTTGAGTAATTATTAATGGAACGGTAAAGGCGAAGCGAATCTGTAATCTGACTTTTAATTATATTAAGGGTGACAAATGAGCACACAGTTTAAATGAAGGTAAGTGACTCCTACTCATATCAGACATATTCATTCCCGATAAGTTATCATAATGCAAATGCGTTATGACATCTTATCGAGAATTAATGTCCTGTTCGTTTTTTCGTATACAATTTTCATTGATATCTTTGAAACTATACATTTTAAAATTACAAAAGAAATAGTGATAAATATAAAAGAATATCTCAAAACTAATCTTTTGTCAATACAATCGACAATCATCTGATGCGTCACATGAATCATATTACATGATTGCCCTTTTTTTCTATTTTGCCCCCTCAACTGAACTCTTTTCTATTATCGGATTTACGAAACCTTAAAAATTATATTTATAAACGTGACTCCACACGTAGCTAAATGATAAGTTCAAACGGACTTAACAGACTTCACACTAATCATTAGAATCGACTCATTTGACCGATTTTCAACTTTCGATTTTAATGTCAAGGAAACTCGCTTCATAAAACAATTTAATATACATACGTTATTAAGGCGTCTGAGAATTTTCACGGAATGTTTTTTAAGTGTTATATCTTGATTATGTTATCTGTTATTTCAAATAGTTTTATTTTTATAGCTAAACGGTTATTTTTTATAATGTTTATATTTTTTTTATTTTATGTTTTATTTATAAAATCATATTTAATTTTTTACTATCATATTTTTCACTGATGATATTTAGAATGTCTAGCGATCAATGGGTATCACAATGAAATGGAAAATAAAATAAAACATTTTTTTAAACAAAACGATGATGTTAATGCTGCTCTTTTATATAGAAGTTACAGCACACAGTTCACCTGATAATAATGATTATTGTCGCGCAACGACACATATCACGAAGAAACTAACAATGCTGTGTCTACCCGTACTTAGAGCTTCGATTTCTCACTCACCACGAAAGATAGCGATCCGAGTCGATGTTTCGTACCTCCTTATGAGGGGCCCTCGGATCTTATTATCGGCCCCCGCTGTTGTCGTTGACGTTCTATTTCCACACAGGTCGGAGTGCAGCGGTGGTGCAGCAACAGTCTCCGCGCCAGGTTCGCAGCATTATCGTTGTCTCCCTACTCAGCGGGCCTCCCGCTCGCGAGTCTATATAGAGATAGGTCCAATGAGGACCAACAGAAATACTCACACACAAAATAAAAAATCTTACTCACCACATGTATGTGCAGTCAAGCTATATAAGCCATTGTGGCTCCAACAACTTACTTTTATTAAGTAGACCCTGTGATGTAGAAGTCGGAGTACCAGCACATTATGACGAGCGTCGACCATCAGGACATCATCTTACTCAAGGCTCACGAACTTTTTTTTTTTTGAGAGTAACAAATGATCTCACAGTTCACCTGCTGGTAAGTGATTCCTGCGACCCGTGACATCTATATTCATCCTTGACAAGGAATCATAATGTAGATGTGTTGTCACCCTTGAAGACTGAGATGGAATGCATTGTCAATAAAGGTCTCCGGATCCCTACACTCACCAGACGAAACACAGCAGCTTTATGCTGCTATTTTACGCTGGTATTCTCTGAGAGCGTGGTCCTACCCCAGTCGAGCTGATTAATTCTGCAACTAGAAAGAATCTGCAGTGTAGCTTTATTACTGATAAAACTTGGCAGTTCCAAGTCAATTTACAATATAACTCCATTCTTCCTCAGCGTCTATTTTTTCACTGCTAAATAGTGTCCCCACGTTTGCGATGGTAGGAATATCATAAACACGAGGTACTTTTAAACCATCAAAATTTGAATGAATTTTTCGCCAACAGCATATCTAACAGGATGCGCTGGCAGTAGAGTGTGAGGAAATTGCATTTGGTGACAAAATTTAAAACTTGGTGAGATTTACCAATCTATCATTGGAAAGGAAAAAGTGAGTACCTACTCTTTTAAATATGGTGGCTGCAGCTTCCAAGTTCGTTATCAGAATCTGAATATAATTCAGTCGGAAAGGACTACTCACTTGAGGAGTGCAAAAACAAAAGCAGGTGAGGTGAGCAAATAGAGGGAATTAACTTGGCTCGTAATTATGACGGCATGTGCGTTGCATTACGTATTTCCTCGTACCTTCAACTGCACACAAAAATTACTACGTTTGTATTTTTGTTGCAACATCTTGATGATTGCAGATCAACACGACCTGATTGCTCCAATACCTAAGATTCATTACCGCCCTGGACAGTGTCGGGAGTGTTTTCGCTATAAAGACACTCACGCATTAACGTTTTCCTAATCCAAGGTCAATATTTAAATTATTTAATAATTTAAATATTGACTATTATTTAATAATTTGTGCTGTATGACATGGAAAAGATATGCTCGACTGGGTGTGGTACCTACACCACACTTTCACAGAATATTAGTTAAGGTCTCGTCAAGTGAATGAAAAGAACCCGGAAAGTAATGAGACTACGGTCTGTAGTCTAATAGAAACGCTGATAAAAAGTTGCACACATTTGTGGGAAGAATATGATTGCATTGATAGTTGAAATAACTGTCAACTAATCCAGTTTGTATGTTTTATACATTTTAAAACTATACTTATTTTATTGCCATAAGAAAATATGTGAACAGTTTTGTTACACGCCATTACAGACTACATCAGAATTGTATTTAGAATGTAGAATATAGTTAATTTTATAAATAAACTTACGTAATAATTAACACAATATACTTTACCCTACGTGACGTAGAAATCTACACATACACAAGTCACAGCGCGCAGTGGTAGATTGCCAACCTAAATCATTTATAAAGAACATAATATTTAACAAAAAATGTTTTATCCCGATAACCATGCTATTCCCAAGTCAGATTAACAGTCTCAAGAATGACGGATGGTTGTCATGCGCAAGATTAAGAAATATAGATTTTTAAATAGCGTAGACAAATGTTAACGACATTCCATTTTAAATTCAGTAACAAATCTGTATTATGATTCCTTAACGAAGGCGAATGTGGGAATATGGACTGCAGAAATCATTAAGCGTTCAGATGAAGTCTGCAAAAGCGAAGTATAAAAGAGACCGCTAATTTACCATTGGTTGATCGATGATTTCAAATTTGTAATGATTCCCAGGTCTACTGTAACTTTTAACTGTTTAACGAAGAATTAACAGTGGTAGAGCTATGCAGCGCTTTGTTTCTAGCTGCAGAATTAATGGGTCAGCTCGCCCGGGGTCAGAACCGAGGTCAGAATACCAGCGTGCAATAGCAGCATGCGCTCGTGTGTTTATAATTATGTCATGATGTTTAAACTTAGCGGCTGGGATTAATCCCAACAACTCCTCAGAATTATGTATACTGGTGATGAGGCTTTCAATCTAAGTCCTCAAGATGAACGTAGATGTCATGGGCTGCAGGATTCACTTACCATCAGGTGGAACTGTGTGCTTATTTGTTAGTCTCGATGTAATAAAAAAAACGTTAATTTAATTTTACACCGAAAAACCCCACAGACGCGGAATACTATCAGATGATAGGTAATTATAGAAAATAAGTATGGCGGCCACCTGTGCACTTGTCACACGCTGTGCGGCACATGTGCTTAACGCTTCCGCTAATCATGCGCGTTCCCATTCGCGGTTACGACACGAGTTGACGTCGCTTGGGACGACAAAAATTAGAACAAACAGACTATTAAATTATTATATATGATACTATTTACTATATCTATACTATTAATGTGTATTAAAAAAAAAATAAGCTGTTCGTTGGTATGCACATAAATTCAGAACCGCTGGGCCGAAATGGTTACTTTCTTTATTGTGAACCTGGGATTTGGTTATATTTTTATTGTAAACGATTTTAATATTAATAATAATAATAAATTTATTTAATAAGTACTATTTACATGTTTTAGTAGCTATTATATCTACAAGATGTGCTCAAAATCACTAATAAATAACTTATAGGATATATGTATAACTTAACGCCCCTTAATGTATACTTCGGGATATATATTAGAATAACAAGCTACGATTTTAATTATACACAATTTTACAAAAATGTGTATAATTTGTGTGTATAATAGACCGAATTAGGTTTTGGAATGAAAGATACATTGGAAAAGTTACCCGAATATTTATAGTCAAATTCGGGAAATACAGAAAGTCCTATTTTCAACTCAAGATTTACTCATATTCGAACGATAATTTTCACAAATACATTATATTTATTGAAATTTAGACAGGACGTTTGTCGGGCCAATTAATATAAGTAAATTGTTATAATATTGATGATGATTTCGTTACTGCTACATCATGCGTTAACTACGTGATGCTGATATGAGACCTGCTTAATATATTTATTATATCCTAAATGCTTACTTTGATACTAGATGCACAATAGATTTTGTGCATTTTAACGACAATTTGTTTGTGTAGAAATTGAGTTTCGTTTACTGTATGAAAGGTTATATTGCTTTTGTATTAAGACTACATAGCTTCTTTATGCTGGTGAAATAATCTCATAGTTTCACTGAACCACTCATCGGTGTCGAATACAAAAGTGTGTGTGCGACATCTTTATCACAATTTTTCGCAACATATTTTTGTCGAATATACAAATGTTATAGTAGTATTTCGAATAAATTCGACAAAATATTCATTCATAAATGAAAAACAGAAACGTCATCATCAGCCTCGCAGAATGAATGGGTCTTCTCGACCGGGGTATGACCACGCCCTCACAGAATACCAGCGTAAAATAGCAGCATAATGCTGCTGCGTTTCGTGTGGTGAGTGCTCCGGAGATCTTTATTACTGGTGACGAGGCATTCCATCTTAGTTCTCCAGGGTGACAACGCATCTACATTATGATTCCTTGTCAAGGATGAATGTAGATATCATTGGCCGCAGGAATCACTTACTATCTGGTGAACAGTGTGCTCGTTTGTTACTATGAACGTAATAAAAAAAAGATAAAAGAAAGACCATCACTGGTCCACAGCTGAACATACCGCCAAGTATAACATTGACACAAATGTTTGTAATTGAATCATTGTAAAGAAGACAACATTGTATGAAAATGATAGTCTGGACAAATAAATGATAACGTACACGTTAAAGTTACGTTTGAAAAAACTCTATTTGAAAATTAATTTATATCTCGTGAAGCAATGGAAACTACATATGAAAAATCTCTATTAAATAAAATAAATTTAATTTAATTTATATTTCGTGAAACAATGGAAACGTGACCGCAATTGGGTGACAAATCTTTTAAAATAATCCCCGCGACCCCATGGATGGATCGCATCGATGCTTCATTAATTACCATACATTCATTATTGTAATGCTCTCAATTGGTCGTTACCAACCGATTATTATTAGACCAACGAGTTTAAACCGTCCCTAAAACTGTGCCACTTTAGACCTTATTACAAGGCCATAAGGTAATAATTATTTCCCTGACTGCGCCGTCGAGAGATGGATCTGATAACCGCGATAATTAATATGATCACATTATATCGCTCTAAGTTATAATAAGTTCTTATGTAATTATGTTTCATTCATTAAGTATTCATTCATATGAGTATGCTTTATGAATTATTAACGTCTGGGCTTTTAATTCATACACACTAATGTTTAAACATATCTCTGATTTTAAATTATAGTTAATGTTATCGTTGCACAAAGTATTTTTATGTTATTCATATTTATTCTATTTTATTAATGTTGTACACAATTTATTTATATATCAATATATTATGTAAAGTAGTAAGTAGAAACATCTAACACTATATTTTCTCCACGCCCCCGGTTGACTGGTAGAGAATGCCAAAAGGCATTATGTTCGCCCTTTGTAACTCTAAAAAGGTTTTACAATAAATAAATAATATTATGACGTTTTGAATTGTTACGAGTATCAAAAGAAATTCGTAATTCTACAATATCACACTCTTGTTACTGCAAGGGACCAACAACGTTGGCAGTTGCAAGAGTGTGTTGTAGACCAAAGTATCAGCAAGCTGTATCGGCAACATACCCATCAGGTAGCTCGTAAAATCGAAATAGTTAAAGAAGAAAAATTCTTCTGTGTCAGTTTACTGCCAACGACACATATGTAAGAAAGATTTCAGAAAGGCAACTTGCTGCCCACGATGGAAGAAAGATTCTTCATTGGCAACCTGGTGGCAACGATCGAAGTTCACAAGTGGCAACCCGCAGACAAGATCACGTGACTCCATTAGCTGGAAGAGTAGGAGCGTTGTCGGGTGTACGTTTACAGGAACGCGATGCACGTGAACTGCTCAATGTCTTGCCTTGAAGTCGTGAGGAATTCAATGTTGGAGTCAATATGTTTATTTTACTATTATAACTATTGTATTTCGTATTACACCATTAATATCGTTACTAAAAACACTTTCGAACCACGTGACCATTTTTCTATGCTGTCAATTATTGTTATTTATCTATCAATAATAAGCTTGGCCAATAGCTCTATGGTAAGATACGCACAGTGTCGATTCTGCTAGGGTAAAAAGATTATAGTAACTTCTGTTATATTTTTGTATGTGATAAACGAACACAAAGTGATTCCTGCAGACCCATTCAGCCTCGATAAGGAATCACAATGCAGATGCGCTGTCACCTCTGTGGACTAAGGCATAATGCATCGTCACCACTGCTAGTTTGCGCTGATGGAGTGGTGGAGTGGACCTGCCCTGGTTGAGCCGACCCATTCATATGCAGCTAGAAACACTACTAATTTTATTAAGGACAAAATTATTTCCACTATTATCCATCAAATTATTATTACTACCACAGTCACTAACTATATCCCTTACCCATGATTGATTAATTGAAGAGAAATCCTTCACGGTCGTGTTGGATAGTTTGTTACGTTTGGGGAAGTGGAAACTGTGCGGTGGATCGCATCATCACAAAATGCTGATGTTCAGTTCTGGATATGCTGTGAGTATGTTACGTGTGATTGACACTGCATTTGGACCTACCTCCGATCTTACTGCGTTCCATCGGACTGCACATGAGGACGAGTTAGTGCTAGCGTTTGCGCAAATGCTTACAGCACTATTACATGCCGTGCGCAGTTTATGTCATATGTTAAAATAACAGCGAGAAATAGCAGCATAACGATGCTGTGTTTAGTATGATGAGCGTAGGGATAAGGGGACCCAATTTCAAGTATCGAGGCGTTCCATCTCAGTCCTCAAGAATGACAACGCACGTACATACCTCTTGAAACTTCATTGAAGATGTAAATGTCACGGACGGTCATCATTTACCATCAGGTGTACTGTGTGCTCGTTGGTCACCACTATTGTGAATATAAATTAAACAGTCACTGTATACACTTGATGCTCTACCTAACCCGCAAATCAATACAGTCGTGACATATGATTTACTCCTTCTAAGATACATCCGTAATCTGCCACCTCGATGGCAACCCGTCGTTGATCTCCCACAAGAGTTGCCACGAGATGTTTTTGAAAACTAAATCAACCCACAATTTCGCGGCTTAAAGCTATGAGAGCGTCTATATTTACAATTGTTAATATAACTTTGGCCAACCTGTGATTTTTTTTCTTGTTACACGCTAGTCGATGGTTCAACGACCGATCAGTTTTTGTGACCGAGTTTTTCGTGTAGTTTTTTTTTTTGCCTCCAGTTTTCGTGAGGATCTGGTAACAGATGTTAGTATTAATTTTACTTATATTAATTACTTATTAATGAGATATGCGCGTGTGATCTTAATCCGCAAGGCTTTTTTTTGCCAGAACATGTAGGATAAACTTGTAAATCATTTATTTTTTGGTAACTTTAGGATTATATAAAATAATATAAAGATAAAAAAAACAACAACTATTTATATATCAAGCCTAATAAATAATGTAGCGAATGTGCACCTACGTAAATATATATTAGACGTGGTAGAGGAAATAATGGGTCGGCTTGACCGGAGAAGGGTCATGACCTTACAGACGGCCAGCGTGAAATATCAGCCAGCATAACGCTGCTGGATATCCGGGGATCCGATTCCAGGTAATGAAGTATACCATCTAAATCCTGCGTGGCCATACCACACTAACGCCAACCAAAAAAGTGGGCTCGACCAGGAAAGGCCCAAACTTTCACTGAATACCAGGGCTAATTAGTGGTGATGGTATATTTCGTCTGGTCAGCCCGAAGAGGTCAACCAGTCCAACCCAAGCTATTGTTATAGGTATAGCAATAAACTAATTAATATAAAGAAAAGACTAAAAAAAGCTAATATATAGTATACAAATTTATATACTCTACACTACTCTGGAATTCCTTACCCGATGACATCAGGAAGGTCAGAAATAAAAAAAGTTTTAAAAGTTTGGTTCGTGACCACTTACTGAAGTTACCTGAAGTCAGATAAGTTCATTATCCACATATGGAGTTTATGGGTAGCTACCTCTATTGTATTGTATTATATATGTATATATATTCTATGTATGTATTATTATTTATTTGTATATTAGTTATTTTTAGTCTTTTCTTTCATCAGATTATTGCTACACCCACCAATATCAATATCGCACCACACCTTGGGTCGGCTGGTAGAGAATGCCTTTGGCATTAAATACGCCCTTGGTGAACCTATAACTTTGTTAAGGTTAATGCAATGAAGAGTAAATAAATAAATAAATATATGTTTGTGTGTAATCCATACATATATAAATACAATAAAGTAACATATCGCACCTTCAGTACGAAAACGAACTACAAAAACATCGAAAATTGAGTTGCGGTAGTGAAATCACTTGAAATAACATTATTCAATCTTCTGTATTTTAATAAAACCGCCGCATTCGCGTGGGAAAGAGACTAGAGAAGGTGTAGTCCCTTAAAGTCCTCAGGGTCATGATGCTTGTCTAGGATGGATATAACTCTCATATTTTTTTTTATTACATTTAGAGTAACAATTAGCAATCGAGCCGACCTATTAACTTTGCAGCTGGCAACAAACTGCAGCGTAGCTCTACCACTTATATATGGATCGCCTACCATCAGACAAAGTGTTTGCTATTTTAATTATTTCTTTATAGAATAGGTGGCAAACGAGCAAGCAGCTGGCCTTATGGTAAGTGATCGCCACCGCTTATACACATCCGCAACACCAGAGAAGTCGCAGATGCGTTGGCGTACTTTAAGAAATGTGTAGGCTCTTTTCTTGAAGGTCCCAAAGTCATATCGGCTGAGAAACACCGCTGGCGACAACTTGTGCGTGACTGAAAATTTCGCATAAATCGCACAGTGGTTGATTGCCAACCATCGAAATGATGAGGACCCCTCAGAACTCTCTCACCGTTATCCTAAGAAAAATCTTGTTGAAAGAGCTTAGGCTTCAAGTTGAAGTTACACCATCATTCAGCACTAGAGACCCGATCGTGTGAAAGGCATTACGTACAAATCACGCTATCACGAAATCAACTTCCAGCTACAGTGGTCTGGTCTTCAAGAAAATAGCATAAGTTTCCCTTAAAGACCGGCAACGCGTTGGCGGCGCCCCTGGTGGTACAGATGTTCTTGAGCAGAGGTGACGACCCTAGTGATCTTTTTACTTGTTTACCTTCTAATATATAAAAAAAACACGAAGTGGAAATTATGTACACAAGGGTAGACAATTCCAAAAAAATAATTAACACCCTGTAAATAGTAATAAGTATTTTTACTTCTTAAAAAGCTTCTTATGAACGCAAGTGGATCTTCTCTCTCTCGTAGGCTGTAACAAATTTCTTAATTCGAACATCCTGAGCGAGAGTGACCGCTTGTTGAAGACTTAGAGTTACTCTAAAATAGGCCGAGTGATTATCGGAATACGATAGAAAATTCTATGAAACTCTTTTATTATTTATAATTGTGATGCATTCCAAAGCGCGAGCGCATCAAAATGTTAAATTCTCTTCTATTATTTATTTGAGTCGTTACGTTTGTTATAACAAAATTCCATAATACAACATTTGCTTGCAAAGAGATAAGTCTTGGTATATATAAATTCAGAACCGAATTTTACCTGAGAGGAAAGAAGAAAAAGTTTCGTCAGTTCCGAAAACTGCCTTGTATCCTAATGTAGACAAATAATTAGCTTATATTGTGAGAAGATCCATCTTTTGACATTGGCAGAATCTTCTTTCCCGAGTTCACTTTAGTGGACATTCAAGGCCCAAACTGATTGAAGTCTGTTTTTAATTTTCTTATAGGACAGACAAAAGATACCTTAGTTCTAATTATAAAACAAAAATATTATAATAGTTACTTAGTTATTACTTGTATATATCTGCTACATTTTTTTTTATAATATTCAGAGTAACGAACGAGCACACAGTTCATCTGGTGCTAAGGAGGAGTCGTCCTGCGGCCCATGACATCTACATTCATCTTTGACAAGGAATAATAATGCAGATGCGTTGTCACCCTTGAGCACTGAGATGGAATGCCTCCAGTAATAAAGGTCTCCGGAACCCTACACTCATCAGACGAAATACACAGTAGCATTATGCTGTTATTTCACGCTGGTATTCTGTGAGGGCGTTAATTCTGCAGGTTTAAAAAACTGCAGTGTAGCTCTGCCACGTTAAAAACATGGATTTACCACATCATTTCAGTCATAAGAACTAATCAGGTTACGATAATGACTATAAGCATACGCATTCCATGTCATCCAGCGCAAATTTAAAAGTCAAATCCCGAATAAGATCCCACAGCAATTAGCAATCGTCTTCGGTCGGTCATCGTGCACGCGACTCGACCGCTGATTAAGACAGGAAAGGGTTCATTAAACACTGACTCACGTGTCATTCCTGACACGAATAACTTCTTGGATGTGAAGGCATGTCTCCCAGTTTCATTGTGACCTTGTATAAGACCCATGTAGTGATAAATTTAAGTAAATCTAGGATGCGTAGGACCACAGAAATATGTATAAGGCAAAGTTGAAATATCGTGGGATTTTAGTCGGTGGAAGTCCGACTTTACCCGACTTTCACCCGCGAGGGATTTATTTCCCCACTTATAAAAAGAGAATACACAAATCCCCAATAATCTTGATATGTTGCTGCATCATCAGACTCTTCACTATGAATCCAAGCTCAGACTCAACGGATTTATTAAACATTGGAAGGTTCCAAAAGTTTCTGACAACATCCTAATGTCAGTTTGTATCATATTTAACTGTCAGAATGTTGACTGTGACATAAGAATTATATATTATTAATAGAAGTGTATATAAATCGCCTATCTAAATACTAATACAAAATTGGTTACGTAAACACTAACCTAATAAAAACCAGTAAAAAAAGTTGATAAATCGATCGCTAACCTAAAAAAAGTACGTTAGTCAAAATATTAGCATAGCCCGTGATATTTTTTTATCAACATATTTAAACTCACCGCTTCTTCGAATAAAAAAAGAAAGGCAACACTACTCAGTAATCAGTTACCGAATTCCTAACCTAACAAATAAAGGCACAACTTTTTCCCGCCGAATCGTGACGTACTACGCGCGGCCGACGCCCTCTACACCTGTCACTTATTTTTTTTTCCAATCACGCCCGTCACTGGACACTCATCTTGAAGCACTTCGTTTTTATTGCGCCTCTTAGTTGCTTATTGATTTATTATTGGTGCTGATGTTTTATTTGGCCCTAATAATGTAATTTGTTTCTGTAATGTGGGATTTCAAATGAATTGAAGCTTGTATAATTTATTTGAACACGATTGAAACGCTCTCTTCATTGTCGCGCGTCTTTGGCGTTGGCTTTGAGAATACTTAGATTTTTTAACCGATTAACGAAGTACACGTTACCATTAAAGTAGTAAATGTTTAATGATCGTTCAACGTTGACATATAGACGCTATGTATTACGCTACGATTTACTGAGTCATTAGTAATTAACTTATCGGAGAACGTACGATAAGTTAATTCGAGTAATCTTAGATTAGGCAATTAACGTCTTCTGCTGGCAACCTAATAAATAATGAAGCTGTGGTAATCCATTGTAAGGGTATGTATGCATATAATGCCTAAATATTACATGTACTATGATATACTAATACGTATGTTTTGATAAGAAATATAAATAAATATATATTTTAAGTATAGGCTAGATTTAAATACACAAATCTTAGATTGCATAAAACTGTAATTTTTTTATAACAGTATTTTATTGTAACTACGTAAATTGCTACATAAAAAATGAACATCAAATGTCCCGATGGCTATTTTAAGTTCATTTTATTGATATCGAAGAAAAATATCCAACTCGCACTTGACCAACGCGGTGGGTTAAGGCCTAATCTTCCTACAAGAGTGACCCTGGCACTAGCACTAGAAATTTACGAATTCCGAAATGACGCTGGCTTAGTATAAAACAAAATCTCGTCGCCACTTCTGGCAGATTCGCTTCAAAAAAGAATGAATAGATTTTATTTCAGTTTTCGCTATTGTAAAAGCTAACTTCCATAGACGTTTTCTGTGCCTTCTCCTCATCCTTATGGAGCCTCTGATGATATTAATTATGAATTACATTAAAATTAGTAGTAATAAAGTAAATTAATAGTAATTTTTACAACAATCGAGGAATAGACAATCGCCATGGACTTAAAATTATTTGCCGTAGCCTCTGTTCAGAGAAAACCTTGACGATTTGTTTTAAATAGACGAAAACACATACATAAACAAAATTTACCGGTTCGTAGTTAGTGACAAGCGAGACATCTACATTGTATTTCGCCTGAACCCAAAACCGTATTCACAGGCCACACAAGATTCTCCCCAGCTACTACGCCCGTAGTCTTAACTAGAATTTCTACCCTGTATTAACTGTAAGAGAGAAGAAAGAGAACTAGATCCAATTAATTCTCATGATGTTCAGCTTTGCTTTTAAAACACAAATTTACGTTTCACATTAAATTTTAAATTCCTCAAATCACCTTAGCTGCTGCACTAGCATTTCTTTTATTAATTTAATCTTCAATTCTATACACCTTATTTTTATTTAAAAAAAGGGTACAACGGACTTTATGCGTTTTGGCATTCTCTAACAGTCAACCCTTGAGGTGGAGAAACATTAACCATAAGTGCCGATATCAAAATAAGCCTAAATATTTACAATTTATATACATAATAATAAATAAAATACATATAACATACTTTCATAAATACGTATACATAAAGATCATATAATATAGACCTTAAATATATTATAAGAATAGATAATATAAATAAATAGATATAACTAATTAAATAACAAATTCAAATGATTTTCCCTGTATATAACTCATGAACGAAGTCTTTTTTTTTTTTTTATTAGCAGCTCGTTGAATGTCATTGGGCAGGGCGTTCCAGAGCTGTATCGCCTGAACAGTAAAAGAAGAATTAAAGAAACCAGTGTCGTGCTGTGGCATATGAATCTTGAGATTTACTGTTTACAGTAAGCCGGCTGTAACTGACCCGTCCGTGGAAGTCGTAAAAATATCTTCTTACTCCGACACTTGTGGTACGAAGTGCAATCAAGAAGTGAAATCTCCTAGACGTGAAACTACACCATTGGACTTACTTAAGAGTTTACTTTTATGACTTTTTAAGTGGCCATTATGACGATAGAAGACCGAACTTAATGCCTTTATGCCGGGACGAGACTCTGTCACGGAAATGTTAATGCCGCGTTCACATTTACTCAAGTTGTTTACATTCGACTATTGCTTGATCAAGTAAGGTTTTCTTTTATTCAAAATAATAAATTAATAAATAAAGATTAATTTGATAGAAAATTTCCTTCGTCTTCGTAATACCCAGAAGATTGAAAGACATGATGAATAAAATATGCAATGTCCAGCTGGCACATTAAATATTGCTTCTACTAGAACGTCGACAGTTAATGTCGGGCCATTATTAGCTTAGACGGCTAATACATTATAACGAGAAATAAAATTATCTAATATAAACCAAGGAAGTAAACAAATTACATTTCATGAAGATGGTATTAATAAAGTACGAATACTTCCTAATTTCAATAGGCAAGTAAACTAAACAAATTATGTTTCAAAAAGAGTTAATAAAGTACGAATACTTCCTAATTTCAATAGGCAAGTAAACTAAACAAATTACGTTTCAAAAAGAGTTAATAAAGTACGATTACTTCCTAATTTCAATAGGCAAGTAAACTAAACAAATTACATTTCAAAAAGAGTTAATAAAGTACGAATACTTCCTAATTTCAACAGGCAAGTAAACTAAACAACTGTAACTGAAGCAACAACAGTATTATTGTCGGTTCAAACGCACCTCAAATAGGTTAAAGTATGAAATATCTCGGGAAAGGATGTGGTCTCATCATATTTTTTTTGGCGCCTCGACCCTCGGCAAACGGCGTTTTGTAACACGATATTTGTTATTATGATAATAGCTTTTGTTTTGACTTCCGTGGACACTGTTGTCATTGAGAGGGCTATAAAGATTTCTTCTAGCTGATGACGGGTAAGGGAAATTGTCGTTTTAGAAACGTAATTGGGAAATAATGGCTCATGCTTTTAATGTAAGATTTGTTCATACGCTTATGTAATGGAGTTTCATTCTTACCATTTGCTTTCGATGAATACGATATCTTCTGGTTGTTCGTACAGAGGCTCACTCGTCGCCCCTTTCCCTAGTCAAATCTAATGCATATGACAAAATTCCGATGCAGAGTCAGGGACACGCGACTTACACAATACACTCAAACCTGAAAATGAAAAATTGTGTTGCAATAATATTATTCTTAAGCTAGGTAATATATACTAGGTAACTTAGAACGTGCCACGCAAGCTATGTAATACGTCCTACAGATGGACTACACAAGCCTCCTTTAAAAAAGAGAACATTTGTTCATATGATGATAGTTCCCGAGAAAAGTTAAGAGAAACATAATTAATAAATTTTACTTTAATTATTATATTAGACTTTTTGTAACAGATTATTAAAAAAATTAACTAGTCGAGGTTTTTGCTGTTTTTCCTTGTCGCTAGCAGCTAAAAAGATCTGTAAGCTATGTCTATAGATTTATGCGGGGGCGTATATTAAGCAATGGATGATATGTACAGATTACCAATAAATAATTTATTATTTCTTAATTGGGGGACTATAAAAATGGTTTACAGTGGTAGGTCTAAACAGCTGTTTGTTTCATGCCGCAGAATTAATGGGTCAGCTCGACCGGAGAAGGACCACGCCCTCACAGTATACTGGCGTGAAATAGCAGCATAATGCTGCTATGTTTCGTCTGTTGAGTGTAGGGATCCGGAGACCTGCATTACTGGCCACGAGGTATTCCTCTTAGTCTCAAGGGTGACAACGCACATGCATTATGATTCCATGCCAAGGATGAATGTAGATATGGTGGGACCACTGGAATCACTTACCATCAGGTGAACTGTGTCCTCGTTTGTTAATCACAAACTGACATGGAAGCTGCATATAGAAACGGTTAAGTAAAAATTAAAGGCCGTCCTAGGAGCTCTTTACTAAACAGCTCACTGTATACCTGAGAAGATTAAGAATATATAATTCTATAGTAAAATCACATATTGAGTACTTAATAGAAATCTGGGGATCAGCAGCATCAACTAATTTATTCTCATTACAAAGAACACAGAATAAAATTATAAAGGTATTATATCATTTGGACTACCGAACTCCATCTAAAGAACTATACGCCAAAACAAAATTATTTAATCTCGCTCAAACATTTAAATTTAGTACATGTACTCTTATAATGAATATAAAAAACAACAATATTAAATCTAACATTAAATTCGAAAAAAGGGATAACAAACATAACTTACGTAACAAACACAAATTAAAAACAATTACTCCGCAAACTAACTATGGAAATAAAACTGTTTTGTTTGAAGGCGTTCAAATGTTCAACACACTGCCGGACAAGATCAAGAATTGTAACAGTATGAATATTTTAAGAAATAAACTCAAATCACATATTATTGCCAAAATATAACAACCGCTTCTCGATTATATTAACTTCAATTATGTTTAATTTAACTCCTGTCAATTTAGATTCTCATGTTATGCTAGGGTTTGTTTATATCTATATTAATTATGTATTTTGTGTACCTACATTATGTATTTACTCTCAAGCCCATATATTGTTTTTACATTATTCTCATTGTAAGCGAAACTTTGTGTTTTTAGAAGAAATAAAGATCTTTAATCACAATTAAATAAAAAAAAAAATCGCTAATGGGATACGTGATAATGCGCTAAAATTTGTATGTTTGAGATAATCTATGTGCTTGTTTGTAACTAAGTTCACAAAAAATAAAAAAAAAATACTGACGAATATCAACTTCAAATACTAATCTACTACTACCTAGACATTTGAACGTCTCACTTAATTACGAATGATGCGGAAATAATATAACCATAAAAATAATTAACCATTTTATGTTACAGATCCATAGAGTTGTGGCTGAAAACTGGTCGTCGTCACAGCGAAATTCTTGATGAACGGAAGCAAATTGAAGGTGAGCTACGGCGTCCCGGGTCTACGCTAATACTGTGGCTGAAGTGCGAACAAGTAAGTGGGATTGTTTTTTAATGGATTCAGGATGAAACAACGAACTTACAATTTACTTGATAATTCTACCTGCACCCTAAAGATAACCATTCTAGATAAGGAATTTTATTTATTTATTCTTTATGTTCCTTAAATAAGGTTTACAAAGGTTTAATGCACAGTGGCATTCTCTACCGGGAGAGTTCAAGAGAATATGTTTGTAGGCATAAAAATAAAAAAAGGTTAGATAAAAATATCAAATCATACATAGATACATACATAACAATATAAATATATATATATATATATATATATATATATATGTATATATATCGGATGTTATTTTGCCTTCAAATAATGATGTCGAAGAAGAGATTTAAAAGAAACTTTACTGGGTGCATTCTTGACAACATCCAGTAAGGCGTTCCAAAGGAGTACGACCTGTACTGTTAAAGAACAACGAAAGAACCCAGTGCAATGATATGGAACACTAATTCTCATTCTATTTAGGGGTCGAGGTACACGGTCAAGAGAAGAATGTAGAAATTGGAAGTCATCTTTAAGATAATATGGATAATTTGAAAATATAAAACCCTCAACTTTCACGACTTCTGTATAACCTCTTAGGGAGGTAGGTGGTACTTACTAGTAGATAGCTGAAAACCAGTCCTACATGTGATTCTAATACCAAATAAAACTCGATTTACAGTCACCCTTTACCAAAGTATTTTAATTTATTATTATTAAATGAATGCAATCGTAATATTTCTCCATGCGGTCTAGTTAGTGTAGATTAGTTGGAGATACTTTTAAGTAATACTTCTTTTGGGATGATAAGAGTAAAATTTTAAGAGCGGAGACCGTCGTACTGTCTCCGGATTCCTTCACATAGATACCAAAAATATTTGATACAGTTTTATCCACAATTGAAGTAACCTGTTATGTGAGACACTATGTTGATTTTTAAAATCAAGCACGATTCTACCATTTGGTACGACTAGACTCCCACGACTGTCAAGAGTATACTATGTGAAATGTCATAACCTCATGGCTTCCGACTCCAGTGGCAACGGACAAGAGTAATTACCGCAACTAATTATATTTTTTTTATAAAATAGTTTTATCTTCCTATTATGTCAGTAGATGTCGGTAAAAATGTTAGTAGCTTAGTTATTTAAAATACTATGACGTAAAGTCTGATAGTGGAGCGCTGTTCTGTCAAAATGACAGAAGGTAGATGACAAAATTAAAGGTGTTTACTAAGAGTTTACAAACTTCTGAAGAAGATGAGTAACCTTGTTTCGGCTTCTGGCTCCCAAATTAACATGAACATATGTTGATATAATTTTAAATTATATATCATTATTAATATTATCTATATATCATTATCACGCCATCACTAGTCCACTGTATACATATGAGTTGCTTATCTATAAATATAATAAAATCCCAAACAGATTTTTGTCTGTTTGTCTTTATTTTCTCGAGCGCCCCCACATTCCGAAGTTGTAGTACAGATAGCCAAAAATAATAATAGTGATTTTAATGTAGATAATTCTTAGTCAGAAGCAACTGACCGAACCGAAGTTCGGCCCTCTCGGGCACCCTCGAGATTTGCACGCGTAGATGATATATATGTATTATTATATTAAAATGTCTATGCGGCTTATTGGATACTTATCAATATAAACATAACGTCATGTTGCATTCATAAATTAAAACACGACAAATATTTTAATTACCAATCAATATTTGGGCCAAATACATTTACCTAAGACGTCATCGTATCATTAAAGTTCAGAATTAACCAATTACATTATCTCTAACTTCACCTGCATAAGGCCCTTATATGGAAGCATCGCGTGGCAGTTAACATATCCATAGTTATTCCGAACATTTTTTCATCAACAGGGAACAGGTACAAAATCCTCAGCCCTATATAGTGCAGCAGATGCACTTCACCGCCACCTGCCAATCTCGGCGCAAGAGCAGGTGGGCTTTGTTTACGTTTTTTACAACACCCCAGTTAAGATAACCGCTGGATACGAACACACTTAACGTTACATTATCTGTCCTCTCGATTAATTGGACCATTTCTCCGCCGTCCATTTCGATGTGTTTTATTCGAAACCAACAAATATATAGACATAGCGGCAATAACAAAGCCGACAAATATTGACTGTGCATTTATTGTATATATAGGAGAACCGAGAATCGTTGTAGCTCAGTGTTTAATTCATGGCACTCGAGCGTACGGTCGGATCCTTGCAAATCCTTGAAATCGTCAATTGCAATTTTAAGTGCTGATTGATGATCACGTGTTCGCGGTAAAGGAAAACATCGTGAGAAAACCTGTATATCTAATAAAAAAGATATAAAAAAAACTGGGAAAACCTGTAAAGTCTGAAGATTCATCCTCGAGGGTATCACGATGCATATGCGCTGTCACGCCTAAAGACTAAAATTTTAATGCCACATCACCAGCAATCCGGCTTTCCGGATCCTAAATACTCAATAGACGAAACACTTTAGCCCTTAGCCTCTTTTCAATATTACCAATATTTTAAAATTAAATGCAAAAAAATTAAAAGCCTATTTTACTACTTTTCTATGCTTGCCCATTGCCTTATCATACTCGTATGTAAAAGCTTTGTTAAAGTAGATTAAAAAAAACACACCAGCTGCTGTTTTTAAACTCATTAAAGATAAAGTATTTAAACAGTTCATTTTTTTTGCATACTGTGAACTTCTCATTTCGTTTTTAATTGATTCTCTTATCATCTAGTTTGAGTTTTATGTACTTTTTTTGATATTAGGAAGAACAAGCCTAACCTAACAGTGATTCGTGCAGCCGATGATACCCTAATTCATTCTCGATAAAACACCATAATGTATCAGATCTATTCCCAGAACCCTGGGAACTATGATGAAATATCATCACCAGTAGTCTCCGCTTCCTTTTACTCATCAGATGAAATACAGCAGCACTAAGCTACTAATTTACGCTGATATTTTATAAACGAGCGGTCCTGCCTATCTACAGTATGTGCTGCAGCTAGTTTATAATTGTGACGGGGCTAAACTGTGTAGAGTATTTTTGTATGAAAGTTTCAAAAAGACATTATTATTGTAGACATATACCCAAGCTAAGTAATTGCGTGTTTTAGGCGCCAACTTTTGTGTTGTCCAAAACATGACGTAACGTTCCGGGCGTACGCAAAAATTATTCGTCTGCTTTTCATTCATTGTCAGTTTTTTTTTGTTTAGCGTCAAAGGAATTTGCATCGCGTTGATTTTTTTTATGTAAACGCTCGCCAAACATTGTCACACGACTGACAGATACATTTTTTTATACATGCCTTTTTTCTCTTCTTTGGCATCAACCTTTACTTTTGTTTAATGGTCCTATACTTCGGCTGGGTCCTTGAGAGCCAAGTTCCTTGACCGAGATGAATCGTAGAATAGCCAAGTGCTGGCAACGGGCTTAAGACCAGAACCCAGAGGATATTTTGCTCCAAACTTAGAAAAATTATGACTCACATAAATCGCAATCGTAGCAGAACCTATCCAAGCCTTACCTCATAGTTGACATGGAGAGTTACATACTCTCAATACAGTGCACGGGGTATTTAAAGACTAGCATTTAGTCTTTCTTTACGGCCATTACATGGCCCATTCAAATCACACAAAAACATCTTCAGTTTCAAAAATACCGCAGGTGTGCTTTAGCCGCGTCCAAAAATGTAATTAAAAATTTAAATTTTACAGTTCACAGATCCTAACACGGCAAAAGATTTCGATTCTTTAACAACATCTGTATTATGATTTCTTATAGAGTGTAGAGCACAGTAACAGTGGTAGAGCTACACTGCAGGTTGTTTCTAGCTGCAGAATGATTGGGTTCGCTGGACCGCGGTAGGACCACGCCCTCACAGAATACCAGCTTAAAATAGCAGCATAATGTTGCTGTATTTCATCTAGTGAGTGTATCCGGAGACCTTTATTACTCGGGAGGAGGCATTCCATCTCAGTCCTCAAGGATGACAACGCATGAACATTATGATTCCTTGTCAAGGTTGAATGTAGATTTCGTGGGCCGCAGAAATCACTTACCATCAGGTGAACTGTGTGCTCGTTTGATACTCTCAATGTAATCAAAAAAGTACAACAGTACAGTAGGAGTTGCTTACTAGGTAAAGTATGTGCTCATTGCCATCCCGTAATATCCTAAAATAGTATCAAAACTAAGCGTTAATAACAATATTAATACCATAATATAACACGATCACAACATACTAGGGCGACTAACAAATAATAATAAATAATAACCCCTACCCCGACTCTCGCGTCAATTCTTACGTCAAAGTGGGGAAAAGAAACAACAAAAACAATTTTTACTAGTTCTACCATAGACTTAGCTTAAGTACAACGTTCAAGTTATATTTTATCTTTTTGCCAGTGTCATGGTATTCTTTATATTATTTTATTTCTTGTTATATTATTTATTGTTATAGCTAGTCATAAATTATGTACCATTGTCTCATTTTGTGGAGAAGAAAAGTGGTAACTACTTCCTGTAGAGATTCCCTTGCAATTCGAAATCGACACAGCGTACCATTATCTCAAATTCACCACACATGTGTACATTATTCTATTGATACTTGCAACGATTAAAATTGTACCTCTATCTAATTAAGCAAGGTTATTCTGTTGAATTATATAACATATGGCAACCCTAGCAAATTTGTACTTCCAGAATTGGCTATATTATTCGATAACCATATTGATGTTCAACGTAATCTAATTACGTATTCGAAAAGGTGCAGCCGCGCAGAAATGCCAAGAAAAAATGCACGGACAAATGCTTCGCGGTCATAGAGCTCATCTTTGTTAATTCGTTGGCATTCGTGTGCTTTTGTGATATCCTTTTTTTTTTATAGATATTTTTAGATAATGGTAGCGCAAAGGTGAACGTGCCCACTATAGCTGTGTTGCAAAAAGTTCAATTCACAGACGAAACAATTTTTAAACTTAGGTTAGGCTAGAATGGGAAGCGAATTGGTCGTTTCGTCTTAGACAGCGTCATGTACTAGCTTAGTACAGTTGTGTTTTGTCTGTTTTGTTTGAGTGAATATAAACCGAGAATCATATTACTGGTAAGCAAGATATAATCCTCCGGAAAGAACAAATATGAAATCCTCAGAAATTATATCACCATCAGCTAGCTAATGTCAATAAAATACTGAAAACCAAATCCAAATTGGACAACACACGCTAAGACAAAAAGCCTAAAAGTCTATTTATGATTTTATTGTATGATTTATTTATACATGTATTTATACACAATATTTCTGTTACTGAATAAATAAAAAAATATGTATAATAAAGCATATATATAACTAAAAAAAAAATATTTATAAGAAATATTAAATTAAAGTTTATTATAACTAATTGTAGACATTATGTAAAGTTATCAATAGTCCTTTAGCAGCAATAATAGCTTTGGCAGTATTAGTGATACGTTTTGTGACCACCATTTTCTTTATATTGTACCATAAATTTTCAATAGCGTTGATGTCGGGATTGCACAGAGGCCAATCTACCGTTACCGATTGGGTCCGTAGAAAATCTTTAAACATTGTTGCTGTGTTTTTTGGATCAGTGTCTCGATGGGAAGTCCAAACCACTGGCAAACTTACCTTTACATAGGATAACATAGATGCCTCTAAAATATTCTTGTACAGTAATTTTTCCATATTGCCTAAAATTTGCCCAATGTCATGTCCGAGAAAACAGCTCCAAAGTTTGACACTCCCTCCTCCATGTTTTACTGTTTCCTTCATAAACATGGAGCTATTGCCTTATTCGTAGCACGTCTCACGTATTGTTTTCCGTCAAAACTAATCATATTAAATTTGGCTTCATATTTTCAGTCTTACTTCAGTCCAACGTTCATATTTTTTGTAAACTCTAATCTAGCCTCCTTATTTGCTATCTTTATAAGTGCTCATCCTTTGAAAGTTTCATTTTTCATTCATTCTTATATCATCATCATCAAACATTCTTAAGTCTTCACGTGGGGTTGTTTTTCTAGGTCTCAATATCCTTCGTACGTGTTTACTGTTATGTCAACCTTCGCAAAATCCTTGATAATATTTGATTACTATATATTTAGAACATCGCAAATGATTTGCAATTTTCTTATGTGACCAAACCTTTAACATAATAAATCAGAATGATCTTCTTTGTGGAGGAATCGCTGTTATTTATATATTTAAAATTAACAATGAAACATTAAACTGTCTTTAACAAGGTAACAGGCAAGCTTAGTCAATAACAATAGTAATATTAATTTAAATAGTAAAAAATAGTCAGTAGCAACCTGACAGCCGGTTCGACCATCTCGGGCACCATCGAGTCAGTCGCTCTCACGCAACAGGGTAACGGTCCAAACCGAGGTTCCCCCTCGGGAGCCCTTAATTGCTCGGTCAACTCTCAACCTGGTTAAACTGTAAAAGCCCTCAAGCTAACTTCGGACATCAGCCCGAAAAAAAGAAAAAAAAACGAAAGTAGCAAGCATTAAGCGTAATAAAAAAGTTCGTGATTTATTTAAAACCGAATAAGGTCTCTACAATTACCAAATACAGGTCCTCATTTTAGTTAGTTTCGGTATTAGAATTAATACTTATCTTCACTATTGATAATACTATAAAGAAAGTTGTATGTATGTAGGTACATAAAAGGTGTCTTTAATCATGTAACCACCACTATATATGTATGTATATACAATTGCCACTCTAATGTATTACATATTTTTTTCCAAATTGCAAAGTTGCAAGTTGTCCAAACATCGGCCATATGTATGATCGAGTATTTTTTATACGATAAACTGTAATTACAATCCTACATCAATTCGAATGCACAAACACAAACAACTCAGGTCTGCTGACCCATCAATAGGTCATTAACATTTAAAAAAATATCCTATTTTACTAAACAGCTGTTGCCTAATAGGTCTTTTATAACGTAATTTTCGATTTTCAAGCATCGCTGACCTACGCAAGATGGCCGCAAAGGGCGCCAATTATCTGTTGACGGAATTTAGCATTTGCATCTGTTGCGCGCAAGGTGGATGCGCATGCGCTGGGTGCATTAACACAATCGGTATGCGTCGGCGCAGGATCGGTTGCATGCAGTTATACGATAGGGTACTTCCCTTCGATCTTATTCAATAAGCATTACCATGGAAGGGAACGAGGGACGAGTGAGTGCCTATGCTGAAATGATTACAGCACTATATTAAGAAGCGTCAGTAGCCTAATGGTTTAGGGTACGGTACACGAAATTGAACGTTATAGGTTCAAATCCGGCAAGTATCGTCGTTAACCATCTCCTAGCACAAGCATTTAAACTTAGTTGGAGTGGTGAACGGGAAGTTTAATAACACCTTTAACCTTATGTACTGCTACGCGTTTTTAATATATATTTTATCTCTTACCAGTTACGGTCTAGACAAATCTACATTTGTCGTTTAAGAAAAATATTTCGTAAAGTCATCGGTTTTTTTTTTCATTTTGTTTTAACGTAACGTAACTATTTATAGAAAACAGTAATGTAATTGTGTAAAAAGTATTATCGTTACATAACAAAAACAAAATTGTGAAAAAATTAATGGACGAAATTTGAAAACAAAAAAGTGGAATAGGGTAACGTAAACAAACGGGCTATTTCACATTCTGTCACCTCGGCGCGTATAATTGATTTAAATAGGCGCGAAATTACGCCATTATGAATTCTCAGTAGAGTGACCAGAGTAACATGATTTTGTTAAAAAATATTTACACGACATAAACTATTTTTTATTGACACGGTGTTATTTAAACGTAATAATCCAAGGGCTTAGCTTTGAAATCAAAAGCCTCTCTATTATTGTTAATTATTCTATTTTTTTATTAGTTAATCTAGAGTATATGTAGATATTTCCTCTAGATTATTGTTCTAAGATTCAATGAATAAAAATGATAATTAATAACGTCACTTTACTAATAGTAGAGCTACATTGCAGCTCGTTTTTAACTACAACATTAATGGGTCGGCTTGAATAAGGAAATAACACGCCCTCACAGAATATCAGTGTAATTATGTAATTCTGGGGACCCAATACCATCGAAGCCACCTGTTCAGGAAAAAAACAATAAAATGAATGTCGCAATGCTGTTGATGTAAAAGGCATAATAGATAATTCCTCGATACGCTTATAATTAATTCCTTTTCTGTCTTCAAAATCGGTGATACTAAAGAAACCTAGATAACGTTGTTCAAATAAAATTTTGTTCTAAAGTGAGAACCTATATTTATAAATCCCACTGCTAGGGGCATAGGTCTCTCTAGATAGGATGTTAGAGCATAGTCCACGACGCGCCTCCTCTACGGATAGGCTTCACGTCATCGTTATATATATTTTTCAGTATTTCTTTGATATGCAAGTTTGCTTCACCGTCGAGGACATGTGAAACTCTGTGCCGGCACCGACATCGAACTCGGTCTGCTCACGTATCGCAAGCTAAAAAGCGAGCTCTTAGACACTGAGCTAGCACTATATGAGCTAGTTCTATTCTATTCTATATATTACTAAATATTTAAGCATATCGTTGCTTGATCTTTTTTTTTAGGCACTATAAACCTTTTTGGGTCTTGGTCGCTTCAACAGTGTTTTGCCATTCGTTTTTGATGTTTATGTATAACATATTTGTTAAAGTTGCTCTTCGGAAATTATCCTGATCACCTAACTGCGACCCATTTTTTTTTATTATTGACAGTTTTTGTTGATAAACAAAATTTCTGTTCACCTAACGGTAATTGTGAACCCCTTGCAACAATAATCCCCAACTAATACACGCACGTTCGTCTTGAATTTTAACTGACGCTTTGATGGAAAGCATAATTTTTCATCTGCATTATGATTCCTTGTCAAGGATGAATGTAGATGTCCTGAGCCGCAGGAATCACTTGCCATCGATTGAATTGTGTGCGAGTTTGTTACTTACAATGTAATTAAAAAAATACCTCTAAATAGGTCCCCTGACCCCTAAGCCATTCGTAACAGCGTACAGCTCCTTAGCACTGGTTTCATAGATTCCATCAGCACGTGATCCTTACCCGATCGATCCGACTCATTCATAACGCGACAACCGTTCAAAACACAATGTTATACGTGTCAATGTGCTGAATAAAAACATGTCAGATCTAGAGGACGTAGACCTAGGGTCAGCACGTGCATTACGTACACACATCCAGGATAAACATACCGTGTGCCCGACACATCCGGCGGCAGGTGCTCCGTCCATGCGCCTGGGCATGTGAATAGTCCAGGGCTGTCGGCTAGCTTTAAAAATGCACAATTTTATTAATCGAACTATTGAATGGTGAATCTGGTCAATGCATATGGGTCTTCAATTCTATCAAGGCAGGGGAAGGCAGGGCAAACGACGTAACGTAACAGTGCTGCAATTATCTGGCCAGGGGATCCGTCAGATGAGCAAGCAACTCTATGGCAACGTAACGTGTATATTTGGTCTCGGTGATTAAATACACTTAAGGTGAACTGTGTCGATAACCACCGACACCGACAGACATGTCGTTTATATTTTTTTTCTAATAAAAAACTTTCGACTTCGAAACTCGGTAGATATAAAATTCATGTATTGGAATATTGGCCATGACTGTTTTGTATGGTCAACATCCTACGTTGTCTAGTTCCACAGTCATCGTACCCTATACGATTAGGCAATTGGATAGGTCTTCAAATATATATATTATATAATATCTCTACGTTTTGTCACCCTACCTTTACCGCTTACCCTAATTATACGTTCTAAGCACAATGCATCAACAAAAACTTTCTTTGCGTCAAAAATATGCTTTAGTTAGTTTGACGATATACTTATTACTATTTTAACCTCAATTTAATCGTGCGAAGAATGCTACATCTGTCGGCGAGCCAACGTATAATCCGTAAAAAAATTCAGTTGACTTGCATTTTCTTAATTTATTGTTTAATAAGAAATATTAATTTATAAATATGTTTTTTTAAAAAATCTTGTTTTTGTTGGGGTATGCCACGGTTATAAAATTAACTAAATCAATTTAGCTTATTTACGCATAAAATAGAAGAAATTAGTGTCTTATAAGCCCTTCCTGACTATTATCACAACCACCAGAATAGCATTACAACTCCACCTCGCATTTTAAAGGGTAACCTTTAATAGTTACTACAAACAATAAGTCGGACTTAATGTTTGTTGACATGTCATGTTTTTTATTTAATAACGAAATTTGTCTAAAAAAAACTATTAATATGAGTAAAAAAGAAACATACAGTAGTATTGTTACTATATATAGGATAGGATATTTAAATGAAAACCTCCTTAGACGGAACTCATTTTTAAAATCCTTTAAACACTAAGGTGATAGATAAAAAACGGTGTCAAAAATATTTATACTATTTAACGGAAAGCCTTTGTGTTTTAATGTATATTATTAAAATAGAATTGTAAAGGTGGTCGTTAGGGCATTTCATCAAATCGGCGTACTAAGTTCATCGACAGCACGCGAGCTCGCGGCGGCCGACAGCGCCCACCTGTTGGGTGTCCCTGATACATGGTGTTATATTATTCTATAAATTTATACGTTACATAGTTGCGTAATGGTGGGAATATTAGGCTGCTGCGTCACGGATCCAGGGTTCGATCCAGTCGAGGAATAATATTGTTGCACTAATCGATGATTTGTGCAACATATCCGTATGCATATACCTATGTATCCCTGATAGTTCTTCACCTTCTTACAGTTTTATTACAAATGAAGATACAACGAGTGGGTGCCTTAGTATTTGAGAATTCTGACATATAATTGCCTAGTCGCCTTAACGTTTTATTATAATTTATCATTATTATTCATTGATGTTTAAATAATACACAACTTATTTTACGCCTTCAAGGTAAACTTCATAAAAAAGTTGCGATAAATTGAATAAAATTACTTGTATGAAGTGAAGATATATCAGTTGAATGATTTTTATTACACATACAATTAATTAAAAAAAGCTCTCTAAAGAATTTAATGCGTCAGTATTGTATACCGACAAAAAGGAGTTACAGTTCGAAGTGGGAAAACTTTCATCTCACAAAATGACCACCATTATAATAATCACGTTATTTTACGATGTTTAAATCTGACATGGTATATTACCCAATACTTCCAGACTTAAAGTCGAGATACACGGTCCAACAAGATGTGTTAAATAATAATAATAATTTATTTTTAACTGAAAATTATGTTATTTATTTATTTAAACTTAAATGTTGACATCCTACAAAAAAGGGGACAAAGGCGAACTTAATGCCTTATGATATTCTCTACCAGTCAACCCGTAGCGTGGAGAGAAATTGGTCGGTGAGATATATACATTTTTTTTATATAATGTGTTCATTTTCTTAAAGTGTTATTTTTATAGTGAGTAGAATATAGAGATCATTTGTAAATTATAAAGAATGCTTGAACCAATTTTGTGCTACTCTTACTGATACTGACATAAGTCCATAAACGTTACAATTTTTTTTTGCATTTTACCCTTTTTTGTAATAAAACTTCAAAAAGTATGGAATTTCTTCGTTAGATTCACTTATTTTACACACGGACAGAAAAATGGCGGGAAACCGTTTTTACTTTTTATTTTTTCCTTTTTAAAATGTCATCTATTTAATCGTATCAAAACCAGCCAGATACAAACGGTACAACCAAAGAGATTTTACTGCAACTTTTTACTTATTAAATACGAAAAAAGCTTCCTATAAGCTATTCCAATCGATTTCAAACACCCGCACATCTTAGCTTCTCTCCGACTTTCACCTTTCGTTCATATAAAAGTGGCAACCTTACCTATTATAAAAATTTAACTGTGGATACATTATTGATTTAAACAAACATTATTTGCCGACGTGTTGATAAAATAAACACCCTTTACACGACGCCTCCTTTGCACCTGCCGCTTTGTTTTTTCCTTTATTACCCTATGTTTGACCCAACACGGCATCAGAAACAATGCAATACGTATTATGGTAGGTCTTCAAACCCGCTCTCCTTGTCACACCCCTGCCAACTCCACTTGACACCGTGGACGTTTATCGGTGTTGACAGATGACTGAAGGTTTATTGCAATAAATATTTTTGTTGAACTATATATTTATTGGGTTTATTCGTAATAGGGGATTTATGCCATAGTTGCTACGCCTGACGAGCGCAGTTTTCCAAACAGCTTGCACCTTTATCTCTGCTGCCCATCATCGACCGACCTATGCAAGTCTTGGGGAAATCACTCCAACGGTGTTTCCGAACCGATACCACTTAAGGACCTTACGAAGAAAAGAGCCTATACCTTCCCTTAAAGGCCGGCAATGCATTTGCGACTCCTCTGGTGTTGCGAATGTTCATAGGTGGCGGTGATCACTTACCATCGGATGGGCTGCATGCTCGTTTTGCCACCTATTATATAAAAAAAATGTCGATGGAGGCAATGACTCAGTATCGTACTCTGTGGCAGTATGCGGAGGAGGCCTATGTCCAGAATTATAATGGTATATTATATGTTATATAAGTATAAATATGTAATATACGTAAATGAGCCATATAGCTCGTAGAACCGGTACCGATGGAGAAGCAACCTCGAACTGGCAACCGCAGTGAAGCCAACTGCCCATTAAGTTGAGCGACGGCCCGTGCAAAGTTAATAATCTTTGGGAGAGGCCCCAGGAGCGGTTTAGCAGTGGACTATTGATAGCCTGTGATGATGACGGTGATGATAATGGAGTATATATAATATGTAAAAACCAGCGTCGCAGCGGAGATTGAACTGCACAATTTTTTTTTATTATATTACACAACAAACGAGTACACAGTTCACCTGATGGCAAGTGCCTCCTGCGGCCCATGACATCTAATAAATAACAATACCTCATTTAATCGATCCAGCACTAATGAGACAAAAATTAAAACAGGAGGAATTAAACAATACATACAAACATGAAAAACAAATCATAAAAGAAATGTAAACACAAAAAAAACAAAATAAAATATGTTATTCAGTACAACAAAAAATTAAATAAAATGAGTGTAAAAAAGTATTCATGTCCAAGTATTAGATGCATAACATACTCGTACCAAAAACCATAACGACTAAATAACTATAAGACGCATGCTGTTTTACCTTTTCTTTATAAAACAAAGATTTTTCCAAAAAAAATAATACATTCATCCTTGACATGGAATCATAATGCCACCCTTGAGGACCGAGATGCGGGTGCCTCGCGTCACCGGTAATAAAAGCCTCTGGCATTATGCTGCTATTTCACGCGGGCATTCTGTGAAGATGTGTGTCCTACCCGAATCGAGGTGACGCATTCATTCTGCAGATAGAGACAAACTCTAGTGTAGCTACACCACTGTTAAGCATTTCCTAAACGATTAGAGCAGGAAGTAACGACAAGTGCGAGGGCATGAGGGGACCATTGCTTATATAAACGAGTATACAGTTCACTTGATGGTAAGCGAACCTTGTGGTACATGACACCCACACTTCTCGATAAGGAATCATAATGCAGATGTGTGGTAACCCCCAAGGTCTAATATGCAATGCCTAGTTAACGTTAACAAGTAGTAAGGGTCTTCGGAACCCTACAAACATACGTGAAACAGCTACCTTTTGTGTCGAATGAAACGTTAAAAGCACAAAATTGAAAGGGCCGACACATATCTTAAAGTGTGATTACTCTAGTGTTTCGGATGTCCATGGGCAGCGTGCCAACCCAGCGTGGTAACGGTCCAAGCCGAGGCTCCCTGTAGGGAGCCGTTTTGATGGTTACCCACTAATTGAGGTCTCGACTGAGCGCCATAAGCGCTCGGTCACCTCTCAACCTCATGAAACTGTAAAAGCACTCGGGCTAACAGCGACCATCAGCCCAAAAAAAAAATAGATCAGCGTTGATCACTTACCATCAAGTTTGCCACCTATTCTATTAAATAAAATGAAACGCAATAAAGTCATTAGAAATGTGAAATGTGAATAAAAATTCTCCATGTCTTCCTTGAAAAGAAACTCATCTCGTCTCCCCGGTGACAAAGAATTTTCAAAGAATTGATGTTTATGTTATTTAAATAAAAAACGATTAATGGAGGCGAGGTGCAAAGGGTCGGGTAGGTTTATATTTCAACCCTTTGTTATCGCAAGGGGTTATAAACAAATATTTGCGTTGCGCCGAGCCCGTGGCTTTTAAAACATCCCTAAGCAATGTAAATAGCGACTAAATTGATATATTTTTTTTCAAATTGATCTTTTGTACTTATGTAAAAGAAATAAACAGGATCAGTAACGGTTAACGAGACATCCGGAATTTTTATTTTATTTCTTTTATTTATATATTTTTATTAAAAGTACCATATTAAGATTATTAACATGCCGATAACATTGGACAAATTGGGGGTATCTGATATAGACGAGAGAGTACATAGCTAAGAGGGTATCTAAGAAAGATAGTCCAGTGTACTGATTCTCTGTTTTCTCGATGACGGTTACAATTATCTGAAGTCTTAGATCAAATTGTGCACAAGGATGGGATAATATCTCGTCTCAAATTGTAAAAGATTCTTGCAACGCCCTAATTAAGCCGCTCACCTCGACGGGTGTTTTGTCTCAAAGCTTTAAATTAATAAATTAATAAAGCAATTATTATCCCGTTTAATAGGCTGGCCAGAAGAATCTTTCCAATAATTACAGACCTATATATTAAATGATATAATAATAATGGACAAATATCAGGTTAACTGCATATTTAGAGAAAAATAACTACTTAAACCAATCTCCAGCTAAGCTTGAAAATTGCCGCTTGCTTGCGACTATGGTCGTGCGTATAACGTATTCGAAGCTACGACCTTAAGTTTCACAGACAAACACTAAACTATCACGCTATAGCTGCTTCATAGTCATTACACTTGTTGTCGAAATCTACATTTTCTTGTCCGTTTGTGTGCTCGTTTGTTTGTGGTAGGGATCCGGACACGCCGAATTACAGGTAATAAAGCATTCCATCACAGTCCTCGAGGGTGACTACGCACGTGGGCCTACAAATCTTCGTTTAGGATGAATTCCCCATCAGGTGAATGTTAATATGTCCGATCTAATTATAATAAAAAAAAAGTTAACTGACAATTCCGAGTATGGTAATTTGCGAGGGCGTCGCAAACAAGGTTATTCGCGATACCGCCATGTCACAGGCCCGTTCTCTCCAGTCAATACAGATAGAAGCGTTGCTGGAGTTTCTCGCACCACTTCTTATCCAGCGCCCACGCATTCCGAAGTCGTGGTACAGATAGCCAATAATAATAAAAGAGATATTAATGTATATAATTCTTAGCCAGAATCAACTGACCGAGCCGAGGTTCGGCCCTCTCGGGCACCCTCGAGTTAAACGCTCTCGCGGAACAGGGTAACGGGCCAAGACGAGGCTCCCAAGAGGGAGGTGGCAGGTTACCCACTAATAGAGGTCTCAGTTAGTAGTTAGTTTGTCCGATCTAATTGTAAAAAAGTTAACTGACAATTCCGAGTGTGTTCATTTGCGTTTAGACTTTTCGTATTTATTATAATGATGACCCTGATAGGTCGCTTAGACTCGATAAAACATAAAAGAAAATGTGTATATATTCACAAAAACGGTTATAAACTTCGGACATATTCTTACTCATATGTTAACAAATAAAACATCACTTGAATGATTATAAATACATCTTGTAATAGATAAATACCTCATAGAGACGTAAGTCTGTCATTATAAAACGAAATGACAGGTAAATCACCGATAATCACGAGTTAGTCACGTTGGTACCACTATTTGTGCATCCAGCTAGTATGCCGAGGTGCTGACGGTGCGCGATCGTCACCATGAAACTTGTAAGAGCGTACCTTTAACAAACTTGCTTTTAACCATTCTATACAGAAGTGTAGTAAGTTGATTTAAAAAAAAAAGATTTTTTAACTTCCTACTCAGCGTTCGGTTGTGAAGGAAAGCATTGAGAAATAAATAAATAAAAATATTTTACTGATTGGTGCATTGTGTAAGAGTAAAGGAATTCATAGCCATCATAACCGAGACATGACAAGACGGAGTTCTCTCTTAAAGTTCCCTTTTTGCTGAAAACCCCCAAAACCGAGACATTACAAGACGGAGTTCTCTCTCAAAGTTCCCTTTTTGCTAAAATCCAACTAAGTGGTCACCCTCTGTGCATTGGCATTCTACGGAACGGACGCCAATCTGCACTGAGCCTAAACACATCCCAGGGGTGGCTTCGCCCCTAGAGCCCTCGTTGAGCTATGTCAATCCAAGACCACTCCGTTTTTCCGTCCTCCCCGTATTCGTTTTATATGACAGTCAGGGGTACCTTAGCCCTGTGCTAAAAGCCCGGGCCTAAAGGGCTGTCCAGTTCTCGGTCTAATGAAAAAAAACATTGAGATAAGATAATAAAACGTTACGGGAACATAAAGGATCAAGTCTTTTTAAATTGGACATAAAAACTTTTAACTGACACTGAGCTTTTTCCGGATATCCACTTAACAAAAATTAAAACAAAAAAATATTGAATCAATAAAATAACTTTCTTCCTCTTTTTCTTATTTTTTCCTCTATGTAATGGTAGGGTTAGTCACTGTCGCCCATTACAAATGATATTTTTTTCCTTACATTAATGACATCTTTGCGGAACATTTGTACGTTATCAGGTTTCATTTCTTTAAGAATCAACTTTTATCCGGTGTCTACGCCCGGTTTTTACGGAGGTTACTCAAAGCTTCATCTCCTTCAAATTAAGCTTTTCTGAACTATTAGGCCTTATGTTGGGCTTAGCCCCAAACAACCACCCACATGTATTCTTGGATACTTAAATCGGTAAAAAACGTTTTAGCTTAATAAATACCGTTTCGACCTTTTCTTGAAGACGCCGACATTTTAAACAGATTCGAACGTTAATGGACATAACAAACGGAAAAATTTAATCCGAATACAAAATAGGTATATACATATCGAATTCATAAACAGAATACGTTTTAAATGCTAAATTACAATACTAAGTCCAAATCACCTCTGCGCTAAAATTAAAAAAGGTTATTTATGACACTTTACTCGTGGACTGGCATTATCGACAGTCCCAAGTTGCCAATTACCGACAATGGGCGCATCAAATATTCATTACGAAGCGGTGCTTCGAACCGAAGTGCCTCCAAACACACAAACACCACCGGCATCTGTCCTTTATTTAATGCACCGTAGACTGTTATTAGGTAAACATTTTGTACTTTAGGGCTTTGAATACATATAGCAATTAAAACAAAATAATTTACTAATAATTTAGTACGTTTGGAAAAAGAAACTGCACTATGATATTATGATTGTCATTGCCTCCAGGTCGATTTCCTTAGCTACCAGATGAAGTGAATTGTACTGTATTTTTTATATTAATGATAATAACCTTTATTAGTAACATGATATTAGTACAAGTTTGTAGTAACTTTTATTTGATTTACAATTACAATTACAACCATTTAATTTTTTCTCTTTAGTAGCCGTGCTAGGTCCTGGACATGTGTTACAGCTGCTAAGTCTCCTCCGGATGAAGTATTACTTATAAACTAATAAACTTTAAACTACTGTTACATTAAAACTATAATTTAATTAACGAAAAAAAAAGAATACCCCAATAATGGTAGTAGTAGTATATGTTAGTAAATTATATTACTTGTACTAATACTTCAACCCGGCGAAATAGTAAAAGCCCTCGGGCTAACAGCGGCCATCAGACCGAAAAAAATAATTAAAAAAAATGTACTAAGACAGACACTGACAAACAATGTAACAATGGAAGGTGGTGATTTGGATTTCGAAATAAGTGATGGAGTCTAAATACTCATGTATTGGCCTCGATTGTAAATCTGGTGATGATTTTGTTTTCTTCGTCGATTTTGACCACGGATGGCGATATCTTCCAGTTATTGTCACATTAGATCAACTGCGCGGAATGTTTTTATAGTGCCGTAAGTGTCGTCCCCTTCCTTATTTCGATGTAATGCATGCCCAATAAGATAGGAGGAAGTTTCAGACGCAGTGTCAAGGACACGGGACATACACACAACCCTCCCAAAACCCAACAATTTGTCATACACAAATATTGTTCCTCGGCTGGTAATCTAACTAAGCAGCCATGCAAATACCGTGGTCTTTTATGTAAGACCTCGTAACAAAATAACCTACTAATTACTTCACAAAGCTTCTTTAATACACAGTAAGACCAAATGTTTTTTTTTATAATTATTATATATGTATATTGTTTGTGAAATGTATAAAAATATGTATGTATGTTTATAGGTGTTTATTTTGTGAGTAGTTTTGGTATTTTGTTCTCAATTTTAACGTACACGCTTTTCGTTAGTTTCTTTAAAGTTTCCGTAGAAATAAACAGTACCCATGTACTATTTTCTTTATATATTACTTTAGTTTAATTATGTGTGTACATAAATAAATAAGCATAAAAGATGTATATTCCTCATTAAGTTCAAAATTATAGCGCTAAAACTCGATGTCGAAGATGTCGGAGCATAGATACATTTTTTTTATTACAAGAGGTGTTGTCAAAATGTTGTACAATTGATCGGATGAAAAACTTAGTCAATAGGCCTTCATATAAAATATTACCACTGACTAGTGTAGCTCGAACCCGGAGGTAACTAGGGACTTTCTTTTTTTAACTCGGCCCTCGAATACCTCGGAGCCAAATACCGCAGCGTTCCCGCCTAGTAACAAAAACTATTGTCAAACATCTTTTTTTCCACAAGTATAAATATCACCCGAGTTCTTTGTCCGCGTGATGGTATAAGTTACAAGTTCTAGCGGGGTAAACTAAAAATTAACAAAGGTTCACTGTGAATACGGTCTGTCTATACACGTCACTTTCTAAGAGGACTTTTCTCTTTTTTTGTATTTTCATTATATACAGGCGTATATATATAATGAATAATACAAAAAATGTATATATCTATTACGTCTCGATATCCCAACACTCACCAAACGAAATGCAGCAGCGTTGTGCTGCTATTCCACGCTGGTAATCTCAGAAAGCGTCGTCCTTCCCCGAGCCGACCCATTTATGCCGCATCCTGAAAAATGTATACCTACGGCAGAGCCACTGTTAGAAACTATATGAACCAAATTAAATCAAAGTAATAAATGTTTTAGGGTATTTAACATAAGTAAATGTTGCCAGAGATTCATTCATAATAACGTGGCATTAAATATAATTGAATACTTTAATAAAAACTCCGTATATTATTTACGTATACGTACCTGTCTACTCATTATTAAAAGATCTACTAAGCGTAACGGCTAATTTCATTAATTAAACAAAACACGATAATGGCAAATTGTTGATTTGTAGGTCTGTGTGGGTTGTACGTACTACATGTACGTATGTATGTATGCGACACTGCTTATGGACTTCTCTCTGATATTGTACATTACTACATAATGTTTATGCATCTTCGCAATATACATATAGTCCTCTATAATTCAAATTTCATGTCACTATAATTATAAGCGAAAAGCGCTATGATATTACATTGTAATTTTGTTGATGAATCTACAAACAAATAAAAGAAATACTTAAACTTGTAAATGTGTCGACGAATGTACAGTGATAACGACATTTTAATATACCCTATCCAGTAAATGTCAAAATTCGCCAGAAGGATAGCAATATGAATTGGGCGTCCCTTAGGGTGTTTACCACATACTCCAGTTTTTCTTTTTATTACATTGAGAGTAATAAACTAGCACAGTTCACCTTATGGTAAGTGACATTTATACATTCATCCTCGACAAGGAATCATAATGCAGATGCGTTGCCACCCTTAAGGACTGAGATGTGCATTACATCTCGTCACCAGTAATAAAGATCTATGGATCCCTACATTCACAAGACGAAACTCAGCAACATTATGCCGATATTTTAAGCTGGTATTATATGAGGGTGTGACCCTGCCCAGGTCGAGCTGACCCATTCGTTCTGCAGCTTAAAACAACCTGGTGGCGTAGCTCTACCACTGTTACCTTCAAATTTACCAATAACTACCTTCGACATGGAGCCTGATCATGAGATGTGTCCAAAGATGTTTTTCAATTTACTCTAATAACGTTACATTTATTATTAGAACAAATTTTTACACAATTCACATTATGATAAGTGATGATTGTTGTGCCAATGAGATCTAGATCTATCCTCAACAAAGGTTCAAAATGCGCATGCGCTGATAACCCTGGGACCTGAAATGTAACGCCTCCTATATCATACAAAACAAAGCAGTTCTAAGCTCCTATTCCACTCTCGTATTCTGTGAGGGCTAGACATTCCCTGGTTGTCCAACTCTTAGAGCCATGCTGTAGATAACTGTAACACTACATTTCTTACCACTTGTACCACACGATGCGTAATCGCCACCGGAATCGGAGGCGGCATCGGTGCAAACGGGCACCTTGTTTCACACCGGCCAAAATTGAATGACGCTTCATTTACATAACCATTAAGGAGCCTCCATTTGTTTAGTTTACTTCGAAGCTCCGGGGGGAAATAATAACAAGGGTTAAGCTTAAAAGAACACGTCTTTAAACGCCTTTCTAATTTTTATTTGAGAGTAAATGTTACAATAGTACCCTTTTATTATAAATTTGTTACTTGTTTGTTTGTAAAAATGAACTAAGAAATTCCCATTGCATCCTCTTACAATAAATAACGAGAAAAAGAAAAATGTAATATGTTATTTGAAAATTATTTATTTTCCATAGCCACTGTAGAAGTTAAGGAGTTGGTAATATTTTTATGCAATCAGAGGGAGACAAACAATTGCACAATTCATCAGATTAATGATTCCTGTACCAAATGATACTCCTGCCCACATTCATCTTTAATGAGGATCATATCATAATGCAGATGCGTGATCACTGAACTAAGATAGAAATTCTCGTCGCCAATGATATCTCCGGTGTCTATCACTCACCAGCGTCGCTAGGGTACTATTGTGACATCGTAACAGCCATCCAGCCAGCCATAGTCCACTGCTGAGTATAGGCGTACTTCATAGACCAGGCAAGACCCTGAGCCTCCTGTATCCATCGTCTTCCCGCAAGTTTTGTACAGAATGATCCATTACAAATAAAATACACGTTCTGTAACTGTGAGAGCTATATAGCACTAGAAACAGCGGGAATCAAGAAATTAACAAAAATACCATAAAATTCGTAAAATTTGTTTCATACAAACGAGCTACGAACGACTGCTACGAGAGTATCAAACGAGCACACAGTTCACCTGATGGTAAGTGGTTCCTGCGGCCCATGACATCTACATTCATCCTTGACAAGGAGTCATAATGCAGGTGCGTTGTCACCCTTAAGGAATGCTTCGTCCCAAGTAATAAAGGTCTCCGTATCCCTCACCAGACGAAACACAGCAGCATAATGCTGCTATTTAACGCTTGTATTCTGTAATTGCGTGTTCTTTTTCTTTCGGGCTGACAGCCGCTGTTAGCCCGAGGGCTCTTGCAGTATCATCGGGTTAAGAGGTTACCGCTTATGGCGCTTAGTCGACACCTCTATTCGTGAGTAACCAGCACAAGGGCTCCAGAGAGGGAGCCTCGGCTTGGGTCGTTACCCTGATTTGCGAGAGCGTCTGGCTCGAGGTCTGGTCCGACCAATGCTCAGCATTGGGATTGATATATGTAGAATATTACCTTACTTTTCACTTGTACATTATAAAAAAGATCAATTTTAGCGTTCGACTCGCACAGTTAATACATGTTTGCGCGTATGAAATCGCAGGCAGAGCTTAGTATATAATTTGTACAGTTGTACACAGTCTTTGCCAATAAATAAATATCTTATCTTATCACTGACGTCACCTTAGAAGGGCTTATGTCCTTACGAAGATTAAAAAGTGTTGATAGTGAAATGATAAGTGACAGTTAAAAACCGTTAAACGCAACGGCGTATTTTGATTAAATCAAACTGAACAAAAATTCAACACTACAATGGTACTAAATATTCCTAATTTTCCTGTTTGTATATAATGCCGAAAAAACAGTGATAGCTCGACCTCCGGCAACTTGCTTATTGTCAGACCGTCGCGGGGCAGCCGTCAAGTCCCTCGGCGGCGGTGCAACTTTTTTAATTATTATTATATGTTGAGAGTAACAAACGAGCACAGTTCACTGATGACCAGTGACTCCTACGGTCCATGACATCTACATTCATACTTGACAAAAAATCATAATACAGATGCGTTGTGAAACCAGATGGCCTACCTTAGATCTCGCATGCCCATCCATTAGGCTATTGATGCTTCGCAATACTTATTTCCTAACATCAGCCGCAATGGCAGATTATAACCCTTGTAAATGCTAGGTGAGAGGCCGCGGTGGCTACGTGCCCGAGCACTCACGTTTAATTCCACCATACGTCAGCATAAGCGAGTTCGATCCCAACTGCCGGTATCAATGAAATTATTAATTGCAATTTTAAACCCTGCTTTATAGCATGCTGGGAAGGCAAACATCTTGAGGAAACCTGCATGTCAAGGAAATTATTAAAAATATTATTTCGGAATTCTTGAAAGGTGTCTCATTACTACCAGCGATAAACACAGATATAATATATAATCTGTTTGACTATTTTTTATACCGCGAAAACGAAAATATATAAATCTTAACATGACCGACTAAATACTCCTTGATAACTTATTTTAAATTACTATCAAACATTGTCATTATATTAAGATACCTTTAAACTAATTGAAATTTAAATACTACAAAAAAAGCGATTAACAGTTTCTCGTGTATGTTTTTGTTATAAGGCCCGTTACACACGGACGGACAGATTGGATATTAAATTGGAGACACAATATATATGTTTCTTTTTAGACATGTATTGTCTAAAAAGAAACGTGAATTTTCAATATTTATATTATATCCTCATGGTAAGTGAGGCCCCACATTTATCATCCATCCACATTCATCCTTATATTGCAGTGGCGATATCATAATAAGTATCACCAGATCCTTGCACTCAAAGTCGAAACACAACAGTCTATAAGACTGGTTTTACACTGATATTCTGTGGTGTGTTGATTGACACAAACTGCAACGTGACCCTACCACTTCAATAAAATAAAGGAGCACGGATGTACTCCTTCCACCACAGTATAAATAAAGAAATCGCAAAGAAATATATATTTCTTTAACATTCACGTGACAAGATAACTCATCAAAAGCTTACGTCAGTTATAATTAGGCTTATAACGGTTATTGTTTATCTTTTTTTTATAATACGTGACTAACAAAACACAGTTTACCTGATGATGAAGTGATAACTGAAGCCCATGACGTCAACATCCATTCACAAGTAAGTTTCAACGTTGCGTTGTCAACATCGAAGAGTCAGGTTGAATATATCTTTATCCTGTAATTTGTCCCCGGCTCTCTAAACTCACCGCACGAAACACGTTAAGCTCCTATTGCACGATGGTATACTGTGAGGGTGTGGTTCTTCCCCTTCTTTTACCACACTAACTGCCTAAAACCTAACTGCACCTTGGGTCTACCACATAAAACGTGATACGACGATCACAGTACGACAATCATATTTGTTGGCAGAAGTACGCTAGTACAGATCTTACCAGTGACTCGTTTTTGCCGCGCATTTGGCAATGCCAACGCCTCCTTGTGTTTTTGGCGCAAACCAAAAATAAAGTATTAAATATAGACCTGACAAGGTAATAGTGATATAGAAAGAGACAGAAATACATTTGGACATAACTATGAAATACATATAAGATATTTTGTCCCTGTCTCCTCGTGCCTTTATTACCCCACTTCTTAGTTTTAATAGACGACAACGTACCTGCTATATCTTCTAGTTTTACACACAATCTGTGTCATAAATAGCGATGTGAGATCACATTTCACCAGTTGAACTGCTTGCTACTATTTGTTTCTAGATACATAGATGTAAATAAATAAAAGAATAATCAACCGAAATAAGAATTCGTTTATATTTATTGACTAAAAAAACGTAGTTTATTCATTTTATACTTCAATTATGAATTTAAGGGTGTGTATAATTTTATTTACTGTGACGTAATTTATTCCACCCTCTAATAGTGTACGTCGATGTCAGATCTATATAGAGCTATATTTAAGGCACGAACTCGTAAATCTTGGTGTCTATGTTTTTTATAATATTACTTGACAAAGGATGATGAATAAAAACACCTAACTCTGCCCATTAATGGCATCGCGACGTAATAAAAAATTTAACATAAAAAAGAACTATAATGTAGATCGTACCAAAATGAATGTACGTGAGAGGAATGTTTCATTTTGTCATTGTGTGTTGCCAGTGTTTTTATGTTTTGTATTGATTTTTTCCCCGAGCATTCTGTGGTTATTTCTTAGGTAAGGCTTTATAAAAGCATAGTAGATGATATTATTTGAAATCTAAAAACATTCACGATTATTTTTATAATTTAAAATTGCAATTGTTTGTTCGGTGTGGTATTTATACCGCCGCTTTATTAAACTAATTGTAGCACAAATTAAATAAGAAAAATACTCAATGTGTGAAAGACCATGCTTTCACAAAAAAGCTGCTCAGCACTGCTGTATTTCGTCTGAGGACTATAAGTACCCGGAGACTTTAATCCTGACGATGAAACGTTTCGTAAGGAAACTGTTAAAAAAAACGGGCTCTTCATAAATTTCATAAATACTTGGCAACACTCCGCAGTGTTAATAAATTTAGTTCATGTAGTTTGAAGGGATAATTTATCGAATGGTCGATCAATCTCAGCAAGCTTCTAGCTACAGCATGACACTTACATTAACAGTGGTAGAGCTACACTGCAGTTTGTTTCTAACTGCATAGTGAATAGGTCAGCTCGACCGGGGTAGGACCACGCCCTCACACAATACCGGCGTGAAATAGCAGCATGAGGCTGCTATGTTTCGTCTAGCGAGTGAAGGCACCTTTATTACTGGTGACGAGGCATTCCATCTCAGTCCTCAAGGGTGACAACGCACCTGCATTATGCACGATGAATGTAGATGTTGTGGGCCGCAGGAATCACTTAACATCCGGTGAACTGTGTGCTCGCTTGCAACTCTTAATGTAATGAAAAAAAAAAAAGAATACCACCGTGAAATGGTAGCATAACTCTGCTGTGTCTCGTATGCTGAATGTAGGGCTCCGGTAACCACATCACGGATAACAAGGCACCCCATCTCAGTGTTCAGGACAACGCGTATGCGTTCTTGAATTTTTTGTCGAAATTGAATATCTTCGGCCCCAGTCATTCATAACTTACCATCGCCTGAAATGTGTGTGCTTCATTGTTTCCAAAAAAAAAAAAAATCATTCGTTTGTACCACTAATACTTTATTATGATCGACAATATTTTTGGTGTTAGAAGGAAATACCTACTAATACTATTGCTGCTTCTGTATATTACGTATTTCCTTTAGCTGGTGCTGCAAATAAGACCTGCAAGTCAGTAGCTCGTACTAGTGAGTTGTCATAAAAGCAAAAAAAAAACAACAACAACACTAAAATCATGACTATAAACAAACTCGGACTAAAACCTCTATACTCACGACTGTAAACGTAAACCAATATAATGTATCGAAGGCAATAAAAAAAATGAATTGTCTATTACATCGACACGCGATAAAAAGTGATTCGCCAACACGTCGTGACAGCGTTGTAATCAAGCCTTCCTAAAACCGAACATGATCATACGTGGGGTCAATCACGCCAATTTTTTTTATGGGCACATAGTCTGATATCGTATGTGGCCCTCAGCACGATGAATCGTTCGCGTGACTGTGTTTCGCATAGAGAAAAAAATTCAATCGCAGATGATAGAATGACCGACAGATTAATTATTCTATTTCAATATACACGCGTGGTGAATTTTAACACTTATTGGTGTGAAATTGTAGAAGCGATAAGGAAATCATCGTGTAATCTCTGTTGTGTCGTAATTTTTATCATGATGATGCAATTAATAGACACGGGACACTTTCCCAGTACATGCAAGTCCAAAAAGTTGTTACTGTAATCTTAAAGTTGTTTTTTTTTCGTGCCGCTGTTAGATCGAGGGCTTTTACAGTTTCACCGGGTTGGGAGGTGACCGAGCGCTTATGGCGCTAAGTCGAGACCTCTATTAGTGGGTAACCAGCCAGCACAAGGGCTCACGAGGAGGGAGCCTCGGCTTGGACTATTACCCTTAAAATGTAATTTTGTCTATGAATCATATACAACATTTACAATTCCGCTGAAAAATTCGACGCCGCTCAAGTTATTTAAATAGTGAATTTTAGTTGTTAGTTTAAGTTTTGGAACGCCAAGTGGTTTTGTTTTAGAGCGCCTGGCTTCTGAGTTCGTTTCCTAACCGACGAACAATATTTGATCCGAGAAGCATACTTTGTTAACAAGTAACAGACTCACGCCGAACTGTTACTACTAACTTTAGTACCAACAGGACCAGGGATCACGCTATCCACAATACCATTACACACAATACCCTTAACTATAATATATAAACTAAAAAAATGAACAAGTGGAGATAGTATTATTTTTTGTGTCTTTTAAAATGCTAACGAGAGATGAATAAATTATGTTCAATGGGATTTTCTGTTCCTATCCATTTAATTAAGACCGGATTGAGTCGTCTACGAGCCGTGGTAGCTCAGTGTCTTCGCTCGCTTTCAGTTTCAAGGTACGCTCAAACCAAGTTCGATCCCCAGTGGCGACACCGATCAAATTATTAATTGCTATTTGCTATTTTACGGTGAAGGCCGTGAAGGAAAACTCTGTGAGTAAAACCTAAGGAGTAAATAATAAAAAAGCCGCGTAGTAAGTAGGCTATAGTTCCAACACCATCCCTAAATAGGAGGCCCATGTCGAGGGGAATTATATAATCGTATATAATAATACTTTAATTTATTTAGTCTTCTCGATATTACAGTGTCGAGGATAGTTCAAATTTAAAAAACTATGGTGATAGTTGCTTTTTTTTAATTTGAATTATCCTTATAATACTTCTTACTATGGTCTTTAAGAAAGTTAGTTTATACGTAGTGCATTATAAGAAAGTTTTACTTCAATTACGTCAAATATTTTAATTATGTCAAATATTATCTTAAATTAACAAAAAACCCACGAAGAATATTTTTTTCTAAAAATGATCAAAGAAGTCACAATATAGGTACATGTTTTATTTTCTGTTGTTCCTAAATTCCCGCCATTTTTGATACTCGTCCATTTTGGTTTTACTTTTTTTTATATACTTTATTTGTGGTTATGTTTATTTATTAATAAAGTGATACGTCAGTACGTTGGAGGCACGTCTACGTCGACAATTAGTAAATTTCGTCGCCGGCAACGAGTCAAGGGCGGTCACCGAGCAGCTGGTTCCTACTGAATTTTAATACCTTGCCGATTCGAAACGACTGTTAAAGCTACTTCACACCATCCAATTTGAGCGAGCTCGAGTATAGTGACACGATTAATTGATTTATTGTCTTCAACTACGAAATTTTTTTTTAGAACTAGCAAAGCAACTATTGCGGTTCCCAATCGGCTGATGAGACTACGTTGACTCTGTTATTTATGACTAGGATAATTTTAATTGTAAATTATGAAACATCATCCTTAGCCACCCAAATCAACCCAGTTGAACTTTATATTATAGGTGTAAAATTAAAACGATATAATTAAAATAAACTATTCAAGTTATGTTTTTTTTATTTATTTATTTATATTTTTTTCTTTCACAAAGGTACAGAAAATGAATACAACAATATAATACAATATAAAATATTCCTTTGTGAGAGATTGGTGTCTGCACTAGGTTTCCCTGTCTGACAGATTTCCAGGCCCTTGATACACGGATATGGTTATGCTTAAAACTTAACAAGAAAAAAAGACAAATAACAGAAAAATATTAAGAAAAGTAAAAAAAAAAAAATATTAAATAAACAACGGAAAAACAAAAATGTCTCCGAGTGAGCGTCTAATTGTATGATGAGTGAATATTGAATGTGTGTGAGTGTTATTAATGATGAGTGATTATAAGTGTTTAGTGTAGTTGTTATTTTATATTATAAGTGATTATTGTAGTTGTTATTGTATATTATAAGTGATTATTGTTGTTGTTATTGTATATTATAAGTGATTATTGTTGTTGTTATTGTATATTATAAGTATATGTTGTTGTTGTTATTGTATATTATAAGTATATGTTGTTGTTGTTGACCCTATCCTAGGGTTTGGAGACGATTTTCAGTAGCATCATAATCCAGTTTTTGTAACCACGCAAACAATTTTAATTTGTACCTGCTTTTTGGAAGAGGTTACAAAGATAAAATTTTATTTATTTTATCGTAAAGGTTGATTGATTACTAAGAAAGCTAAACAAATTATATATTATTTTTTTATAATATAATTTTTAGACCTTTAGATGTAAAAAAAAATACTATAGACAAATTGTTAATAGCATAAATCTATATCTCCCAAAATTTGCAATTCAAATCAAACTTTTTTCATTTAAAAGAAAATTTAAAGAGTAAAGAAAAGTTAAAATTTTGAACTCATGGTTAAAGTTAATTAGATGTTCATTATTGTGTTCTAATACTACTTTCAAATGATATGTTCTAGCCCACAACTATATTTATCGTAGATTGGATAGTATGATAGGGGCTTAAGACAAGATTAGTGTTTGCGCCCGCTCTCGAGGTCACTCAGACAGACGGTAACTATGCTACGTCTCTAAAAAAATATATAGCTATACAAAAAAAATAAAAGGCGGAAGAGGCGTAGCTAGCTAGTTAGGTGGCGGGACGGAATTGTGACAACGTTTTAAAATAGGTCGAGCAACGCTTTGTTCGCAAGTTTGTCCAAATTTGGCCGTTCGTATGAAGCGGAATTTAAAGTTTGTTGTTAGTTGTTCACTCACTAAATACAACTGTTCCGCAATTGTTCAACTCTTTTAACTTAAAGACGGGATTTAATATTAATAGATTAAAAACTAAATATATTTTCTTTTCATCTTATTAAATATTTTATTCAACATAATTTACGTAACATAAGTTACGTAGTTTACAGACTTATAATAACGAATCTTCTGCATAATAATATTATTTATCATGCAAGAAAGACCTGATCTTTTCTGATAAATATTATTCAAATAAATAAAACAGGGATTCCGATTTCCTCGCGGTTGAGTTCGACCACGACTATATTTTTCGGATTATTATGAAAATACGTAAACTACGTAGGAAATATTGTAGTGCCGTAAACATTTCCGCAAGAACACCGAGGCACTTACTCGTTGTCATCTTCCTTGTTAAGATGCAGTACTAATGACCATCTCATACATACAATACACTGAAACCCGAAAACCGAAAGTTTGTGATACATGATTATTAATCTACGGCTGGGGATCGACTACTGGAAAAGCTACCGGCTAATATATGGCGTTTAAATTCAAATAAATAAGACATGGATTTAGATAAATCTTCAAAGATTTTGCACACAGTTTCGCCGATGGTAACTGAACGTTGTGACGACACCTACATCCCTAAAGGTCCTTGAGTACCAATGTCACCCTATAGAACTGACCCCAGTTGTTAACTCGCCCTTCGCAACCCGCTTTCGCAGCTGACGGGGGCTAATCATTCTTCACATTGGCAACTTGCTAACTTGCTGGTTATGGATTAAAATTTAAATTATGTATTACTTAAGGAAAATACATTTTATATATACTATGTACAGGATATTATTATCACAGTCGGAACAATAGAGAAAAAAATTGTGAGTGAGAAATGTAGTATAGTTGAAATTGTATCGTGAAGTCACTAAACGGCCCCAACGGAGGACCAGCGCTGGTTGTTCATGATCAGCATATGCTGGGTTGGGACCGATTCGTAACAACTAGTTTTTTTTTCGATTAATCATATAATTGTATACAATAATTTTAGTTTTCATACGAACAAACACCTCCTTTCTTTCTTTCTTGTTTTTTTATTACGATTTTTTTTATTTAAAGCATATATATTTTTTAGTCGTAATTTACTAATGCAAGTTTCGTTATTGCCAATGTATATATAGTTGTTTTTGAATCATCATTATGTATTTACAGATTGGCAATTGTCACAGTTACCACGTATGACAATCGAATTGTCGACCAAGAGTTAATTATTTAAAAAAAAAAACGCTGAAATGAACTAGCTTTTCTCTTGTCACCATCAATGGCACTATAATATATCCTACCGAGATGACCTGTTCAGGAATACATAAAACGCCTAGGACAACATTAAAACTGGAATAAAACACGGTCTGCATTGACGTGTACGGCCCCACCCATTCAGACATAGGAGAATACGTTTTGCATAATACAATTAGTGCAGGTTTCATTCATAAGAATAATAAAATAAGCGATAGCCTCGTTGTGATTAGCATAAACTAAAAATTCTAAGTATCTAACCGGATAACGGACACTTTACACTTAAGCTGTTATTTGTTATATTTATATTTCTAATTATCTGAATAATGTAAATCCGTTCTTGGCATTATTTATTTACTCTTTATTGCAATAACCTTAAAGGTTCAAAGGGTGGACTTAACGCCGAAGGCATTCTCTACCAGTCAACCCAAGGTGTGGTGAGATATTGCGATAGGTGTGGCAATAAACTAATTAATAAAAAGAAAAGACTAAAAAAGTATTATTATAAAAATAAAGAATAATATATACATATATACTTCCATCGTCATCGACTACCCGGCTCAGGACTTCATTTGACTTACGACGTTTCCATACATACCCTAACTTCAAATAACATATTTTTATCTGACATCGTCCACGTTCGTTCCATCGGCGAGACACGACAAGTGTAGATACTCCCTTATTTACATTTCAACGATAATGTACGCGGCGTTTGATTGAATTAAAGTTATTGGCAAAAAATTCCACACAAGCTCAAGGCCAGACGTTGTTTGAACTTTGAAGGCGCTCGTTACGTTTCGAATTTATTTCGTTTATTATAATTTATAAACCGTGACACGGAAAATTTGGTTTCTGATAAAATAAAAACTGTTGGCGTGCGCGCTATACACTGCTCGCTTCTACACTTTGGGACTTGGAGCCAATACTAGATTACATATGGTGTCATTTAGAGTTAAAGAAAGTTTTGACGTATGAGATGAACGCTGATTGTCTGAACTGAAAAGTCAAAAAATCTCACATGCACATAAGCAAATAAGTCGTATACACATAATGTAGAAAACGTAAGAAATTAGTTTAGTAATTGATGCATTTATTCATTGGCGAGTTAGGATATCCAACAAGGCGATATCTTCTAGTTATCATAAAATGAAGTTAAGACTGCGGAATATATTAGGGTGTCGTTAATATTTGTACACAAGAGTTAGTCACTCTTCGTTGCCTTCCCTAATCCGAGGGAAAATATATTCGATGACATCTGTGGAAGGTTCATGAAATCTTAAAAACATAGTTCAATCATAAAAACACTCCAGACCGGAAAACCAACAATTTGAACCAATTTAAGTCGTCACTCCATCTAGTGGGATTGTCTTACACTGCGTTAGCCAATACGATGATGCCATCGGGAATCTTCTTACCCGTCAGTTATCGATTCTTCGACCTTTAGATTAATAACCCTTTGAGTAATATTTGTCACCTTCGTTTTACTGCGAATGATGAAGTTGCGGTTCGAACTATATTTTTTATAGAATAGGTGGCAACCGACCCGATGGTAAGTGATCACCGCCGCCCATGAACATCCGCAACACCAGAGGAGTCGCAAATGTCTTGCCGGCCTTTAAGAAAAGTGTATGCACTTTTCTTGAAGGTCCCTAAGTCGTATCGGTTCGGAAACACCGCTGGCGAGAGCTGATTCCACAGAGTAGTTGTGCGTGGCAGGAAATTTACGTGTGAAGCACACAGTTTTGGATTGCCAACCATCGAGATGATGAGGAAAATTAATTTAAAACATTTCAAAATTTTCTCACGATGTTTTCATTCACCACTGAGCAACTGACAATGTCATTGATGGCGGAAGAATTGAACTCGGATTTGCTCGCTTACCTGTAACTTATATGGGAGCTACCAAACTGAGCTACCACGACACACAGATATATATATATATATATATATTATAATATTATTTGTCTTTCTTTCTATAAATAAAACGCCATAAGCTAACATCACGTACATTGCGAGCAATGGACAGCTATGCACATCACATATTTTATTATTAATTTTATATAAAGTTTATTGCCTAAGTAACTTTATGATTTCGTTATTGTCTTGACATTCAGAGGTGTATATGTTTTTAAATATTGCAATGCAATAAAAAGCGAATGCATATAATGAATTCTCGTATGTCGTATATACATATCTACAAATGGCTTATGAAATCTGAAGTCACTTTACTATCCATTAAGTTTATTCGAACATTGAACGGTTATAAAAACTTTATATACAAAACTGCGCCAACTTCTCATCTACGTCCTCGCGGTTATAGTATCTGGCTGCTGTGTCGTGGGTCCTCGGTTTGATTCCTAGCCGAGGAACAATATTTGTGTATTACAAATTGGTTTTCGGCTATGGGTGTGCTGTGTATGTTCCATGTCTTGGATACTGCATATGAAAATTCCTCCGTTTTTATTTTACATGCCGGAATAGGGAATAGTACGAAGAATCAGTACCTCGGTGCTTGCGCGAGTACTTAGGGCATTAAAAAATTTGCGTAGTTAATGTCATCTGGTATTAACCAGAAGATATCGCCGTGGTCGAAATAGGTCGAGAGGGCATAAACTAATTAAAAAAAAGGTCGTTTTCTTTTGTTTTGAGTGCTTTACAGCACAGAGTTGACATCCCCATGTCATAGTTAACCTGAACTACCGTTAGCATTAAATTGTTTAGTTTTATCTATGCAATAGCAGCAGCATACAATTTTCTGAGGTCATTCGGTGGTGTGTTTGACTTTAGCTTCAATTTTATTAACCACAGAATCACGCTCGCGAATGAGGATTCATAGTTTATCAAATCTGGTCCAGTGAAGGACCAATCTAAGATATGATTACAGACTGTACACTTTTTAACACAATACCTCGAAACGTCGTAAAGAATTAATATTAAATTTTATAATTGAGTTTACAATTACCTAACTTCAAAGACATGCCGACTATCTATCTTAAAAGGGTCTTTACTGAAAAGGGTTGAGGGGAACTTCCTTTCTTCTGATTTCCCTACGAAAATATTTGTGTTAGATCACCAATGACTCCCTCGCAAAGTGTTCTTGGAATACCTACAATTCCCACATGCGTTTATATAGTCCAAGATAAAAAAATCGCATCGTAGATTAAAAAGCTCCATTGGCAATTCATTAATAGTCTCAGAGGACTGCACAAGTCGGGGCTAATGTACTCGTAAACGTTTTTTTTTTAATCTATCAGTATACAAATGGTATTCATCGGTTTTATATATAGATTATTTTTAGAAATAACGATCGGATCGTTATGTCTAAAAATATTCGTCGTAACTATATGTTAAACGCTAAGGTTTGATGATGTAATGCAATGTGAACCATTATTGAGGTTTTATATGGGTGTACTGTCAGCAGTAGGAATTACTAACTGTTAGGTAAACTGCGTCCTCGTTGTTTATATTCCAGATTTCATAAAATTGATTTTTTTCTTACGCCCTACCAAAAGTAAATTTCTAGAATTGGCCAAGAAATTTAAAATATTATCATAACTTTTTAATACTGGTAATATTACTTCCTGGACTATATATACCAAATTATAAGCGAAAGCTTCCTTGGAAATCAGCTGCTCAACTGATAGGCGACTCTTGCTTACCGTGACAATGAATTCATCCAGGATAAGGAATCATAGCGTATCACCCCTAAAGGTTAAAATGCAATGCCACCAATATTAATATCTGCGCATAATTTTTTTCATCAGACGAAACAATGTGGCGCTTTACTACTAGCATACTCCTACCCCAGTGGAGTGGGCCTATTCTACAACTAGTTTATGAACTAGCGAACTGCGGTGTGACTCTACCATGTAAAAGATACTAATTTCTACACGTACTTTTCTGGTGTTGGTGAGAAAGCGATCTTCGAAAGATACACTGCCTCCTGGGGGGTTGACCAGGAGGCTGTGTATCTTTTATTATCTTTACATGCATTACATCTGAATAGAGAAGGTGACCATGAGTTAGTTTTTCTCCAAATGCTTACGGCGCTATAAGATATTGTGCGAAGTTGATGTCATCTATCAATCACTAGACGATATCGTCATGGTCGATATCGACCAGGAGAACATCACAATATGTCGTGATGTAATCTACGTAGTTTTGAAAGTACAGCAGAGGGCTCTTTATAAACATGCTAGAAGCGTTCATTGAACACATTAACACGAATATTAGTGTTAGATTGATATCAAGAGAGGATATATATATACTGTCCGATACTTTTTCATTATATGTGATTTAAAATTTAGATAAAAAACTCAATTTTTTTCTTATTTATTGGAGGTCGGGCCTGTGTTAATGCCGGATAGCACTTCGGTGCCACTATATATCTTTCGTGCATGCCGCATATGTATGCACTTACTCATCTCCAACGTAGATCGCATCAGTGCGGCTAATCTTCTGGTTACCTATTCCCAGAAGATCCAAACTCTACCTGGCACGCGCGTCTTACTCACAAATTATGTATTTCATTTCTTCAACTACCTGTACTCAACATCTGCATACCGAGTTATCTATAACATCCATTATCTTCAACATACGATACATGCTATAGTGTGCTATGAACGCTTCTAGTATTTATGTAATGAAAAAACTAACTTCAAGACAACGTTTATATAAATCTCCACTGTTGGTCAGAGGCCTCCTTTCCATCGGATCGGATTGGCATACTTGTCATGAACTGGAATGTCTTGGCATGTCAAAGGAATTTTTAATTTCTCTATTTATTTCTTTGACATGCCTTTGGATTCCTCACGATGTTTTACTTCAGTGCTAAAACACACGTAATATTCAATCTAAATATAGAAATGCAGGTCAAGTTCATCCGTCTATCGCATATTTTATTGGAAACAGGCTTGATACTAGGGGTGTTACGGAGATGGTTTTATCGGAATCGAATTTGGAATCGGAATTTTTAAATTTGTTTATCGAATTCGGAATCGGAACCAGAACCGGAATCAGAACTAAAACCAGAAACGGAGACGGAGTTAAAAAGGAAATGTATAAGGAGCAGTTCAAAATAAAATAATATGAATATCTTCCCCGCAATCGGGATTCCTCGTATCACATGTATAAAGTTTATACATGTCATACGGGGAATCCCGGTTTATACTATAAACCTGTTTGAACGCGCCGACGGTCTGCTTTCGTGGCCCCTCATGTATGCTTCGACCTCCGATTAAAACCTCCGGTTCAATATTACCGGATCCGAAGTCGAAATCGGAGGTGTAATATCAATCGGAAGTTCCTACCTTTTGGAATCGGTATCGAACCTCCGTAACATCCCTACTTGATACCTAGGCGAGGTGCCGGAGTTAGTCACGACCTGGTGCCCCTAGACGCCTATTATTGCGGCCAGGTCCTGGCGTCATGGATTCGATTGTGATCTAGCGATGCTTAGCGGTTAATCATAGGTCTTGCGGTTTTCCTTCTGCAACGATCGGAATGATTATGTCGAATTGTCGTAATGATATTTACAATTGAACAGTTATTTTAGTTACGATATATCCGTTTGTTGTTTAAAGTAATTTGTGTTGTGGATTTACTACTCAAGTGATAAAAGATGTTAACACTTATATATCTACACCTATAAGTCACATAATCAACCTGTGTATTTGCAACCGCGTATTTCCGGATAAGTTAAAAGTTACTATTATTAAGCCACTGTTCAAAAAAGACGATCGCGAAAATATGAATTCATATCGTCCTCTTATACCAATATTCGCAAAGGTTTTTGAAAAAGTTATTTTCAACGACCTATCCACATTTGTTGAATCTGACGAACTATTAGTTAAAGAACAGCATGGTTTTAGGAAAGGTAAAACAATAAACATGGCAATATACGATTTTTTATCTAAAGTGTTGACAAATTTGAACAATAAATATTAGTCTTTTGGTGTTTTTATGGATTTAACTAAGGCATTCGATCACGTCGAACATGATATTCTCATAAATAAACCTGACTCTTATGGGATAAGAGGTACCCCTCTACAACTAATAAGGTCTTACTTATGTGAGAGATTACAAATAACTGCATTAAATAATATCAATACAAATAAAAATATGGAGAGTATGCATTATTCAAAACCAAGGACTGTAAGATGTGGTGTTCCACAAGGAAGCATTCTTGGTCCGTTCCTATTCCTAATATATGTAAATGATCTGCCGTTATCCGTTAATTCTCCTATGACTTTATTTGCTGACGATTGTACCATACTGCTTACGGCTAAAGATTATGTTACAATGAAACAATCCATAAATGAAACATTTAAAAAAATAATTGACTGGTTAAACAATAATAACCTAAAAATTAATTTTGGCGAGACAAAAATCATGACCTTTAAAACAAATAATAAAAACAATAATAATATAGCACTTGACATTAAATATAATATAATTATGCCTATTGAATAAACCTATTGATGAAATTAATGAGACAAGATTTTTGGGACTAACCATTGACAATATGATGACATGGAAATCCCACACAAAGAATATATGCACTAAACTTAACAGTTTTTCATACGCTCTAAAGCAGCTTGCTAAAACAACAAACATAGCGACTCGAATTACAGCGTATCTGGGCTTTGTAGATTCAACACTTAGATTTGGCATTATATTTTGGGGCAATTCTGTCGACAGGGAAACGTGCTTAAGCACAAAAAAAATGTATTAGGGCGCTAAAAATTATACAACATAGAGACACATGTAGACCTCATTTCATTGAATTAATAATTTTAACTTTCATCTCACTTTACATATTAGAGATATGTGCTTTTGTCATAAACAACCTATACCTGTATGGACGCATATGACAGTCGCAGCAGTCGCCATAAGTTCACGGCAATAGCTCCAAGAACATCACTGGCGCAAAAAAGTATTATTTTTATGGCGACAAAGATTTACAACAAAGTTCCCAAAGATTTAAAAGTAATAGAGAATTCAAAGTTATTTAAGTCCGAAATAAAAAGACTCTTGCTAAGAAAAGCTTACTATTCTTTAGAAGAATTCTTTAATGACAATTTTTAAAAAAAATAATGCCACTGGTGTTTTTATGCAATTGGGATAAATATTATTAGTTTTTATTATTAGTGTAATTCTTTCTTTTGACTAATTTTGTATGCCCGCAGGTTAGGACATAGCTGGACAAATTACTTCTGAATTATATATTCAATACGTATGGTCCACAAATAAATGATTTTGATTTGATTTGATTTGATTTTAAGCAATTTGATGTTTATAAAGCTTGTTACCTCGACTGGGAATGGAAAACAGGACGCCAAGATATCGAGCGTCTGATCAACGGTCGTTTGAATTATTTAGTATTCTATAAATATACCAAAATCAACATGAATGAACTAATATCAAATAAACGCTAAAGCATTCGGTTATACATTAGCAAGAGGAACTATGTATCGGCACTATTACTTATTAACTACTTTGTATTCGATCACCCATTTTAGCCTATCTAGTACAAGGATGTAGGTAAATGCTACAGGAAAATTAGGGCTGAAGCACAATACAGACGAATTGAGGGCGCATGGGAAATCCCATTACGGCATTTGACAAAGATAATGGTCATAATGGAGTGCCTTTAGCGGAGCTTCCTGCTTATATTATGTGATATGTATGTATATATATTATCTGTATGCATGTTATTTATATATGTGTATATATTTACACATAAATAAATATGTATATAACGCCGTGGTAGCTCAGTGTGTAAGCCGGCACCAATGAAATTCTGATATATCACATTCTTAGCAGCGAAGGAATACATCGCGAGGAAACCTGCACGCCTAAGAATTTTTTTTTTTAAAGATGACCATTGTCTAACCGGCCTTGAGGACATCGACGTAATATATATATCAAATACAGAAGATAATACAATAGATATCATGTAACATCGCGTAGTGGTAGAGCTACACTGCATTTTGTTTCTAGCAGCAGAATGAATGGGTCGGCACGTACGGGGCACGACTTCACAGAATACTAGCGTAACATAGCAGCATAATGTTGCCGTGTTTCGTCGTGTAAGTGCACCTTTATTACTGGAGACGAGGTATTCCATCTCAATCCTCAAGGGTGACAACGCAACTGCATTATGATACCTTGTCGAGGATGAATGAAGATGTCACGGGCCGCAGGAATCACTTGCCATCAGGTGAACTGTGTGCTCGTTTGTTACTCTCAATGATTTAAAAAAAAACACTAACGTTTGAATACATAGCTTTTAATCGCTGGAGCACAGGTCAGGGTCAGTTGGTCGCACGCCTGGCCCAGTTGGTGTACACCCGTGACTGACCTGGATATTGGGATGAACCTAATGGAAAATGATGGGTTGTCCTATATCTCACTATGTGACCGCTCGCAGTTAATACGTCATAAGCGACATAACTGAGTTCGATCCTCGGAACAATTATGACATTGTTAATTGCATTGTGATACACCATTGCTGTTTTTTATTTATTTATTTATAAACTTTTTGTGCAACTAACATATGCACAAAAGCCGACTTAATGCCTAAGGCATTATCTACCAGTCAACCTTGGGAGGGTTCAGAGAAATCAAGGTAGGGACAAATGAATAATAATAAAGAAAAACATCTAAATACTTATACAATTATATATTATCTTTGGAATTTATAATACTAAATAAAATAATAGATATTTATATACATTTACATAAATTTACAAAAAACAAAAATATAAACATATTATAAATACAAACATATGTAAAAATAAATATATATATAAATATATACATATGCTGTTCAACTACTTCAACTGTAGTAGAGCCACGCTATAGTTTACTTCTTGAATGGGTCGGCTCAACCGGGTTAGGACCACGCAAACGAGCACATAACTCATGTGATAAGTGATTCCTGCGGCCCGTTCATTGTATAGATGCATTATCATCCTTGATGACTAAGATGGAGAGCCACCAGTCCAAGTCGTCACCAGGAACAAGGGTCCAAGAGTGTAGGAAACTCACCAAATGAAACACAGCAGCGTTATGGTGCTATTTTACGTTATGTGAGAACGTTGCGCTTCCCCGCTTGAGTCGACCGATTCATGCCTCGGCTAGAAACAAACTACAGCATGGCACCATCACTGTTAAAATTGTTTATGATGGATCTGGATTTCATGTCAAGAGACCGGAGCTACTTCCATCAGATCAGCAGGTCAACTCATTTATCTAAATCTAAATATTTCTCACTCCACTGTGATAGTATTTTAGTTCTTTTTATTTATTTATTCTACTAACAATGAAATTATATTTGAATACATGTACACAATACTTTTAAAAAAATCGAAAAAATAGTCGAAATACAAAAATTAAAACAGTCTAATAAATAACAAACGTAATGTAATATTTCCGAATGGTTTAGGATACGATCCGACGAACTTAGAGTAGTAGTATCTAATCCACCTGTCGACTAATGTCGCAAACCATCTCCTGGCACAAGCATTTGATCTTAGTTCAAGTGGTTAACGGGATTGTTAGCAATATTTTAACGTAAAAAGAAACAAAAAGAAATTAGATATTATCCGCTATCGAATCGTAATGGTAATCGAGTGAATAGTATATGATATCGAAGGGAATCCATGTTAATAAATGCACTATCCATATTTTTTTTTACATCGTCGGCATGACCACAGTGCCAACAATGGCACACGCGATCACGACGATTCACTGCACTTATTTCCACTGTGGTTATTGTTCATGACCGAGAATACTACATAATTATTGGGTCATCCGATGAACATAATAATTACGACGAGTCACACGCAGATTCACCTTCGGCGTGGACGTAGCTTCATCCATAACTGCACATCTTTGAATTTTTATCAAAATCTTAGCATTGAATATACCACAAAGCGAAACGAAAATAATGTCGTGGTATTTGATTATAGATTAGTGACAGTTTAAGTTGGTTTATATTATGCTAGCTGTTGCCCGCAGCTTCGCATACGTAGATATGTGTACAAGTATATGAAAATATGGTTCGTAGTTTGAGTAGTCAAAAAAGCTAAAAGCCTCATAACGAAACCATAGCGCGATTCGGAAACAGTGCACAACGCCATCTATCGAGCTTAGCTGTAAAGTTATTTATAATATTTTTTCCTAAACTTTATGTAAAGAAGCTTTCATATTGAAAATGTCAACCCCTAAGCAATACATGTATATAATAAGCAGGTATATGAAATTTCGCGTTTCTTACTTTGAAAATGACGTACTTCCACACTTAAGGGTGAAATTTGTGAATGCTTACAACTTATAAGGCATTAACTGCTAAAATGTCTACTCTGTAGTCCCAGCGAATTAGGCTCTGCGTTGATGAATCAGTCAGTAACTCAGGACAAGTAATTATATATGTGTAGATTGTAGGTGACAAATAAATACACAGTTCTATGATAAGTGATTACTGCGGCTGATGACCCTCATGAGATTCGTCCTCGATGAGAAATCATAATGGAAATGTATTGTCACCCCTGAAGACTAGTATCAGAATCAGGAACCTGGTTTATATTAGTCTATGCGTATATCAAAAACTCAAAATATAACATACGCGGAAAGAGATGCAGCATAATCCGTTTTCTTTCTGTTCAAATGACAACACGTAGGAAGGGTAAAACTACTTTACTCGCTTTCTTCGCATTCGTATAGCTTACATTACATTAAGTATTCTTTGTATTAAGTTCATTGTTCGGAACTAACTTAGGTTAAGCAATATTGATGACTGAGAAGTAATGCCTCGTTACCTACAACTGGGTCTCCGAAACCCCTACCCTCACTATACAAAACGTAGCAGCGCCATGCTACTTTATCACGCATATCTCAGGATAAATATGGGAAAATCTTAGTAAAATTTCAGTTGTCCGTAATAAGATGTATTTATGTTCCAAAAGTGGAATTGGACATATGATGATTTAAAATTTAACTAATCTAGTCATCTAGCCACGCACAACATTCCGTCCTCCATGAGAGTCCTCTCGCGAAGGCATTGCTTTAAAATACTTGATGAGATATGGGTAAACCCAAATCGCCTGTTTAGATGTATACATCTCCAAAAATGGGTTGTCAGATCTATTAGTAGGTAGAATCTACGTGGTATGTAAGTTGACATAAGAAACAAAAAGTATGAACTAAATAAATTATTATTAATTGTAAGTGGCCAACCACAGTACCAGAATTTTAACGCCACCCACCGACATGGCCTAACAACTGAGCATCCCGGTACAGACAGTTCACCCACAGATCACGGTTGCAACAGTACATTCATAACGGTCACCCATTCATATAGCTAACGTATGCGACATGTCTTAACTTAGCAGATCTATTAAGTACTACTCAAGTTTCGCTACGAGGGTACGCCTTATTAGTATCTGTGCTCAAGTTACGCAAAAGTTCTAAGATCCGTATGTGTAAAACTTAACAAACTTCACACCGAGACTTCCTAACAGCTTAATGAACAGCGAAAGCGTCTCCAAGTTGTCGCTAAGTTAAATCGCACTTAACATTCAAACAAAGCGGGGACTTGCTTAAGTGGTTTTGTTTTAATTGAAATTTTCAAACTCTGCACTGTCTACGGAATCAGAAGTGGGTTTACACGTTAATTTTTACTTTTTAAATAAATGTTAGGTTAGGTTTTATGTATATAAGGGTGACAAAGAAGCACACAATCGCCTCATAGTAATGTGTTTCCTGTGGCACTCAGACATCATTGCATCATTGCTGAAGGTCATGCAAATTGCACTGTCAACCCTGAGCTCATATAGAGAATATCTTCGTTAAGTCCAGCCCTTTAGTCCCGGACTTCAAGAATAAGACTAATATACCCCCTACCTGTCGTGTAAGGCGACTAAAAGGGGATAACGGGTTCGTGGGGGATCAGGGTGGGGGCTCTGATCGTCAAGGATAGACATGATCAGAGCCCCCACAACAGTGGTCCCGAGTTGCCGTAGCACAGTAATGCTACTAAAGGAGGCAAAGCCTCCCTTGAAACGTGCTTAGGCTTGGCGCAGAGACGCATCGGTACGTTCCGTAGCAGATTCGTTTCCGAATCCCCTCCCGATGCACTGGGAGAGGCCACAGGATGTTTTAGTGGGTACACATAACCAGGTGGGGTATCTTTTGAAGATATCATCCCTGACAACAAAAAAATTGTCCCGGACACGAAATTTAGAAAAAACCAAACAAACATTACTGATATTGTTTCTAACCGCAAAGTTATTGCCTCTGATGACAAACTCACTTATTCTTTTTTCGCTCAATGGCAAGAGAACACAAGGAAATGCATTTAGGGTTCTTGATACCGCTGCAAAGAGTTACTACTCCTTCCGGCGTAATGTCGAAAGCTACCTGGGCTATATGTAAATATTATTGTTTCGGTTATTACGTAATTTTTTACTGTATGCAGGGTAACAAACGTTACAGTTCACCTGCCGGTAAGTAACTCCTGCGACCCATGACACCTGCATTCAACCCCGATCGAATCATAATGCTGATGCTCAAGGTCTCCGGAGTATTCTGTGAGGGCGTCGTCCTTCATTGGTCGAACCTACGCATATATTTTGCTATCTGTGCTTTAAAGTCAATTATTTGGCAGATCGTCTAGAATCTAGGTGGACAGACAAGCAATGACGAACTAGTTTCAAGTATTAATTGCAATTGTTCATAAAGTAATTAACTTTAAAATCCCTCGAACGATATATACTGATTCTTTTTCTAAATACTACGACGCCATATTTGTTTATTTTATAAAAGTAAATGTGTCTATGGTTGCAGACAATCCATGATGAGCGTCTTAACGCCCGCGTGGACTCCATGCTGAAGGATGGGCTGATTGAGGAACTTCTGAACTTTCACAACAGACATAACAAGCAGAGGATTAAAGATGGCGAGTAAGTACAAAGTTTGTAACTTATGTCTGTGCGCGCCTGTAGAGATGTGCGTGTGTTGTGTTGTTAGAAGCATTTTTTTAACAAAGAAACCTACTTAGTACTTAATCAATATAACAACACTTTATTATTATTATTATTTTTTTAAAATTTAGAGTTACAAACGAGCACGCACTTCACCTGATGGTAAGGTATTCCGGCGGCCCATGACATCTATATTCATCCTTGACAAGGAATCATAATGCAGATGCGTTGTCACCCTTGAGGACTGAAATGGAATGCCGCGTCTGAAATATCTGCATTATGCTGATATTTCACACTGATCACAGAATATGAAACCCATGACCCATGCATTCTCTAGCTAGAAACAAACTACAGCGTAGCTGTACCACTGTTATGACAAAAATTTTAACATTTTATTTAAAAACTAACTTTCAGATTCAAACCTATAAAATTCACTTCCCAATATTTGTGTCCAGTGTATGGCGATAAGTTCACCCCTATCATGTCTAAGACTTTATACGTTTCAAGGTGAAATTGAGGTAGCACCCTTGTATACCCCAATGACCCAGATGCCAGACACCGTTGGGACCTTGCGCAGCTGTTGGCCGTTACATGAATACCAAAAATTACAAAAAATAGCTTGTTATAGATATTTATCTCTTTATCACCTCTAAGAGGATAAACATAACTATAAAAAAAAAACAATAACTCGCGAACCAAGATGGCGGGCGGGCAACGTCCGGGCCCGAGGCATCTGCCGCGCTGCGGTTCTCTATGGTTTCACGTTACATGCACCGCGTCTATTTTTTATGCGACAATTAATTGCTTTTGGTACTTATGGACTATTAATGATTTGAATTTGCTTTAAACAGGTGTTATGGAATTCCCAGACAGTATGCTCAAAGCAAGGTCAATATATTTCATAAATATAACCTCCTCCCGCCTTTTTATTTAAATTAGGTTATACATATGTTATTCATATCGAGCTTATCAGGTCCTGAATGTGACCGGAATTGTGAATTTATTTCTGTTAATATATACTTGTGAAAATGTACTGGTAGACTTCTAACGTAGACTTACAAGTAAGTCTTAAGAAGTCTACAAGGACACCTGAACGTTACTCTTTTTTTTAAATAACAATAAAACTACAAAAATAATGTAATTAAATTTATAACCTGTTTGTTTAAAAGACTAAGGATCGAAAGGAGTTTCAGACCAACCATCATACGAACAAGACCTGGCTGTATGGACTAAAGTCCTTTGCCTTTCCCATTAGGGATAAATTAATATCATCATCATCATCTAAGGATCGAAAGAGAAAACATATAAGAAAAATTATATACGTAGAAATACATGCCATTTTCATTTAAATTTCAACCTCAGACATAACCTCAGACATTTCGTCATAATTAGCTTCTGATAGTTTACAGTTACACATACGACCGCCAATCTCTGTGTAAACCTCTGAAAATGTACTATTTGTTTTCACTCTCATTAAAATTCTATTCAACATTGACCTAATATGGTAAAAACTGCAATTGAGTTGAATACATTTACGTATTAGCAGTAAGAGAGACACAAATAATATCTTCTATCTCTGTCTGCGAAAGAGATCGCTCTGTCTAACTTATAGAAGAGACAATAACTAAACAAATTCAAAGTACGTTTGTGTCAAATTGTTTTAATGAAATTAGCGTTATTCTTCGTTTTTATACTATTTTTTTGAATTTGTCTGAGTAAAAAATCGTAGAAAATACATTACATACTGTATAACGTATACAGGATGTAAAATTTTTAATTTGTCAGATCATAAGCATACACGAAACTTTATTTAATTCAGTTGCAATTCCATCATTACTATTCCCTATACTCTCAAAATGATAACTGAAGGTGCTTTCGCCACAACTAGTTGAATCTACCCAACATATAATGCAAATACTATCTGCGAAATACATCTCTCTCAATTCAAACTAGTTGCCAGTTATTTGAAAGTGTTTATTATTTAAGGCAATATACACAATTGACATACTTGGCTGTCCATAATCTTGTTTAAGTTTTCAGTTAGAGATGAAGTTATGTTTTCCATTAAAGTTACTTTTAGGAAAGGAACGGACAGCTGTAAATATAATGGTAAATTTTGCCTGTTGTCCCGAACACATTTATAAGAAGACAAAATTCTATTGGTAGATAAATATTTATTAGTAGGGTAAGTAATCACCGCCGCCCACGAATTTCGCCGGTCTTTGAGAAATTAGATGAATATAATTATATATAAATAAATACACCAGTCAACTCGACCTATTTTAGATTTTCAGCCACTAGTAGTTTTAAAATACATCATGTTTATGCCAGATAGGTAAATAAGGAAAGTAACAACATATTCCCACTGCTGATGCCTTTTTTTCTAAAGGTTTATGGAACAAACATTTTTTATAAGTGTAATTCAAGTATCAAGGATATTAATTCCTATAGCGCGTTACACGCACCACACCGCCGTATACGACCGCAGCCTACACAACCACGCTAGGAACACGCACAATGATATAAAAATATTCTAGAATAGACACGACCTACACCCATCATATATCTTTAAATCTGTTTTAAGAACGTCACAAAATTATGATCGGCCTGTAATTATGATGTTTAGATTTTTTTTAATGTTTGTGGACGACAAACAAAACAGACGATACGTCATTCTGATCAAACTGATGATAAGTCATTCGCACCCTCATTAATACATTCATCCTCGTTGCGATTACAGCGAGATTACTAAGATGGAGTCTGAATAAATGAGGTTTCAGTAACTAAACAAACTAAACAACGTTAAGTTTGGTTAGTGACTAAGGTAAGCTAGTACTCTGAGAGATCGTGGTTCCTCATCGAACCACATTTCTTTTCTAACCTTTTTTTTTGTTATAGGTAAATGCAATAAAGTATAAATAAATATAATTAAACAAAATTTAACCTCTTCCAGGTTTTCTATCAACAGTTGAACGTATTCTCTCGCCTCGATCCCTACGTAAGCCACTTTATCAAAGTTGTCTGTTTTCTGTTTACGCTTGTTTTTATGTCAACAGTTCAATTTTAATGATATTCATGGAAATTATAACTAATAAAAATAATATACTTTACTTTATTAGTTATATAATTTAATTTTGGTGAAACATTCCAAATCGTTAGTTATAAATATCAGATCACAAACATATATGGTGCTCTTCAAGAACAATTGTATACGGCCGGGAAAGGGCAACTCTTACAACACAACAAGGGAAATGTCACGATAACGTAGCTGTGTTTATTTATATAAGTACAGGCTCCCCATCCGAGTCCTCAGGGGGTTACAACGCTTCTTATGAGCATCTCGAAACTTCGTTGGGGATGGATAGAGTAGTCCAGGACTAACCGTATAAATCGGTTTGTTTCAACTGCAGAATGAATGGGTCAACTCGACCATACGACCACGCCCGCACAGAATACCAGCGTCATATAGCAGCATAATGCTGCTATGGTTCGTCTGGTGAGTGTAGGGATCCGGAGACCTTTATTACTGGTGACGAGGCGTTCCATCTCAGTGCTCAAGGGTAACAACGCATCTGCATTATGATTCCTTGTCAAGGATGAATGTAGATGTCATGGGCCGCAGGTATCACTTGCCATCAGGTGTACTGTGTGCGTGTTTACTCTTAATGTAATAAAAAAATATCTTATTATTTATTCTCATAGTACAATACGACACTGTTTTTCATATCCATTTGCTGTCTTCCTTCACCAGACCTATCTCTCCATAACACTAGAATTTTACAATTAGTTTGTATCTCAATAAGCTTTTGAAAGTTATATCCGCGTTGAAAGGTAACTTTTTTTTCTCAGTGTATACATATAAAAAAAGAGACCACATAGAGAGCAATAGCATTTATAAAGTCATCTAGTCTAGTTGGGTGATAAAAGCGCGCAAAAAAATCCGGGTTGTCGACTTTAGTGCTTTTTGCGTTCTCAGATATCCATTCACAATTTATCTAAACCTACGCGTATAGTGCTAAGCGAAGCAACCTAAATACTTTGTATTCAAGTCTAAACTACAAATAGCATTTGTTAAGTAAAATTTAACAAGATGTATATATGTGTATATATATATATAAAATTGTGTTTTTAGTGTTAACAATTATTTTTATCCCAATGTATGTTATATACTACTAGTCTGGCCATAAATACTTTTACATAAAAACTTTTCTTTTTTCAATTTCTTAATTATTTTGAATTTGGAACACGTATATTATTCTTATTAAAACTTCTTTCGATTTTGCGCCATTTCACATATTTTTTCGTGTTCATTATCAAATTACAATATGGAATGGGGTGTTAAAGAAAATAGGATTGCAGTGATCGCCTTGCACAAAGTGGGTATGGAGTCGTCGGTCATATTCCAGACACTTCAAAAGCTAGGTATCAGCCGTATGTTCGTATATCGTACCATCAACAGATACAACAACAAAAGATCGGGCGGCCGCGTGCTGTTAGAACTACAAAGGCTGTTAATGCTGTTAAAGCCAGAATTTGTCGAAAGCCTATTAGGAAGCAAAAAATCTTATCGCGAGAAATGAAGATTGCCGCTAGGATTCGCGTATTATAAAACAAGACCTGTAGCTCGGTGCTTATCGTCGATATACAGGACATGCCCTAAATCAATCTTTACAATCAAAGAGATTAGATCGATCAAAACGCCTTCTGTCGCGATACGCAGGTGTAAGACACAGAAATATCCCCTTTACCGATGAAAAAATATTCACGATTGAAGAACACTACAATAAGTAAAATGATAAAGTGTACGCTCACAGTTCTAAAGAAGCTACTCAAGTGGTCGGAAAGGTACAACGTGGTCATCGTCCAGCGTCAGTGATGGTTTGGTGGGGCGTGTCTTATCAAGGATTTCAAAACATTACATTTATTACATTAATTACATTTTTGTGAAAACGGAGTGAAAACTTCAGCCAAAGTGTATCAATGATGATACAGTCTTGGGTCATGTTGTGAAAACTCTCAGCAATACACTTTTTTAAAAATATACCGTGACTTTCCAGCAGGACTCTGCACCTACAAGGTGTCACAAGGCAAGAACTACCCAAGCCTGGCTTGAAACCAACGTTCTGGACTTTATAGAGCTGAACACTGACCCTCATCTAGCCCAGACCTCAACCCTTTAGACTTTTTAACCCTTTAGACGAAATTGTGGTCAGTTTTAGAGGACATGGCATGCTCTAAACGACACGGCGACATTGAGTCTCTTAAAAAATCTTTGGAGCAAGCAGTGGCGAAATTTCCCTTGGAAACAGTGCGTAAATCCATAGATTCGTGGCCAAACAGGATTAACACAGGTGGCCATTTCGAATAGAATATTTTTTTATTTTTTGCTAACTGACTAATAAATATGTAGGTATACATTTTAATAATGTTACATTAATTCATTAAAAAAAAATGCATTTTCATTTGTAACAGAACTTATGGCCGGACTAGGTATATAGATCCCACCGTTGGGTATACGCCTACTCTCTAGGTAGTCTCTACTGCGAATTTGCGGACTTTGCTTGTAAAAAATAATCAAAAAATATTTATTACAGCGAACAAGACAAAAAAAACACCAATGCCTATTTGATTAACACAGAGGAGTTAACTGCATCCTTCGCACAAGCCTGTACTGGAGGGCTAAATGTCTTCGTAAATATATTTTGTTAATTATTTCTAAGACATGCAAGTTTTTTTTCATCGTTGAGCATGTGGTTGACCAAACTATCACAGCTAAAGAAATTAAAAAAATATATAACAAATCATTCGGTCATGTTTCACTCATGGGCTGATTGCCATAATCATGTTAATAACTTAGAAAGTTTTCAACATGATTTGCAAAAAGATCAGAAAGAGATTCAGTTGCAGCATCACACAACACAACTAGATCCATAAAAGCAAAAGAATTTTAATACACAAATATTGTTTCTCGGGTGGTAATCGAACATAAGCCCCGACGTAGCAGCCGACCAACTCTAACCGGCACAGTCACGTACATTGCCAGAATGTGATACTGATTGGCAGCAGACCTTTTTTTACCTTCGCATTATCAATTGTTTATTATTATTATAATAAATTAATCGAACAATTCAAGTCTTCCATGTGTCTACCATTTATATACAATTCTTTTAAATCGTTAAAAAGAGTTAAATATTTTCTTACTAGAAAAAGACCCAATTACAGGTTACAATGCATCCCACAGCAGAGAATCTTTGTTGAAAATCCACGTACATGCCGTGCAAATCAATCAAAAAATGCACGTAAAAACTATCGTCAGTACATTATATATTTATAATATTCTACTCATAATATATAACGTTCTTACTGAAGAATGACGTCGTTATAATTGCTAATGCTGATTTACTTTTTTAAATCCGTATTCAGAAGGAACTGAACGAGCCGAGGTTCGTCCCTCTCGGCCACCCTCGAGTCAGTTGCTTTCGTGCCCAAGGTAACGCGTACAAGCCGAGGCTCCCTCTAGGGAGCCCTTATGCTGGTTACCCATTAATAAAGGTTTCGGTTGAGTGCCCTAAGCGCTCGGCCACCATTCGAGCCGTTGAAACTGTAAAAGCCCTCGGGCTAACAGCGGCCATCAGTCCGAAAAATACATAACGAACGATTTATAAATAGTATATCCGTTTATTGACAATCGAGAATATTACACCTAATTGTAATAATGACGATACCTGTACACCTAACACACAAACACAAAAACAAACCGCAGACTGTATAGTAAATGAAAAGGTTAATGACCGATAGAGACAACATTACGCAAGCCACAAATTATTTTAAAAACATTGTACTACGGACCAGACGGAGCGTAAGAATCTGCTTAATAAGCAAATCTGACCCGTAGCACATGCCCATAGGGGATATAATGCATTAATCATCAGTTTTACCCGTAACGCAGCGTCGGAAACAGCGGACGGACGCTAACGATCTGGCTGCAGGAGTTCTTGTCAGTTTATTAAATTCATTTTCTTTGGATTTATGTGGCTGTTGTTTAATTTGTTTTTGCGCCTTGTTTGACTTGATTTCGTTGAAACACACAATGCGCAACAGTTTAACACTAATTTTTACATTTTATAACTAGAAACAAACAACACTGTGGCAACTATGTAATTTTGGTAAGAACTTCAAAACAATTGTCAATTTGGACTAAACTACTTAGTTTATCCGTAGACGTGTCCATACTCAATACTAAACTTGATTTCCTAGTCGTTCGTAGCTTTAACATACAGAAGGGATTACCGTTTCGGGTGTGTATCTTGTGTCACTAATACTTCATTCGAATCTTGTCACCTTCTTAGAAATCTTAGAGGAGTAATTCGTTCAACATTAACTTAACGATGACCACCTTACTGAATATACAAGTGTACTAAACATTGCTTATATAAATAGAAGACTGGAAAAATGTTTGATGTTTGTTATATATCATTGCATATTATAATTATTATATAATTCCCTTATATTTAACATATCTGTTAATATAATACGCTTCGTCGATTATGCTAATCATGTTGTCTCGTCGTACATCTTTTTTGTTAAATCAAGGATTTTACACTACTCTTACAATTTTAATTAAAATATTAATTTTCTGAATCGCACAGCCGCCTTGTGGAACGGTCTGTCCTCGGCGATTTTTCCAAACCAGTACGACTTAGGGTCCTTCAAGAAGCGAGCCTATCCCTTTCTTAAAGGCCGACAACGCATCTGCAGTTCCTCTGGTGTTGCGGTTGTCCATGGGCGTCGATGAGCACCGCCGGTGTAAGCGTCGCTCATTTGCTCCATTTTTCCAAAAAAAATTAATGTATATTATGTTGCTTAGATACGTAGATTTAAAAATATTAATTTTGTATACACCTATAAAGGCAAATCATTAAGATTTAGTAAAGATAAATTGTAAGTGTTAAATGTAAAATGATATTGTTAGTGGTATATCTCTCTCAATGAATAAAATAATAAATAAATGACTAGCACACAGTTCAAGCGATGACTACAACCCATAAGTACAACATCAACGCAGATTCAAGATGCGTTCTCACCTTAGAGGCCTGAGATAGAATGCCTCGTGACCCGTAATTGGACCTCCGATTTCTTACATTGACCATACAAAACGCAAGACATTATGCTGATAGTTCAAGATTTTATTTTATGAAGGTGTCCTTCCCCGATTGATGCTACAAATTACCTCTGCTCTTTTTTGAAACATTTTAAATGGAAAGAGGTTATGAAATTTGAAAATTGAGGTTTTCTCTTCGATTTTTCTCAAAAATTTTAAATTTAATTATTTTTGTATTGGTTTTGATATATTATGTCTGTAAGTTTCATCGATATCGGTTCAATAGTCTAAAAGATATGGGCAGTTAATTGTTAGCAGTGAGGTTATGTATTTTGTATCTGTGGCCTACTCGCTTCAGAGTACATATCTCTCAACGCAAATTTTAGACGTCAGAAAAATTACGCGCGCAGCTGTCAATGAAGTTGATTATTTGTTTAATTACTTAATTAATTTTTTTTCGGATATTAAAGTAGGTAACGTGAACATCATTTATTATTTACTATTTTTCTTTTCTCTAAACTGCCGTTTTTACCGCATCATTTTTGAACTTTAACATTTTATCATGAGAAGGATCCGGAAACAAAACTATTGTTTCTATATTACTGAGAAAAGATTTATATTTTACAAACAACCTCAAGCATACCATCGAAATGACACTGTCGGATCTTAGTATATTCTTAACTTCGTCCTTTCCTCGTACGGGTCAACATATTATAATATTTTATACAGCATAATTGAGTTTGCGGAGGCGTCATTCTGTTTATGGAAGGCGTCGTGCTCGACGGACCAGACCGCAACTGTGATTGCATGACAGCGATTTACACCGTGAGAACTGACCCATTTCAATTGATATACTAAATAAACTAAAGTTAATAGGGTGAGAATATTTTTTAACTCGTTTATGTGACAATGGACCGACCGTAGTAATAATAATTATTGACGATTTTTTTTAAATTGTAAGTCATGTCACTATATGTTTTTGACATAATGTTATAAATCGTTCGGAAGAGGATATTTTGTTCCGGAATCTATGGTCGGCCAACGCGGTACTCTGTGTTGAACAGATAGAACGACTCAACACGCCTATTCGAGAGAAAAGACCTAATCGGCAGTAGGAAGTCCTACAGACTTAATGACAAAAAACTTAATACTATTCTTTACCAGCCTATCTCTGGGTTGAGCAGAGAATATATTGTATGTAAGAAAAAAATTAAGATAAAAAAATTATAATTTTGAGAGTATATGAATAATATACTTAGTGCTGTGAGTGGATGTCAAACAAGTAAAGTTGGCCAATCAAAAAAGTAATTCCATCCAACTTTCCTTTTTTGACATCTACTCACAGCACAAGTAACCAAGCCAACATTTTAGTTCTTCACTATCGAAAGCAAATAAATTTTCGTGGACCTATGTTTCACCAGCTCACGGACCCCTCACCAGCTCACGGACCCCTCAGTTCCGTGAGCCCTGTGTCCAATGAAGCTGTAAGAGCCGCATAGGCTAACAGCATAAACATCAACAGAATCTAGGACCTATGTTTACGAATTGTGAACCCCCATTTTTTTGTCACACCCCCGTCGAGTCTCCCGTGAACCCCTGGGGGTCCCCCTGGACCCCTTTGGGAACTAAGGATTTAAACGAAAATGTATGTCATTAATTATTCTAATCTAAAGCTAATTTGTTTTCCAGACCACCAGACTACACCAAGGGATTATTCCAAACACTAGGATTTAAAGAGTTTCACGAATATCTGATGCTATCTGAGGAAGAAAGAAACAGCGATGACGGCAAGAAGTTATTGCAACAGAGCATAGATAACATGAAAATGGCGACACGTAGATACGCTAGGAGACAGAATAAAATGGTCAAAGGACGGTTCTTAGACAATCGTAACAGAGAGGTAGTGTATATATTTTTAAGAAAGATTGTAATAACTACGTTAACCAAATGAAGTCGCACACAAAACAAATAAAAAAAAAATTATTAAATTAAAGCGACATCTTTTGATACAGACTAGACTTTTAATAGTCATTTCTTTTTTAAAAAATCGTCGGCTTTCGCTTGGACTGTACTTGTAACAATGGATGTACGTTGCAAAAATTTTAAAGTTCGATAATTGGTTATTTTACGCTGTAGTCCAAAGCAAATGAATGTTTGATATATTCAAAATTATATTTTGTAGAGCAATTAAATATCAAACATTAATTCAAGCGTCATTATTTATTAATTTTTCCATAATTCAAAATAATATATTAATAATTTATAAATTAATAAAATATCGATTATATTTAGTGTTAGTAAAGACAACAATTGAATTTGTTTGTCGTCGTTAAATTATTTAATCACTTAATCCATAAATTTTTGGAATTAAGAAAAAAAATTGTTTTTGTGCCATCTAGCGTCAAGAAGCAGTAATTTTGATGTTTATCAATACCATCTAGTAACGAGAAGTATTTACAATCGTAACTAATTATAGAATGATTCACGTATGAAATGAAAAAGAGGGCGTTTATAAGACAACACGAGGCTTTGTTTATTTCTTTATAACCTATAGACCTTTTTTCTACAGGTGCCAACAATATATGAATTGGACACTACGGATTTGTCCAAATGGGATGACCAAGTGAAAAATAAAGCCATAGAAATTATAGAGAGTTACATAAACAATATCCCTTGTTCATATGAACCATTAAAACCAAAATTGAATGAAGAAAAAAGAATAATAGATACTCACTCCTGCAACTATTGTAATATCTGCGAAAGACTTATAATAGGAGACAAGGAATACGCGATACACTTAAAATCATATAAGCATATGAGGGTATTGAAAAAGAAAAATAAGCTTCTTCAACAAAAAACTAAAGGACAGAATAGTACAGAAAACTCCTTATACTAATATTTTATTGTAAAAATAAATAAAGTTTGTGTTTAAGCATGTATTTTATTAACTAAATAATCTAATGTATTTACAAAATAATATTAAACTACATTTTCAACTTTTTCTGCAATGAATTTACCTTTCGGAGCTCTATAATCATAGTTTGCTAATTCTGGATACTTAGTCAATATAACATTGTAAGCCTCACACAACCTGCCGAATTCCGAATTCGTTATTTGAAAAGGTCTAGTCACTGGATCAATATCAGCAATGCCATACATTTGTAAAGCCAATTCCTCCCGCTTATTTTCTGGGAATAAAGTTTGAGCACCCCTTATTGAATACTTTTGTCGCATTGAAAATATCTGTCTCACAACTTTTTCTATTAGTTTAAATGGCAGTTTTATAATTGGTTGTTTTAATGGTGTTAATGTTACCACTCCCACATCAACATCAGGCTTAGGTAGAAAAGCGTTGCCAGGTATATCAAATTTATGTTTCACATTACACCAATTCTGACACATAACAGACAGACGACATCTTTGCTTATCTAAAATTGGAGCGACCATTCTTTCTGCTACTTCCTTCTGAAAAGTTAATGTCATTCGGACTCGACCTAGGGACCAAGGACCCTCTTGTGTTGAAATCATCTCCAACCAGCGTATAATTAGTATGGTAGATACGCTAAAAGGCAAATTACCTATTAAATTAACAGGTGGAGGTGGATCGGTCCAACTTACTTTCACATCTGCTGGAATAAAATGAGACACATCTGTCTTCAAAATATCACCTGTAATAATGTCAACATCAACTTTGCCTTTGCAAGCATCGGCTATCAGCTCCAATGTTGGTATGAAGCGTGGATCTTTCTCTATTAAAATGACTTTTCTAGGTGCTTGTTGTACAATAGACCTTGTAATACCTCCTGGCCCTGGCCCCACTTCACACACTACATTATTTTGTATATGGCCTGCCGCTCTTACTATTTTATCGATTAGCCTTGGCTCCATAAGAAAATTCTGCGATAATTCCCTTAGTGCGCGAAGTTTATACAACCTGATGACATCTTTGATACTCGGTAAAGGCGGAAGTCTTATTTGCAAGGCTCGTTGTGTTGCAGCCATTATTGCTGCACCTTTGCTGGCTCGTCGAAATCGTCAAGGAATGTCTCCTGCTTGACAGCATAAATAGAATACAAATAGATACCAAACACTCCTGCTCCAATAGCGCAACCAGTAATCCTGTTTCTTTTAGAAATCAGTTGCAATTTTTGTACGCGCTCGAGGTTTTTCTGTTCAATAATCTTCATATAATCGAGCTCAGCTTGTTTCAGCACTGGAGCTTTGCCGTCAACGCCGTTAATTTTAGATTTCAAATTGGAATCTCCCATCACGATAACAAAATATTTTTTATAACCTATAAAACTTCAAGTCGTAACAGATCACAGATAAATTATGAGTTAATAAGACAGAGACTAAATTTAAAGAACGAATACGAAATATAAATCCCGAATAAAATATTGTTGTTGAGAGCGAATGAAAGAATGAAAGTGAGTAATTTTTACCATGTCCTTAATTTTCTTTAGTAATAGGTAGCAGACTTATAGATAATAAAATAATTGAAACGATAAAAAAGAAAAAAAATCTTGGGAAACTATATAGATAGAGTAAGTAAATTTCCTAAGACAATCTATTGGTTAAAAGTGTTTAGATATCCAAAATCGAATTAAGAGCTTTTCAATGCATATTACAATTACTTGGATAAATAGACATGAGTTCTTACCTTTTTATAACTTTTTAAGTTCATACATATCTTTATTTTTCATAGCAAAATCTGTAATTCTAACCTTTTACAAAATTATATTTTCTTCTTCACCCTTTACTTACATTTCTCTCTACCTGAAACTACTAAGACGACGAAAAAAGTATAATACTGATTATAATTATTTTTTTGTTTACAATCTTCTTGGTTATATTGGATAATATTTATCAAACTTTATTAGTTGCATCATTAAATTTTATTAAAATAATTGTGGCCACCCAATAGGCTTATTCCCCTTTTGCAACAGTCACTGGTTCATTAATCCATCATATAAAATATATTAATATTATATATGTTCCACATGTTTACGGGCAATATTTTGTTTTTATTAATCACAGTCACCAATAATTAAATGTAGAAAAACATTTGATTTCAAGTTATGTTAAAATGTGTAAACTTTTAGAGTGCAGAAAGTTTTAATACTTAGATTTCAGATAAAAGACTTATCTTCAGATAAAAGAATGCATTTTTTCTGTCACAAGTTGCGTTTAAAAAAATGGAAGGTTTTTTCTAGAATTCTGTGTTAGTAATTTTCTTGTAAAATGAACAACTTATCAATTTAATCAAGCAATAAAAGCATTTTCACACACACGTTCTAGAATACGTAATAAAATCCCGGATGGATGGTACCAGTGAGTTACCATTTAGAAAATCAAAAGGTTCTTGCGTAGAAAAGAATCCGTACTAACATTTGTGTCCGATGTACAATCATCGGGTCACGATTAGGGTCATTCTCTTTTTATAATATAATAGAAAGTCTTCATTATAGGAGAAAGATACTTATTCCTGTAATTCATTTTTAATTCAATTTCGGATATATCTGTTGTATACGGAGAGTATACAACAGAAATATCCGATATTTCTAGGATTTTTCAAAATCATCTAGGTAGGGCAATTTTTTAAAAAGGCTGACCGTGGCTAGACTCTACAAATCTTAGGACATCTAATTTTTAAAAGTAAAATCTTAAACATTTTGAAAATATGGACTTCCATTTTGATATTTTGACTTAAAATATATTTATTTTAAAACCATAAAACAAATTGAAACTCAATATCTGACGAAAGTGATCGCTAGTTATAAATAAATAATCATCAAATTAATTACAGGAATTAAAATATATAAATACTTTTAAGATAAATACTTTTTGTGCTGTTTTCAACACGTACAATACAAATTAGCAATATTTAAATACTTTATATTTATACTGTATAATATATTATGTAAACAAAACGTAAACAGCTGTTCGTGACGTGTGTCGTAGATCAACACCAAAAGCCATGCGCGCAGCGCACTCATTCTAAACAAGACTTCTCCTTTACACCTTAGCATGTGCAGCGAGGTCGCGATCGTCGAATCGCCGTCAATTCCCGTTGCGAGTTGTTGATGATCGCTTGTCCTTACATAGCGCGTACTTACTTTGTTTTTGTATTGAAAATAATATGCCTTTTATCTCGAAGGACTGGCGTTCGCCAGGCGAAGAGTGGGTGAAAACCCAAGAAGGATGGGAGAAGAAAAAAGTACTCGAATGTACCACGCAGAGGTAAGAACGCGTTGCAAAACAAACTCCTTTGTTCGCAATATTCGCAATAAGACATAAATGCATGCATTGCAGCGTTCTAACAGTTAATATACACTCTAATGCTTTATATAACATATTTTAAGTGTTGTTTTGATTGTGCAATTAGGTTTTTTCATATTTTGTATTGCAGATATGCCGCTATCTCTAACTTTAATAACATTGACGAGAATCAACAGAAATGGTGAGTGCCGTACATTTATACATTTCGTTTATCCGATCAGCTGTTTCTGTTATTGTCTCGAGAGTTATTGATTTTCGGGAATGCATGTGTGTATTACTTTATGTATATGAGTTTAAACTTGAATTTGTTTACAATATGTTTGTAATTAATTAGAACAAGGTATGAGTTTTTTTTACAGCTATAAAGTATAAGTGACTAAAAAGGTACAAAATATCTATATCTAAGTGAACACGTTACGCAAATGCAAACTTTCACTGAATACACAACGTAGTGTTTGTTTCCTTCCTCAGTATAAATTATGAAATGTATCGCTTTAAATTAATTATAGAATTCGATAATTCTTTTTAATTTCGTTTGCAAAAAAAAAATTGTTTTTGATAGTCTTATACGTAGTCGATATTATCTATAATATAACAACGTACTTTATTTTAGAAAATTGATTGTTTTTACGTATTAAATTGGTTATTAAATAATTTTTACAATTTTCAACAATTTATGATTATTATTTTTAACCAGTATTGTTCCAAACATTTTTAAATAGTTAAGTCCATCTTTGTCTTGGTCTACCGCGATATCTTTAGGGATGCAGTCAATTTATTTTGACCTAGAGTATGTTAGACTTCCCCAGCCCAAATCGACTTCAGTCTAGCAGCTTTTTGCCTTTCTTGCCTAGAAAGAGCCTAATTGGCCTAAGATATGATATGTTCATCAATATGTTCAAGCCTTTATTTTCATTTTATTCTATTATTTTGTACGCCTGACGCTATTTATCATTAATTTGGTATTTTCCATATTCATTACTCTTCTTTCCTTGAGCTCTTCCAACATTTATGGCTCAAGAGGCTACTTCAGGTTTCTTCAGTTTGTTCTCTGAGGGCAAAACCTATGTCTTCCCAGTTAGATGCTGGAAACAAATAATTACTTAAATATTTTTATTATCTAAATATAAATTAATAAATTTGAGACGATCTCCTTAGCGAAACCCACCACGCGAAATAGTGCAGTATTTGATAGACACATCAGAATTATAACTACGTATATAATTAGATTGTAAATTATTTAATAAAATAAAGACTTCATTGTAGTCATCTGACATATATATATATATATATATATATATACATCGGTTTAAGTTTGCCACACGATTTGCTGGCTCCTTGATATTACCACTATATGTTACTATTATTCAACCCTAGGGTTTTGAGGTATTCAATCTCAGCCCTCAATGCGTGTGCATCTTGACTATTGGTTGAGGGTCGATGTAGATCACATGGGCCGCAGTTATGACATACCATAGTTTAACTATGTGCTCATATCTCGCCCTTAATGTTATAAAAAAACTCGTCTATGGTGGTGTAAGTGCCCCTATAACACGTTGAATATATTATTGTTATTATTTCTATGTCGTGACCTACAATTTTCATTCCGCCATAAATATTTAAAAGGAAGTTATACAAAATAGGGAATAGCTTGACATTTTTGTGAACCTGTAGCATAAAATAATAATAATATTACGGATCTTGTTGGATCGAATGAAGTAATTGCAAATTCTTCATGTTAAAAAGCTTTTCGTAACCTAAATTCCGTGCGTTTATGAATATGTAACAACATAAAATCTTTGTTCCACTTCCCTTTGCGCACTGGAATATTTCCTTTGAGTAACGGGCCCCTGTGGGAACCTATTTCTTATTAAATATTTATAGGACGTCGCAGTCTTTCGTTATAAAGTATATATACACACATATATATATATACACTGTTAGTTGGACATCCTCCCTAGAGAGTTTGTTGAAGCAAAGTCCACCAACGCGGATTAACGGACTTTGTTATATATTTTTTTTTACGGAATGTGTGTTAGTTAATAATAAATTGGGAATTAAACTGAACTATTTGATATAATATATAAAATTTGTTACAAGTAAATATAATAAAATGTTTGTCATATAATTTATTTAATTTTAAAACTGTTTTTTTTATATTACTAACATTCTTTTTAACCATTCCAAGTATGATTAAAATATCTGTGTTGGTGGTTCATGACAATAGTCGTAAGCCGGATTCGAACCTACGTACGACCTGATTTTTCGCAGACCGTATACACTAAACCATCGGCTCTCAACCTTTTTTACTCAGCGACACACTAACATATTCTTTACAAATTCGCAACACAATTACATACTTATAAGTAAAATTCCCCGGGGTCACCTTAGATCAAAATATCGTATTTGTAAATCTCGCAACACACTTGGACGGTGTTTGCGACTTCACATCAGTGTGTCGCGACACGTTGGTAGGAATGCCTTATGCTATTGACGCTTTAAATGTAAAAAATAAAAATAATATGTAAAGTAAATGATTTTTTTTAACCAGGCCATTTTTGGGAAAGTACTAAAAATGATTTGTTCATATCTTCACTAAATAACGATTCCTACTGTTTTCTATGTTACAATGGGTTAAACTATAAATTTATTATATAAATTGACCACAACGCGGGCTTCTAATGCGTTATATAACAATTCCAATCGGTTTTTTTGACATATTAACGTTAATAATTATTATTCGTTATTAATCACTACGCCTAATTACAGTTTTTTCGTAGTCTTCAGGAGCTTTGCTAGCTCCAATGTTCTGGCACTTGCTTAATTCCATGGTACGCATTACCGTTTATTTCAGAATTTTAACTTTCCATCCATTCCATCTCTTTTTCCGTAGACCAAGTTTGAAAAAGATTATTTCCTTAGAATTAAAATTTGATCTTCTATTTTTTTCTATTTTTCTATAATTAAAATAAAGGACGGTACGTGGTGGAGCCACACTTGATATGAACTAGATATTCATCCTCGGTATCATGGAATACGTGCTCGGCTGTGAAGGAAAGACATCGCAAGGAGAATCTATACTTGATGTCATGTAATTAGTATTGCGCCGCTTCGCTCAAATATCCTCTCAATACAAGAGGCCTTTTCCCACCAATTTTTATTGAACGTAAATAAAACATGACATTACTCAATTTTTACACCATAGACTAGAAACATATTACAACTCTGGTTCATATGTTGAAGAACCTAATTGGATGAGGCCCTAAACGAAAACTAAAATGGAATATATTTTAATTTTCCAGGCAAATATACCTAGACTTATATTTTCTTGAAGATGCTATATGTACTAGATGATTTCGAATACAGCGATATCTTCTCATTACTAACAGATTGTATTAGGCGTAATATTATAGTGTAATGCATTTGCGGAAACAGAGGCACTCAATCGTCGTCCCTTCCCTAGGACTTAGATGCAGTTTCAAAGATACGGGGCGTAGACACAACACATCCAGACCCGAAATTCACAAATATTGTTCTTCATCTGTTAATCGAATCCAGGAGTCCCAACGTAACAGCCGCATGTACTCTTACATATATATAAGTAGGAGTTTTTACCATCAGGACTATTAATTATATTTGTTTTTGTAACCACACACCACCATTTATAACCATAACACCAAATAACCCTCGTTGAACCTCTTTGCAAAAGCAATAATCGCGTATAATAACAAGTAATAAAAGTCGAATATGCACTGTATAAAAATGAATAGGCAATATTAAAAAAAATATATTTACTCGGAGCAAAAGCTGCGAGTAAACACGAGTTTGCTGGTAGTGAATCTGGGTCAGGTCGGAATGTTCGGAACGCGCCGCGAGCCGCTATTGCGGAATAGGAAGCAGAGTACAGTCGACGTTTTAAATAAATATGCATTTTTAATTAAAACGTGTGATAAATTATAATATTGCACTTACTTAAACTGTGTTTTTGTTATGTAAACTGAAGAGTTAAAAACGAGCTCACAGTTCTGGAACAGAGGTTCACGCTCAACAAAGATTCAAGTTTCAAATACCTTCTCTCAGGATTGAGATGGAATACGTCGCTTACAATAGTTAGGCCACCGAATCCCTTCACTCACCATACGAACACACAGCTGTGTTATGTTGCTGTTTCAAGCAGGTATTCAGTGAGAGCGTTGTCCTTCGCCGGTCTAGCCACCCATTCATGCAGCCAGAAGCAAGATGCAACGTAGGTCTACCACTGTTAAAACCTTTTTTACATCTTATTTTAAATCAGGTTATAGTCATTTCCGAATTAAACACAGTTTATACAGTGGCGATTGTTTATATATTTTTATCCCAAAAGTATCCGTCTAGAAGGAAACATTGTGTGACTCAATCGAGCGCCCGCGAAGCCGTTGCAACTAAAAAAAAGGTTTGTTACTTTAACGCAGAGTGAGTTATCCTGCCGTTGAAAAGTTTACGCATCAGTTTCATTTACAAAATGTACATTTACGGTCTTTAATAACAATAATATTAACCGATTGTTTCATTAACATTGACTTTCCACTCGTCCATGGCTTTTTTTTAAAAGATATGTAAAAGAAAATATTATTAAAATTCGTTACTTGTGTTTTTACTATTACTGAACGATAGTATGTGGTACTTATCTCGTACGGTGTAGCACCATCCTTTCCGGAATACCAGTGTAAAATAATAGTTCAAATTACTGTATTTCATCTAACTAGATAAAATACAAAGATATCTTAATACTGGTGACAAGATATTCTATTTTTTTCAATGGATTGAGGATGAATGGGTAAGTGATTCGTGTGACTCTTACATTCATCCTCGATAAGGAATCAAAATGCAGATAAGGGATGAACGAGTGGAAAATCAATGTTTATTCAAAAATAAACTGTTAATATTATTGTTATTAAAAACCGTGAATGTATATTTTTAAAAAGGAACCGATGCGTAAACTTTTCAACGACACGACTACTCACTCAACGTTAAAATACGACAAGTTTTTTTTTAGTTGCAACGGCTTCACAGGCGCATTTGAGATGCACAGTTTCCTTGTATGCGGATACTATTGGGTTAAAAATATATAAAGAAGCGGTATTTTATAAACTGTGTTTAGTTCGGAAATGCCTTTAGCCTGATTTAAAATAAGTAAGATGTAAAAAAGTTTTCAACTTTTTTTTGGATATCTTCTCATCGAGGAGTAATATGACTGTATGTGTGGGTGCCATGATATATTATCATAAGTTTAAATGAAATATCTAATTCTACGATATTTATGAAGTTGAAAATTATTTTTATTTCACATCTCACGATCTTCTTTGTTTATATAAAACACATAATACATATAAACTAAAAACAATATTGTTATTGTTTCATTTAAAATAATTATGAGGAAAAATCTTCTACGTACTATTTTGTACCATTTATTTTTTTTAATTTATATTTACGTCTTTGGTACTGTCAAACTGAACTAATATGTCAGTGTCACCTTTTTGCGCGGAAAAGACACGCCTTAGTGCGCCTAAATACCGATACGCGATTAAAACTCCCACCGAAACGGTTATATCATTAATTACGCTACTATTTAATGTGTGATGGCCGCGCAGTGTTGTGGTTAGAGTAGCTAGAGTAAGTTCCTCGATAAGGAATCCTCATGAAGATACTTTATCACTCCTGAGGTACAACATGGATTTCCTCTTCCTGTATATCATAATATACCAATAATAAAAGTCTCCGGATCCAGACTCACCAGACGAAACATAGCAACATTTTAACCGCGGTAAGAGTGATGCCACAGTCTGTTTATGAAACCTCGGCTGTTAGCTCGAGGGGTTTTATAGTTTCGTCGGGTCGAGAGGTGACCGAGCGCTTATGGCGCTCAGTCGAGACCTCAATTAGGGGGTAACAAGCACAAGGGCTCACAAGAGGGAGCCTCGGCTTGGACCGTTATCCTGTTCCGTGAGAGCGTCTGACTTGAGGGTGCCCGAAAGGGCCGAACCTCGGCTCCGTCAGTAATTATTAGTCAGAAGCAACTGACCGAGCCGAGGTTCGGCCCTCTTCGGGTCGCCTCGATCTGGAAAGAATCACACCCTCACTGAATACCAGTGTAAAATGACAGCATGACGGTTTTGTTTCGTTTGGTGGGCGTACCCTTATTACTGGTGACGAGGCATTCGATTCGGTCCTCGGGCGTGACAACTTTCCTACATCATTATTTCTTATCGACAACGAATGTTGGTATCATGTGCAGGAATCTCTTCACCATGAAATCAACTGTGTGTTCGTTTGCCCACCTTATAAAAAAAAAAGAGTATCAACAACACACGGATCAGTAAATTGTATTGGACGTCCAAAATTCGAATCGCATACGTTAGAAGCGTCTGAAACAAGCTGCTAATTTTGGCGCGCAAAGGCCAACGAACTGTACAGCCAGCCAATATGGACAAAAAGTATTACATACAAACAGGTTTTATATAGGTGGTATTGTATAATTGAGACTTGATATATTTAGCCGATATTTATGAGCTGTTTAATTAGTATATTATAAATATTTTTATTTATCTTTACGAAAGTATTAAAACTAAGTCAGTATTACTTGTAAACAGGTTTTATATAAGTAGTATTTAATGGATTATTTTGATTTATTTATCACCTCATTAGTCGCGTGGCCGGTTTGATTAACCGGCATCTGTGTTCTGCCATCTGTCTGTCCTGAGTTCGATTGCTAGCCGAAGAACAATATTTCTGCATCAAAAAAATTTCTTCGGCTTTCGTTTCTGGTCTGAATCTTCGATCTTATGGCATTCTTGTTAGTACTAGGGAATAACACGACGCGTGAATGCTTCTGCTTTTGTGCAAACGCTTACACTAATATACCTCGTACAGTCGATGTCATCTGTTACTAACCCGAAGATATCGCCGTGGTCGGAAACCAGGAGATCATCATCATCTCTTCACTGACGTGACATTCCAATGTAGTCTACACCTTAGTAAACAATATACAAGTACATTAGCTTACATAAGACATTTAAATATAGCATGGGCTGCATAGACCGAGATCGTTTAACAGCAATTTTCAATATATTCTGTTAAACCTAATTTACTGGTGACGAGGTATTTCATCTGTCATTAAAGATAATGATTCTATATCAACGACGAATGTATACATTTAGGCCACAGGAATCATTTACTATCAGGTGAACCGTGTGTAACATTTAACTCAATATAAAAACAGATGTTTCCGCCTTTTGAAGGAAGTCGATAGATAGATGCAGGTGGCTCAAGGTCGTCTTCCGATGCAGTTTCAGGAGACCTATCTTCAGAAGTGCACTCGTGGCACTGCATCATGACCTCCCATTCATACCATTTCTCCGTTAATTACATATCGACACTCATAATCCCACTCCCAGTCCTTTTTTTTTATAAAATAGGCGGCAAACGAGCAAGGAACTCACCCGATGGCAAGTGATTACCGCCGCCCATGGACACCTGCAACACCAGAGTAGTCGCAAATGCGTTGCCTGCCAACCTTTAAGAAAGGTTGACAGGTTAAGGTAAGGCTTTTCCTTGGACTTCCTTGGTATTTCTCTTGTATTGCATTCTACCACATACATATTTATCAATGCCTGTAGCAGCGTCATTGAAGGGCCGGCTCGACCGGGGACCACACCTCCCTGAATACCACTGTGAAATAGTAGAATAAAGGTGTTATGTTTCATATCCGATCTCTCAATTAGGTGATGAGACATTCCATATAAGGCCCTCTAGGGTGACAACCGATTTGCTTCTTGAACCTTTGTTGTCAGGGTGTAGATATTATGGTCGAAGTATTCACCTACCATAAGCTTAACGTGTGCTTGTTTGTCACCACTAATATAAATCACTACACTCACCATACGAAACACAGCAGCATTATGCTGCAATTTTATTAATTCTGTGAGGGCGTGATCCTACCCCGGTCGAGCTGCCCCAATCATTCCTCAGCTAGAAACAAACTGCAGTGTAGCTCTACCACTGTTAACATGTCAGTCTTAGGTGTAACTCTGATACTTCATTGTATTCATTCTTCATATTTTAAAGATCGAAGATATGGAGGTGAGATAGATATATCAATTATACGACTCCAAGACCGTTTTCTGTCATTACTCGTTGATTTGAGAAGAGTAACAAGCAAGATCTGACGGAAAATTATAGCATTTTCATCCGCCATCCGATACGCGCTTTCTAATAGTAGCTTCCAAGACGGTAATCAAATAATTATGTAGAAATCTAGACACGATTCCAACTCAGACATGTGGAAAATTGCTTAAAGTTTAATGATGTCTTTCTTTCTTCAGTGACCACGATTATATTTTATGGTTATTACAACTGCTCCACGTTTAAAAATATCAAGAAATTAACCTAGAAGTTAAAACGAGCTGTTTGGGGGTCTACCCCGAATCGATGTACAAATTTGAATGTTATATTTAAGACTGATGGCGTGGTATCTTCCCGGTCTATCACAACCACAGCGATATCTTCTGATTGTTATCAGATAACGTCCACTGCCCAGCATCAATTACATCCGTAAGGATTTGCGCAAATAGAAGCGAGGCACTTACTTATCATCGCCTTCTCTATTCCAATGTAATTGCGCACAAACGTGCATATTTGTATTATATAGGATCAAAGTCCTTAAGCCAGAGTAGCCTCCTTAAGAGTTGCCCTTGTGTACGCGAACCTTCTTCCGATGCAGATAACTTCGATGTGGGTAAAACAAATACTCTTGGTTTTGGCTGTTCAAAAATCGTTGAGGATAATTTAATTATTTTAAATTCAATATATAATACAATGCAACTGAGTTATTCATATTTCATTCTTTATATGTTCATGTTATTATAATTTTACACATTTTATCGTGTTTATTTTAAACTTTTTGATTCGTTTCGAGTGTCTTACAGCAGTCGGGGAGGACTGAGGTGTTTACTGATGTCATAGTTAAACCGAACTACCGTCAGCTTTTAAATTATTTATATTTTGGTCCGGTCCTATGCAGGTGGAGCTCAGTCTCTTGAGGTCTTGCAGTGATGTGTCTGGTTTGCGATTTAGTTTTATTAATCACAGGATCTCAAGCAATGCGTGCACCCTATAGATCTTTAATAAGTTTTATCCAATATCCGGTATAACGCAATATAATAAATCATTATGCGTTCTCCATTTTAATTCATTCGCCTTAATTGTTGTTGAAGTTTAGCGTGGCCACAAATTTTGTCACGACAACACGCCACGAATTATCCGCAGCATCATGTTGTTAATCATGTTTAATCTAAAAGTATTTATGTATTTTTGTTTATATATTTATAAATATATAAAATATAGTCTATTATTAAAAACACTAGGTATATTATATTTTTCTTAAGATAGTATTCCCTTTTCTACTTTTTATAATTATAACGAATGCGTCTCTACCCCTCCCATGTTGTTTGAAAGAAATTACAATAAGCGAAAAAAGACCGCCTTTGTACTTACTTTTATTTCTTCTGTATAAATTTGTATCTGCCTCTTCCCAGTGGTTTTATCACTAATGAGCAATTCATTCATTCATTCGTTGAATAATGCCTCACATTCTGCAACAGTATCAATGCAAGTTATTAGTTTGTCTCACGACAACAATACCCACTATTTGATTTTGTTTTACCGAGCCAAGAAATCTTTAATTCTCAGTTTCACCTGATAATAAACACCTACATACTACATACATCTATCGTCAAAGAGAGATTTAACCTTAAGGGGTCACGAAAAAATAAAACAAAAAATTACATCCAAGGTACATTATATATAATGGAATATTAAGAGTTTGAAAGAGTTTAAAAACGTTGGTAATTGAATTTGCCTGTAAAACTTTCACATCCAAAGTTTCCTCGCAAAGAATATTATGGCTCGGAAATTGAAAATTAATTGTGAGATTCACTTCACAGTCCGCCCTGAGGCCGCGTGGTATGCCAGCCAAGGAATAATAATTCTGCAATAATTTTTTTCGGTTTTCTGTTTATTTTGTCTACCTGGGATATACACACATGTTATATATATATATATACATATATATATATATAAATATATATATGCAGCGGGGAACATAATGCTTCGTTGGAAAGGTGAGTTCATTCAAAATCCCATTGAAAAAAGAACTCAGCTTTTCTCGCCAACCAATTTTTTTTTTTAATTTTCCGACCTAACTACAAATTTTCTTCCCTATAAAGGGTATTGGGAACAATTAAAAAGAAAAACAAAACGTTGCAGCCGTTCTCAAGTAGTGCGGATAACAAAAAACCGCATTTATTTTTTTATTACATATAAACATCGACGCTAAATGTGGGTCTTATAGGCCCGTCACTTACCATTAGGTGAAATGTGTGCCTCGTTTGTCATTCTCCATAGAATAAAAATAAGTGTAGTGTAATGTTACCGTACCTGTTATGCAACATAAATATCCGAACGGGCAATCGTGATGATCGACGTTTAATGCAAAAAAATCTTCCGATTCCAATTATCGCTTTATAATGGTTTCCGGGCGATTCCGTCCATGACCCAAATTTATGTAGGCTAGCGCGCTTTGTTGCCGAGCCGTTGCAGCTCAATGGCCGAAAACTCGTTAATTTTTAAAATATCAGAGCAGTCAGATCATCCTTGCCTTGCAAGGCTGTAAATTACAATCTTAGATTTTAATTAAACATTGCGGCATATATACGATGTTGTTCGGAAATTGTAATACCGTGATTCAGGCATCTCGATCGCTTATTGTTTGTTGTCCGTGATACACCACAAATCTAAAAACTGTAAAGGAGCTTTCAGGTTTCATTTTATGAAAGCACACTGTTAACAGTAAGTGGTGACCAAACAGACATTATCATTAAGGTTGCCAACTATTGTATAATGTTTTGTCACATTATAAAAAATGCTAGCAACCCTAATTAGTTTCATAGTTCATATAAATTTCTGTTTAAGTTAATCAGGAAATACTTTCCAAAACCACACGCCATGTCAATTAATTAGGTCAGAGCTTATGTCCGTTCCCGTTTATAATATAGCGTCATACAGACATTGATATTAAATTCTCTGAACAAAGCCCACTGCGCTCAATACAATACCGAGCCTTACAGACTGTCTGCGCGGAATATTCACCGCTATTGCTATTATTCATACATACTAGAATGGCCTGAACATTAATTTAGTTTACGTAGCCTCTTTTCTATGTAAATGTTTTAATGGAAAACGTTTGTACGCAGATTTTTTTTCTTTTCATTTAAAATGTAGATTAAAAAGGGTTTTTTTCAAAACAGCGCCATTTTTATCTTAAAAGCGAAATTCCTAATAGAGATCAGATTATTTAAGGATTATTATAAAAACTATTTATTTTCTTACATAATAGAATATTGAATACATAGTAGATATTTGAATATTCTTTTGTCATGATCTCCACGTTTGAATCTATCATGATTGGGAAACTAATAACCAAAATCTTCGTTTCTCAACACATCATCAGACATTCCTCATCGGACATTTCGTTCAATTCGCTATCTGTTGATGGTCACGGGGTTTTTTAATCTCTACTTTTACCTAAAATTTTAGTGTTATTTGTGATTAGTAAATTTTTATCATTGCATATCACGATGAGATTTCTAAAGTCCCTTCACAGTTTAAAGAAGAAATGTCGAAGGAAGCTGCCCATACCTTTTGCCATATTTTCGTTTAGCATTTAATAATCTACATTTGTTGTCACCTCATCCATAGGACAACTCCCAACAGTGGTAGTGTCACGATAAAGCTTGTTTCTCGCATGAATGGGTCGGCTCGACGGGGGAAACAGTCTCACAGAATACCAGCTTCCTTATCTGAGAATTTATGTGGGTATTAGGAATCTTACTATCAGGTGAACTGTGTATTCGTTATTCATCCGCAATAAAATAATATATATATATATATATAGGTTAGTTATGGATTCTATAGTAACCAAAATAACAAAGTATTCCATGATCTTGGAAACTGCGGTACGGATTTTGTTGTTTAACTAATGGATAAACTGCTTCTTAAAGGTTTATACGTATACTCGTATTAACCTTCCTATACAGTATTATTTACATAAAGAAAGAAAGAGATAAAGAATTTGTTTATTCCTAGGAAAACTAACATCATTGCATAACTCCCTTTAGATAGCGATCCGAGTCGAGGTTTCGTACCTCCTTATGAGGGGCCCTCGGATCGTATTATCGCCCCCCTCTTTTGTCGTCGACGTTCTACGTCCAGAGGGGTCGGAGTGCAACGGTGGTGCAGCAGCAGTCTCCGCGCCAGCTTCACAGCATCGTCGTTGTCTCCCCACTCAGCAGGCCTCCCGCTCGCGAGTCTAAATAGATAAAGCTGTAGAGGTCTCTGGACCAACAGCAAAACTCGGTCACAACTCAGCATATGCTGGCCACAAACAACCAGCGCTGGTCTTCCGTTGGGGCCGTTTGGTGACGTCACGATAACAACACTAAATTGAACATACCGAGTGTACTAAATTAGTAACTCAAAATTTTATGTTTTTTTTATTTTTCTTACTTACCTACAATTAATAGTGATACAAACAAGAAGTAAGTGTTTTCAGTAGTGACGCTAATGATTATGATTACGTACATACATACGTACATTCAATAATTGAAATGGTTGCAGTAAATAATCTGTTGGGAAAATAATGCAAAAGACGCGCAGCCTTGTAAATATGTATTTATATCATTTTCCACGCAGCCTATCTATATTTATTTGTAGTAGGATAAAACTACACTTAGTTTCTAGCCACATGAATGGGTCGGCCCTACCGGAGAAGTGCTGCACCCTCACCGAATACCAACTGCACCATAATGCTGATGCGTTTCCGTTCCAGTTCATCTTAGTTCAGGAGGTAATACCATGTAGCACGATCATGAGCCACCTGCAATCCCATCGCCTTCCCGAAAACTTGCATAGCTACCTCCTTTTACACTGCTAGTACAAAGTTCCCACTCCAGAAGCTTTCGTCCCCGGCCTGCTTATTGCCACTTCGTTACGAGTGAGGGCGCTGAGGAGGTCTTCATTACGATATATTACGTGTATTCATTATTTTAAGAAAATATTTTATCACTCCACAGTATAATCCGCAAGAGTTAACTTGAGAAGGGCGGAAAGAGCGCTCCCCTCCCAACCCCTCTCGCCATCGACGCGTCAGTACCGTTATCAATCACTCAATTTACGTACGTGTGTTTGGTTTCGTTTGTTTTTTTACCTGATACAGTCAGGTTTTAGTTTTAGTAGTTTTGTAGTGTAGTAGTTTTACGTAAACATGGGTAAGACTATACACAGTGCTGATCTTAAAATGAAATCGTAAAACACGCGAACAAGAACTAATCATTCAATTAGGATACGAGAGTGATTCAGATTGAGACAGCTACATTACAGACAATGACAGTGACATCGACTGCGAATTATCGGGAATACAATCTATAGATAATCAGTAAATAGTTAAATATGTAAAAAAATCTTTTAAATTTCCTGCTTGTATAATTGTCGTGTCTAATTAATTATGTTACTATAATTAATTATACACAACACTATTATAATCAATACAATTAACCATAAAAAAAATCGAAAAAAGACAATATTTTTTGTAAGTAGTACCTTCGCTTTTACGTCTCAAGTTAACTCTTGCGGGTAGTACATTGATATTTATATACAGTGTAAACTCTATAGAACTTTATTCTATAGAACGTCTCTCTATAACCTAGAAAAGAGCACAATTTGGTTGGTTTACCTTAAACATATACATACATATATCCATATAACGGTAACTCTCTATAACGATATAAAATGCTCGGTCCCCTGAGTTTCCTTTATATATGGAACATTTCATAAACGCGACGTTGCAGCAATTAAATTGTTTGTTAGTTAATCAATTTCAAGCGCGAAGTAATTAAAGTTAACGCTGAAAGCTATTAAAGTTAGTTGAGTCATTATAACTTGAGTCTGTAGAAGGTGTACAAATATATAAGTATTTTCTTAAAATAATGAATACACGTACATGTCACCTTCTGTAGTACGACGTCAATGCATCTTCAATGAAATCGGTGCGAGGTTCAAATGCAAATTACACTATTACACTTTAGTTTGTTTCCAACTGCAGAATGAATGAGCCAGCAACACGAGCTTCAGGACACAATTTTTTTATAATACGTATGACAAACGAGCACACAGTTCTCCTTATGGCAAGTGGTTCCTGCGGCCCATGACATCGATGTACATTCATCCTTGATAAGGAATCATAATGCAGATTCGTTGTTATCCTTGAGGACTGAGATGTAGTGTCTCATCACCAATAATAAAGGTCTCCTGATCCTTACCAGACGAAACAAGCTGATATTCTGTGAGGGCGAGGTCCTACCCCATCCGAGCTGACTGACCCATTCATTCTGCAGCCAGACAAACAAAATGCAGTATAGATCTACCACTGATGAAACCCTGACAACCGGCAACTAATGTTCGCGGCCCATGACATCTATTCTCAACTAATATTCAAGAAGCACAAGCGTTGTCACTCCTTAGGACTGAGATGAAATGTCTCGTTACATATAGATATCCTTGAGGATCGAGCTGACCCGTTGATCCTGCTTTATAAGCCACAGCACGGGTCTACATACGGTCGCGACTGACGATTTCGTGATGGTCGATATCTTAGACATTTAAAGTTGAAAGTAATTAATAAATACAATAAGCAGGACTATATTATATTCCCATGAGATTTATATTCCAATAATCATTGTCATCGCAATCCACTACTGCCAATACAGCATATATTCTATGTGTTATGACTCCTCCCTTTAGATAGCGATCCGAGTCGAGGTAGAGGTAGGAAGTAAGTTACATCGGTTATTGCTTCCTTATACGATTAGTTCCATAATCATAACGACCACACATCGGGCTGCGGAGTTTGATTCAGCATCTCTGGCGGACGGCCAAGAGTTGGGCCATGTTTCACTTGATGTTCCTTTAACGATGCCACAAATATCTTTATGTTTGTTATTTCATATTGGATAATACCATCTTAATGGTAGTACTTGCATATACAGTCGTGTTCTGTTTCTCTCAGACCGATTTGTGTAAATATCCCGTGTCACTGACACTACATCTGTAATCGTTTCGGCTGGGAAACCTAAGAGCTCGATCGCCTTTCAAACCGGTGAAAGGAAGTTAATACTACACTATAATAATACATCTTGCTCAGACGTCGGATGTTCGTATCCCTCGCCTATGCCTCGGTTAGCGGATTGGGCATTGAGTAAACCCTTTCTCGTCCAGCGCTCGTTGTCGGGGACATTAACGCTGAATCTTCAGCCTGGGGTTCCCCGCAACATACGCTCGCGGCGAGAGACTAGGCGACGACGACCGGCCTAACTATTCGCAGTTGGTTGGTCAATATAGGGGGTGTATACTGTGGACGTTTCTTTCACGTTCCCTGGCGTTGCACGCTGTGTTCGGGGCTGGAAAGTTCTGGAGGGGATGGAAACGTTATCCGACATCTCTACATTTGGATCAATGTATTAAAACCCCAGCCCATCGTTCGTCACCCCCAAAAAAGATATTCCTCGCCATCATTCACGAGATGGACGATTAGACGCCTCGGCAAAGAGGCGTTGGTGGGGGCCTTCATAATTCAGGCGTTGTTAACTTTTCCATCTGGGCGTTTGGAGGAACGTGAACCATCCTAGCCCCAGCATTTTAAGCTTAATTAGAGTGATTAATGGGAATTTTAGTTACAATAATTATAATTTTTCCTCCATATGTATTAAATATTACACGACAGATGGACCCTGCTACGTCATGGATCCATCAACATCAACTATTAATAGTAAATTTCAATATCATCCGAAAAAACTTTCGTTGTAAAAGTTAAAAAAAACTAAATTCCTTGCCTTAAACTCATGACTGACTTGACACTGGCAGAATTAATTGATGCCAAGCTAGGAAAAAAAAGACCAAATGTTATACAAAATTTTATTATTTTTCATCATGTTCACATGAGATATATTTTAAAAACTTAATTCCTTGCGATTCTCATGACTGACTTGACACTGGCAGAATTAATTGATGCCAAGCTAGGAAAAAAAAGACCAAATGTTATACAAAATTTTATTATTTTATTAATTATCATGTTCACATGAGATATATTTTAAAAACTTAATTCCTTGCGATTCTCATGACTGACTTGACACTGGCAGAATTAATTGATGCCAAGCTAGGAAAAAAGACCAAATGTTATACAAAATTTTATTATTTTATTAATTATCATGTTCACATGAGATATATTTTAAAAACTTAATTCCTTGCGATTCTCATGACTGACTTGACACTGGCAGAATTAATTGATGCCAAGCTAGGAAAAAAGACCAAATGTTATACAAAATTTTATTATTTTTCATCATGTTCACATGAGATATATTTTAAAAACTTAATTCCTTGCGATTCTCATGACTGACTTGACACTGGCAGAATTAATTGATGCCAAGCTAGGAAAAAAGACCAAATGTTATACAAAATTTTATTATTTTTCATCATGTTCACATGAGATATATTTTAAAAACTTAATTCCTTGCGATTCTCATGACTGACTTGACACTGGCAGAATTAATTGATGCCAAGCTAGGAAAAAAGACCAAATGTTATACAAAATTTTATTATTTTTCATCATGTTCACATGAGATATATTTTAAAAACTTAATTCCTTGCGATTCTCATGACTGACTTGACACTGGCAGAATTAATTGATGCCAAGCTAGGAAAAAAGACCAAATGTTATACAAAATTTTATTATTTTTCATCATGTTCACATGAGATATATTTTAAAAACTTAATTCCTTGCGATTCTCATGACTGACTTGACACTGGCAGAATTAATTGATGCCAAGCTAGGAAAAAAGACCAAATGTTATACAAAATTTTATTATTTTTCATCATGTTCACATGAGATATATTTTAAAAACTTAATTCCTTGCGATTCTCATGACTGACTTGACACTGGCAGAATTAATTGATGCCAAGCTAGGAAAAAAAAGACCAAATGTTATACAAAATTTTATTATTTTTCATCATGTTCACATGAGATATTTTTAAATATGTATATGTGTAGGTAACGAAAATATAAATAAATCATGGAAATTAAATTCTCTCAGTTACTTTCAAATATTCGTGAGAAATTTATCTTCCCCGGTTCTTTATCGGTTCTACGAGCACTATAGTCATCTTCTGCCACTGCCACTTCAGCTTTCAGATCCTTTGAGTTATGTCGATCACCTTAGTTCTATTTCAGATATTAACGTTTCAACTCCTCGTTGAGTGACTTGGAGCTGTTATACATCATAATCTTGACAAAGATTTTCTTCTGATGTGATGTGTGAATGCCTTTGCTCTTCATTCATCATCGTTATAATCTAAAACATCGATCTGGTATATTTATCACTCAGCCCCTGGCCTTGTCACTACCTGACACGCGTCGAGTCCAACTATGCCGTTATTAAAATGGCCATGGCAGCTGCTCTGATGCACAACCGCATCGTTAGGATAATACACGGAAATAAACTACATAGCTAGATTATATACTCCTGGTCGAATTCGATCATGGTGAAATCTCCCGGTTTATATCCAGAAGACATCATCCGCGCAGTTCGCAGTTCTCAGTGGTGACGACGCATGAGCATCCAGAATCTTTGCTGAGGATGGATGTCATGGGCCGCAATCATTAGTTATCATCCAGTGAACCTGGTGCTGGTTTATCCATCCTAAGTTTCATAAAACGAAAGGAACTGGAATGTCACCAGCTCAGTGACACTAGTCATCGGTAATGAGCTATTCCATGTTAGTTCCCAAGGATGACATTATGATTCACAGCCACACCATTAAGTTTCAGATACAAACTGTGCTGGTTTTGCACCCCTAATATAAAAACAAAACATCAAAGCACGCAAGTCTGTGTACGACATATTACTCCGTCAGAATAATAAACATAAATATTTCATATAAACGACGATTCTTACAACCAGGTGTACATATCTGATGAAGGACTGAACAGGATACTTATATCGTGGTGTCTCTTAAACTAGGCCCATTGTCATTTCGGCTTACTGAACCTTTGAGCTAATTTAGTTTAAGCTACTTCCCATAATGTACAAAATATTTGTTTTTATTTATCACTAAGACATCCATGCAGAGGTCCGTTCTTCGCCGCAGGGACCGATAGTCTAATCCCAATTACTTGTTTTTTTTTTAATTAATAGGTTCATCGCAAGTTAGTCCAGCATCATTAGACTTAATTCGAATTGTAGTCGATGTTGTGTATGAATATATATATATATATATTTATATTAGATAGGGCAAACGAGCTAACAGTGGTAGTGATGACAAAAAAACGGAAATGTTTTGATGAGCCTTTCATAATTATGGTGCTTGAACAAGGTACTTTTCGCACTTTGACAAGATTTGCAAGTTCTCGTGGCATCTATGTAATATAACGCCATTTTCACGACAGTGATGCCTTTTAGTGAAAAATTGCGGCTTAAATGAAACCTTTTACTTCATATAATTCTAATCGAATGCAAGTAAGAATTATTCCTTATCATTAATAGTAAAAACGTCATTCCAAATAAAATTTTAAATACTTGCCGAATGGTGAGATATATACAGAGTAAAGTTTGTTTTGCTCGTTGGTCATTCAAACATTGTTATCAATGTTTAAACATTTTTTTTACGTTCCGATCTACGCAGAAAAAAGTTTAAAATGAACGCCATTAAATCCGTATAATTACGTTTTATTCAAAGTGCAATATTCGCGTAAATTTAAGAAATCGGAATACAATTTATAGAAAGTTGACTTCTTAATACATATACTAATAAGTAAGATACCACTTAGGGTCCTTCAAGAAAAGAGCCTACACCTTCCTTAAAGGCCGGCAACGCATTAAAAAACATATATTATTAATATATATCGTCAGGATCTGTATATCGCCAATCTATAAAATGATGAAAATGTTGTCCTGGTCGATTTTGTCTCCGGATATTCATGGATATT